>CM051829.1:2632500-3832500 GCA_028451465.1 Erethizon dorsatum | reverse complement strand
AAATCTCACCAGCCCAGTGGGTCGCTGGTGCTGCTCACATGTCTGAAATGCCCTCTGAGAAAGAAGGAAATGTTCCATCTCCCCATGTTCCGCTTGCCCCTGCTGGAATCTCTTTATCTCATCCACTTGCACCAAAGATGAGCTGAGAAACAAGTGCCCGCCGCTCTGGTCAGCTCTCATCTCTGCTCCCCCTCCCCTGCTGCTCAACAGCTCCTTCCTAACCCATATTTCTGTCCTCATCTGGTCATCTGCTCATCACACAAGGACCACCCATGCCAACAGCTCTCCTCCTATGCCCCCGCGTGCATCTTCGTGCCTTTGGGCAGGAGGAGTGCAGGAAACTAGCAGTCTACCAGAACAGTCACTGATTTCTGTGACCCCTTTACCTAGCACTTTCTGGTGACTTTTTTTTTCTTTTAGGGCTTTCTATTATCTCGTGCTGATGATTTGGTTTCTATATTTACTCTCTCATAAAGTGACACTGATATTGGTACTTACCCATTAGGTTTCCTGAGAAAATCTATACCCTGGCCCCTACATGGGGCTGAGAATTGGTGCCAAAAACTGCCTGGTGTTAGCTGGGCGTGGTGGTACACACCTGTAACCTCAGCACTGGGGAGGCTGAGGCAGGAGGATCGCTGCAAGTTCAGGGCCAGCCTGAGCTACATAGTGAGTTCAAGGCCAGCCTGAACTACATAGGGAGACCCTGTCTCAAAAAAAAAAAAAAAAAAAAGCTGCCTGGTTTTGGAGACAGGACTTTCTGCTGCTTCCTGTTTCTTCCTGGTCGGAGCTGCACAATGCTACCTCAGACAGCAGCCTCAGAGAGTGGTGACCGGTCAGATAGCAGCCTCAGAGAGTGGTGACCGGCCCCAGCGCTCACACTGCCACAGTGTTCAAATGCAGAGACACAGACACTGACTCCGTGCTTTTTCCCTGTCCGGAGCTTCATCTAAGCATCACAGGTGAACTGCAGTGGGCCCTCCATAAATTCATAAATAACTGATCCCTTGCCAGGCCCACACTTCACAGTGCTAACTCAGGATTTCAACGTTCCTAACAACCTCATCCTCAAAGCGGACTTTCACCCACACCTCATTTTGTATGTTCAGCACAGAGTGCTCGAAAGACTAAACCAGCCATCAAGAAACCTGGGTTTGAGCCCCGCCCCTCGCTGAGTCACTAACATTTCTGCATTTAAGAACCTACAGAATGCCGGGATTTACCCAGAAATTATCTCTTGGTTTCCTACAGTCACAAATGTGATTCTCAATACAGTATTACCTTCTCAACAAGTCCAAATAGAAATGATATAAACTTATAAAGAAATGTAAATACTCCTGAAAGCAAATATTTTCCTTCATGGCCATTATACTGAATCAACTGAGTGTAACACTCCTAACCAATAGAAAAACCACTTAGTAAGCCACATTAACCTGCTCAGACCAAGAAGGTACAGCTTAATAACCCAGCCCTGGGGCTGGGAACACAGCTCCCTGCAGAGCGCGCTCCGAAGTGGAGGACCACGCCTATGGGCAGCAGGACAAATGACTGCGTCCACGGACGCCCTCCCAAAGGCCTGCAACACGCGCCGCCAACAGGAGGCATGGATCATCAACTGTCACACACACAAGCAAATCCCAAATTCTAAGTCCAGTGACAGATACTAAAAAATGTGTAGCTATCATGAAAATTAACCTTACTTTCTAAAATTCACATTCTGAACAGCCCATAATCTTTCATCGACCTGGAAAATAACTGATAAGCCCATCTTCCTGTAAAACCATTAACAGATTCTGCTCTTCTGTCACCACGGTAATTGACAGAGGCTAATTTTAATCCTACCACTAAACCACTAATCCCATGACTCTACCGAACTGTCCCCAAGTTTATGTTGCTATGGCGAGTACTTTTACATTAGGAATCCACTTATTTACTAACAGTGACTTTTTTAAAGTTGGTTTTAGGAATGAGATCATATTCCTCACCTCTAACTTTAAAAGTAAAAAGCCATTTCTGAAAAAGAAAGGCACTTACTTGAGCACCAGGGGTTGTACTGTACTCATCACAATAACATTAATTTAAATTATGCCTGGTGTTACTCAAGGGGACAGATGATCATCATTATGCTAATGGTCATGCTGAAGTCACAGAAAGCATTGAAATGATTCATCTAAATCTGGGGGGAATATGATTACCAATGAATGATGATATTTTCCCAAACTGACATAAAAATGTTCTTTGTGTCATGGTAATGATATAAATTATGCATTGCCAAGGCAACGTGCATCACACTGCCCGGGTTCTCTGCGCAATACCTGGCCTACCTCTCCGCGCACGCAGGTTGCCTTGGGCCAACAGGTGACCGTGCATAAATTTGCTTACTTCTTTCCTTAAAACAGGAAAAACAATATGATTATGGCTAATAAGACTCACTCAACAAGAGAGAGGTACTCCACAGCCACTCAAGGTATTAAAGATGGAGGGGGATCTTGTACATTAATCACTCCTGAGACATAGCACAAGAAGCAGTCTTTGTGAATCAAAGGCAAGTCTACTCAAAAACTGAAACCCAACATGTGTAACAGAAACATACCCACAGCTGAAAAGCGTAAGTGTAGAAAATTCTAGAACAGCAGCACAAAAGATCAGTGAAATTATGAAACAGACCCTGTCTGTCTGTTCATTGATTCATCCTCTAAAGGAGAAAAAAAGCTAAGCCTTTAAGAGGGGAAAACCCCGTTATTTTTTTAGCTGGAGGTTAAAATCACCGGAATAATCAGGAACTGAACAGTGAATGTTCTCTGACCAGCCCAGCTTTTAGCCTAATTTGCAACCAGCCAATGTCTTAACTACCCGTATTTGGCTCTGTGTTTTCCTGAATTAACACAATCACTCAACACTTCAGGGCAAACTATTTCCCACCAAAATTACTTCAGGAAAAGAAAAACATGAAACTTGCTCACTTCCCTGAAGTATCAGCTGAGTAAGAAGCTGCTAAAGCCACAAACAACCTCCCTGCACAAATTTCAATGCATCATTGACTGCGCTAGATTTCAAAGAACATTCTCGAACGCTGAAATAAATCAATGCCTAAGCACAGCCCCTAGTCAGTTCATGCAGTATAGGTTAAGTAGTACCATATGGCAAAGACAGACACATGTTGCCCTTCGCTGAAACAAAGGACAAAAATTTCTAAACAAATGCTCCTTACTTTCACATGGTAAGAGCTGGAGATCAGAGGGGTTTCCAAGTGTCAATAATACTGAAAAAATAATTTACTTCTCAGCCATTAACAAAAAAATCAAGAGTTTTAACGAACCTCGATTTTTAAAAGTCTCCCTAGGGGCCGGTGAGATGGCTCAGTGGCGTAAGCGCCTGCCTTGCAAGCGCAAGGGCCCGAGTTCGACTCCCGGATCCCACATACGAAAAAGGGGCCGGTGATATCGCTCAGCGGCACGGGTGCCTGTTGGCACGCGAGGTCCTGAGGTCGTCCCCCCGGTACCCACAAAAAAAAAAAAAAAAAAAAAAAAAAAAAAAAGTCTCCCTGTATTTCTTGAAAGCTGACACTGGTACTTGAGCGATACACACCATCTCTTAAAAGAGCAGGAAAATAGGAGGACAGCTGTATGCAGAAGTTGGCGCTGACATCAGCAACTCCCCAGGGAGTGAGCAGGAGAGAGACAAGTCTACCTGTTTGTGGTAGAATAAAGCACCTGCTTAATTCTGCTTGGAAACAACAAAACATACTCATCTCTCACCCCAGTTTCATGTCAGCTGAGGAACTGTCTGAACCTTACAATTACATACACTGCACATCTCTTCAAGTAAATGTTCGCTCTGTAACAGCTTGATTAAAATGCCTGACTCAGAAGGCAAAGAAACAAGGAGAAAAAAACAAAATATCTCCCAGAATGAACACAGATTAGAAACACACAGCGAAATGTATCCAAGGTTGATTTTGTTGCTTTTAGATGATTTTTCCTATTCTCCTGGGTTGTGTTTTGCTCATTACTTAACATATATTTACATGTTTGCTTTCTAAAAATAGTTGCAATTCTAATTACTCTACTTTGTAATTTTCAGTACCATTTTGACTGAAGACAAAATGCCAGGTCTTTTTTTGGAAAACTACTTTTAAAGCATGTTGAGGGCCACAAAATTACACTTCTTTACCCCTCGGATGTCTGCAGGGAAAAGCATTTCAATCCACACACAAACATGACAGCTTCACTCTGGCAGGGAAAGCTACAGCTGCTCAAGTCACGTGTGGCCAGATGCAGGGGATAAAGAAAGCAAAAGGGACAGTTACAGTTGTAACTGCCAATTTTCGCCAGTCCATAGAAAATATACTTCATATACCTCCGCAGCCAGTACAGGGGACGCATTTATAGCCCTTATGAATGCATCCTCCCTACTGCTACTTAAATCATACCCCAAAAATATGCCCCCTTGGAAAACAATTTATTTTAAAGTAAAGATGCTTTTTAAGGACTTGAACAAGACATTCCAAATCCGTAATAAAAATCTTTCTTTATTCTTCTTCCCATAAGGTTAAATTTATTAATGAATTTTTCATAAATGGAAATGCCAGATGTGATTCCTTTCTTGAAATGAGTTTGGGACAACTTTCCAAAATATCTGAAAAGTCTAAGGTATCCATAGCTTGTTTCACTTGAAGGAGAACTTTCCACCCACCCTCCCCAGTGCCAGAGATGCTGAAGGGAGGATGTTAACTCAGGGGAGAGTTCAACCCTTTACTTAAAAAAATGTCCCACTCCCTGACCTCCAAACTCACTTCTTCCTGGGACCCAAGAGAACCGAGGCTTAGAGCTTCAATGTGGATGCTTTGTCCTCTGTGGTCTGCGGACACGTCCCAACTCAGGGCAGCTGCACTACACTCGTAGCCAGTGGGTGGAAGGCAGGGTTGAGAGTCCCGTGGTGGGGGGAGAAGGGGAGGGGAACACAGCCAGCTCACCCCAGCTCAGAGGGCACCCAAACCACAGACCATCACCCCCCAGGTGCAGCTCCACAGTCCACATTCACACCTGCCTCCTGGACTCTCCATGTAGCTCTCTGTCCGGAACACAGAGTGACGGATTTCAACCACCACCCAACTTGACTTCACAAGGACTCCACATGCTAAGAGGACAGCTCACAGGAAAATGCAAATCCAAATGAGATGCAGTTCCCCAACACACTAGAAGGGTCACCCCCTGGCCCCATGAGCTAAACAGAGTAATGAAATTAGTCCTTTATGTTTCCATGTTAACAATTCTGGAAGCAAAGGTCAAAGGTGCACAGGGAAGGCCTTTTTGTAGGATGGCAAGGAGGCAATAAACAAAAATAGAGGAGAGTAGGAATGTGCAGGGGAAGCTCTGTGAGTGCTACACATTCAGTAAGAGGAGAGTTAATTGAACTTTTCCCACCACTTCTAGAACTCTTGAGGGGGAGGGATCAGGCAGCAAAGAGATGCATTTTTGAAAGGACTGATTGTGTTCTTAGCTTTATCTCAGCACTAAAATGTATAAACATTTGCAGCTAGTAAGACTTCTGCTTTTGAGGAAGAAATGTTACTTCCAAGTTCAAATACTGGTAATGCAGATATCTCCTCAAATTTTTGTTTCTGCTTTGCTCCCTTAGATCTACTAATTACAATGGGGTATGAACCCACGTCTACCACTGAGAAAACTGGATCTCTCCAGATAAATTTGGTCAATCAAAAACCAAAGAGAAAGCCGATACACTTGTCCCGCACACTTAACAGCAATGCTTTCTTCTGTCAGAAAACTAGTTATACTATAAGCAAAATGCCACTTGTAATTAGATAATTCACAAATGTTCTTTCCTCCTAAATTGAAAGTGGAATAAAAACCCAAACAGTGCAATGTCTCAAAGACCTAAACAAGCATATTGCAAGAGGAAAGTGCACAGGCTGGGGCAGGCTCCCTCCTGCTGAACATAATCAGCTTATATTTCAGTTTCCTATTTCTATGGCATTAAGGTATAATGCAGCTGAAACTCTAAACACAATCTCCAGTCAGACTTGAAGCCACTCCCACAAAATGCTTTTTCAAAGATTCCTTCTGGTTAACTATGAATAAAACCAATACAGAGCCTGGAAAAAAAACAGATAAAAACCCACAACACCCCAATAAACTCAGTACTGGTTTTTCGAGACCCACCCATAGCTAAACTCTACTTAAATTGCGAGGCTGTTATTATCATATTTTTCCCCATTTGGGAAGACTGGAAGCCATCTGTTAAGAGTATTCCTCACTTCAAAGTATTCTTTAAAGAATCTTTTATTCTTTTCACATAATTGTTGCTAAGCTTAATCACATCAAATGCTTCACTTATAAAACTCAAATACCTCCTGATAGAAACCACTAAGGTAAATGGAGTTAAAACTTTCATTTGTGGACATAAAGTGCTTTTAACACGGTGACCTGGTTTTTTTTTTTGTTTGGGGGGGGGGGGTTTTGTTTTGTATTTTAAGGACTTTCACAATCTACTCACTTAATTTTGGTCCCTGAGACATCTCACAAAGTTACAAATGGAGAACTGTAGAGTCTCAGGAAATTTTTTATCTCTAAATTTAGTTACCTCAAAACACTGTCTCCAAATATCAACATTAAAACACTGTTGATATAAGCTAGTCTCAGGACATCAGCAGTTATTACCAAGTACACAACCTAAAAAAGTTCTTGACCCTACATCGGTTCAGTATATTGCGCCATTTGGGAAGACTACTGTGATAAAAGCTTTCAGAAACACAAATAAGCAAGTCTCCTTTCTCTCCATTCACTGTTGAAAACAGTGAGTTGCTACCAAATAAACCACGCCGGCGTTCTATTTCATTTTAGAAAGGCATGCCCAATAGTTTTGGTCAGCTTTATTACAGATGGACTGGGGATGCTATTTTTTTAGAATGTTTATGTGCCCTGAATGTCTCAGTATATTCAAATTAGCAACTGCAAGAAAACAAAATCCTACTGACGAACTAAGGAAAAATTAGGCACGTTAGCCCCTTACCACATCAAAATTCTAATTTAATTACCAAAATACATGTGATTCTTGGGGCGAGTTCAGTGTATCTGGAATCCATTCGAGATGGCTATGGGGTCATTCCCGTGAAACTAAAGATGTCGCCAACCACTGACCCAACTCCACACACCGCTGACACCAGGGAGAGCTCAACTCCAATCTGACTAAGGGGTTGGGGGCTACATTCATGCACAATAGTGCTACGTGGTATATTCAGTTCTGGCCAGTCTGTGTAAAGTTCAGCTCTTTCGACGCCACAATTAATGAATGCAAGGGAAAATAAGGGAAGAACAAATAATAAAAAAGAGCTTTCTTCTTTACAAGGCAGTAGCAAGAATCCTATCAGATAGCACACGCATGCCTAGTTCCTTAAAGAAACATTCCCAAACCGAAACACTTCAGTTACATTACGAGGGTGGTTTAAAACAATCTGAGAGCGATCCTGGCGATGTGCTATCCACTTTGCTTACACTCTGCTCAACTCACATTCATTTTTAACTCATCTCTAATGAAGATCCAATACTTAACGGCCGGTTCACGGGGAAATGCCCCCGTGCTGTACGTGTAACGAAGGCCCCGTCTAAAGTTCCTCCCGTGACTTGCTGGTTAAGTCAGCACAGCGTGGACTGGGGGCCCAGGGGCCCCGTTCTTTGTTGCGCAGTGGACACCTCTGGAAGGCCTGGCCCGGGCCCACGGGCACATCTGGGCTTTAGAAGCAGTGCAGAAGACTACTTCGGCCTCCTACTTAGCACCGAGGCAACTGCTCGGGTCCCCTCAGCAGGTCACAAACCAACGCACAGCAGCCCCTCGCCCAACTGCCCGCCGGCCTCTCCCACCCCAAACCTGCCCCTTCCGGGGCGCAGGACCCAACTCAGGTGTGCAGACTTATGTAACCGTCCTCGGGGACCACGCCTTTCCCACTACCCAGCCTCCGGCAGAACAAAGTGAAGTTTAAAATAGAAACCAATTACCTGGCCTCAGCCGCGCCTCGGCCCCGGAGCCCGGCCGCGCCGCCGCGAGACCCCTCCCGGCCGGCCCCGCCCCCGCCCCTCCGCGCCCCTCCCCCCGGGCCCCCTCCCCGCCCGCCCGCCAGGCCGCTCGGCCTCGGCCCCCGCGCGGCCGCCCCTCCCCCACTCCCGCGCGCCCCTCCTCCGCGCCCCAGGCCCGCACCGACCCCCTCTTTGTTACGGTACGAAGTTGGGCTGTGGGTCCCCGTCTCTTTCACTTCTTGGGTTACAGTGCAGGCGTGTGACGTCCGCTCCACACGACGGGGGCGGGGGGCCGGCGCCGAGGACGGGGGCGGGGGCCCGGCCCTCCCCCTGCGCCCCGCCCACAGCCCGCCCCCTGGAAGCCCAGCAACAAGCGGCCGCGCCCCCGCCCCGGGGCGGGCAGGTAGGTGCCCCGCCCCCAGCGCGAGCCGCCCCCGCCCGACCCCCCAGCCGCGCCCGCCCGGCCCCGCGGGGAGACTCAGGGGCGGAAGGAGGCGCTGCGCTTCGTGCCCGCTCCCCACGCCGCAGGGAGGGACAATCCGCTGGCGCCCGGGGGGGGGGGGCGGAAATGGCCCGCGTGGGTGGAGAGGCGCGACACGGACACCACCTCCGAACCGAACCGGATGGGGGGTGGATTTGGTGCGGGGTGCCTGCGGACCCTTGAGGTGACCTCGGTGCGACCTGGCACCCGCACACCCCTGTGTGCACAAGGTCCCTTCAGGGCCCACCTGCAGGGGTCTCCGGAGAGGGAGGGGCCACGTGGATCCTTAACCCCCCATTGCATCACCAACCCGAAGGGGGCAGAAGCACAGCTGCCCCCCCTACACATCGCACCCCCAGCATTTAAACAGGCTGGATGGTCCCGGTCTGGTCCGCGCGCGTCCTAAAACGCGTGCTACAGGAACCACCCGTTACCGCCGACATTCCCAGGCAGTCGGAGGAGATGAAGTTCTGGGAAGCGCGGCCTGGCCCTTGCCGCCACCTACGAATATGCGCATTGTGCGGGGCAGACGCGGCGAGGCGCCGCGCTCCTAAGTGGGGTGGGCACAAAACTTCCACTGGCTGCGATCAGTTCGCGTTCTAGAATTTGCCACGGACTGAGTATCGACTTCCAGAGAGGAATTAAGTGTAAAGTTGGAAGGCTGCCTTCGGTTTTCTAGAGTTAACATCAGTTTCGACAATCCTCGTTCTTTACACGTTCTGCTCCCGGCCAGTGAGCTCCATCGCTCGCACCCAAAGGCGCCGGGGCGCGCCCGCAGGGCAGGACTGAGGCGCAGGAAGCTGCACATTTCGATTCCTCAATTGCTGAGAAGCATAATCACATCGCTCCTCTTTTCTTCCCTTTCTGCAGGTTTCGACTTGAATCTGAAAATGCCTCTGATGCCCATTTTTCACTAGAGGACACTCGGAGGGGGCAGGGTCTTCACATAAACTGCTGCGTGCGCATCTAGCTGGACAGACTGGATAAAAGCGTGTCCACGTTTACATCAAACATCTGTGCAAATGCAGGAGCCTGCGGATGCGCCGGGCTGGCTGGTCGGACTTAAGTGTGTAGACACACGGGCGCACGCGCGCGCGCGTTCACACACACCCCAAATTACCTCCGGGATGGAGAAAGCCGCTGCGGATTGGCCAGCACAGCCGTCACTCACACCCAGGGGGCAGGGAGACTTTGGAAAGCAGTTTCTTTTTTTCTCTATCCTCTCTGCCGTTTCATGTAATGGTAAAACAACAGCAGACCTCTGAAAGTTAGCCATTTACGCAGAGAGAGTTTGCCTTCTTAACGGGGGGAGGGAGAACGTCAGACGAGACCCATTTAAATGTATCTGGTGCTTCCACAATGGACGAAAAGGGAAATTAGCAGTCGGATGAAGGAGCCACGAGTAGGGAGGAGGGGGATCATCCGGGAGGGGTAGACTCAGGGTAGAGTTGTTCTCAACACTCAAAAGAGACTTTGACCTCACGCTGATTTCGAAATCAGAAAATGTTTATCACAGGTCAGATCATAACAAACGCTCGTCCCTAATTTTTGAGCTCATTATTTTCATTTTATTATTTAAGTATGCGCTAGCAATCATGCTTCCTTAAGAAAGAACTGACCTATTTTTGGCTGGAGATAAACGACCATGTTAACAGATGTTAATCTTGTAATCTGTTTTTCCTGTAAGCACTTCACATACCAGGGTTTCAGACCTTAAAAATAACATCTTTTCCAAAATGACCTGACGTCACAATTAACTCCAGGAAAAAAATCACACACCCCCTCCAATTTTCCTCCCCTGCAATGATTTCAAAGACATTAAATCTTTTTCACTTTATAAATGCTGATTTGTTCTGCCTCAACTCCCACAGGCTTTTATTTGCATTACAAATTCCACAGGTTACACCAGTCGCCTTTTCAAAAAATGTAAACCAACAATGAGGCAGCAAATGGCTTTTTGTGCATCTGGATTAAATAAAGCACAGAATGTGAATATATTTAAAAAGAGGGCTGAGCAAGTTGATGTCTGCACACCCGGAGACCAAGTGACTCTATCAGTAAACCAGCGGAATGAGTAAGATACAAACAGCCCCAGAGCTCCTGGGCTGATGCCGGTCGGCTGCGGGAGGCTTATTAACGCTGGTAATAAATGAGGCTGACTTACAGACCCACATTTTTTGGGTAAAAAGCCGATTCTTTTGGGCCCCTGATTACAGAGCTCCACTGGCTTCCTGGCTCACAATGCCTGATCGTCACCGCACACCAACCACCATAAACCTCTGGTTTAAATACCCCACTCAGCTGGGTTTTAAACTTATTCATACAAAGTTTCTTTAAAACTTGACAAGGCGGTTTAATCTAAATATTGATCGTAACTATTCATTTGTTAGCGCTCCCCGCAAATGGCTGAGGAGGCGCCTTTCCAACCCCCACCCCCGCCGGCACACACCCCACTGCATTCTTTTCTTTATACACCGCTGTGTGTGTGTGTGCGCGCGTGTGTGTGTAATGTATACACATATACGTGTATCGCCATCAATACCTCCCCCACCCCAACCCTGCTCTGACCCCAGCAAGACTGGACGCCTCTCGGAGGAGTCGCTGCTGTCCAGACCCCCACCCCACTTGGAGTCATTTAGAGAACATCGCCCCCGCCCCCACCCCTCCCGAACTTCCCTTCCCAAAGCTCTCACTTCTTTAATGTTAGGGTCACTCTAAAGCTCCTGGCTGATGGGTAGTCACCTGGGAGGGGACATACACACGCAAACACATCCCCTAGGCAGCAGCGCTCGGTGCCCACAGGCATCGATCCCATCCACCAAACCCTTAATAATTGAAGCGGCTCCTCCGGCCCCGCCGCCCATCACCCACCTTCATTAGCCGGAGCGTTTTACTTTAAAGTAAGGCAATTTGCTCTTTGTCTCCTAATGGATGGAAAGCGCATCCCAGCTCCCCTCCTCCCGCTACGCCTTTGACGAAGTGTACAAAGCCAGAGCCTCTTCCGCGCTCCCTCCCCGGCCCCCACCCCGCCCCTCCACTGCGGTAAAAAGCCACCTCCCGGGCGCTCGCCCTGCCGCCCAAAGTTGCATCTTTCCCTCTCCTGGAATTGCAGTGCAGGGCAACTACCAACAGGGAAAGCCAAGTCGCCCTCCCCGCACCCGGGGAGCCCCTCTCCGGCGCGCCCCCGCCCCACGGCCCACATCAGGGTCCCGGGCACGTCGAGCCCCCCCCCCGGGCCCTCTCGCCCCCACCCGCCCGCGGGCCCCGCAGCGCCCCAGCCCCGCTGTCCCTACCTTGGCGGGGTGGCGGCGGACCCGGGGTGGAGGACGCGCACGCCCCGCGCATCTGAAGGTGAAGCCGAGCGCCCGCGGCGAGGAGCCGAGCGCTGCACTACACCGACCGCGCCAGCTGCGCCCGGGCGCGGGGGACGCGCGAGGGCGCGCGGGGCCCGCCACGCGCCCGGCCCACTCCCCACGCCGCCCGCGCGCGCCCTGGACGCGGCCGCCGGGTGGGGGCCCGGGAGCCAGCCTCGATCCCAGGGCTGCGCGGCGCGAGGAGGGGGCCGGGCTCCCGCAGCCCAGCGCAGGCCCTAGGCTTCCCCCAGCCCGGGAATGGTCTGCCCTGTAGGCAACGCACACGCTCCACTATTGTCTCATCAGCGCAAAGTTCTGCCACACTGCAGAGAAAGTCTGGAGGCTCGCGATGACTCAGACTCGGATAATCCTTCCCCTAAAAGCACTGAATCACGATCCGGGCGGCTAGTGGTCGCCCCTTCTTCCCAAGGTCTCAGGCTGCTACAGCTCCAGTTCCTGGAGGCTGTTTACGCGCGCGCACACACACACACACACACACGCACGCATCCATACGTGCAGACGTGGTCGGGATGCAGGTCCAGCCTGCTCAGGCACCTGGGCACTGAGCCTTCGGATGGGGTCTAAATGCGGAGACCCTCCCGACGGTCCCGGGGGCGTACGCGTTCACTGAACTTCCTAGGAGTATTTTGGGGCGTTAGGATGGAGAGTGCCAATCCCCGATGTCTTGACTCCAGAGCATTTTGAATCCAGAGTCTTTCCAGTGTTCGCTGGAAAGACTGAACAACTACTGTAGAAAGTGGAATTTGAACTCGATTGTCACCAGTGGTGTTTTCTTGTATCCTTGAAAGTTCAACTCATTTTGCTTCTGTTCCTAAAACTTCATTTCTTCACCTCAACTACTCTCCGCGGGTCACAGTTCGCTGCAATAAATTGAGTATGGGAATAGAAATCTTAATTTGACTCCAGAAGCTTTCCTGGTACTTGGCAGGGAGGGATCTTGGGGGAGGAAGGGAGTTAGACCAGTAGGGGGAGGAGGAGGGACGGGGGAGCGCGCCCCACGATCCGCGGTGACGTAGGCTGGGGCGCTGTGGCCTGCGGAGGGGCGATACTATCGGCTCCCACCAGGCTTCTAGCCATATTGTTCTGCTTTTCCGCGTGATAGCTCCGCAGTGGAGGTGGATTCTGGCCAAGGCGCCCAACGTGGCTCTGCTGAACAATCGGCGCCGCATTCCGGGCGGTTACCTTTTGCAGTGGCATTTCTCTGTGCCCAACACTGTCTTCGTGCAGCCCGTGGCCCTCCGCACCTAATGGCATTTATAACTGAAACTCCTTCTGCACCGACGAGCTGCAAAGGGCGGTGCTTGTGCCCTGGCAGAGCTGGAAATCGGGCGTGGGGCCATTCTTCGTGTGCGAGATGTTTTCGTGTGTATGTGTGTGTTTCAGCGGAGGAGGGGGACAGAAGGGGAGGAAGACTGCGAGGAAGGATCCGCGAATCATAAACTGTAAGCTCCCTGTGATTCATGATCCGCACTAATTTGGAAAGCAGGCATCTTAAAGGTCATGGACAATTGTTGCTGATTTCAGCCTGAATGCCTAAGTGTGATTCACAGAAAAGTATTGAAATGCCCACAATTCATTACAATACACAATGAAAATTCACCCAAAAATATCGCCCAATTCAACTAATACATAAATAACATGCGAGACGTCACGTATATACATAAGTAAACTCCGACAGTTGTGCTATACAACTTTTAATCAGTTATTTGGTAGTGTTTTGAATCAGATCTGAGAGGATGAAATAAATATTATTTATCGTGCAGTCTTGGTTCTAATTTCAGACTAGTGGCGCACTAATAATTTCCATGTGTTGAAAATTGACAAGTTAGATCAGCGAACAGTGAGGAAAACTTCCAGACTCCTCCACATAAAATTGTAAAATTTTCATGATTTACCTCCTTTTTCAAGCATGCCTAGGGTCCTCTCTTAAATTACCCACATGTGATTTCACTCAGGGCTTGGTCTGTCTACAATAATATTGTGCTTTTAAACGATTTCCTTTCTTCCACATTTCTCTACAATGCACACAAAATCTGAGAACGTAATTTGATAGATGTACAAGAGTCAAATTATGGTGCCAGTGTGGCAAACCCAAGAAATGGCAGCTGAAGGGCCCGCATCATTTCATCACCAAGTTGAGATGTATTTACATTGATTGTAGACAAAATCAGTGGTCGTTGTTTGTCAACACACCATTATTAGCTTATTCTACACACCAAAAAGTATGAAAATTAAACATTCAGTAAGAGTTCACATGCTATTCTTTTTTTTTCACATGCTACTCCTATAGCCATATTTAGCCTTGCCAAAATTTCAACTTTAATACCTTCAAACAACTGAAGTAGCCATTAAAGATTTAGGACAGTTTCTACACATTATATAAGCCCTTGGGATTCCCTAGTTATGGGTCTGTATTTTGAAATATTTAGGTAAATTACAGTTTGTAAGCAGAGCAAAATCAGCAGTACTAATGGTTGATCTTTGGATATTTATAACTTCATAACAGTCAATAATTCTGGTTGATGAAGTAGATGGGGAAGAGAACATTTATTTTCCCTTGCTATTGTCTAACGAATTATTTTCTTCCACATTTAGAACTCTGCTCCTTCCAGCATTTTGATAATAATGTTCTGTGATTGGGGGTGTTTGGTAAGAAACATTCTCAGGTATTCCAGTAAATAGCTAAGAGTAAAAAGCAAACAAAAAACAAAAAGAACCCTCCCCCGGGCCGGTGAGATGGCTCAGCGGCTTAAGCGCCTGCCTGGCAAGCGCGAGGGCCCGAGTTCGACTCCCGGATCCCACATACGAAAAAGGGGCCGGTGATATCGCTCAGCGGCACGGGTGCCTGCTGGTGCGCGAGGTCCTGAGGTCGACCCCCCGGTACCCACAAAAAAAAAAAAAGAACCCTCCCCCAAGGTCTTATCTGTCTGAAAGTGCAAATTGAAACTCTAGTTTTTATAGCATGAACTCCAAGACAAACTAAAATATATGTATTAAATATGCATGCTCACAAATTTAAGTGTAACGATTAGCTAGTTCAGTGCACTACTTATGAGTAAATGTTTTATGTTAATTCTATCTCTGTGAATTTATTAGGATTTTCTAAATTGTATCTAAGAAAGGAGAATGACATTATGTAGTAAGTCAAGGAGCAATGTTTTGCTCTCTGAACTCACATTTACAAATCTCAGAGGAGACTATGGATAACTCTGATAAAGTACGTGTGTGTTTTACATCATAGTGGGTAATGTTACATGTGGAAATGGGCTATTTAATCACTGGTATTTCAAAAACAGTACCCCCAACACTAACTTGCTGTTCTTTCCTGAAATCTTTTCTTGGGGCTTAAACTCAGAGAATAGTTTGTATTAAAACTATGGAGAGAGAAAAAAAAGAGAATACAGAGGAAGGGAAAAATAGCACATTAGTTTGGGTGAGTTGATTTGGAATTTAACACATGGTGATCCCATTAGAGGATAGCGGTGAAGTCATGATTATATTTTATAGAGAGTCCTGTATGAAGTGGTGTCAGCCTGCTTGAATCTGAAGTTAACTCATAGAATATTTTTAATCCTGGTCTCAAACTGTCTCAATTCTGTCTCTTAAATTTTCACTCTATTGAAAGTGATGAGCACTCTGGCAATGAAATAGGTAATATACATTTCTTACACAGACACACATACACAGAGTCACCTCTGATGGTACCTACATCCATATTCTCCCATGTTTATACTGGGAAAGCTTCTTACCGCGAAGCCTTCTCTTGTGTAGTTACTTATGCACAAGATAATTTAAGGTCAAACTGGCTGTAATTTACATGGCTCAATCCCAGTTGAGATTTTTCATGTTCTTTCAAACACTTGTGAAAATTCGTTCATCTCTCTGCCATATCCAAGTCTGAAGATACCTAAAGAGTCTGTGCAAATGTACCTATTTTATTTGATAGAGACTACCTTACTCATTTTTCCCCATGGTGAAAATCTTGAGAATTTTCTCATGATATCAGCATTTTTAACAATCTGTTCTTATTTTCTACTAGGGGGTGGAGGGAGAGTTCCACACTGACCCATACACTATTCTTACTGTAACACAGATGTTCTTTTACTCGTTTTTGTTGTGCATATATTTTGAGCAACAACAAAGATTGCATTAACAAATAATGGTGGCAGACCCTAGAGTTACTGTAGATTCCCATCTGAGGCAAAAGTATTGTACAAAATATAGCAGCAGTTTAAGCAGTGACAATCACATTTTCTCACCATTTGCAGTTTTTGGTAACTACATCAGGACTTCACAGCAGGTAAATGACCCTCAAATCTGTTCTTAATTTCAACTCAAGTAAAAGACTTTTGGCAACAGCTGGTTTCAGAATAGCCGATACAGAATTCCACAGATGTGGTTCATAATAGTTTGAAGAATAAAAGGAACTAGGCCACAGAGCAGAATTAATTTAAGGAAAAACAAATTCAATAAGGATTCCTCTTTTGAGAGACTTCCCATGTTCAGGAAAAGAGAGACCAGTTTTCCTTATTACTTTTTCTTATACTCCTACAGTATGTTAATTACTCAACAGATAGGTTGTGACCTATTAACACTACACATTCTTGCAACAGCAAAACCATTGACTTTCTCAGCGCCCAAATCTCATTATGTCTCACCATGCATAACTGATTACATGTGTGCATTTAGGCAAACTTTTCTAACAGAACTGAAAATAAAATAAGGGAACCAGCAATATCTCTTTCACTGTGGGTAGGCTAGGTACGCTTGTAATGAAACCGAGTAAAGAAGAAATGCTGAAGATCTTTCATCCTGAGCTCTCACTTGACACATAGGCAGTCGTTTAGTCATTTAAAGAGAGCAGAGATGGCATGCAGGAGGTTCTGTGGAGTTAGAACGATACGCAAAAAAGTGATCAGGGTATGGATGAGTCGTCATAATTAAGGAGTCAGGACATTTTGCTAAGGGAAAAGCTAGGTACAGTGGGGAAGACTTTTAATATATAGAACAATATTAACCATTTCAACCATTCTTAAGTGTGCAATTTACCAGCAGTAGGTACATCCACAAAGTTGTGTAACTATCCTCACGCTCCCTGCCCAGAATCTCTGCATCCTTCCAGACAGAAACTCTGCACCTGTCTCCCCTCTCGCCCCCCAGCCCTGGCATCCACCGCTCTTTCGGTATCTATGAATTTGACTATTCAAGGGCCTTATTTCTGACTGACCCAGCATCATTTCACTGAGCACAGTGTCCTTAAAATGCATTTGTGTTGTGACATGTAGCTAGATATAACTTTGCCTTCTTTAAAAAAGACAGAGGTGGGCTGGGGATGCAGCTCAGTGCTAGAGTACTTGCCTGGCATGGAAAGGCCCTGAGTTCAATCACCAGCACTGAAAAAAAAAAAAAAAAGAAAAAGAAAAAAGAAAACTTACCAGAGTGACTATAATTTTGCCAAAAATGATCCTCAAGAATTTTTCTTTTCTTACTTAAAATGATTGATTTCCTTGTCTAGCTGTTTTTGTTTGCCTTTGCCCACCTTATAAGCTTCAGGAGAAATCTGACAGAGAGCCCCAACTTATTCCAGCTGGTTAATTAATGTAGCCAGCAAATGTGGCCTTCCAGGCTTCATGACCCCAAGGAAGAACCTTGGTGATAGTTTGTATCCCTGGAGACTGATACAGGCAGGGCCTCTGGGGCTATGCAGAGGCATTCCATTTTAGAACAGTGCTTCAGTGAACCCCAAACAGACATTAAGTCAAAGGTACTAAGTTAAACTTTTGGGGGCAAAATGGAATTTTCGTAAAGAGATAAATGATTGGCTTTCTAATCAAGTCACTAATTTCACAGATTCTCATAATTTTGTTGCTTTGGTTTTCATGGCAGCATTATGGGACAAGTGGGAAATGTGGGGAGTTAATAGGAGATTATTAAAACATTATTTTACACACTGAAAACTATAAAGTATTTCACATAGGCAGTCATCATTTAAAGAATATCATAACAAAAGCTTGACAGTTTTTAAATCTTAATTTTTTCACGGTTATGCATTTGTTTATTTTTCTACAACACTATGTTAAGCCAGGCACAAGATCAAATGCTAATTTAAAAACCAGAATTTATTACATGCTTATTGTGTAAGGAGTCCTCATAAGAGCCTGCATTTCATGTAATTATCATGTCACACTAACCCGTGAGAAAGGGGCCACCATTATCCCATTCGACAGATGCTAAAGGAGAGGCTCACCAAGGTTAGAACAGCAGCTGAACTACAGCACTGACCCTGTATGGCAGCCAAAGCACCGCAGTCTGCTACTGTAAAGTAATTTTATAGATGCACAAAACCAGACATGTATTTTCTTGCAATCATTTTAGAAACCAGTCGGGATTACCCTATGCAGTTCTTGCTCTCTTAATTGGTCATTTGCCCTAATGTAGGTTACCTAATGTCTTTTGGTTCTCACTGCTTCGTCACACTGGCTCGTATCACTTACCACCGAGTATTCTTGGCCTTCTACATACCTGATATGAGTTACATATTTGGGCAGGAAGAGAACTACAGTAACTGGTAGAGAGAATCTCTAACTTAGTAACTGGTAGAGAGAATCTCTATGGCAATCTTTCTTCATTTAGTTTCTCAAATGATTTGAACTAGCTTTTTAAAATACATAAAATACAAATAGGTTGCAAAGCATGAGAGGAATTAGGTCAAGAAAAATGAGAGGAGAAATTCAAGCTCATCCAAGTTAGCACAAGCACATATGGATACGTGTCTAGTCATCATTTTCCTCTGAGCTTCCTAGCACCCAAAGCAAAGAGGGAAGCACTATTCTTTACAAGATTTGTGTTATTTATACAGTGAGAATGTGATGGACTTTCCTAACAACACTAAAAGGAGGAAAACTCTGACTGCTCTTCATTATAGTTTGGAGACAAAACAACCAACCTACAATTCAGTAAGAATTTATGCTAATTACTTTATCTCAAAAGTGGGAATCACACTTAGAGTGATTACAAACAAGAAAAACAAAATGTGAAAAGTCACTTAAATTATATTCATGGCTTATCATTAGGGGCAAACATAAATTCCTACAGCAGAGACTCTCTCCCACTCCTCACGGTCACCGAAGTAATCAGTGTTATAAAATTACATATTCACTGAAGAAGTTGTTTGAAAATATCTGAAGGCAGAAGAGCACTATCCCAAGTTGTGTTCACAATCTTGAAGTGAGCATCGCTTCTAGAATCTCCTTTTCCCCCATGGAGTCTTCAGTTTTCTCTGCATAGAATGTCATTGGTATGCCTTAGGCCAGCAGCATCTCAGATTCACGCCCTCGAACACAAATGTTTCCACCAAGACACCACGGAGATGTCTCCTTTATAGTGAAGCATGTCCCTTCCTCCAGGAGCCCTGTCCACATGGTCCCGTGGGACCATCAGGACCCCGTGGACTGAGCTCCAGTTTCCACAGGCTGACACCAGCCTAGAGTGTCCGCGTCCAGAACGCGTTGGCACTTTGCTTTTCCCTGCTGGATTCCAGAGCTGACCAGCCCACTCCTGTGTGACAAGGAAGGCCTCTGACAGGCTCTTGGGTTTACAGAAACTTCTGGGGTGTAGACTTCAAGGCATTTTAGTAACCTGTTGCCTGTGCAGGATCTGGACAAGCACTTTTACTTCTTTATTTCCTACAGCTTAAGCCCTTTGGCTTCCAAAAAGCCTTTATTTAAAATAAATACGGAAAAGATGTGTTACACTGTGAGTTACAATACAATACAATCATTCATTAAGTACCAAACCCTGTTCAAACAAAGTTCATGGATGGACTGACAAATTTACAAAGGAGAGAGACCCCAAAGAGAGGAGGCTGCCACTCACCCGGTCTCCCTGTGGTGCTGGGCAGGCCCTGTCAAAGTGAGCACCAGGAGGAGGGCAGGGCCTGCTTGTCTTTTCCCTCTAGTTTGCCTCTGAGTTATAATACCTTTGAAAATTCGGGTATTGGTAAAAGTGAAAAGGGATCCTGAAACTCAAGTGATTTTCTGTTTGTCCCTTTTTTCTAGAAGATAAATTGCCCCACACTTACAGGGTGTAAAAACACTATTCTGTTTTCCAACCCCTCCCCCACAGTTTTTCTTTTTAATTGCAACTGAGCTTATCCAGTTGTTTACACTGGGACTTCACCTAAATGGAGCAGAGAGGTAACTTTTAGGCAAAGTGATGATAAACTTTAATTTTAAATATTGCATTCTTTGGAAGGTCTTACTTTATTTTATTGGTTCTTTTTGTTTTGTTTTGTTTTGTTTTAATTTCATTTTATTTGCAGTGCTAGGGATTGAACCCTAGGCCTTGCTAGGCAAGTGTTCTATCACTGAGCTATACCCTCAGGCCCAAGAAGCCTTGTCTTATAATTTGATTGTATTAAAATTTCCAATTGTGGAAAACATGTCTTTTTTTTTTTTTTTTTTTGTGGGTACCGGGGGGGACGACCTCAGGACCTCGTGTGCCAACAGGCACCCGTGCCGCTGAGCGATATCACCGGCCCCTTTTTCGTATGTGGGATCCGGGAGTCGAACTCGGGCCTTCGCGCTTGCAAGGCAGGCGCTTAAGCCGCTGAGCCGTCTCACCGGCCCGGAAAACATGTCTTTGAAACAATACAAAAACATCTTATACAAAAACCATATTTGTGAAGTGTTACATAGATGACTTTCAAACTGCTCATCTTTTTCAATGCCAGAAAATTTCACCTTACTTTTAAAATACAATAGTATGGTCACACATATCCCCCTATTAAAATTTTTGATGAAATTTTCTTTCAATTACCTAAAACACAAGAATTTTAAAAACTAAACTGTGCTCTGTAAGACCAATGACAACATAATTTCCATTTAATAATACATTTCTCCCTCCATTATACATTGCTGTGCAATATTACTTTATCCTTCCTTACTGTCCAGAATTACAGCGATGTTGATGGTGCAGATAGCCTATTGATTTCAGTGCCACTCTATTCTAGATATAATATTAAAGAGTAAAGCAAACACTGCACATCTGTATGAGGGGGTGCTGCTGTAGTTTGGAACTGGAATGCTTCCCAAGTGACTCGGGTTAGAGGCTGGGTCTCCAGCCTGCGGTGCTACTGGGAGGTGGTGGAGCCTTTAGGAAGCACAGCCTGGTGAGAGGGAGTTAAGTCATTGGGTGTGCCCTTGAAGGGGATTGTGCAACCCCCGTCTCTTCCTCTTTCTCACTTCCTGGTTGCCACAGGTGAGCAGCTTGTTCTCCCACACGCTACCACCATAATATGCTGTCTTGCCACATGCCCAAAAGTAACAGGGCCAACAGACCTCAAAGTGAAACATCCAAAACTGAGCCAAAATAAACCTTTCCTCTTTTGAAATTTATTATTTCAAACATTTGTTAGCAACAGAAAGCTGATCAACAGAGTGTAAAAGTTTGTTTATCTAAGGCACTGAGAAAAAATATAGAAACGAGGTAAAAGTCAAGTTCTGATGGAGAAGCTTTAAAATATTGCATCAAAAATTATTTTAGGGGCTGAAGTGTAGCTCAGTGGCCCCAGCAGCTGCAAAAAATTAAAATGACATTTCAAAATGTGATGGATGTTTACATTAGGGTAGAGTTAAAGTTGTAAAGTCCACATTTACTTCCACTGTGTACAGAGATCCCATTTTTCTAACTCAAATATAACGTGTAGACAATTCCATAGACATGAAAGGCAGGGACACTAAATTATAGGTGATGATTTACAAGAAAAAAAAGACCATAAGATGAGTGCGTGAATTTTGAAATGTCTCATCTATTGGCAAGAGCCGTGGTGGTTGTGCGTAAGTTCATGTGTCCCCATGCCACCTCTGATCCATTTAAAATTTAAAACCCATGGCAAAGAGAATTGTTTTGATTTCGTAAATGCTTTGAAGAATTATAGGTCTCAGTATAGTTCTTAAAATCCATTTGCCCCATCCACATACTGAGAGAAGGTTATATGAATTTCACACTGTAATCATAAGATAATGTCTCAAACAATTATTCTATTCTGCATACTTTCTAAATTCCCTGATCGAAGGGACACTGAGAAAGTCTAATGATGAGTCTCCAACCAAAATTTTCTCACAAAATCTAGCACTGACAAATTGCCAGTTTGTGACAATTTCTGGACAGACTCAATTCTATCTGCCAATGTCAATTGTATGCATGACTCTAATTTCAACATCCTTCAACTGATAATCAATGTCAAGCGATATTCAGGAGGGTAAGGAAACACTGTTCATAATGTCAATAAAACCGCAGGTCATGTAGCCTACAATGTTAATTTAGATTTAGTCATAGCGCTTGACATTGCCACAGTGATAGTATTAAACATCCTTGATGAGCAGAGAGCAGGCTTGGATGTTCATTGAATTCATATTCCCTTTGAGGCACCATGCTGGTCCTAGTCTCCATCAGTGAGGTCACTGTCCCAGCTACAAGAAGTTCACAGAGACATCACACCGTGCGTGGAGACTTAACCATTTCCCATCTCGACTAGAAACCCACGCACAGGTTCCCATGTCACTCCGACCCTGTCCTTGTCATTGTGCCCACCAAATATCACAAAACCTCTAAGTTCATCCTGAGTGGTATCCAGCCTGTCTGTGGAAACCCAGCCCCCAAAAGGTGAGTCAAAATGGTGGTCTCATTCCTGTTGCCTGTGTTTGCCTTAAGTAAGTTCAAATTCTGGTAATAGGACAGGAGGGCATTGGCTGGCGTGGGAGAGGAGGCTTCTAGCAAGGTGTCATTTTGTGGCTAGAGGTAAAGACTGTTCTCTGGCTTGTCCTAGAGAGCAATCACCTGGTGGGGGGGCAGTGGTAGTTTAATAATGGCAAGGACAGGCGATATATTTTACTCTGCAGGAGAGGGAAGCCAACTGAGAGGACCTGAGGCAGAAGAAGAACATGGGAGAAACAAAGTGGTGAGGAAGCCACTCCTTCCATCGAGCTTAGAGCAGATGCCTTCCTTGGACTTCAACAAATTTCCCTTATCATTCTCACCATTTGATTCAGGGATTTCAGTTTCTTTTTGTTGAAAGCAACCTAAATGTGTCTTGAAATGGCCGTTTGCTTTCCAGTCTCCCTTACCAACCTGTGAGAGCGGTGAGTGGCGGAGACTGCAGGCAGAGAAGGCGGCATCCAGCGGGGAGAGAGCTGGAGTCAGATCACCAAAGGCCATTATGGCTGTAGAAACAAGGCGGGCTTCCGGCAGCCCCGGAGTGTTTTAAACAGAAGCATGGCAGGATCAGATAGGTTTTGAAAGATGGTTCTGGCTTCAAGAAAGCGAGAGGTTTGGTGGCAGAGAAATGAATCAAGGGGTAAAGAATTATTGAGACTGAAGGTAGAAATCCTGAGGCATCTCTCTGGTGGGCGGGAAAAGAGTCTAAGGAAGCACAAAGGAACACAGCCAAGCGTGCTGTTCGGAGGCCAGGGGAGAAGTCCACTGGGAGAAGGAAGAAATGGTCATACGCGGCAGATATTGCAGAGAGGGCTGGGGCTGTGGACCACAGAACCGCTGCCAGATTCACCAAGAAGATGTTACAGGACAGCACCCGAGGAAAAATCGAGGCAGCCAGATTGCCGTGGTGGAGGGAGGCTGGCAGCCAGATGGGCCTACCTTTGGAAGGTTTCGAGGGGAAGGCAGAGGTCTTCCCATTAGCGTTTGTTGTCCTGAGATGAGAGGAGGTGTGAGCATGTTCAAAACTGCTGCCAAGGTACGGGAAGAGGTGAAGATGACAGATATTTTTGGAGAATGAAGATAACACTGCAAGTGGTCCCAAGACCTTTGGGATGCCACCCCCTCTGCTCCTCCTGTGGGAAGGCATTGACCATGTTGTCTGTGTCTTCCAAAATTTGCATGTTGAAACAATTGATAATATGAAGGTATCAAAATACAGGGTTGCAGGAGATGATTAAGTGATAAAGATGGGGTCTCAAGGGTGGAATTAGGGAGTGGATTACTCTGTTCTGCTCTTCCACCATGTGAGGACACAGCGTTCTTCCCCTTTGCCCTTCTCTGTCTCTTCTGCCGTGTGAGGTCTCAGCAAGAAATCCCTGACTAGACACAATGCCAGCACCTTCGTCTTGCACACCCCAGCCTCCAGAACTGTGCGAAATAGAAGTCTGTTGTCTAGAAATTACTCAGTCTGTGTTGTTTTATTAGTAACACAAACAGACTGAGGCAGCCTACAACCTACAAATATGTCTCTCCTCCAGGTACCGGGGGCAGAGCAGCTGCAGGGAGCCGGAGCTGTGAGTGTAGCCAGGCCCCCTGGCGTGAGCAGGCGCCAGGTCTTGATTGAAAGGCTTATGCAGAGCACTCTGGAGTCCAGCTGGCCTGCATGGCTGTGGCAGGGACCTGTCCTAGCAATCGTGCCTCAACCCTTTCAGGCCCCAGAACTATCCTGCATATATTTCTCCACCTTAAATCCCAGCTGCTATCTCTTGCCTTGAAAATGAAAATCCTTCGATACATACTGTGAGAAGTCTGTGGTTTCCTGTCACCAATTTTGTTTGACCAGCCTCAAGGCCTGGAATTCTTCTAAACCTCAGACTACAGAAAATTGGAAATGAAAATGTACTGTATTTTTAAAAAGAAGGGCCGGTGATATCGCTCAGCGGCACTGGCGCCTGCTGGCGCACGAGGTCCTGTGTTCGACCTCTGTTACCCACAAAATAAATAAATAAATAAATAAATAAATAAATAAATAAATAATAATAAATAAAACGAAAAAAAGATAGATGAAGCAGAGGTCAGCAAAGAAATCAGAAAAGAACCCTCAACACCTAGTCACCTCTTAAAGCCCCTATTTCTTTTTTTTTCTTTTTTTGTGGGTACCGGGGGGTCGACCTCAGGACCTCGCGTGCCAGCAGGCACCCGTGCCGCTGAGCAATATCACCGGCCCCTTTTTCGTATGTGGGTTCCGGGAGTCGAACTCGGGCCCTCGCGCTTGCAAGGCAGGCACTTAAGCCGCTGAGCCATCTCACCAGCCCAAAGCCCCTATTTCTGAAAACTGTCCTGTCAGTGACACCTGATTTTGGAGGGAGTTCATGCAAATGCAGCCAATATGAAGCGCTCCCACAACTCAATGACTTAAGACAAGTAACCAAGTCAAAAAATAAGCAAAGAAGAGCGGTTGAAGGGAGGGTAGGGGAATTGGAAAAGAAAAAGAATAAAGTTATGTCATGAACAGGTATAAATTCCCTATGATGAATATGACCATTATGTATACCTAAAATGTACCAGTAAACTTAATTAATAAAAATTTTTTAAAGTTAAGCAAAGCTTATGACTAGATGTTTTTCCAAAGGGGATATGCAAATGGCCAATGAGGACCTCATAGGTGCTCAAAAGCATCGGCCAGTAGAGAAACACAGATCAAGCCCACAATGAGATACCAACCACTTCATACCCACTAGGGTGGTGGACTGAAAAAATAACAAATGTTGGCAAGGCTGTGGTGAAACTGGAACCCTCCTACACCACTGGTGGGACTGGAATGTAGTACAGCTGCTTTGGGAGGGAGTCAGGCAGATCCTCAAAATGTTAGACACAGGGGCTGGTGAGATAGCTCAGCGGCATAAGCACCTGCCTGGCAAGCGTGAGGTCCTGAATTCGACCCCCGGTACTCACACACACGCAAAAAAAAAAAATCAGAGGTGCCACATGAGCCAGCAGTTCCACTCCTGGGCCTAATCCCAGCAGCAGTGAAACCACGTGTGCATGCAGAACTTACTCATATGAGCCCCAAAGTGAAAACTACAAAATGTCCATCTACTGATAAAGAAACTTGTCACATGTATGCAATGGAACACTATTCAGCAATGAACAGGAATGAGGAATTAACACATGCTACAATATAGGCAAACCTCTGAAAACAATATGTGAAGTGAAAGAAGTCTGACACAAAAGAACATGCATTTTGTATGAGTCCTTTAATTTGAAATATCAAGAACAGGCCAATCTATAGAGATTGAAAGTAGATTATTGGTTGCCTGGGGTTGGTGAACTTGGCAGAGGGGGAAAATGACCACTAACAGATACGTAATTTCTTTTGGGGTGATGAAGATGTTTTGGTTCTAGATACAGGTCGTGGTTGCCCAAAACTGTATACGTGCTAAAAGCCATAGGACTGTATACTTTAAATGAGTGAGTTGTATGGTATGCGAGCTATATCTTAATAATGTTGTTATTTTAAAAAATGACAGGTCTATTAAAAGTGGTCTTTCTTAATTATACACAAATAGGAGATTCAGTGGCCTAAAATACAATGGATCTTCTTAGGTCTGCTCAGGAGGAAAGAGAAGAAACGGTTTCTCGCCCTGATTTTGCCATTTACTAGCTGTGTGATTTTTGGTAAGTCACTTGCTTTAGATAGCTCATCTGCAAAATAGGAGGCGAGAACTAAAGAAATTCTCATGCACAAGAATTTTTGACTCAGGTTTAAAATGGATCTGCTTGCATTCATAGGCAAATAAGAGAGTGATCATAAAAACAAAACATACTGTGTCTATTATTTTAAAAATATACAGCAATGCATAAATTGTGACCCTCTTGTATGGTGGACAATTAATGTTCCACTTTTTATCTTTGTGTGCCTTTCAAGTCTTCCATAGGAAACATTTTTAACTTTATACTTGGAAAAATATATTTATTAAAAAAAAACTGTCGTGTCACATAGGTTAAAATGTGATAATGTGATAGAAATGAAGAATATCTGTAAATACAGATGCAAGACATTTGTAATTCTCCAGTGACATGTGGAGATATTTGAAACTCCTTGGTGTCTTTAAAATTGGGATTCTTCCATACAGCATTGAGTTCTTTGTTTAAAGATATTCTCGGCTGTCAAATTGAATATGGTCCTTGGCACCTAGCTTTGATTCTCATAATGTATGTGCGTGTGCTGACCTAATTTACATAGACACCAAGGGAGACAGGAAGCCTGTAGTATGGCTTTCCAATCAGAGAGAAACAGAAAAAATACTGAATTCTACAGTCTCACATCTGAAACTTGGTTATTTACCAGGGGTCTGGACTAAGAACCAGGTGAAAGCCGTCATAAAATACTATATCATGTGCGATCAGTGATTTGCTATGAAGGACCGGATAAAGTAATGGAGGTGTTTTTATTTTGGATTTCCACACCAGGAAACTATCACTGTGTGAGATCGAGACCACTTTGATTAAACACAAACAAGGTTTTCTTTAAAGTATGTCTTGTGTGCAGTACATTTGAAATGGCATTTTATACTCTATAAGCTTGAAACATAAATTGTGCATTAGAAGAAATAAATAAAAATATAGTTGAAGATCTAAAGTAGGATGGTGGGTTTTCAGGGGACATCAGAGGTACACCTGCATGTGCCTCCAGTTATTTGCTTGTTGTGACCGGAAACTTATCTAGAGGTCCTACTGGACCTCAGGACACCCCAACCAGTGGGGTGCAAGTGGCTTGCACCCTGGGAGACAAACTGTCCTTTGCAAACATGGAGCGACCTAAGACAAACACTGGTTCCTTTGCTTATTGCTGTGTGCAGTTAGAGGCAGTCACGAAAAGCGTCTCTATGCTTGCTAATTATTTCTGTGCAAGGGTTAAGAAAGGAAGAAATGCCTATTGGTGTCAGGAGCACCACTTTTTGCCTGGCTTCTTCACTGTCTTTGTCATTTAAATATCCTGTTGGGTCAGTACAAAGATAGGAAGCAAGTTACACAAAGCCTTGCAACAACATACCGAGTTTCAGATTGGCAGATGCACCTAGTGTTTGGGGAGTGGATATATATTTAGTTTTGGAGAATGCTAAACAGTACATTCTCAGTATTTGGGGAGAATCTTTGACAGTCCTGCACATACATCGTCCGTAAACAATTGCTGCTTGGGTCTGAAACAGCAGGCTTTAATTATTTAGCCTCATGCTCTATTTGGGTATCTTTTGAAACACTGAAGTCTTGTCTTCAAAAATAAGAGATGGGGGAAGTAACAGAGCAGCAGGAAATACCCTTGTGCATTTGTTTCTACTGGGCACTGCTGGGCTTTTCTACTGATGAGAATCTACGTGCACAGGAGCGAGAGATCTGCTTGGAGATGCCCCACTGCTGGTGCTGGAGCCCCAGTGCCAGCAGCAGCCGGTGTGGGACCCTTTTCCTCCCGGGTTGGACCCCTCCACATGGAAAATGGTTGAGGATAGTGCCCTTCTCCTGGGGTTAGACTCAGAATCATTACCATCTGAGTCTTTTTTAAAAAACGTTGAATTTAAGATTTTTCAAAATCGGTACATAGTCCTCAATTGGGACTAAAAGAATGTTGATTGAAAACATGTTAGTAGCACCCACAGAACTTACCTTCTCAACCCTTGTGCTCAGGGATCAAGTAGTAGAGATGCAGTAAGCTGGTGTTTTGGAGGGGGTGTTGTAAATATTTTTCATTTTATTGACAAAATTGTAAGTGATACGCTTGGTTTGTAATATAGAGTAAAGCGGGCCTTTTAATAGTCTCAGTTGAAACATTCTGGAATAGGAAGCTGGGAGGGTGTGAAGGGGGCGTTGAGAGTTGCCTCTCTGGAGTTCCTGAGCTGGCTTCCGAGGTGCAAAGAATGATTCCCAGCCTCCCTGAAAGCTCCAAGCTCCCGCCCTCCTCTGCTAGACGAAGGCAATGGCTTCCAAGTTCTGCAGCTAAAGGGACCCCAGCCACACTGCTTTATTCTTGCAACCAGCGGCAGGTAATAATCGTGTGCCCCCACTTTAACACAACGAATGGACCTTTGCTTGCACAAATGGCAGAACATTTTCTTTGTGCTTTCTTTTAGAATCTCAAAGTCCTGATGAAATTTAAGAGACTACAAAAGCGAACTCTGGGGGAAATTTACCACCTTTTGCTATCATGATTTCAGGCCCGGCAATTTGCAAAGAGCACACTGATAAATTTGTTAACGAGCTTTGTTTAAGAGGTACTACACCTTAAAAGTCCTGCTAAGATTAGAGAAAGATCTGAATGTAGTATTTCAAAACAAAATCCCCAGCAACCTAGTTTCTTGTCATTGTTTCAGCTTTATTTTTCCTTTCCCTTTTTCAATACGGTGTCAGGAAACTGTTATTTTGTAGCCATGTGCACGTTTTCAAGCAAACCATTTGAAACTGCTATTTGTATAAAACTTGAACTTAATAGGCTTAGGGGCAGCGTTTGCCTTATTTGGTTTGCAGTTGCTCACCCTTTTCAAGCGGCATCAGCGACACCCTTTTCAAGCGGCATCAGCGAACCCCAGCTTCAAAGGCTTAATGAACACGCGCATAATACTCACTAGGCAGTCCTGTCGGAAACTGCAATTTGGGCTAAAAACAGCACTTTTATTTATTTGAGTTGCTAATTTCCCAGAAATAGGTAAATAGTTGCTGGTCATATTGATTTATGTTAGAACCACGTGAAAGTATCATTTGGCCTACCTCATTGGAGACATCTTAGCATGATCTCTGTTTCTGGGTTTTCTCAAACACTGAAAAAAAAAGCCTCAGTGTCCTTTGACCGCATGAAGGCTTCTCTTTCCTTCATTTTATTCAAATAACATGAAACTACAGACGTACATCTCAGCACCATAACACATGTACAGATGTATGTGTATTTTTTAGGTGTTATATTTATAACTGGATTTTAATAACTTTCTCTTCCAGTTACCATTCTGCTTTGGCTCAATTTGCTTTAGGGTTCTCCCCTTTTGTGGTAATATGGTAGCAGACTGATTTGGAAAGCAGTATTTAATGGTCTCTGAGTTGGTTGCAGTGACCATCCTCATGTTCATTCAGGGCCTTTGTAACTGAACACAGCCTGGTTTATCCCGAGAACCTCCAGTCTCCACAGGAAAGAATGGCTCCTGACATTTGTAGAGTTAAAATATAGGATTAATGATCAGCTTTTAATGTGCAAATTAAGTATTCAGTGTGAGTATTCAGCTTTCCTTTTACCCATCTTATTTAACCCAAATTCTCAATTGAAGTGAGTGCAGGTTGAGTCTCTGCCTCAACCGACAGAGTTCATATAGTAAGATGAGGTTTGTAACTAGATTTTTAGGGTAAAATATAGAATTACAAGGAAGAATACTTGGGGAAGTGGCATATTTGTATTTCCACTAAAATGCCATCAAGATTTCAAAGAAGTTAAGGATTAACTTTAAAAATTGCAAGGTCTGGATCCCAGTTTAAAAAATAAAAAAGCTGCTGGTCGGCGGACCAATCTACATGCGTTTGCCCTCCTCACTGCTCTGTACTGGTCATGAAAGGGCCAATCTAGTGTTTCACACTCTAGCAGGAACAGATCGTCTTATTCAGATCAAACCTGAGAGAGGGGCTTTGCCCTGAAAACCACAGTGCAGTTGCCTGCCTTCTGTAAGTGCTTACTTACTTCCTTAGTCAGTAGATCTTAAAAATTATATGACTTTCACCCATGGCAACCTGTCTAGTAGCTACTTATAAACGTCACGTTATAAATGGCTAAAAAACATCACATATTTTTGTAACTGGAAAAAACATTTAAAAGCATAACATTACAAAGAGCTGTGTGTCTATTGTCTCTGCCAAGAGATGGGACATGTATTTTGCAAAACTCTGCGCATTATGTTTCAGGACTGACATTTCTTGTGTTAAATAAAGTCCCTGTCTTTAAAAACAAAATTATTTACCATTCTCAAATAACTTCCTTTCTGCTCTCTTGGTGGGTTTTATGTTTCTTTGGTCATTTTATTTATTTTGTGGAACGGGATTGATTCATAAGGCTATGTTTTTCATTTTTATGTTGTTTAAAGTTATTCTTTGGGCTAAGTAAGATGGGTTTCTTAGGCACATGCGTCCTGGACAACAGCCTGCTAGGCGGCCTGGCTGAATCCCCTCCTAAGTCCAGGGGTGTGCACTGCTCCTCCTGGCAGCGATGGAGGTGCTGTGAAAGGCATGCTGTCCAGTCTCGTGGAACCCCCTCCCCCTCCAGTCCGCAAAGTATCTGCACCATTCTTCATACCATAGTGTACAGGCTAACAGGAAAAGTACAATTAAAGAACTTGAGAACTTTGCTCATAACAAACTGCCTCTCAATGGCTCCCAGGGGATTTCTTTTGTTATTTCAATAACAATGCCAATTTAAAAGGATGCCACTGAACTCTAACAATCCATGCCATATATTGTTGATAGCCTTTGAGAAATTTAAGCCGCATATAAATTAAACTTAGAGATCCTCTTTTCAGTGCAGACAGACAAACAAGGATGAGACCAGGGTTTTATAGAAGCAAGTTTAAATGAATATGGCCGTTAGGAAGAGGGTAGAAGACTATTAACACTATGGCACATGTAGGGATCTTCCAATAACATCCTTGATTTTAACCAGTTAACACTAAAGCCTCTCTTTCTCTCCCTCTCTCTGTCTCTCTGTCTCTCTGTCTCTGTCTCTGTCTGTCTCTCTTTCTATCTCCATCTCTGTATCTCGCTTCTGGGGATGGAATCCAGGGCCTTGCTTATGCTAGGCAAATGCACTGCCACTGAGCTACATCTCAAGCCCCTAAAGTCTCTTCTATTGAACATCCAGCCAACGTTTGATGTGTGGCTCTTAACAGTGATGGAGGAGTTGGGGGTGGGAGGAAGAGGAGGGGTTGAGCAAAGTCGATTTGGGGACGTGGAACCAGAACAGATTCTGTGGCACGTGAGGGGCCGCCCCTCTGCAGAGCTGTGGCCCTTGGCCTCCAACTGAACCTGCTGCCCCTCCAGGCTCAGCACCACTTTGGGCCAAGAAGCCCCTTGCCTTCTTGAGGTGCCGGGATGCGGTCGCTGGTTCTCCTCAGGCACTTCCTTTTTCCTTTTGTTTGGAAGGCAGGCGAAGTCATTCCTGGGACTCTAGGCCTAGGAGCCTGTGAAAAGTGATAGAGTTCACACGATGGGCAGAATCCCTACCAGACATCCTGCTAATGTGATGGAGACCATTTATAAAATTTACATTATTTACAATAATGCAAATAATTGTTCTGGAACAGCCACAATGACAAAAACTGGAGAAGTTATGGCACATCCATTTCCCTCATTGATATTCTTATTTTCCGTAATTCATATCTCATATAAGAAAACTAAAATAGAGATAGGCTCTCTCTAGTCTGCAGGTTGCTAGGAAACAGATGTTTCAGTTGTGTAATACCGTATAGATGAATATTTGTCAAATACCAGTAATTTCAACAATTCTTTTAGCATCTGACTTCTCCCTCAAAGCCTGACTGCTGGTCATTTGCACTGATATTATGGTCTGTCAGCAAGACTGCACAGAGAGGGGTCCTTGCTCTCCTAAAGGAGCCTCCGGGAGGGCCAATTCTGCACCCGCGGAAGTCCTGAACTGACTTGAGTAGTCTCTGTTGTGACAGACCATTCCTTTCAGACAGGCTTGACATGTGGATTGAAGATCTACATCAAGACAAACCCACAGAGTCTTCTACTGAGGCCAGATTTGCTCGAAAGAGTGAGCCAAACGTATTAAACTTAGAAAAAGACACTCAAGTCGACTTTAGCATTTTCTTAATTGTGATTTCTGTTACCTGGAAACAACTTCTGAGGGAAGTTAAACACATGTTAGGTCTTTTAAATTTAGGTGGGAAATGACGGTAGAAAACGATCTTCAAGGATAAAAAAGTGCTGCTTTTAAGAGAAATCTCTGCTATCTATAATTCTATTGAATAAATAGCAAAAATATTTAACGACTGTCAAGACTGACAAACAGATGGGATTTTTAAAAGCCATTGAAAGGCCTGACGTAAGGCACCTTAAGCTATTATATGGGTGTTGTGTTGATGTTAGTTTGCTCCAAACAGCTTTGGGGTTTTCAAATATTAAAGCAACACAGTTGAAAAGGTCGATGATAATACGCACACACGTGGCAGAACTCAGTTACGTTTTGCAAGAAAAGAGACTGGGGCACGCCACAAAAATTGGGTAAGTAGGATAAATTCAATTTCCCAATCAGTGTCACAGTTCATACATCAGACTATGACCAGCTTACATTTACCACAACAGCAAAATAAATTAATACCTTAATTAATACTTCATTATATAATTTTTGCATTTAGAAAGCTTTTGCAGATTGCCTATCTGAAAAATACTGCTCTTTAAATGAAAATTTCCATTTACTTCTGTATCAAATATTTATGTCTTCCAGTTTTTGTTTTTTAATGTCTCTTGGAGACTGACCAGCAGTTCTTTAACCAAAACCAAATGTACCATTAGAAAGAAATAGAAAAGACACAAGTGACACCGAGAAAAGCAAAACTTGAAATCCTATTTATCTGATACTCACATGGTTGCATAGGCAGTTTTCTTTCGGAAACAATAACAAGAACTTGATTCTAATTAATTAATTCTTGGAGGAATGGCCCCAGCGCATGACATCTTACAGTGCGAACGAGAGACCGACTATCATTCACCCCACACGTGACAACATGGAGTGGAAGGGAGAGATGCTCAGGCTTCCCGCTCATGCTGCCTGGTGTTGGACTCTCGACTGTGCTGCAATTTTCTCTATGTAACAATAAGACCCTGATCTGGAGGGTTTAGGACAGCAATATTTCCACAAAAGGAGAATGGAACCTCCCATGTTTCCACTGAGGCCAGCTCGTTTGGCATCATTTGGACTGCACCAGACGCTGTGTTTTCTGGGAGTCATATGTCCGCTGTGTCTTTAAAAGAACCACCGTGTCGGCTTTCATCTAGCTGTTTGCACTTTTACCTGTAATCTGATTGTGGGCAGAAAAGGAGAACTCGGGCATCCCTCCCCGCACTCTGTTACCAATAGCATTTGTTTAGTTAGTAATTCTATCTCAGCCGGGACTTTTCCCATTTGCTGGGTTTGTTGCACTCTGTGTGCATAGCTCCATCTCCATGGCAATGGGAAAACACGATGCTGGGGACTGGAGAGGGGGTGGGGGAGCCCATGAAACACTACCCTCTTCTCCGGCCTCCTGGGAGGGGCTGGGCTAATTTATATGTCAAGTTAAGGGATGTTGGGACTCAGAGATCAAAGAAGGTCAAAGGGGGCTCTTGGAATGGGAGATATTTATTGTGTTTAATATAAATACAAATGTGTCCAAGAAGAGAAATTGAAACCTTAAAAAGCCATGTAGACGGTGGTTAGTAAATATAAATAACACCTCTGAAAGTGGGTAGATGGCTAAAATTAATAGGCACTTTAAAAGGCTGTCTTAATTTAAATTGGGATAAATTAAGATAGTGACAACCTCAATTGAAATTGAAAATACAAATCACTAGAAAACATTGATTAAGATTTTTAACTATGCTTTAGGAAGGCTTTGTAATACCTTCTGGCTCCCAGTGCTAAGATTACCAAGTGAACGTTAGAAATTTCTAGTTTCACTTCTTGGCTACACATGTTTTGTTATTAAAGACTTTCGTGTCACACTGTCAACTGTCCAGTTCACACTGTGCTGTTATACAGCATTAATTTTACAAATCTTGGTATTGGGGGTGAGCGCGTATTGTAGAAAGGAGCTTTGTGTTTGGGGGGCCCCATTAATGAAGCAATTAAGAATCCTGTAGTAGAACTGATATGATGGGAAATGACTTCTATTCAGCTAACGCAATTATTAGTGCTAATTGGGGCCAGGTGAAGCAAGGATAATTAAAACTCACAGATAATCCAAAAACCTCTATTTAACCAATAACTTCAAACTTCTCCTCCATCAAATCAATTATCAGAGGAGCTAACAAATAGAAAAAAATGGATTAAATTGAATTTCACTTCCCCAAAGATTACCACTATGATATCTTTTTATTGATTAATTCAGAACCAGAGCCAAAGATTAACTATATTCTAGAGACTAATTTATAAGTAGTCCCCAACAATTAAAAAGGGAAAGATTATTTTCCAAGACTTCGTATATAAATCAGTTGTTTGCAGCTGAGAATGCTTTTTCTTATAGAACAAAGTTGTTCATTGTGTTTGGCTTGTAGGGTGGCCCGCAGAGGTCACCAGTAATCTGACAACGCTGGAAATATCTTTAGGATCTTAAATTCCTTAATCAGTCCCTTTTTAATCCCAAGTCCTCACCTCACCCTCCAACCCCTATATCTCTCCCACTCTTACATCTAAGTTTCTTCTTAATTGAGGCAAAACTCTCACAACACAAAATTAACCTTTTTGTTTTCAATGCTAGGGATCAAACCCAAGGCCTCATGTATGCTGGCCAAGCACTCCACCACTGAGCCACATTCCCAGGCCTGAGTTAACTATTTGAAAGCATACAATTCAGTGGCATTTTGTGCATCCACAATGTTGTACAACCACCACCTTAGTCTAGTTTCAAATCATTTTCACAGTTTAAAAATTATCCCTGAGGGTCAGGGATGTAGCTCAGTGGCACAGCACCTGCCTGGCAAACGCGAGGCCCTGGGTTTAATTTCTGGTACCAAAAAAGAAAAAGAAAAGAAAACAAAAGACTTAAAAAGTGTCCCTGAGCAGTTACTCTCCTACTCCCCTTCCTCCAACCCCTGGAAACACTAATCTGCTTTCTGTCTCAACTGATTCACTTGTTTTGGATATTTCATATAAGTGGGGTCGTATGATACGTGTCTTTGTGTGTGGCTTCTCTCACTTAGCATTAGACGTTCAGGGTTCATGCGTGTTGTGGCATGTGTCAGTCCTGTACTCCTCTTGATGGCTGGAAAGTATTCCGCTGTGAGGAGAGACCACATTTGTTGATCTCTTCTCTGGTTGATGGACACCTGGACTGTTTCCACCTGTGGCTACTGTGAACAGTGCTCCTACGAAACCTGAGACATGCTCGGATCCATAAGGAAGTCCGGAGTGGAGGGAACAGTGGGCACAAGCGTGGGAGGGAGGGACTCCAGTGGCAGGGGAAGGTGGGCAGGAGCTCCTGAGGACAGTGTCCACGGGGGACAGTCCTCAAGGGTAATTCCTGACAGGAACAGCCTCGTGGAGGAAGGGGCTGGGGGACAAATCAAGAGCTGGGACTTCAGAGAAGAGGAGAACTTCTGATGGAAGTATGCTGGCTGCTGGTGGGGAGCGGGCCTGCAGGCGCCCAGCAGGAATCTGCTGAGTGCTCTGGGCCTTCTTCGTGCTGTGCTGAAAGCAGGGGCAGCTGCCAGTTTCAGTCAGAAAGCACCACTGACAGGGAATTCTGTCACCTTGACGTGAGTGTCCTGGTACCAGGACATCCATACCTCCTGGAGAACTGCATCTGGCAGGAAGCCCCAGGCTCTCCTCACCAGCTTCCCACTCACTCATGTGCCCTCTATCCTTCACCCTCACTGAGATGAGGGAGAACATTCCAGAACTCCAAAGGTGAGGCCTTCTCTTCCTTGAGTTGTGCCTCGTTGGAATTTTTCAATAACTTGTCAGTCAGTGTTCCTCGTAATAGAACAGGATGAGTGGTATAATTTCTGATTTTGCAATTTGATTCATTTGTATGTGTCAAATATATACAGAGTCTGCCAAAAAAATGTATACACATTTTGGGAAAAGAGAAACTTGTATAAATATTTTAATACTCAATTTATTGAGACATCATGAGATTGACCTTTACCAGTACAAGAGGTGCTCAAAGTGGTGGCCGTTAGCTTCCAGACATTTATTATTATGGTGAACTGCTGCGTGGGTAACCTTGGTCATTGAGGTTGCTGCACACACATTTTCAATTTCTCCTCTAAGAGCCGGCAGTGTAGTGGGTTTTCTGCGATATACAACATCCTCTAGGGTCCCCATCCAGGGGTAACACCATCTGTTGAAAAAAAATCATACTATTTTTCTTTTCATGAAGTATGTACACATTTTTCGGCTCTCTCTCTCTCTGTATATGTTTTTGGTATGTGCATAACATATGTAAGCACATGCATATAATTTTTTGAAACAACACATATCTATCCCCATTTATTTTTTCCATAAATTTCATTGTGAATTCAACAAATAAAATTTGTCCAAGATCCAACCACACTAACACATTAATATGTAATTTTTCCATATTTCCTTTAAATGCTTATCATAGAATATTAAACAATTTGCCTCCTCTCACTATTTCGACACACTTCGAGGTTTTTTTCATAATAAAAAGTAAATTATGTGCCAATGTCTGGTCTTCACAGTATTAAGGACAGGGCTGTCCTGGCAAGAACAATCCCTAGGGGACCCTATTGCAAAGTCAAATCATGCAGGATGAGCCAGGAAAACAAGAGCTGAAAAATGTAACCCCTTTGGAAAGTGTGCACCTTTCAAATGCAACGAGAAAAGTGCTCGTAGATGCAAATGGTTTCCAGTTCCACTGGAGACTGTTCTGGAGGTCTCCAGCAGTGCCACTGCCCCAGTCCTGGGGACACCACTGCTGCTGCCACCGTCTACTCCACAGTCCATGTGGCAAAGTATTGCTAGACCTACCCCACCTGCTGTCCTGGGTGGGTGGGGCCAACACAAAGATAGATAGGTGTCTTCCTCACTTGGGCAGAATGGCTGGCGAAGCTCAGGACACTTCTTGCCTAACTCGCAGACAGTTCCGGTTCCAGGTGCTAGGACTGGAGCAGGAAAGCTCTTCTGGATGATTCCAAGGTAAATATGAAGTCAGTAGGGTGTCCGGGTCCTTGCCTCCTGCTCCTGTTCACCTGCGTCACTCCTCGGACCTCCTACTCAGGCGACTCTGAGTCTGTACGAGCTGCTCGTTCTCAGGCCGAGTCCAGCCGTCTTAGTTACCTTTCTCATTACTGAGAGAAAATACACAACATCCAAAGTTAAAGGAGGAAAGGTTTATTTAGCTCACAGTTTTAGAGCTTTCAGTCCATAGTTGGCTGGCTCCAAGGCAGGGTGGCGTGGCAGAGGGGCATCACAGAGGAGAAGGCAACAGAGCACCAAGCAGTGAAGTAGCGAAGCAGCAAGCAGAACAGCAGCCCTCTTTCTGTCCCTGATATTCTACCCAGGCTACGTGCCTTTAGTTTGGGCAGCACTCACGCCCAGGGTGGGCCTTCCCATTATCCATACCCAGAGCTACGCCAAACCAAGCAGTGGACTAATTTAGTCATCACACACTCCTGATCCCAGCATCACACGCTTAGATCCAGCCACCTTTGCAAAGCCCCACCTATGACCCCATGAGGCTTTGGGGGACATCTAGACGCAGGCCGTAACACCAGCCTCTCAGAGCTGCTGTCAAGCCACGTAGCAGCGCTTCCAAGACGCTGCAGATGTAAGTCGTCCGCCTTTGTCTGGCCCCAAAGGGCCTGAGCTGGCTTGGTGTTGTTTGGTCCCTGGCTAGAGCCCCTTTCACCTCCGCAGATGTAGTCTGCCTTCAGGTGTTGGTCTGCATCCTCCTTCCATGATTCTCTTCAGGTGACAGATGTTAGAGGAAGGAAACTGTTACTCTCCTCTCTTCAACTCTAAATCACCTCCCTTGTCCTAGAGAAAAAAGTACTCCCTCCATCCGTGAAGCCAGCCTCCCCTGGTCCCCTTGTCATCTACCGAGGTACTGCAGAGTCCGTTCCATTATCACCGCCCAGCTCTGCACTGTTCCCTCAGTCAACAACTCCATCCAGATTCTCTCAACGGACAAAACCCCCTTGTGCCTGGCGAGGCCTCCTACTCAAACCACTGTCCCGTCAGAGTGCCACCCCCTGCCAATAACCGCCCTGGCCACTGTGACGCTACCACCACCTCCGTGGCCATCTCCCAACTCCACAGGCTCCTGGGGGACAGGTGGTGGGCGGCACTAGGAGTGAAATGTGTGGCCCACAGAAAATGCTCAACATAAGGAGGAAATGGGAACAGGAAGGGGGGTGAATGTGTGTGTGTGACCACACTGTATATATTCTGGAATTTCCAAGCATGATTGTATGTTTTTCTAAAGAGTGTGTGTGTGTGTGTGTGTGTGTACATACCCTTGAAATCTTGGTAGTGTTTATTTTCCAGGCAGTGGACCCACAGATAACTTGGAGTCTCTTCTTTGTCCTCCGCCATTTGGCACACTTTCCACAGAGTATCATCGTATCCATGGCTGCTTCTCATGGAAGATTTGCACTGAGCTCAGGCCCTACGTGCATTTTCTCATTTCATTCTATGACAACTCTAGAATTAAGGACCGAGATGCCTCTGTGTTATGATGAGGAAGCCTAAGATAGGGACTCAGAAGTAGCCTGGAGGCAGGAAGGGGGGGTGAATACCTACACAGGTGTGACTGCTATGCAGGCTGCTTGCTGGCGGGTGCCTTTAGGAGACATACCTGAAGAACCGAGGCAATGGGGAGCAGAAGAGGATGAACTACGGGACAGTAGCAGGAAAGGCCTCATCCTCCTGAAGGGAGCCCTGAAGCTGGAGGAGCCCCAGAGTGACCCAGTAGAGCCCAGCAGACCAGGCATCACATCCTTCCACTGCCAGTCCTGGAAGTGGGCTGTGTTCATGGAGGGTACAGGAGATCAGGTGAGGCACAGCCCCTCAGGAAGGGCAGTTCCTAGAGAAGTCCTCGGCTGGGTGCTGCCAATGATCAACACTTTCTGCAGCCAGGGACCAAGTTCCTGTCCTGAGGGGCTGGTGACACAATACAATGGCCTCTGCAAATGCCTGCCCGCTGTCTGAGATGTACGCAAACCTCCCCTGCCCCAGGAAGCCTTCCTAGGATCCCCCTGATTGGAATGGTCCTGGGATCCACTCTTCCCCTGTCCCTCAGGCTTGTCTTGAGCTGTCCCAGGGATGGCGTATATTGTGTGCTTGAGACTCCGCACCTAGGCTGTGAGTTCTCGGGAAGTGATATGCTGAGCACCTCTGAGATGTCTTAAAATCTTGATCTTCAAAAAGGCTGTGAGTAGAAGGCTTTGGGTGTAACAAGATTTAAATAGTTTATATTTTTAAAGCATTTGGGAAAAGGCCTGACAAAATAGAAATACTCTATAAAAACTCCATAAAATAAATTTGGTTCCAAGGTATGTGAGAAAGCACAGAAAAGAATCAGAAAAGTATTTGATCCCTTGATTTGTAACACAAGGAGAAAGTATTTTAGCCTCCATTTTGGTCTATTTACCTGTAAACTGGGCATTGATTAAAATGTCATAACTGAAAGCAGGGGTGTGGAGATGTTGGTACTTTTTCAAGAACACTATGCTTCTCTGATTATGGGAGTGAGGAGTTCAATGAGGTCACCCGGAGGTCTTTTGCTCTCTAGAAAGTTAGCAAGGAAGGTAACCCGATCCCAGGGGAATGTCTGTCCTCAGAACCTGCACTTGTGTCGTCGTGGTGAGCTGAACAGTACAGGCCGCTGTGCTAACCGTGCCCCAGCGTGAGCTGAGAGAGCTTCATATCAGCGTGTCCACGGGTACAGGAGCGTGGCTTTCCTCAGAGCCCTTCTGTCCACCTAGTCAACTGTGAACCTGTTGGTTCAGGGAGCAGGACATGTTTGGGTGACACTGCATAACTTGCAGCACCTGGTCTTCCCATCCCAAGGAAGAATACACACTTTTAAAGGCGAGCAGCTGTTGCTGGGGCTTCCACAATTTTACCTGAGATGAAGAACCATGCCTCCAGTCACAGCTAATTTGTGAAATGATTTGATTAAATTCGCTTTTCATACTAAAGATTTATAATACCTTCCAGGAGAACATGAATGTCTCAGTGATCATATTTGACCTTTGAAGATTCAGGAAAAAAAAATTAAAATTTCATATAAACCCTCAAAATGAGGGTTTTCAGAATAATATCCATGTTATTACATTGGCCATGGACATTAGTTTTGATGACTTGTTCACCTATTAAGGGTCCTTGCTCTGATGTAATCAGAGTGACATTCTAACAGGCATTATATTTGTTTTGTGTTTTGTTTTTTCATGCTGGGGATTGAATCCAGGGCCTGGAATGACCCAGCGTGTGCTCTACCACTGAGCTGCATCCACAGCCCTTGGCATTAGAGATGGACCTGTCTGCAGTGGTTACTCTGGAGTGTTTGACAAAAATGCACAAAGCCAGTAAAAATTCAGCAAGTCACCAAGATTGTATGCAGTATTTATTCAGCACTGCGAACACCTCCAAGGCAGGGAGTACAGGGTGAATGGGAACAGTGTCCCTCTCTGCAAGCCCTGCTACCCAGGGAAGAAGATAGACACATACACAGGCTTATGGAAAGTGATCTTGCAAGTGAAGAAAGGAGCACGAGTAAACAGAGGCAGGGAGTTGTCTGGGGAGTCAGGAAGACTCCTCTGGGAACTGACTGGTCAGTCGGTCAGGCAGCCTTGTCTTCATGAACACAACCACCCATGGCCTAAGTGTCATGAAAGTGACACTGAGAAGCCTGTGCCATGGGGGCCAGGCTTGGTCACAGTGCCAAGGGCAGGAGGAGGAGGGGACACTGAGCAAGCTGTGCTAGATGATGGGGCTCTGTGGGCAGCAGAAGAGAGGTTGCCGGGTGAGCCTCTCTGTTCCTTTCCCCCCCTTTGCTCCCATGACCAGCCTTCCCCCTTTGGTCAGTAGGGAGCTGTAGTTAATAAATGCCTAAGTTGGCCAGGCACGGTGTGCACACCTGTATTCCCAGCACTCTGAAAAGCTGAGACAGGAGGATCCCAAGTTCAAGCTGAGCCTGGGCAAATTAGTGACCTAGTGAGACCCTATCTCGAAATAAAAAATGAAAAAGGGTTGGGGTGTAAGCTCAGTGCAAAGACTTCGGGTTCAATCTTCAGTAAAATGTGAAAAAAACCATCGTCATGTTTCTTATTTGCCACACAGTGTGTATATGTAGCTATATGCTCTACAATGGAGTTTCACGTCATCCTCAAATGTGCTAGATGGGTTATTGTGAAATTTTAGCAAGCCAGCCAAAAGCTGAAATATCATGTTTGGTCTCCCTTCTCCATCGCCCCACCTGTGATGAGCTCGAACATTCACGTTGGCTGCGGCACAGCTTCTGTGCGTACTTGTGTGCACCGTGGAGAAACAGCTACAAGTGTAGACTCAGCCTTAGACAAAACACCCCTGAGATATCGGGATCACTATATGAACGATCAGTGTCCTGTAGGGTTACCTTAACGAATAGATTTATTCGCCTGAGTGCAGATTTAGAGCACATGAATTACGCATGTTAAACTTGGTGAAGTTCAGCTACCATCACCTCTCTTTTCATTTTACCCATTTTCTAGAAAATTATACAGCAGGTAAGTTAGGAGTTAAAAGAAACAATAGTGAGTGAAGAAACAAATAGCTCCTAAAAGAAAAAAATAGAGAGGTCATTTTCAGGGTATTTAGCGGAATAGACAGTTTGAATTTTAACCACTTTGGTATCTTTGTACTTCACATGCTGGCAGACCAAGGACAGATTCTGAGCAGGGAGAGAAAAGCATTTTACTTGAAAACCCTCTAAAAGATGGTGTTTGCTCCCCGCTTGTGTTGACCTACTAGTTCCAGTGCAGCCCCTCACAGTGAGTGTTATTTGGTCGCAGCGGTAAGCATGGAGGTGAGCAACTGGAATTTCTCCTTGATGGTTGTCACCATGAGTTTAAATCATCTCTGCTTGCACCATGCGCCCCATTTCTTGAGGCTGGAGCAAGTTCTAGACACATCAGAGGAAGCCAGACAGAATGTGTCTTGGAGAAGGGCAAAACTGGTGACAAAGTCAGCTTCAGGAATAGTTAATCCATGGTGGTGCTATTTTTATTTGACTTGATATGTGGCTGTCGAGTCTGCAAGGAATTGACTTGGAGCAGGAGTGTATCCCAGTGGGACACATGGATACCCAGACTTTGTCTGCCAATCACAGAGGCCGCATCCATCTCTGCAGGCCCAAGGACAGAGCCCACTGTGTGGTGTGAGGTGGGTCTGCCTGGACCCCATCTCTGTGCAGTGAAGATTGACCAGTGAGGAGGGACTGTCACTTGTGGGCAAGGGCTTCTACTTGAAGCAGGCATGGTCCTGTGACTCTTTGGACCTCCCTTGTGTGACACTGTGCTCCTCACAGCTGGCTTCCTGGCTTGTCATCTAGATGAACCAGGTTCTGCCATCAGTGAATCTCTCCTTGTTGCAGAAGTCCAGGGGATGGGGGCTTCTCAGCCCCTCAGAACTATTCCCCTCTCTGCCCCTAGGCTTAGACATAGAAGGGCTGGGAGCGCAGGCTGAGTCAATTGGCACGGCAGTGTCCCCTTTCTTAAACTGCAGAGACCCAGAAGTCATTATTTTGTGTACACAAATGCTCTTTTATATGTAAAGATGTATGGAAACAATTTTATACATTGAAGAAGTTTCTAATAGCTGGGTGTGGTGCTGTAATCCCAGCACTCTAGGAGGCTAAGGCAGAAGGATTGCAAGTTCAAACCCAGCCTGGGAAACTTAGCCACTCAGCGAGACCCTGTCTCAAAATAAAAAATAATTTTAATTTTAAAAAATGGGCTAGGGATCTAGCTCAGTGGGAAGGCCCAGGGTTCAACCCCCAGTACCACAAAACAAAACAAAACAAAACAAAACAAGTTCCAATTAACTCCTACCTCTGTCCAGTGTCCTGTTTCTTCTTGTGCCATGTAAAACATTTAACACATTCTAATCACCCATTCTCCTTCTTAAAACTCTAGTCCAAAAGGAAGAAGAAAAACAACAGGTTGGGGCCAGGGATATAGCTCAGTAGCACAGCGCCTGCCTGGCAAGTGCAAGGTCATGAGTTCAATTCCTGGTACCAAGAAAAACCCAGGTTGAAGAGCCATCATTTTGACAACCTTTCAGCATTTTAAAGTATGTACAAATTTGTTTACATGTGTGAGCAGTATGGGTCCCAGGTGTGCAGGATGCCCACACTACAGCACACATCCGCATCCAGAGCACCTTTGGGTACTCAGGTCACTGGGTCCCATGCCAGGGCTTCTGACTTGGCAGCTCTGGAACTGAGCAGAATTTGCTCTTCTGAGAAGTTCCCAGCCATGTTGATGCTCCTGGTCTCTCAGTCATAGGGATGGAGCTCTACTGGTTTGGAGGAAAGAGTTCAGTGACGGTTACGTTTAGATCTATAATTCCCCCAAACGTTTTATGTGTTTAGAAAGATGATTGGATCAGAAGGGCACTATACTCATCAGCAGATGATCCATTGATGAGTTCTTAGCTGAATGTGCTGTGTGTGTGTGTGTGTGTGTGTGTGTGTGTAGGGGCAGGCTGGCCTGAAGAGGTGAGTCCCTGAGGAGGTGAATGGGAGGGGTATATTCTTGTTCCTGGCTTCTTCCTTTTCTGTCTGCTTCCTGGCTACCATGAGGTGAGTAGCTTTCCTCCCACATGCCCTTCCACCATGATGTTTCTGTCTTGGAGGGAGCTGACCATGGACTGACTCCCCTCAACCATGAGCCAAACTAAACCTCTCCTTCTTTAAATTGTGGGTGTTAGGTATTATGTCCCAGCAATGGATAATCTAATTAATATAGTGACCCTCCTGAAAAGAGTTGACACAATTACTTCTGAGGCATAGGATTGTGAAGCAGGTGGGGAGACAAACATAGAACTTCTCTTCGGTACATTTTTTTTTCAATACTGGGATTAAACCCAGGCCCTTCACAGGGAGCTACATCCCAAACCCTTTTTTCTTTTTTTTTTTTTTTTTATTTTGAGTCATGGTCTCAGTGAGTGACTAAATTGCCCAGGTTAGGCTTGAACTTGCAATTCTTCTGCCTCAGCCTCCCAGAATGCCTAGATTATAGGCATGTGCCTCCATGCCCAGCTACCATTTTTTTTCCAGCTAGCATTTTTAATTATAATTTTTAAAAAGCTCACCTGCTACCTGGACTCTGAACAACGTTCCTTTCTATTTCATACATCCAAATAGATGACCTGGCTCTATATCTGAGGAATCATAAAACATAATCATGTGTAAACATGGTTTAGTCTTCAGTAATCAAACACAAAGCAACAAGCCAATCTGGCACATTATTAAAGATACACATCCTTGTTTGTGTGATCATCAGGCAATAAGGTAAGCAAACTAGCTAGCTGATGGTTTCCCCTTTTACATAGCCCAAGTTTTTGGTTTATTTTTGTTTTCCTTTTGTTCCCTTAGTTCTCCAGTATTTACTATGACCAGCACTGTGGTTAGCAGCATTGTCTTAGCATCAGGATGCTTAATCCTCCTCACTCCGCAATCCTACAGTGCATGCGCACGCACGCACACGCATACGCACACACGCACGCACGGTGCCTGCGAGGACCCTCCCATCGCATTCTGCACATACCAGGTGCTCAGACCTGAGGCGTCCTGGGCCTCTCTGGGCCTTCCCAACAAGAGGGTGTGCTGATGAGATCAGTGACTGAAATGAAGAGGATGGGCGAAGTGGTGACACAGGGATGCAGACCCAGTGCACGGGCCTCTCCCTCGGTGCCGAGCCCTGTCCTGTGTCTTTGGGACAGGTGATCATGCTTAATTTTCCTAATAACGAAACATGGTAAGTAATGGCATTGCTGCTGCTTCACAGATAAAGAAACCATCATTGCTTTACTGCCCAGTGCTGGAAGGGACAGAGCTGGTATTTAAGGCCCTGAGGGAGGCCTCTCCTTTGGCACGACTCCTCAGTGCTCTGGCTGTGCCCAGCTCCCTGCTGACCCAGGCACTGTGGGAGGGTCTGGTTCTTCTGCCTAGACAGCCTGCCCCCACTGTCCTCTCGCAGTGCCCCAGGCTGACCCATCGCTGAAGCCCTGGGCGCCAGATGTCTCCTTCACGTCCAAAGGCCAAGTCCTTCTGCTGCCCACCTCCCCATGTACGGCAACACCAAAGAGCGCCAGCGATGAGAGCCGCAGCATTCTCGATGTGCACTGGAACAGACTGATGTGTGCAAGCCTGGCTGGAGACAATTCACAAGCCTAAATATCGAGGCCACTTTGTCCCGCACACTGGTGCCCAGGGGCAACTTTTAGCTTTCCTTTTTTTTTTTTTTTTCTTTTTTTTTTTTTGTGCTGAGGATTAAATTTAGGGCCTCGCACATGCTGGGGAAGGCTCTGCAGGGGGCAACTTTTCTCTTCCAAATGTTCACTTTTAAAATATTTAAGAAACATTAAGATGATGTAGCTGGGTGTGGTGCACACCTGTAATCCCAGCACTCCCAGAGATCTCAAGTTTGAGGAATTTAGCAACTTTGAGAATTTTTGTCTTAAAAAAACATAAAGGGCTGCTGATGTAGCTTAGTGCAAAGGCTCTGAGTTCAAATCCCCAGCCTTGTGCTACTTATATGTTCTTTCCCCAGAAGTGTTTAAACTCAAGGGTCACTAACAATTAAACTTTACATTCCCCACAAAACAGCACCAAGAGAGCACAAAAATAAATGACAGCTGGCTGAATAAATGTTGATTCAGTCTCAACTCTGCCTCTCACCAAGTCTTTGTGGCTTTCATACCAGCAAAACACAGCCCAAGTTCTGCCTGGGGACTCCCCCAGCCCAGCCCTGTCCTCTTCATTTCCATGCAGGTTGTCATCAGCCCTGGGCAGGCCAGGCACCCCCTCCTCAGGCTGTCTGCCTGTCTCTCTTGCCATCTGGACCCACACTTAGTCTTTTTCTGCTTGCTAGGGACTCCCTACCTTTCAAAGGTAGCTGAACGATGTCTGAACTTTCCATGATGATCTAAGCCATGGGGAATTTCCCACATTTTAGGCTGTGCGGCACTTGTCTTTTCCCATTAGAAAAGAGATTACTGAATCCCCCAGTCATGGTCGATTCTGCACATTCCATCTCGTGGTTCTGAGGGCAGGGTTGTGTCTTCAGCCGCTGCGGTCCACCTGCCTGAGTTCCTTCTACAGCGGTGTCAGAGCCGGTGGGATGGACATGACTGTCCTCTTCCTCCACGGGTTTGCCCATCCTATGGGGTTCCGTGACCAACTGAAATGTGTTTTTCTCATCTTTTTCCTTATAATTACATGGTGTGTGTGTGTGTGTGTGTGTGTGTGTGTGTGCGTGCATTCATTCAGTCTCTCACATTTGAGCACAAGCTCTTAAAGGCAAGTGTGACATCTTTTACTTTACGTGATTCCTGAGCTGGAGAATTCCTACTTCACTGGCTAACAGGGTAGGAAATACAGTGGGTCGTGACAGCGCAGTTTAATCCTTTCCTCATTTTGCTTCAAAATAATCATTGTTTGAGCTTTCTTTGATTAAAATGGAATTTTTACAGTGGACATTTTATTTTTAAACAGTGAGCAAACTGGCCAGGCACAGTGACACATGCCTGGAATCCTAGCTATTTGGGAGGCTGAGGCAGGAGGACTGCAAGTTTGAACCCAACATGGAAAACTTGCTGAAACACTTTTTTTGGGGTGGAGGATCCAGGGCCTTCACACAAAACAACGTCCCCAGCTCCCTTTCCCTTTGACACAGGGTTTCACTTAGTTGCTATGTTGCCCAGGCTGGATTTGACTTTTCAGTTCCTGCCTCAGCCTCCCAGAGTGCTGGGATTGTGCTCACCACACCATCCTGAGACATATTTTCACAATAAAGAGTGAAAAGGGCTGGGCATGCAGCTCAGGGGTAGCGTGCCCCTGGGTTCAATCCCCAGTATCCAAACACTAACAAAAACACTAACACTAACAAACACTAACACTAACACAAACACTAACACTAACACAAACACTAACACTAACAAAAACAGAAAACACTAACACAAACACTAACACTAACACAAACACTAACACTAACAAAAACAGAAAACACTAACACAAACACTAACACTAACACAAACACTAACAAAAACAGAAAACTAAAACTCCCTGAGGTCTCATGTGGATGCTCCGTGAGACTCTGCACCTTCATCGTGATGAAAATATCTTTTGGTTAAATTTCCTGAGACCCAGAGGCCAAGATGAAGACGGTTTGGAAACTCACGGAGTCCGTTCCGAGCTCCATGCCTTTGCTGGAGCTGCAGGCTCTGCCTACTTCGCATCCTGTGGGGCGCGATCTCGCTTCAGCCCTCACCGCTCTTCACATCACACTGAGGTGCCCGTGAGATCCGATTGTGCCATGAAGACCACCCACGCCCGCACATTCTTCTCCCTCTGTCGTTAATATTTTTCTTCACATTCGCGCTTGGTTGGAGGAATGTCTACGGACTTGCTTCCATTTTCCTGATGAACAGATCTTTGAAGATTTATCCTCCCATCTGAACGAACCAGAGGCTGGGGATCCTGGCCCCGTTTTCCAGTTTCCCATCCTCTGTGGTCCGATGGTCCGACCTGTTCTTTATCTAAGTTGATAGGGGTGTTGGAAGGGATATGACACCTGCTCCAGCCTGTAGGTATGTGTGTTCCACAATTGTTTAAAACAAACTTTGTCTCATAGCCAGTGCTTTAAAATGAGAGCTGACACACACACACACACACACACACACACACACACACAGTGCATAGCTTCTCTGGAGGAATCAGAGATGTGGCACCCAGCCAGGCTGTGCATTTTGGGGGCCACCCTGGGTCCTTGCTCCTGCTGGTGGCCCCTGGTTGCTTCTCTTGGGACCATACCTCTGAGTCACCCAAGGCTCCTGTTGGCCAAATGCAGCCACCCCTTGCCCCTTGGGACTCATACTGGAGTGGACAGCGAGGGGCTTGATGCTGGCCTCTAACTGGAGAAGTCAGAGACCCTTACCGATCATTAAATACCCGTACTATTCCTTGACTTAGAACTTAATGCGATACATTCTTTTTGCGTCTTTCTTCTTTCATGTTATTTTTGGTAGAAAATACTTTTCTGAAATTTTCACTGCAATTTAAAAATTCATATGTCATACTAAAAGCAATACCTAAATACCCTGGGTATTGAAGCCAGGGGTATTCTACCACTGAGCCGTGTCCCAAGTGCCCCCCACCCCCACACTTTCCCAAGTGCTTTTTATTTTTTGTTTTGAGACAGGTTCTTGCTAAATTACCCAGGCTGGCTTTAAATTTGCAATGCTCCTGCCTCGGCCTTCCAAGTAGCTGGGATTACAAGCATGCACCACTGTGCCAAGTTTAAAATGTAGATAAACCTCATGTTTTCCAATGACTTGAAAGGGGCAGAAAGGCTGATTCCCCCTTCATCACTATAAGAAAAAGGAATGTTTCTCCTTGGAAGAATCGCTGTCAATGATACCAAGTGTCTCTGGTACAGTCCTTTTGCCCCTGTCCAACACAACAAATATGAGTGCTTCTGCTATAAAATGTGTTTTGGGAAAAAGTTAGTGCAAGCATGTTTGAATTACTTTTTAAATGTATTTATTTATTTACTTACTTGTTTTAAAATTGTGGTTAAATATAAAGCCATCCACTCCAATTCTCTCTCTCTTGGTCCCTGGTCACCTCTAATCTGCTTTCTGTTTCTGTGGCTCTGCGTACTTTAAATATTTCACCTAAGTATACCATGGTTAACACAACAATGTATGATTGAAAAATACAATGTGCATTTAAATTTTAAAAATTTGTTATAGTAAAAGATGCATTGCCATTAATCCCCCTAAGAATCCTCTCCCCTTGCTTTGAACCCACGTATCCCACTGCTGTGGCCACTTTCTGAAGCAGTTCTGGAGGTCCTCTCTCATGAGTGTCTGTACTGCTGTGACTGTCTGAATGTCCTTAACTGATTCACAACATTTACCTTTCCTGGTCGTTTTAACTTTGGAGAAGAGCCAGAAGTCACGTGGTGCCAGATCCAGTGAAAAATGTGGATGGGGATACACTGTAATGGTTTTATCAAACCGCCTTTCTGTGGGATGGCACATGGCAGTAACATTGACTGTATTTTTAGTCACATCTCATAAAGATGCTGTATACGGGGGGGGAGGGAGAGAAAGACAGAGACCATATAGATAGGGTATGTACTCAAATTCTGTTGGTTCAGTTTCTCTGACACTAATACAAGATAGAATCATCCAGTATTTGTCTTTTTTAACTGAATTCTTAGACAGATTACCATTACTGTAACAAATATATGCAGTAAGGTTAAGCTGGGTGTAGTGGTACATGGGAGGATGAGGCAGGAGGATTGTTAAGTTTGAATCCAGACTGGGCAATCTGGTGACTTAGTGAGACACTGCTATAAAATTAAATAAAGGAAAAGGGGATAGGGATGTAGCTCAGTGGTGGGGCCTTTGATATTTGTTGAAACCTGCAGGACAGCTCTATTGTGTGAGTCAATTTATGTGTGACAGCCAATTGCCAGGACTGATCACCTCACGCCTCCCTTTGCCACTCCCGAATGTGGTGAATAGATGTTCAACTCGGTGTTCTTCAAAGTTAGGTTTTCCCCAAATGATCGCATGGCTTCTCATGGCGATGTACCACCCCCATGACAAGGATCCATGCTACTGATACATTTTCAAGAAGCCATTTGTTGGTAGGTGAGGCCTGCCTCAGTGTCACAGAGCCAATCTCTTGAAGCAGAAGATTTGGGGACTTGTGGAACATTACTTTCACAGGGGAGCCCCAAATTCCCAGGGGGTGACAAGCCCTGGAATCCGCACTGGTATTAGCTCTGTGGGCTTTGAGGACACAGGACCATAAAGAAGACAATCTGGCCAGTGTGAGGCAGCTTTCGTCTGATGCGTATTCATCACATCTGTATGCCGGCTCCCTCAATTTCAGCTTGTTCAGTGGTCATTAAACCTGCGTGTGACTCTTTCTTAATTGCTGATATTCATTGTGGACATCTGGCTGGAGCAGAGAAAGCGAGGCCTCTGTAGTCCCATTGTTTGGATTTGAATTCCAACTCTACCCCTTATCTCTGGCAGATGACTAAACACCCCTAGGCCTCAGTTCCCTCTTTGTGACACTGCAATGTTGATGTTTCCCATTTCTTAGAGGTACTGTAGCCTGAGGAGCTGCTTTAATCCACGAAGCACTTAGCAAATGGTGGTATGATTTTTCCAGTAGCAAGAGAATATGGGGAGAGAAAGTTTATGTTCACTTTTAAAGTACAAAATTGTGAGACATAATAGCAAATATAGTATATGACACATTCTTCTTCTATTCTCAGGTTCATTGTACATTTGCATGTAGTTTAAAAAAATCACATATCTGGAAATCTTGTGTTAGCGTGGATCCTTTTAAAAGAGGCAGTGATTGGACAACATGAAATTCCATTTGTTAGGTTAAAAATGATCAAATATAAGCAATTCCATGTGGTTTAGCTGAAAATACTCTTGTCGCGCAATGTTTTAGTTGGAGATTATGGCACCAGATAAATGATATGTCCACGATTCACATTATGTCATAAAAGCAAAGCTGCAGTAATTATCAATGCCTACACTAATTTTAAATAGTCAAATTATGCTCCATGTCATTGCATTTTAGAGCTGAAAGGTACCTAAGCGATCATTAATCTAACACTATTTTTAAGATATGGAAATTGAGTCTCAAAGAGGTTAATTACACATCTAGGTCTAGAACTCCTATTTCCTGATTTCCATTTCAGTACTTTACCCCTATTCTATATGGCCACCCCTATACAATATGCACACTGAGCAGCTTGATTGTGTAAGAGCTCTAGGGTTCTGTTAAATTTGCATATAAAAAGATAATAAGAAATCACAGTTCTGCTGTAGTGTCAATAGGACCTAAACAAAAATATTAGCTTTTAAAATATTAAACATTTACTTAATACTTTTGCTCACCTCTTTTCACGTTAGCACATATATATTTTACAAGTGATTTGGACTGGAGGCTCTTGAATGATCTTTTAAGTGCCCTTCCTGGAATCTGTCTTCCCAGTTCCTGAAGCAACACGGTCCCACCCACCCCCACCATGAAATAAATGAGCAAAAAATATCTCCCTGGCTCTTTGCTCAGTGTGACCACTTTCTATCTACAGGATGACTGGGTCTTGGTTCTCAGCCAGGCTGCATGTGAGGCTGTACCCTGGAATCACAAAGGAGGGGTCGTAAGCACTTGACATTCTCGCTTAGGAAATGTTAGGTCTGTTGAACTGAAATCTGAGCATGTCGATGTCATTTGCCTATGTGTGGGGACATCCAGAACTGTAAGCACCCCCTCAACTCCAGGCAGAGGCCAAGGGCTGGGCTGTCCCCTGACCTGGTGAATGTGATGGCAGTAGGCACAGACATCCTGAGCAGTGGAGCAGGGCTGTGGCCAGGCTCTGGGCCAAACCTAAGGTAGCTGTCTGTTCCTCATGGTGACAGGCGACGATGATACAACTGGTCACATCGGTAAATACACTACCTCCCAGAGTTGGAGAATCCTCCAAGGCAAGTCAGAAAAAACAGGATGATGAAACCAGCAGTTTAAATAACAGAAGTATGAGGCATTTGGCTTCTTGTGGGGTGAGTCCGTGGAAATCACAGAGACACACCAGGCAGCCACACTTCATTTGTTAGAGAATTTCACATGTTTTTTCAGTATATCTCTTGGCTTCATTCTTTTGATTGAGAGGATCTTTGGGGCAAGCAGGGGTATCTTTTTTTCTTTCCATCCCCTACACATACTACACAGAGGGGTTCATGAAACGCTCATCGAGTGAATGAAAGAATGTGTGTAGGCTTTTACCAGGACTCCCGCTTTGTGACTGGGCATGGTGGACCTATGTAATAGGAATGGACTGCTGTCGTCTCCCAACAATTTGTGGGGTGATGTTATTAAACATGCAGTTAGTTGGATGAAAGAGGCCTTCTATCTGGCATGCACTTTTGATTTGGAGCACCCTGCTGGGTGAGCCGGGCAGACCTCTGAAGCCATTGCTGCCCATTAGCAGCTGGGTGTGAATTGGTTCATCAGCTCGCTTCCCTCCTGGTGCTCCCTGTGGAAGGTCTGACTAGTGGAGAGGAGGCAGGAAGGACCTTGGGGCTGGTGTAAACATAGCGGGAGGAAAACGAGCTAAGGAACATGGTAGGGATGGTCCCCAGCAAACATCCCCAGCTTTTTACAGGGCCTCTAATGATGAGCCTGGACATAAGGAATCCCCGCCCATGGCCAGGGACGTTCATTTGCTTTTCCACTTAGGCAGGAGGATTGCTGTGAGTTCGAGGCCAGCCTGGACTACATGGTGAATTCAAGGCCAGCCTGAACTAAATGAAACAAAACCAAAAGAAACCGCTCAGTCATGGTTCATCTACAGACCACTCAATAAATGTTGAAGAGCAGCAAACTGAAAAGCATGGTTGTGCAAATCCGCCCCAGCTCCTTCACCTACCAAGGCATGGTGTGGGACCAGCAGCCTCCTCTCTCAGACCTTTTCTTGGGCATTGGTTGCTAATCAGACGGCTGATTGTGCTAATGGAGGTTCAGGTGTGTGTGTGCATGGGTGTCTCTGTGTGTAGGTGTCCATGCGTACATGCATGTGTGTGCATGTGTTGTATCTGTGTGTATGTGCTGGTGGACGTGTGTGTAGGGGCAAGTCACTATGAATCGGGCTATTTAAGTATGTAGGGAAATGGTCTCGGGGTAATGTTTTTGAACAGTTACATGTGATTCAAGAAAGCAGCTTTAAGAAAGAAAAATAAAACAGTGTTATGACAACTTCGGAGTTAAAAAGAGACCGTGTTTAGAAATAAGGGAGAGCGTGCCCCGTTTTCCTCCAGGGAAGCTATAGGAAACTCAGGCTGCGAGGACAGTCCGGCGGCCTTGCAGCCCTGCTGCAGCGCAGCCCCACTGCACACCTGGCCTCTGCACATGGGACTCCTGCGACCAGTGGAACCCAGCTGTGCATGCTCAGGACCATTTCTGCAGTTGGGGCAGAGGGTTCAGCTCCCATGTGCTCTGTTCCTATTTTGCGGCATTTGATTGATGGGCTTTTCTTACATGGCTGTAGCTAACAAATTGCAGGACATGATAAACACAAGGGTTAAGTTGAAGTCATGTAGCCACTTCCCAGACCTGGTGAGGAAATCGGAGTGTGATTTCCTTTTTATTCTGTGCCCAACTCAAAGGAGGGATTAAAATAGTGCTGCTTGTCATATTTCATTATGGATATCTCTATGGCCCCCACAAAGGCACAAAGTCTAGCACCAGGACCACTGCTGCCCTGAATAGGTAACCTGCCTGAGGCCTGAGGTCAGAAACAATTCTAAAGCAGGGAGGAATGGCCCAGCCTCTCTGGAGTGCAGATCACAGAGCAAATGGGAGCCAAGCCGAGGTCGTGGTCCTCCCACCCCTAAAATCTTCTGCGGAGAGAAGGAATTTCATGAGCGACTCCTTCCACTTGCTTCCCACTATCACATACTCATGGGGAAAGGCATGTTTTTCTTTTGTTTAAGATGTGCCAAGATCCAGGTACACAGAGATCTGTTTCCACAGCCTTGCTGGTGGGAATGATTGGGGTGCCCCCCCATCTTATGCCCATCTCTCCTAATACCTTTGCTTTTCTTACTGGGGTGGTGGGGGAAAGAGAAATGCACCTGGGCATTTGCTCCCTTAATTGTCATGATTAATTGGGTTTCAGGGTGAGATGGCAGCAGGAAGGTTCAGGAAGAGGCCATCTTCTGTGAAGTGGCAGGATGATTGTTCAGGATGTCGAACTGCATTTTTGTGCTTATTTTTTTAAGGCTTTGATTATGAATCTGATACTTCTACTTTTTGAGCTTTTCTTCCCCCTTTTTTGGTGAGATTTGTCTTAGGGTTTTTTCGTGCACTGTCATCATTATTAACAATGGACCAGGAAAGGAAGGGCAGAAAGCTGAAGGTTCATTGGAAATAAATAACTAGGAGGCTGCTGCAGAAACAGGGAGATTGGGTGGTGTAGAATTTGATCTTATTGTGTCTCTCTGTACTTGAGTCTCGAGTATGCTTCATATAACCGTGCAATTAATCTTGACACGTACAGATTTGCCCGAGTCCTATGCCTTAGGAAAATGTATCTCAGCAAAATTCTACATGATGTTAACATAAAAAACACAGGACGGAAAGGGAATTTAAATTATTAAAAATAATCCTGATGTATTTTTACATCCATCTACATGAAATCATGGAGCCTGTGGCCTAACGCTGCTCTGAGAGCAAGAAGAGCACTGGAAAACATGAGCATCGGAGTCGTTTTCTCTCTCTCTCTACCACCCTGTCTTTAAAGATCTTCCAGGAAAGGATCCTGCAGTCTCTTTGAGTAATTCACTCAAAGCCTTAACACCCTCGGTGCTAGGAAATGCATCCTTGCAGCTATCTAGAAATCTCTTAAACTGTTTGCTCTCCCCTGCTCGGCTTCTCTTCAGAATGGCATTTCTCAAAGAGCGAGGTCCCATCATTTGCCTGCAATGCTTTGCCTCATCCTTTCGTAGATACTGATAGAAACTGATTCAAAAATTTGCAGCCCCTATTAATTATACACTTGAGATTTCAATAGCTGGTGAAGGAAAATTCCACTAACGTGCTGCAATCAAGCAGAGTGTAGCATAAATTGTACATTTATGGGAAGCTAGGTGTATGGGACACGATGCGGTGTATGTTAGTGAATGGCAGCGTGAAGCCTCGAATCCACCAAATCTCTTGGGTGAACCGTATGTGGTAACCAAGCGAACAAATCCTTTGAGGTTTTTCCAGAGACCAATAGAACCTCAGGTGGGGAGGTTTCTAGGTCTTAGAGAGCATCTTTTGTTAAACTTCTGTTTTAATGGGCATTTATGTGTGAGAGCAAACCAAATCATGTTCCTAAAGTGTTAAAACTTCTTAGAGAGATGCGCAGTCTGAAGTCATACAACTTGCACCCTCTGTTTAGTACCTGGTCCCTTCCTGTTCTCCTCCCTCTCCGTGTGGAGCTAGTTCCATCGTCCTCTTCAGTTCACACCACACTTCCATTTTCCTCCCCCAGGCAGGCAGGGCCTCTTGTTGGTGTGATTAATTCATTATTCTCCTTCATCCTCATCCCATTCCTAAGCCCTCCCCACCACTGGCAGTCACATTACTGCATTTAATGTGTACTTTTTTGGCTTATCTGTCTTCTCGAGAAATTATCATCTTGTGTTGTGGTGTTTTTAATAAATGTAAATGGTATTGTATTATGTGTTTTTTTCTGCTTATTTTGTTACATCAGGACTACGTGTCTGGGGTCCACTCATTCTGATAATGTGTGTGTGTCACTGTGCCTGCTAACTCCCAGGGTGCCCCAGGGTCCCATCCTTTCCAGAACGGCCTCTCCCTTCTTCGGGGCTGGATCCCACATTGCTGCTGTCCTCCTGGATGTTCCATCTAGGAACTTGTGAGCATGCTTCTTAAGCAAGTTGGTGAGTCCTGGTCAAGGGCCGTGCACTTCCTCTGCCTTGGGGCTGCTCGATTGCTTTTCAGGGTGGCTCTGCCGAGTGCACCTGCAGAATGACTCAGGGGGTTCAGGATCACTGGATATACATCAAAATGGTTTTCTCACCATTTGACTTGTTTTCATATCAAAAAAATAATAATCTGCCTGTAATACCAGCATTCTGGGAGGCTGAAGCAGTAGGATTGAAAGTTCAAGCCCTGACTAGGCAATTTAACAAGACCCTGTCTCAAAAATATTAAAAAGATGAAATGTTCTAAGGGTGTAGCTCAGTGCAAAGTCCTCAGGCTGAATCCCCAGTACTAAAACAAACAAACAAACAAATACAAGGTAGCCTTGGGATTTTGTCTTAGTATTTGGCAAAGAAAATCTCTGTGTATTTCTTTCAGTTTGACTTACTGCTTCATAGGTTTCTTAAAATAATTCATCTTGAATTTAGATTGATATTACACAGAATTTGTACATGAATTTGCAGCTAATAGAAAGCAATTAAAATATTAAGTTATTCTACACAAAATGGGGTGTATTTAGATTATTTGTATCTTCATTCCTTATTATTCACTTTACTTTTTAACTATTCATGTTGAAATAATTTCCAATCTTACATAATAGTTGCAAAAGTAGAACAAAAACACACCCCATATTCCCTTCACTGACATCCCCAAGTGTTGCTATTTCATGCTACAATTCAAGAATCAAAGTAGCACATGAACATGGGTGTGATACTACCCAGTAATCAGCAGATATTCTTCAAGTTTCACGTAAATATACCACCTATGTCCTTTCTCTGGCCCAATGTCCAACCTAGCACCACCATGACATTTAACTGCCATGCCCTCCAAGTTACCAGCAATCTGGGACATATTCTCAGTATTTCTTTGCCATAAATTTAACTACTTCCAGAAAGAATTGAAGAAAGAATAACCATTATTTTGTAGAATGCCTTTTGAGGGGTTATGTAATATTTCCTCCTGATTAAGTTCAGGTTGTACATTTTTGGCAAGAGTACTATATAAACATGGTGGACAGATAAAATACATAACACCCAAATATTTTATGGAGCATACATGTACCTGTCTTAAATCCAAATCAAACTGGGCATTCCACATTTTTATTTGACTAATCTGGAAAGTCTAAGCATACATCCTGCTTGTACACCAGATATCATATGAAGGGATGTATGTAGCATTTTGATATCGCTCATTAACCCTGAATTGTAGTCTAGAATGGTGTCTACCCATTCTACAGTTAACTTGTTATTTTCCTCTTTTTAATTAATAAGCATATCGTAGAGAAATACTTTTGAATCTATGTGAATATACTACCTTTCCTCACATTTTGTTCATTAATTTTAGCCTCCGTTGATAATTTCTTGCCTTCAACAATTGTGAGTTACAATGGTGCTTGCAAAACAGAGACTATGCATCCATCATTCTTTCTGTATTTATTAATTGAGATTCTACTATAAGGAAGAGTTGTGCATTCTCCTTCATTGATTTCTTTATTCAATTACGTCTTGTGTTAGTATGAGTGAGTGGACATTAATTTAATTGTATGGGAAAGGATCCATTACTGCCGTTATTTATTGTGCTGCCCAACTGGTTACAGATCCAGTCATGCAGATGGCCCCTATTGGGGTTGATACACGCTCACCGTCCTTTGAGCCCTTCCTCAGTGTCTGACACTGCCGAAGGCTCCACCTCACCCACTACTTTCCCTGCCCAGCCCTGGAAGCAGCCCTTTCTCCAAGGTCTCCTGCTTTTCTCTTTGGAGAATGTATTTAGAAACCACGACCTGGAAACAATGATGCATTGTCTTATTTTTTTTTAAGTTTCATCCTCCTTATAAATTTTGTTCTTAAAATTTTAATTTTTAATTGGATATTGCAGGTACAGAAAAATGCTATTTTTTAATAGAATTGTCTTATATTTAACAACATAATTAAAGCTTCTAGCTTGTTCTAATATGTATTTGACTTTTAGTATTATCTTGTGGTACTGGAGATGGAACCTAGGGTCTTTGCACTGAGCTATCCTCATCCCTTTTAAAAATTTTAAATTTCTAAACATGAACTTGCAACTCTCCTCCTCAGCCTCCCAGAGTACTGGGATTACAGGTATGCACTACCACACCAGGCTCATATTTGACTTTTAGATAGCCAATCAAATCAAATGCAATGAGGTCTTATCTTTTTCCTTCCACATTTTCCCCCTTTCTTTATAGTTGACCAGGGCTATAAATACTATGGCAAAATGTAGGCATGATATAGGATCCTCGACTTTTCCTAAACTCAAAGATATACTTTTGTTAAGTTCAGGAACTGTCCTTCTCTGATCCAAGTTGCTGAGAGATATTTTATTTTTAACTCATAAATGAGTATTGACCCTCTTTAAATACCATTTTTTGCCTTGTTGACTTTTTGAGATAATCACAAGTTTTCTGTGTGTATGTACTGCTGGTGTTCAAAGTCACGGTTTTGCACATGCTAGGTAAGTGCTTTACCACTGAACTACACCCCTGGACTTAAATTTTCTATTTCAATCAATTAATGGGAGGAAGACACTAATTACTTTTGTGGTGTTTATCTGTCACCAAAATAAGTTTATCTTGGAATAAGCACTTCTTGGACATGAATCATTGTTGTTTAAATGTAATATTGTCCTCCTTCTATCCCTCCTTTCTTCCTTCCCTCCCTCCCTTCTATCCTTCTTTCCTTTCTTTCCTGTACTGGGGATCAAACTCAGGACCTTGTGCACACTAGCTAAACAATCTACTGCTGAGCTACACCCCATCCCTTGTAATTTCTTGGATAATAGTACATGTAGGAATTTTGAGATTGTCCTTTCTTTTCTTATATTGTCTTTGTCTGATTTTAGAATCAGCTTAATACTAGCTTCATGAAACTGAACTGGGTAATTTTGTATTAAATTTATGTATTTTATAAAAATTTGTACTGAAGACTTAACTATTTCCTAAAAGTTTGGTGGACCACTAAGAAACAATTTGAAAGAAAAAACAAATTCAGCAATGTTGCAGAATATGAGATTAATATACAAAAATCAGTTGTATCACTTTATACCCACCAGAATAGCTATGATTAAAGACATAGATGCTGGCTACTGTTGGCAAAGATAGAAATAGAAACAGAAAATAGAAATAGAAAGATAGAAATAGAAATAGAAACACACACACATTGCCGGTGGGAATAAAAATGGTTCAGCCACCTTGGCAACTTGGCAGCCACCCTGGCAACCCTACAATTAATGTTCTAAAAACATTAAGCATAGGGTTATCACATGACCCATGTTATGGCTTGTGTCTAGATGTCCCCTGCAAAGCCTCATGTGGTCACAAGTGGGGCTTTTTCAGAGGCGGCTGGATCTAGAGACTGTGATGCTGGGATTAAAGGTGTGTGATTACTAAATTGGTCCACTGATTGGTTTGACGGTAGTTCTGGGTGTGGATAATGGGAAGGCCCTCCCTGGGCGGGTGTGCCACCCACCCTAAAGGTGTGTAGCCTGGAAATAATATAAGGGACAGAAAGAGGGCTGCTACGGCTGCTTGCTGCTCCCACCCTCACTGCTTTGCTGCTCTGCTGCCTTCTGCCTTCTGCTCCCCATGAACTGTTTCTCCTCTGTGATGCCCCTCTACCATTCAACCTGGCTTGGAGAGAGCCAATTATGGCCTGAAACCTCTACAAACTATGAGCTAAATAAACATTTCCTCCTTTAACTTTGGGTGTCTGCTATTTTGTCTCAGCAATGAGAAAAGTAACTAAGACAATCCAGCAGTTGTATTCTTAGTTACTTATTCAAGAGAAATGAAAACATATGCTCACATAAAATTTTGTATATAAATGTTCATAGCACCATAATTTGTAATAGTGAGAAAGTGAAAATAACCCAAACGTGCATCAACTAATAAATGGAAAAATAAAATGTGACGTATCTACATTATAGAACACTATTTGGCAATAAAAAGAAATGGAATATAGACACATACTGCAGTATGGACCTTGAGAATACTGTAAGGGAAGAAGTAGCCACAGATGGTATATTATTTTTATGACATGTCCACAATAAACGAATCGACAAAGACAGATGTCAACTAGGATGCCTGCGGCTGGAGGTAGAGGTGGGGTGTGTTCTGGGGAGGGAAATGGGAAGTGGCTCTTTACAGTTTCTTTTGGGGTGGTGACAATGTTCTAAAACTAGACTATGGTCATTGCACAACACTAAAAATACTAAAGGCATTGAGTGGTACACTTGAAATACATGAACTTTATGGTATGTAAATTGTATCCCATAAAAGCTGGACAAAATGAAAAAATGTTTGGTAGCATGTCTTTGTAAAGCCATCTTGCTTTGGAAGGGGAGGTCACAGGTGATAATATCACCATCTTTTTTTTTTTTTTTTTGGTACCAGGAATCGAACTTAGGACCTTGCGTTTGCCAGGCAGGCACTGCGCTGCTGAGCTATATCCCCAGCCCCTAATATCACCTTCTTAATACCTGTCGATCTGTTGTTTCCATGTTCTTCCTTGTGTTAAATTTGGCAGTGTCCTTTCACAGTCACCTGTCATATTTACTAGCAGATGTTGTACAAAGTCATATTTTTAAAAAATGTTGTGCCTTCACAGTTCCCCATTTGCTCCTCAATCTTATTGCCTTCTTCTTTCTTTCTGTTCAGTCTGGCTGGAGATATTGCTAATTGATTTGTTCCCATAACCAGTTTTTGTCTTTTTGGCTAATTTTCTTCACCATTTTTGTTCCCTGTTTCATTGAATTAGGCTTTATTTTCATCTTTGCTTAAGTTTTGCTGTGTTGTATTTTTTAAAATTTCATTTCATCCTAAATGTATTCAAGACTAGAAATTCTATATATTTCCCTCCTAAGTAGTGCTTTTATTATGTCCCATATTTTTTGTTATGTAGTAATTTCACGAGCACATAGTTTTAAACATCATTTCTTTTTTTATTTTAAGATTATTTAGTAGTATGTTTTTTAGTTTCCAAGCAAAAGGCCTTTTTAAAAGCTATCACCGTGTTGGTAATTTCTTCTTTTGTCATAATGATGCTAGAAAACCTAATCTGTATGAAATTGATCCATTTTTGGCTGAATGGCTGGCCTATGTGTGCAAATTTTCACATGTGGATTAAAAAATGTGTGCTCTCTCTGTGGAGTACAATGTTCTTTAGAGCTCAAGCTTATTGACTGTACTTTTTTGCATCTAGGATATCTATGCTTGGTTTTATCTTCTTGCTTTGTCCATCTTTAAGAAGCATGTGCTAGCATCCCCAGCTACGAGGACTGATTTTACCACTTTCTGCAGCAGTGCAGTCACTGTGGCTGTGACTCTGAGGGTGTGACTGACGTTCTGGAAGTGTATGGCTGCCAGGTCTCCACCAGGATGCAATGTCATCTTCTTGCCCTTCTGGTAGTTTCAGACTTATGTTCTCGTTTATCGATCTTAAGATCACTCTGCCAGCTATCTTTACCTTCATAGTTGCCGACCATAAATTTATAATCCTTTTATTTTAAGGTACTTTGCCTTTTTTGTTCTCAATGTATTTGTAAACACTCTGTTCTCAAACCCAGGTGAAAAGCATCTGTCACGTAGTGGGCGAATTTAACTATTTGCACATATAGTTACTCTTGTGAAAGACCTTATTTCTGGTATCTTATAGTTCTGATATGCTGAACTTCCTCCTTTTTCTTTGTTCCTGGTTTCTATTATATAGGTCAGGTATTTTTTCGTTGGTATAGAAGTTGTACGTTTTAATTTTCAATTCCTTTATTTTAGAATTTATTCTAATGTTTTCTTTCCTACTGCCCTTTAAACTTACCAATATCTATATTTTTATCCCACCAAGAAAAGTACCACCCTGTCATCTAGGGACCTTCTTCTTCTGCCCTCTTTGATGCTGATGCTGGGCAGAATTTAAATTCTGGGTTCTCTCAAGTAACACACGTTAACAAAATACTTGTTTCCTCTTAGTTCACAATCTTAGCAATTCACAGTAGCAATTTGTTTCTCTTAACTTTAGATCTTTTTCCCAAAATGTTTTACAAAAATAGGTCTTTGTATGGCAAACCACCCGAGAGCTCTGTCCCCACATTATTTCTATTATAGCTTCAATTTTGTTGCTGTTGTTTGAGGTGGGATCTCACTGGCCTCAAACTCCTGGATCCAAGGGATCTTCCTGCCTCGGCCTCCCACGTAGCTGGGATAGTAGGCATGCACCACCACACCCGGCTTTATGTCTTCAAATCTGAAGGAAAGTCGTCTAGAGATAGTATTATTCTAGGTTCAAATATATTTTCTTTTCATTATTGAAAAACATTGTTCCATTGTTTCTTGCATTCAGTGTTTCTATTGAGAAATCGAAGGAAAATCTGTTTCTTCCCCCTTTCTAGGTGAGGTGCGCTTTACTCCTGGCAGCTTTTAGAATATTTTATTTGTATTCATGGTCCTAAATTTCACTACAGTACATCGAGGTGTGGGTTTTCTTATTCTCCCTTTCGATTCTACGAGCCTTTTCTTGACAGGGGGAGTACACCTCCATTATTTAATTTATTTTTGCATATTTTCTCCTCTCTAATGTGGTCACTCCTCCAGGATCCCTAATACTCTAGTCCCATGTCCCTTAGCCTTTCTGTTACATTTTCTCTCTTCCTTCTTTCCTGTTACCTGTGGGAAAATCTCTCAGTCTGATATTTCAACCCGTTTCCTTCTTCAGCTCTTTCCATCTTGCTGTTTGTCCTATTTATGTTTACTATTTGTGTCTTTTGAAGACTTAGTTTTAGTTTAAATTACAATATTAAAAATGTATCAAAGGGCTGGTGAGATAGCTCAGCGGCATAAGCGCCTGCCTGGCAAGCACAAGGGTCCGAGTTCGACTCCCGGAACCCACATACGAAAAAGGGGCCGGTGATATCGCTCAGCGGCACAGGTTCCTGCTGGCATGCGAGGTCCTGAGTTCGACCCCCAGTACCCACATACACACAAAAAATAAGTATCAAAATAATAATTGCTGAAAGTTGTTCACAGGTTAAATGGTAATTTGATATATTAAAAGCTTTGAGGTCAGAAATGAAAGAGAAATGAAATCATGAAATCCAGTGTTATGTGGGCTTTGATCAAAGTTCTATAACATAAACACTGCATCCCTCAGGACCTTTGATTGCAAGTGACAGGAACTCACTTCACACCAGCTTAAGTTAAAAACTACATAGTGGGGAGGGTGGTGCAGTATGGCGAGGAGGGCTCGGACATGTAGGTGGGGATTTCCCTGTGCTGGGTAGCATGCTGTCTGCAGCTCCAAATCTGTGGGCCCCTGGTTTACAATCTAAGAAGGAGAACATCTTCCCTTCAGCATCAGTTTGAAAGATCCTGGGGAGGCCCCCGATGGGCTGCCAGCCCATGTATCCTCTTCTTGGACCAGTCATGAGGGTCCCATCTTGATGCCTTCACCAGAGTTATTCAGTTGGATGGGGAGGAACAACTGTTAGTGGGAGGGGAATGTGGGTTTTACAAAGATTGTTTGGCTAAAAAGACTGTGTGATAAACAGAGGCCCCACTTTTCTCTCTTCCCTACAATCCTGTCATAGGTGGGCGGTCAGGGAGAATACCTGGCATCCTTCTGTTCTGTTTTTATAACAATGTCGTTCAGCTATAATTCATACACCATATAATTCATCCATTGAAAGTGCACAATTCAGTGGTAATTAGTATATTCAGGGTTTTGCAACATCACCACAGTCTATTTTAGAGCATTTCCAGTACCCTTGAAAAAGAAACCATGTCCCCCCAAAGCCTCACGCACTCATAGGTGGATCTTTGGGAAGGTGATTGGATCCTGAGTGTGAGATACTCAGCAGTGGATTGGTTTATAGCCAAATGTGATATGGGAGGTGAAGCCTGGTTGGAGGAGGTGGGCCGCTGGGGGCGTGGCCTGGGAGGATCAATCACCCTCCCGCCTCCCTCTGCTTCCCACTGCCCTGCCATGAGCTGTTTGTCCTCTGCCGTGCAGACCTGGCTTGGAGCCAGCCCACGTGAACCGAAAGCTCTGCAAACTGTGAGCCAAAGTAAACCTCTCCTCCTTAGAGCAGTGAGCGTTGTGTACTGTGTCGGTGAGTAGAAAGTGTAACCCAGGCGTTGCCCATTTGCCTCCAACCCTCAGCCTTCCCTCGGAAAAAAATCCTTCCACAAAAATTTGAATTAATTCATTTTTCAATAACAAGAAGTAACCCAGAGCTGTTTCTGACATCCTTATACCACCCTAGATCATTCATTGCTTATCCTTCATTTTACCCTGGGGATGGCCTTCATGACTGGCCCTGGCCAGCGGCTAATAGGCCTCAGGTGGGGCGCAGGTGCCTCACAAAGGTGAGTGCACAGCGTCCTCCACTAAATCTGTTTTCAGCAAAGACGGAGGCTGCGGGTCTTGTCGCTTTTCCCTGATTCTTTGTGGCAGTCAAATTGGCAGAAATTCAGTTTCCTAGTCGGGTGTGGTGGTGTATGTCTGTAATCCCAATACTCTGGGAGGCTGAGGCAGGAGGACTGCAAGTTCAAGCTCCAGCTTGGGCAATTTATCAGCTTATCAAGACTCTTTCTCAAAATAAGAAAAATAATAAAGGGCTAGGGATGTAACTCAGTGTGGAGATCCTGGGTTCAATCCCTAGTACCAAAAAAGAAAAAAATCAGCTCTGGGTCAGCGGAGGCCATGGACTGGGCGTAGTCACTTGGCCCTGGAGCACAGTGTCTACAACAGTTCCATTTATAAAGTGAAGCTGCTTCAGCAGCAGGACACAATTCCTCCTGTCCCCCCTCCCCCCTCCACTGGTGCACACACTGCCCTTCCCCCTTCATTTGGCCTCCTACTGCCATGGCTGGAGACCACCTTCTGCTGACCACTTCCTTTCCCAAAGTCGTGGGCATAGTGACCACTGATTGTCACTCCCACTGGAAGCCCCTCACTGGCAGGAGGATAGCATTTCAAGCTGAGGCTTCTAAAACCTTCGGCAGCACTGTGGGCACCCCCGTGAGCAAAGCTGTCACTACAGGTTTTAATTAGGAAGTGAATGGGCACCCAAAAATGTAGAAAGGACTTCAGAGAATGGTTACCACCTCAGGTGGTTGTGTAATATTATAGGAATGAACAAATATGGACATGGGTCAAAGAGAGATTCAGAGTAAGATTAGTAATTTATCATTTAATCTTGACAGAATTAATGAAAAAATCAGACTACGAAGAGTAATAAAACTGATAAATAATGATAACTAGTGTTTATCAGGTACTTACTATGTCTCAGGCACAATTCTAACTACATTCATTAATTGTAAAATCTTCTCAAGTATAACTATCATTCCTATATAACAATAGTACCTGCTAGGACATCTCATGTTTGTGCATGTGTGTGTATGTGCACGTGTGTGCTTATGTGGAAATATCTAGAAAGATCATCGGCAATGAGTATTTCTGCATAACCTTTACATGAGCTGGTATTCAAAGTGCCTGAATCAGCATAAACTATAAAACAATTTCAGAGTCACAAATAAAGTTGAAAGCCGGGTGTGCTGGCAAACTGCTGTAATCCCAGTACTCTAGGAGGCTGAAGCAGGAGGATTGAAAGTTCAAACCCAGCCTGGGCAACTTTATGACTTAGCAAGACACTGTCTCAAAATAAAAATAAAAAAGGGCTCAGTGTGAAGTCCCTGGGTTCAATCCCCAGTACCAAAGTTGGGGGGCAGGAGGAGAAAGTTGAAAAGAAAGATAATTTTAAAGATTTCTCTTAGTGTACAAGAGTTGTTTAATTTAAATTAGCTGGAGATGAGTAGAGATGCTGATTTATTTTCACTGATAAAGGTCCTGGCCAAGTACAAGTGGACCTGTGCACATGTGTGTGCATGTGTGTGCATGTGTCTCCTGTGTGTGCCTGTGGCCCCACTGCTGTTACTCAGCAGCTGAGGGGCTTTGGCAGCATTTGGAGTGACGAAGAGAGGATTTCTGTCCAACCAGAGTGGCTCCTGGCCATGGAGACAGAAAGATGAGTACCACGTCAGAAATTTTAATGACTCTGTGGAGTGGCACAGTGGCATCCCTCACACTGGCTCACATTTTGCCTGAGTCTAACAGAGTGGTGTGTCTACTCTGCACTGCACTTTGACATCTGTCACTGTGTGCCTGCCCCTGACCCACACGGAAGGTGCAGAAGTTGTGGCATGGGACACACTCTGTCCCATGGCTGCCCTGGCCCCACTGCCTGTACTCACATTCGTTCTGTGCAGTTTTTGTTGCAGGGGTTTTTTCCCAAGTAGGGGATGTGAGATTCAGAAACAGCATTTGGGGGCTGAAGCATGAGGATCACTTGAGCTCAGCAGTCTGAGACCAGCCTGAGTCGCATACAGAGTGACTCCAACCAAAACCAAAACCAAAATAGCATCATTGTTTCCTCCTAAAAAAGCAATGCTATTTTGAAAAGGGAGTTTATGGTTTAAAAATGGCCACTGGGGCTTGGAAGCTGACTTGCTCTTACGAGGTGAGGCCTGGTCAGAAGAGGCTGGTCACTGGGGACATGGCCTGGGAGGGTTTATCTCCCTCCCAATGGCCCCAAGTTACTCGTGTACTGAGGGCTTGATTCTCAATGCAGCAAAGCTCAGTGGTGGCACCTGGACAGGTGATTGGATCATGAGGGCACTGACCTCATGTATGCATGAATCCATCACCACATGCATAGTGAATGGGCATGAGGAGGTGGGGCTCGGAGGAGGAAGTATTCACTGGGCATATCCTGTCTCCATTTCCTTCCTTTCTCCCTGGCTTTTTCCTTCTTTGCTTCCTGGCTGCCATAAGTTGAGCAGCTTTCCTCCGCCAACCCCTTCTACCAAGATGTTTCTGCCTTGGAGCCAGCCAGTCATGGACCGAAATCTTTGGAATTGTGAGCCAAATTAATCTTTTCTCCTTTAAATTGCGTATGTCAGTTTTTTGCCCCAGTGACAGAAAACCTGACTAATACAGGGAGGGTTTTTTAGGGATTCTCGTTGTGTCCACCATCAGTTTCTTAACCTTTATTCTTGGCACCCTAGCCTGTGAAGAGAATAGGATATGTAAACACATTCTAGACCTTTTGTCTTCCAGGGCACACTGGAGGGTGTGGGGATTGAAAAGGATGTGTCCTAGTCTCCTCCTCGGTTCCCTCTTCAGTGAGCCTCCCAGTTCTGTCACCCAGGCTCCTCCTGAGCTGCATGGAACAGAAAGTTCTCCACACAGCTCCTCCTCCCCCAAACTGGCACTCATTTCCTGTCTCCTCTGACATATCTGCTCCAGCCTTTAGGATTCTCCCTTGGGCCCTACTCCCAGATGCCCTCCGTAACCATCCCAGGTTCAGGTAACCTCATCTGTGGACTCAGCCTTTGACTTTCCTAGGCAGAGCCTGTGAGATGCCAGGTGGGAATCCAGTTATTTGCTGCAGTGGGACCAGTTGAGGGATCTGCACGTCAGGAATCTGCAGGTATGACTCACCCTTTTTGTGTGTGCTGGATTCTACCACAGGCTGACTGTGCCACTGGTAGGTAGAAAGGGAGAGAGGCAAGAGTGCCCATTAGTGAGAAGGTAGCCTGTGCCAGGGTTCTCTGGCCTGTGAATTGTCTTCCTATAGGATGTTCTTCTCTTGAGATTCATGCAGCAAACACAAGCTGCCCGCTGTTCAGCTCCTGAGGCCCCCTCCTGGGAAGAGGGCAGCTGAAGGCACAGTGAAGAGGGCATGTCCTACCGCGAGTGAGCCCATTCTGCTACTAGGATATGACAGGCCTTGCCAAACCAGGGAGTTGTGTGTGTTCTGTTTGCTGGAGAGGGGCTTGGCATGTGCTGTGCATTGCATAAATGCATGTTGTTGTGCAATCCTGGTGAATATGCCGGTGAGCTCCTGTTTGCCTGGTCTAGTAGGCTCTGGCCGTCACACCACTGGTACAGAGCCACACTCAGAATTCTGGATGAGCCAATCCTGGAATGTGGTGTCCCTCCTGCTTTCCCTGGGATCAGCCCCCAGGGGTGGAGTCTTTCTGAAACAGGCCTAGTTTCATTCTGGAGGGGGATCCACTCATGTTTCCTGTTGGCAGTTTCAGGAGCAGGGGGAGCTCTGGACATGGTTACTCCAGCACCCACAGGCCTTGCCCTGCCCTGGCCTGCCCATGTTTTCCAAGGCTGTGGTTCTGTGAGATGCTACTGTCCTTCCCAAATGGATCCTCTGAAGCACCTGAGCTGGGTTTGCACCCTGTGCTGGCCACATCTGCATGGCAATCAGTTAACATACATCTCACTGGGGCAGATGGATGGGCCAGGGGTGCTTCAGCTTCTGGAGACCCCTGGCCACAGGGAGGTGGCACAGTGCATAGTGATTGTGCAGCATCATCTGTGTTTGTGTGTGTGTGTGTGTGTGTGTGTGTGTGAGTGTTTGGACCTAACACTGAAATGAATCAAACTATGTCTATAATATAATTGAAAAATCTCTATCTGAATCCACTGTATTTTGTAAAAACAAACAAACAAAAAGTGATCTTTCCTTATACAGAATGGAAGAGCCCATGCAGCCATACCAGGAAGGCAGAATGGGTGGAGACCAGCCTGTCCTGCTTCCGGGATCCTGCTTTCTGTGGCCTGTGGTTCATCAGTCTTCACACTTTGAGTCCATCTTCTTTTTGTGGGTGTTTTCCATTTTAGATGAGTAATGGCTACATAAAAAATAATACTTTTAGTCACAGGGTGGCACATACCTATAATCCCAACTCTCTGGGATGCTGAGGCAGGAAGATAGCAAATTCAAGCTCAGCCTGGGCAATTTATCCACTTAGTGAGACTGTCTCAAAATAAAAAAAAATAAAAATAAAAAACAGCTGGGGACTAGGGAGCTTTATAGCTGACTTGCTCTTAAGAGGTGAGGCCTGGTCAGAAGAGGCTGGTCATTGGGGGCATGGCCTGGAAGGGTTTATCTCTCTCCATGACTCCTCCCTTTGCTCTCTCTACTTCCTGTCTACCATGCTATAAGCAACTCTCCTCTGCCATGTCCCTGTGCCATGCCATCTTGCTTTGGAGACAGTCAACCATGCACTGAAACCTCTACAAACCGTAAGCCAAAGGAAACCTCGTCTTCAAGATGTGGGTATCAGCTATTGTGTCTCACCAATGAGGAAAGTGACTAAGACATGTTTTGGTATCAGAAAAGTGGGGTCATTGCTGAGCTCATACTGACCATGTAGTTCAGAAACCTTTGAACTGGTATGTGGGAGGAGTTTTGGAAGGCTTCAATATTGCCAGATGGAGAAGCCCTAGGCTGCTGTAAGCTGAGCTTGATAGGAAATTCTAGGTATAGCTCAGAAGACCACAAGGCTCATAGAAAGGCAGATGGTAAAGACCAGGCTCAGGTAGTTTCCATTGGGAACAAGGACTCCATTGGCAGTTGGATTCCAGGCCATGTGTGTTATTCTCTGGCAGAAAATTTGTCTGCATTTTGCTCATGTCCTGATAGTATGTGGGAGATTGAGATTAAGGGCATCAGACTAATTAATCAGGTAGAGAAAATTTAAAGGCAGCCCAACCTTCAGGCTGTAGCATGGATATTGTCAAGGGCTTTTAGCCAGGTTTATACTGAAAATCAAGAGCAAAAGTTCCATTTAAAAAGTTTTCAGTTTTGCCAGACAGAAAGCACCTGCAAAGATGGTGCAGAGGAGAGCGAGGTTACTGCAAAGATTAGCATTAAAAAGAAGCCAAGTACTTTGGACCAAGACAATAGAAAAAATGGCTTGAGAGCACATGGGGAAATAGCAAGACACCATCCTTTACCTCACAAAAGTGATAGATATTGCTTTGAGGAGAAAGCCCCAGGGTACTTTGCTGGAGAAAGGCCACCTAGAGAATTTGTTCCCCAGGATTCAGTTTACATTGCTCAGCCATCCAGGCCCTTAGAAGGCTTTGTGGGTGTGATTCAAGGGCCCCTGGCTACTGCTAGAGCTAGCAGCAGACTCTGACATTGTCCTTGTGATGCTGGATTTACTAGAATGCAGAATGCAAGAGTTGTGGGGTCAGGGAGGTTTACACCCAGATTTCAGAAGAAGGCCTGGGAGGCCACATAGTGTGTTCATGAGAGGGCAGTGGGTGAAGCTGTGAGAATAAAGTTGAAAGTGCGGTGGAGACCCCAGAAATTAGAGAAGCCAAGAATGTGGACCATCTGAGGAAAGTCACAGCCAGCCTGAGATAGATGCCTTAAGGGCTACAACCATCAGCAGTGCCTTAGGGTTGGGGCCACCCAACCTTCTTAGATTTTACCTTTCCTCATGTGCTGGACATGAATCTACAGGATTTAATGTTTGCCCTGCTGGATTTCCATCTTGCTTTGGTCCTGTTGGTTTCTATCCCCCTGTTCTTCCTTTTTGGAATGGGGATGTTTACCTCTTGCCCTTGTGTGTTGGAAGTGTTTAGCTTCCTTTTTCATTTTGACAGGAACTTATATTATAGCTAAGAGCTTGCCTTAAGTCTCAGAGGAAACTTTGGACTTGGACTTCTCAGCAATGCTGAAACCGTTAGGTCTTTGGCAACTCTTAGAGATGGACTAAATGCATTTTGTATTAAAAGATGTACATAAGTCTTTTGAGGAGCCAGGGAAGAATGTTATGGTTTATATCTAGATATTTCCTTAAAGCTTCATGCACTCAAAAATGGGGCCTTTGGGAAGGTGTTGGATTATGGAGATAACTGAGTTGCTGTTAGGAAATGGGGCCTGGTTGGAAGAGGCTGGTCAGTGGGGTGGAACCTGGAAGGGTTTCTCTCTCTCCCTGAATCCTCCCTTTGCTCTCTCTGCTTCCTGTCTGCCAGGCCATGAGCAATTCTCCTCTGCCATGCCCCTGTGCTATCCCTTCCTGCCTGGAGTCAGTCTACTATGGACTAAAACTTTTATAAACTGTGAGCCAAAATAAATCTTTCCTCCCTTAATTTGTGGGTCACATATTGTGTCTCAACAATGAGAAAGTGGGGGCCGGTGAGACGGCTCAGCGGCTTCAGCGCCTGCCTTGCAAGCGCGAAGGCCCGAGTTCGACTCCCAGAACCCACATACGAAAAAGGGGCCAGTGATATCGCTCAGAGGCACGGGTGCCTGTTGGTGCGCGAGGTCCTGAGGTCATCCCCCCGGTACCCACAAAAAAAAAAAAAAAAAAAAAACAATGAGAAAGTGACGGTGACAATGATTACTCGCTACATAATAATAATATTTTAGCTGGGGTGGTGGTGCACACTTATAATCCCAACTCTCTGGGAGGCTGAGGTAGGAGATAGCATGTTAGAGCCCAGCCTGGGCAACTTAGCAAGACTTTATCTCAAAATAAAGTAAATAAATGAATAAAATAAATGAGGCCAGATATGTAGTTCAATGCCAAGACTTGGAGCTTAATTTCAAGTACCATATAACAGACAAAACCAAAACAAAACACAACACAATACAACAAAACAAAACACAACAAAACACAACAAAAATACTTTAAGGGCTTAAAGTGTCAGATGAAGATTTTCCCTGAAATATTTTCCAAAAAATTCTTAGACAGTATGAATCTATGAATACATTGCTAGAACAGCTGTAACTGAAAAGACTTTGAGTGTAGTATCCAGAAATGTTTTATATTTTCTTTAAAAATAGTGGAATTTCAAGTAAGGTGACCTAAGTTCAGATTCTAACTGCATGATCCTAAGTGAATCACTTGACTTGTCTAAATCTCATTTCCCTCATTTGCAAAATGAGAAAATGACTCATACCTGCTGTATGCAACTTGAAACAATTCTCATAATGATTAGTGCTAAAATGTATTGGCAACACGCTCTGTCAACTGCATCGTGTGGCAAACACTGCAGTGAGGCGATACTACTGGATTCCAGTTGATCAGGCTCCAGGCCCTCTTATTTGCATAGTCCCTCATCTTCAATATGCGGGATGGGGTAAAAGTAGTTGTGTCTATTGTCCTTAATTCTTTCCTAAAGATAGAGATAGTAATGTTGGTTTTTCTCTGAGTAATGAAAAATCAATTTGTCATTAATATGCACTTACTTAACATTTGAAAGATGGCCTGGTAGAAGTAGCTGATGTTAAGGAGATAGGTTAGAATTCCTGGGGCAAATTACTTGCCTCTCTAAGCCTCCTTTCCGGATCCCTGAAGTGGGCACCTGTATACTCATTTTTCGCAGTTCCCACGGGGAGTGATCGAGGTAATTTTCGTGCCACCTCTAGCAGATCTGCAGGCATTCCCTATTCTGAGCTCACTCTTGATAGCTCCTCTCAAAACTCTTTTTGGTGTCCGGATGGTGTTGGCCTTCTGAGAGCTAGAATATTGTCTTCTAACTTTTCCAGAGCTTTTTAACATGTTAGGAAGCCAAAGATGCTTTAGCTGGAACAATAAGTCAATTTCGGTAACCTTGAAATGTTTGAAAAAACAATTTGCTGATTCATTTTGTTTGCTGAGTACACAGAGTTTTAGTATTTTCATGCTAAAGATTTATTTAATATCTTATCATTTAATTAAAAGAAGGCTGCTCATAGTTGGTTTTTGCCTATTCCAAATTGCCCCTCTGCCTTCCCTGCTTTGTGGAGAGCGCCCTTCTTGGAGGAAGTGCCTTTGTGTAGCAACATTTCTTAGATGTTTTCATGCTGGAGTTTGACTTGAGGATATTTATGGATGGGGACTCAGGTTTCAGACCGTGGTCTGGGAGGAGGTTTGGCCAATCAGAAGGCAGGCTTCCTCAGATCATTTGCATCTTGCAGCCCACTTTCCAGGGGCAGGATCAGGTTGGTGAAATACATCCTGGGGGATGTCAGAGCTTTGGTTAAGATTTCCTTTCACTCCTTAGCTGCTAGCAGTTCTGATGATAGCCGTTTCACGTATACGTGCAGCGCCTGGGTGGGTAGAGCTGTCAGGAGACGGTAAAATCTCGCTCATTTTGTGATTGCACCTGAAGAAGACAGGAATGACAATGACTCCTCTGCACCGTTGTGTTATTTTTGCTCATTCATACATTGTTTTATGGCTTGTTGATTTCTTTGGTGCAATGTGACAATACCTACAAAGGCAAGCATGTGTGAGAATGCTTTTAAAGCAAAATCCTTTTCTGCAAAGGTAATGATGTTCTAAAATTGGAAAAAGTGCAAGCTCAGGCCAAAAAAAAAAAAAATTTTTAAATAAACCCTAAAGTAACTGGACTCCTTTTTCTTCCTTTTAGACAGTCAAGTTTCCCCCACATGTTATTCGATTGCTTCTGTTATTTACCAATACTTCTAACACAGGAAAGTTAGTAAGTTCAAGTCGATGCTTTGCAATGCTATTTGATCATCTTCTGCTGTTCCAGCTGTTGGCGTACACCATGCCCTCAGACTTAAAATGCCTAAGATGGATCTTATATGAGGATTCACTCCAAAGCCCTGAACAAACACCCAGGCCAAGAGAGGGACTTGTATATTGCCACACGAACCTTTTACAAACATGCCTGTTGGGCTCGGGCACTGTAGAATTCAGGGAATGATTCTAGCTGGGGATAGTACTGAGATCTGGAATTCTATGTCATATTAATTGTTTAGAAGAAGCTATGAGCCAAATGTGGTGGTTCACCCCTATAATCTCAGCACTTGGGAGGCTGAGGCAGGAAGACTGCCTTCAGTCTGAGGCCAGTCTGGGCTACATAGTGAGTTCAAGCCTAGCCTGAACTACATATCTGGAACCTGTCTCAAAAAGGGGGGGTGCAGAGTGGGTACAAGAGAAAAAAATCAAATATAATTGTAATTAGGGCCAGATCCAACCAAGCAGGCAGGCGGGAAGAATAGGTGTCTTAAGGGATGTCAGGAAAACAGAACAGAACCGAACAAAACCATACCAAACCAAACCAAACCCAACCCAAAACCCTGCAGTGCCCGCCAGGTCCAAAGGGATTCTGAACCAGTGCGGTTGTGGCCACTCCCATCCTCCTGCCTGCTGAAGTGTGGTGGGGGTGCCGATGGCTTCTCAACACCAGAAGTCAGGAGATGTTTTCTGGGGCCTTCAGGGTCAACCAGAACCAAATTTCACCCTTCAAACTGCAGTGCATGAATCCGATTCCGTTAAATATGAACAGGGAAGCCCTTCCCCAAGGCCAAGTTTATGAGGCTGGGGAGGGTTTGTCTGTAAACGCCTGTCTACCGGTTGAAAGAGACTGTCTTTCCCCTTTGAACCCTCTTGGGGGTTCTCCAAGCCTTCTCTTCGGGTGCTCCTCGTCCGCCATGGCGTCCAGGAGAGTCCCACCTCTCCGTCAGGAGGGCGCTGCACATTCCCGACCTGACTCCTCTCCTAGCCTTTGCGACCTCAGGTAGGAAGGTATGGCTACCTGGCGTCTCTTCTGGGTCGTGTCTTTGGATGTGGACCGGGGTGCCATCAACCGGAGGTGGATAAGGACGTCATTGCCCCAAGCCTCAGCAGGGGGCACTCATCCAAATGTGGGAACAGGAGCTTGTGCTTCTGGCTCAGTTCCATTCGCTGCTGTAACAAAGGAGCCAACTCTCTCAAGTTCCAGAGAGGAGAAGTCTGCCGAGAATCTGTTCTGGGCCTCTACCCCAGCTTCCGGAGCTTGCTGGCAGTCCTCGGCCCTCCTTCACACGAAGCATCACCCTGACCTCCACCTCTGTCTTCACCTGGCTCTCTCCCTGCAAGTGTGTCTGTCTCTGTGTCCAAAGCTCTCCTTCGTGCAAGGACAGCAGACACGACGCATTGGGTCTGCTGTCATCACCCCATCTTAACTGACCTTCAGCAAGGACCCTATTTCACACAGGGCCCTGAGAGCTAGGACTCCAGCATCTTTTGGGGAACAGAGCTCTGCCCCTGGTAGCTGTCAGGTGTACTCTGCACCCGACTTGTGGGGCATTGGCCACAAGGTACATGAGTGGAGGGGAGGAAACCAGTGCTGCTTTGTGGTTTGGCCTCTGATCCTCGGACCAGGTGGTTATGCATGAATAAGAACACAGCTGTTATTCCGAAACTGCATCCTAGCGCTGTCCCCGATTTCACCTCAGAGCTAAGAGGGCCCCTCGGGTGCCATGGTGACCGAGCCTCCTGCGTGGGCCACAGTGCACCCACACTGCTTTGCGTTGGAGTAGCCTTCCTGTAAGGCTCTGCTCTCTGACCAGATCTAAGTACACAGGTATGAGGTGCGAATCTGGCACTTACCAGGGTGTGTAGACGGGTGGCTGGGCTCTCTGTGAAAAAGGTGACTGTTGCTTTTCCTGGAGGCTGGGAGCATTGGGAAAGGGCAAAGGCTTCTAAGTGCAGTCCACATCCTTCCCATTGCTCAGTGGAATGAACTCTTGGAGGGTTTGTGGCCCTTTGAGGTAAGAGCTGTGAATTAGAAGCAGAGGCCTGAGATAGGACTCTCAATGTGCCGAAACTTCCACTTAGTATATGGGCTCCAAGCGTTGCCCTGAAATTCAAAGTCTCAAAAGCATAGAATCTGTGACATGGATACATACAGCAACCCTTGTTCTCTCTGGGTCCACTGTCATCTTTCTTAACTGTGGAGGGAAGTGGGAGGTATGGAAAGGAGATAATTGATTCCTAAAATCCATCTTCTAGGGTGTGCTCTCTGGGGGACACCATCCTCAATGGAAAGCAGGGCAGCTCTCTCTCTCTCTGAGGGTCCCACCACCCTCAGCAGGCTTTGGGCCACAGGCTCCCTGGTGGCCTTATATCAGAACCATTTATACCAAGGGTCTGTTGCAACTGATCTTGCTCGGAAAACTCTAGCACTATTCCAATATTCTTCAGAAATGATGCAGTGTTGTGGCTTTGTAGAAAAATAGGAGAGGGATTTAAGGTCTACGTAACACTTAGAATTTTTTTTTTTTTACTTAAAAAATTTATTGGGGGAATAGACTATTAAATTCTTATACATTTTGGACTCATGGGGATAATGAAAGAACTGTAGCGCGCTTTTGAGTTAAACTCCTTCTCCCGGGCTTGAGCCTGATCTTTCTCCGTCCCACATCATTTTCCCTTCGAAGAGGGGCACAGCCGCAGGTCTGATGAGATGGCTGCCAGCCACGGAAAATGAAGCCTCAGCTCCGTTCTTCTAAAAAGAATTAGGATGAGACTTACATCTGTATGTCACTCTTAATTATATTTGTCACTAAAATTGGCCAAGAGTATTTTTCTCATTCATAATGCCAAGATTTGTGAAGAACATCAAGGTAAGTAGATCTTGATGCCATTTTTCAGTCCTTTTGCAAGGTTTGAACATGGAGAGCCCACATCTGTGAGGCTGGTGTATTCTCATTGCCGTCATCAGCGTCACCATCATCATCCACTTTCCGGTCCTTCTCTTTAGTATTGTGCATAAGGGTGCAGGCTATGAGGCCTGGCTATAAATCTGGGCTCCAGCGGGGAGCTGGAACCGGAGCTGCTTCCCCTTGGGGCTTCAGCATCTTCAGCCCTAACATGAAAGCAGTGATACCTTTGTCTATGATCCGGCTGGCTGTGGGCATCAAAAGAGACAAAAATAGGTGGAAATAGAAGTATTTGGGACAAATACACTTGCCTCCATAGTCAAGCTTCCTGAGAAAAAATCCCGAGAGATTTGTGTGCTGGGGAGTTACCGGGTTGTACTTTTATCAGGGACCCCATAATAAAGCAAAAATAGAGGGTGGGGGTTGTTGAACTGAAGCCTCTGCTGATTCCAGGGGAGTTCTGACCTGGGGTGGGCCTTGGAGTTGTCCGGAAAGAAGGCAAATGGAGGGCATCGGTAACCTACATGTGGGCTGTTCACTGCAGATGGTGGAGCCTTGCATGAGGCCTCAGATCTGCACAGATCCTTCCAAACTCAGTGGTTTATCTCGCAGACAGTTCGGGATTTCATGAAGTCAAAGCGATGCTGCTCAGGATGTTTTCACGATCACTGACAGTCTTTAATTACAACCAGCAATTAAAGAATGGTGATCACCAGGGAAAATGGCGCAACAGCATCAAAAGACCTGCATCTGCACATCTAGTCATCAAAGAGGCCTTCAGGGAAAATGACTCGGCCTCCAGCAGCTTTGCAAAAATGACTTTTTGTGAGACAGTGCCGAGAGCTAAAAGATGGCTCATCTTGCTATCATACAGTTTTACTCAAAAATTATGCCGAAAAATGAAGCCTTGAAATGTTCTTTGAGTCAAAGAGTTATGGCAAAATTGTAATTATAATTTAAATTTTGTAAAACCTAAAATAAATTTATCTATATAATTAGGTTTCACTTCTTTTCAAGGTAAAAATATAAACTAGGCTCTCTTTTTCACTATTGACCACCTGTAATTTCCATTCTCTTTTACAAGCATTTTCCTTAGATAACTTTCTCCTGGGAACAGACATTTTCAGAGGACACAAGTCCTCTCCTGCCATCTGTGGGTCAGAGGCGGTCCCCTCAGATGTGCTAGCTAGATGGGAAGATAGGGTACACCAGAAGCGTCAGCGCTGGCAGTCAGAGGAAAAGCTGGTGCCCGGGCTGGCTCAGCGTTTCACTGTACCACTGACAATTACCGTAGATTTCTCCTCCTGAAGATCACAGACGGCCTTCCAAGAGCTTCAGTCTTTTTTTTTTTGTGGGTACCGGGGGGTCGACCTCAGGACCTCGCGCGCCAGCAGGCGCCCGTGCCGCTGAGCGATATCACCGGCCCCTTTTTCGTATGTGGGTTCCGGGAGTCAAACTCGGGCCCTCGCGCTTGCCGGGCAGGCGCTTAACCCGCTGAGCCATCTCACCGCCCAAGAGCTTCAGTCTTGAGGACAGCTAGACGCGGAAAGGTCAAATGAAGGGGAGTAACCTTGATATATAAAGATCTATAATTTCAATACCAGTTTAGAGTTTGATATGCCTCAAATATCCCATGGAAGAAATGAGAAATGGCAGCATAAAATTGTCTCTTGTTCCAAATAATGCATACTTTTAAAATAACTGCAAAATAGTTTCTAAAAACTTTAAGATTCTAGAATAAAAACCAGGCAGTGAGATGAATTGTGAGAGGAAATACCCAGGCGCAGGGGCCTGCAGGACCATGGCACTCGGCTCGCACATAAGGTGTCGGGGAAACCAAGCTGCCCCGGGCCTTTCACCTTCAGTATCTGTGTTTCTCTGCACGACTTGCATGTATGCAGTGGGACAGAGGGCTCTGAAAGGTGTAGAGTGACATGTTAAAATTGCCTTGATGACTTGTGAAATTCCTCCATGCACAAGATCAAAACCACCATGGTAAAATTTAGGAAGTATATAGAAGCATGCATTTCAACAGCAGTAATATGAAACTACTAGTGTTTTTTAAAATAGAATTGGGGTGGGTAAGTACTTATGAATTCAGCATTAAAAATTATCTTTCGGGGCCGGTGAGATGGCTCAGTGGCGTAAGCGCCTGCCTTGCAAGCGCGAGGGCCCGAGTTCGACTCCCGGATCCCACATACGAAAAAGGGGCCGGTGATATCGCTCAGAGGCACGGGTGCCTGTTGGCGCGCGAGGTCCTGAGGTCGACCCCCCCCGGTACCCACAAAAAAAAAAAATTACCTTTCTCCAAAACAAATTCAAATATTTAATTTTCCAAGGTTGAATAGGGTCTTTTTGAGAAGTATAACAGAGAAATGATGCCTGAGGACAGGAGTCTGCTCTGCAGGTGGAGAGCACGGTGAGCTGAAGGCGGGATACCAAAGGCCACAAGCTTCTGAGAGCCAGGGCCTGAGACAGAAGCAGATGCTTGGCTGAGAAGGAGGGCTGCATAAGCTCTACAGGAGCTGTGAAGACTGACGCTTGCAGGCTGGAGCAAGTGGGACCCCCTTGTTGTCAGAGCAACTTTGCCCTTCTCTTTCTGGATCCTTCTTTTCAACGTTGAGTTCCTGTGTTTGTTCGGAGCTGTTGAAGCCGTTATTCTAATCTGGTTAGGGTGTGGGTTATTCTGCTTTCAAGAGTCTGATGACACGCAGATCTGCAGAAGCACTTTCTATAGGGCCACCTCTTAATCCACGCTCATTTTGGTTTTGTGTCAGTGACACTGATACATGGATTTTCATGGTCTGCGAATGTTGGCCACCGAAATCGCTTTTACGCACCACTCCATAGAGCTTGTGATGTTCATGGTTTTCGTCTCTTTGGTTTAAAGACTGTGGAATCAGAAGGAGATGACTGCTGCTTCTACCAACCAGTCAGAAGTGGGCTCTTCAGGAGGTGGAGGCAGGGGAGTTGGCTACAAGGTGTCAGTTTAGGTGTGGGACCAAGATTCTCCTTCCCCAAACGTCTTTGCACACAGCTGGTTTCAGGAGCTGAATCATTAGTGCCTTCTGGGGCATCATCCCTGATTTTGGTGGGCTGTTTTTCTATTCCTGACATGTATTTTTCTACTTTCTTTACCTGCGTGTGGCTTCTTATCCCCTCCTGGCTTACCACTTCTGCCTTTAGTCTTAGCTCCTTAGTCTGCTGCCCTGATAGGAAGATATAATTCGAAGAATTGTTTGGCAAAAAAAAAAAAAGGGCCAACCTACTTCTTCCATTCTTTCTACTTTCTTGTACTGGACGGAAGAGCTGTGCTCTGCTGTTGGAAGTGACTTCAGCCTGTATCTTAATTAACCGCCATGTTGATTCATAATTTACTTTTCATTTCTTTGAGACAGGCTCTCACTATGTTGCCCAGACTGATCTTGTAACTCCTGGGCTCAAGGGCTCCTCCTGCCTCTGTTTCCCTAGTAGCTGGGACTACAGACACACACCACCGCAGCTGGCATTTAACATTTACCTTCTTCCAAGCCTCCTAAGAACAAGCAACTGCATTTACTGGTGTGCAATGAGGATTCCCTTACCTATGAAACAACAGGGGAGATGTCATGTGCCGAGAGTAGCCAGGCCTTGCCCTGGAGGCTTCTTCCAACTGGGCCTTTGGGGGAACTCACAAAGCCTTCACTCCACAGCTATGCCGTCATCTGACTGGACTGTTTTGAGCCTAAACGGACGGGCAGGAGATGAAGTGAGGACCCGTGACCAGTTTCCATCCTGCTGTGGGACAGGGAGCAGGTACGTGGGGCAGATAAGTGCCTCTCCGCCAGAAGACTCTGGGTGCAGAGATTTCTGGGGGGGTCAGCATGAGCAGGAGGTGCTCAGAGAGACCGAGCTGGCCCGTGTCTCCTCTCAGTCCATAGGTCTTAAATGGACTTCTCACTCTTCCACGGAGAGGGGAAGAGTACTGTGCCCCACGGGCTCAGTGAAGTCGTGTGGAGCTCTGTGGTGCTGGGGGTGGACAGGGGGTCGCAGCCCCCCGCACACGTGGAACAGCTGCGGGTCAGAGCTGGCCACCTGGGTCTGAGTGCCAGTGCCAAACCTGTATTCTTTCCAGGCTCTGCAGGGCAGGCGCCCAACACCCCCCTGAAGACTGCCCCATCCTGACTGGGGCTGTGCAGCACACAAGCAGCAGGACCTCTGAGCCTGTCTTCTGCAGGTTTATAACCCCGTGCTCCAGCCGATGGTAGGCAAATGCTGAATAATGTCACCCCCAACCTCTTTCAGTATTCCTGCCAAATCAATTTACAGCTCTCTTATTAGTAAGAAACAGCCAAGAGGTTTTTTGTTTTTGTTTTGTTTTGGTATTGAGGATTGAACCCAGGACCTTCCCACTGAGGAACATCTCCAGTCCCCCCTTTTTATTTATTTACTTATTTGTTTGTTTGTTTGTTGTTATTTTGAGACAGAGTCTTGCTAAGTCACCCTGGCTGGGCTCAAACTTGGGTGCCTCAGCTTCCCAGAGTGCTGGGATTACAGGTATCCACCAGCGTGCATACCTCACATACAGGTTTTAGTCTTCAGCTTCCTCTCTGAAAATTTCAAAAATTGGAGTTCAATGGAGAAACCAATGTTTTCTTTTTTTAAAATTTTACATAGTGTATTTCTTTGCCAAAATGATAAAATAATTTATTCTTGCGCCTGTCACACACCTGGATGATTCAGTGCATTTACTGAATTGCTTACCTGGTTGTTTGTATTTGCTAATGAGCTGCTGAGCAGAAGCGTTTTCACTTTTTGAAGGAAATGTGGAGAAAGCCTTGGATTATGGAAGATGGCAGTGTTCCTAGCATCCAAGACGTGCAGGTCTCAATGAAACAAGCCAGTCTTCCAGTGCTTCCCCTGTGAAATGTTCTTGGTTTTGGAGAACAGACCTGGCTCCCCAGCGCGGCAGTGGCTATGGGCAGTCACCACAGACTCAGGCAGGAGCTCGAATTGCGGCACCGCCGGAATTCCTGCGCTCCGTCACCTCCTGCACTCAGACCGCTTGCATCTCTCAACTGGATGCATTCTTTCCTCCTCAGTCAAGCTCTTCGTGTGTTACTCGCATTTCTCTCTGGACTCGTGAGCCCATTTGGTCTTTCCTTGCTCTTGCTTCCTACACATGTCCATTCTCTCTTCGCACGTGTACGTGCAGTCACAGAAGGAGACAGAACAGAGAGAATGCTGCATGTTGAACACCAGCCAGAGGCATCTCCTCTGCTAGGTCTGGTCTGGCTTCTTAGTTCTTCCAAAAGTGCACATAGATGGCTGGGAGAGGGCACTGAAGACGAAGCTTATGTGTCACCTCCTGCAGGATGCCCTGTGATTGGCCCCATTTGGCTATTTCCCGTGTTGTGTAGTCTGTCCTCTTACTTCCATAAGATTCGTATATTGGCATCTGCTGTGGCTTGAATGGTCCCTCAGAGTTCATGCGATCAGAGCCTCACTCCCAGTGCAGAGGACTGGGAGGTGGTATCTAGTAAGGTGACCTTAGGTGGCGAGGACTCTGCCCTGGTGAATGCATTCATGCTGTCATCTTGGGAGTGAGTTAGTCATTTTTAGTGTGCGCCTGTTATGAAAGTGAATTTGGCTCCTTCTTGCTCTCCTGTCCTTCCAGTGAGGATGAGGCTACAAGTGCCCCCTAACCACATGCCACCTTGGGCTTCCCAGAGTCCAGAATTGTGAGAAATAAACTTCTTTCTTTTGTAAGTCACCCAGTCCATGGTATTCTGTTACAGCAGCACAAACAATGAAGACAGCACCTAATAAGAAACAAACATTCACATCCGGGGCTACAAAACCAAACTTTCACATCCCCTTTTTGAATGGAGGATAAATAGACTTTTAACTAGGGACTCGCATTCCTAGAACATTCAACCTTCCCGTTGTATTCAAGGGGCCCCTGCAAAGTTACTGAGCTTATTTGGAAATTGATGTCAAGTTAGTTCTCGTGTATTCGTCTTCATGTGGAATACTTCCGAACTCTCCAAGCTCAGAAGAGGAATCGTTCCTGTACTTGCATGTCTGCTCGTGTGTGTGCAGAACTGAACAGAAATAAACTCCACCAGGACAGAGCTAGAGGAGGGGACCGCCTGCTCGGTGTTCCCACTGACACCCAGAATATTGACATTCCCATTCCACTTGGGTGGACACAGTCAAGTGTTTCTGTATTGGTGATATCCAGAAGGTTTCTTAGATTCTTTGTTAAGGTAAAAGGAATTGTCGAGGATGCATCAAAACACACTCCTTTTTAACTGTAAAATATATTTGCACTCATTAAGGAAGCAGTGATAAATGAACTGCAATTAGCTCCCTGGAGTCCAATGCTATTTCTGCCAGCAGCAACTAGCTTAGTTGATTGGGAAGGTTCTCTGCTGGCCTTCAGTGTTCTCGTCTTTCAAAGCAGGGAGGTGGAGTAGAACGCTGTAGTGTGGCAAAGTAACATTACATTTAGAATCAGAGCAAGTTCTCAGTATTCATGGAATAAGTGAATGAGTTTGAGTCCAAGCCCTGCCTCTAGCAGTGTGTCTTATTAGGAGAAAGAAGAAACTTGCTTAATTTCTCAAGAACCTCAGCCTTTCCTCTGCCCAGTGGGAATAGTAATGCCTATTGCATAAGGTGCTGGTAAGCACTGAAACGGGGAAGAAGCCAGAGCGTCAAGAGCGGTCTCTTATGTAGATTACGTTGTGGGTGCTCAACTGATACCAAAGTTGGATTGATAGAGTAGCATCATAATTCTAGCTATCTATGGGTCCCAGATACTGGGTCTTAATGGGTTCTCATGGGATCATTGTTGGGGCCCATAGGCTGTTGCAGATGGTCAGAGACCATCCCCAGGAAGCCAGGAACCCACAGGCACTCCTTCCGGTTTCAACTCTGCCCTGGAGGATGGCAGAGCTCATTCTAAGAATCCTGCCATCCTAGTGGCACTGATGCTTCTCTGCCATTGGGGACATTACATTGTCCCCAGAATAGTGAAAGCCGTAAGAAAATCCTTAGCTGCAGAGAAAATTAGAACTACTATTTCAGAAATGCTTTGTAATTCTTGTCCGAAGTAGCAGCACAGTTAGTAGCAGACTTTATTTACTGTGTAGTTGATGCCCTTCCGTTCATGGAAGCCGCGTGTATTTCCTCATCCTTTCACACACCAGTCTGATGTCAAAGGTCTTTGCCCGAATGTGACGCTGACGATATTGGATACAACTCCCTGCTATGGGGTGTCCCTTTGGAAACTCATGTGGAAATTTGGTTGTCCCTGTGGTGGTGCTGACAGGTCGTGGGGCCTGTTTGAGGTGGTTAAGAGGGATGAAGGTAATTCTCGAGGGAGTGGGTGAGTTACCACAAGACAGTGGTTATAAAGTGAGCTGCAACTCCTGTTTTGTCTCTTCTGCTTCTCGACTATTCTGGGGCTGCCTGGAGCCTTCTCCATATGTAGCCACTGGATTGTGAATTTCTGTCTTCCAGAACCAGTGAAAGTCTGGGTATCTGCAGGCCCTGTGAAGGCCCCTGCAGCCAGCCCTGGCTCTTGGAGCCCTGTGAGGCCCTGTAATGGTGCCTCAGCATCCACCTCGCACAGCTTCTGACTCCAGTCTGGCAGCCATGGCCTGGAGAAAGGGAAGAGAACGGAAAAGGCAGAGACTGCTTCTAAAGCCAAGGAATGGAATTCAGAGGGAGAAGGGACAGACAGTCTCTCTGTTACCAAGCGAGAGGATATGTGACCAAGCATCTGTGACACTTGTTAGGTATTTGTGCCTATGCAAACCGAGGAACCCAGGAACGCAAAGCAGCAGACCTTGCAGAGTTTGTGCCTGGGTGTAAAGTCGAGGTGTATCCGATTTCACAGGCAAGCCACAGTGTGCAGCTTTGCTAGAAATTATCTTTGTGCCTGGCTGCTGCTAAGGCAGTTTTAAAATCAGTGTCTGTCTATTGTTTTTGGCAAATATGATGTTAGTTTGTGGTTCCGCATGTTTTCACAGAATCTCTGCGTCTTCTAAGGTTATCTAGTTTCTTTCCAAGACCTGCTCGCTACCTGACAATACAATGTCCTTTAGGAAAGGGCTATCACGAGACCTCGAGCATCTCGCTCAGGGTCACAAGGGTGCTCCTATGACTATCCGAACGGAAAACCAGGTGTCTGGTTCCCAGGCTGTGCTGTGCTTCCTTACAAAACTATAATTAGCTTTCTTGCTCTCTTCATTCTTAGGCAGCTATTGTATTTCACATCTTACGCGTATTGGAAGACTTTTCAGCTAAGCTAATGGATTTCTTCAGTGTTCTTATTGGTAACAAATTTTGCTAATCAGTCAGCTCTAATCAGGCTCACTTTCTGGCAGTGATCATTCCCAGGGGCCCAAAGAACTGCGCACCGCATCAGCATTCATTGGCCGAAGAAGGAGGCCACCCCTAGGGAAGCTCCACCAGCCAGGAGCGGAGAGAAAGGCAACGTTCTTGGGCAGCCAGGGTGAGCAGGAGGAGGCGAGGCATGGTGTGGTGGCTGATGAGGGATCTGGGGCCTTACACCGGGGGCAATAGGCATGCCCCAAACACAGCGCTTTGTTAGCTGCAGGGGAGATTAGCGAAATGCTTCATCATCCTTATCTGAAGTAGGGCAGAGTCGGGAGCAGACATTGTTTACTGTGTGGCTTCCATCCAGAGGCTGTGTGCGCTCCTTCCCTTCTCGTGTACCAATCCGACAGCAAAGGTCACCTTCAAATTAGAAGAGCAAGAACCTGTTGAACTGTATTTGGCCATTGCACTACAACTATAAAGTATGACACGATGGAGTTCTGGATGGGACAAAGGAGGCCCGAGAGCCAGCTCTAGTGAGAAGGGCCGCACCTCGCCTCTGCCCAGGGCTGTTTACACATCTCACGTTTCAGCCCTGCAGGGGTGATCAGAAGGCCCGCTCTTCCTACAGCTAGAGGGGACTGCAAGGAGCAAAATGAAAATAAGGGGGTAAAGGGGATGCATAAACTATAAACCATCTAAGTATAAGGTATTATCTTATTTTTCATATCAGCTTATACAGATATTTCTACTTCTGAAGTCCAACCTGAGAAATTTCAGAAACCGATTTATTGGTTTGTTTGTTTTTGTGCTGATACTGGAGATTGAACCTAGGGCTTTCACACTGAGCTACATCTCCAGCTCTTTTATTTATTTATTTATTTATTTATTTATTTATTTATTTATTTTGAGACAGAATCTTACTAAGTTGCTAAATTGTCCTGGGGGTTGGGGAGGGGGGGATCAAACTTGCAATCCCCCTGCCTCAGCCTACCAGAGTGCTGGGATTATATGTATATACAACCATGCCCAGCAATTTAATATTAACTGTGTGAAAAATACAGAGTCCTTTTATGAAATCAGGGAATCACTTTACTTTTTCAGCTGAGGCCCTATGTTATTGCTTATCCTAGTGTGCCCTTCACCTGGTTGGCATCTGCACCCCGGATAACACATCTTCCCCTGCCCTTCCATGGGGGAGCTCTCTTGGGGAAAGGGTCTACCTGCCCTGAGGTATGTGCCCTGTTGGCACAATTCTACCCTTCCTGGCTCTGAGTGCCACGAGTTCACGTGTCTGTTACCGCCCTCTGAGGCAGAGGATCTGATGTGGCCAGTGTCCTGCCGGCTCCTGCTTTGGCTCTAAAGTCAGCCTTCCTTTTGTTCAAACCATGACAAAATGATGTGACGTGGGACTGAGGACACTAAAAAGTGCCACTTTCTCAAAAGAAAGTTATTTACTACTGTAAAATTTTTTTCAACCAAATTGTAAATTTTATCATCACTTTTTTTTTTATGTGGGTACCAGGAGTCAAACTCAGGACATTGAGCTTGCCAGCAGGTGCTTGTGCCCGCTGAGCTATATCACCAGCCCCTTTTTTTTTCCTTTAATGGGTTCCAGGAGTTGAACTCAGGACCTCACACTTGCCAGGAAGGCACTTATGCCACTGAGCTGTCTCACCGGCCCCTTATCATCACTGTTAAGCAAACAAATGCAGTGTCTTATTTTTGCACTGAACTATTATGTAGTTCTGTTTTTCTGAGGGGTTTTGTTCATGGAAATTAACTGTGAATATGTGACTACTCACACTATCTATAGCTACATACAAACTTAAGTGACACTTTTTGTTGTTTAAAAATAATTTGTTGTTAAAATGACATTTAGTTAACTCTAGTTTCTATTTTACTTTATGAATCGTTTTTCTTAAAATTATATACGGACACTAACCTTACCAACCTTAAGCAATATGAGGTGTTTTTTTTTTTTTTAACAATTCAAGATATATTTTGTACTTTTTCTTTAACCAAATTCAAGTTACTTGGGAAGAAAAAGAATTGTTTGTTTTAACCTAAATGCCACCATTTCTGATTATATGGTATTTGTATTCAGGTTCTCCAAATTAACAGAACCAATAGGAGGTACACAGAAACACACACACACACACACACACACACACACAGTTGTATGGCTGGAGGTCTGAATCCACAGAGCAGGCCCACATTGAGACCCAGGGAAGAGCTGACCTGCAGCAAGCCAGAAACTCAGGCAGCATCTTTGTGTTGCAATCCGGATGATTTTGCATTCTCCGAGGGTCCTCGGTCTTGGCCTGCAGCTGATTGGATGAGGCCCAACCGTATTAAGGACAGGCTGCTTTACTCAAAATCCACTACCTTACATCCCTTCCCAACAATATCCAGGCTAGTCTTTGACCAAACAACTAGGCAGAATAGCCATACTGGCATGTGCAATTAGCCATCACAAATTCTAAAGTAACTTCTAAAAACGTGCTTGTAAAATTAGAGGCTCAATGAGTAGAGGGGCAGCTCCCCTAGGAAAGAAAAAGCTCACATGGTGATGATACATGCCAACAACATTTCAACCTGGCTCTGCGTGACCTCACTTGGGGACACAGTGGAGAAGTAGTCTGGGCACACGATGAGAAGCCGATCACTCTTCCAGAGGCAGAAATGGAGGCTTTCGTTGTTTTTACTGTGTGTTCTGTACAAGCATTATGCGTGCATAGAAACTCCCTGAATAACGAATAGTACCACGCTACTACATTTCCCTGTTGGAGAAATGCCTTTCAAAACACGTCAGAGCTACGGCTGGAGGTAGCAAGCACAAGGCCCTGATGTTCTGTCCTTAGCAACGCCATCACCAAATCAGAGCGAGTTCATTGTCCCCAAAAAGCCATGCTCAGGGAATTACCAAAACAAAAACAAATCCAAGAGCCAAAACTAAAGAATATTCCAGATCTAACCACAAGGTTTAATCTGTAAAATTGTTGCAAAGTATCATGCCCACCAATCCTAGAACCCAGCCAAACTTTTAAACCAGTTCTGCAAGACTTTGAAAGTTTCAGGAGCGCATTCTGGTCTTTTGGAGAGATTTCTCCTCAGATGGTTTGGGTGCTAATGGGACATGGTGAGCAACTCCCTCCCCCATTAAGATAGGGTTTGTGGATGGGGATTAGCCTAGCCCTGGATGGGTGCACTTTGGATTACTGAAAGAGCCCCACTTCTTCCTCAGGGGCGTGTACACACGCAAATCCCTGCCCATCAAGATAAACAGCTGTCCCTGGAAACTGTGATTAGAAAGCTGCAGGGAGGGAAGGCTTTGCTCTAAGAATTCTTGGGCTGGAAGACAGAGTCTGTATGGAAACAGCAGAGGCAACAACAGTAAAATCAGCCACCTTCAAGAAGCTGTGTGTGCATGTGTGTGTATATGTGTGCATGTGTGTGTGTGCGTGCGTGTGTGTGTGTTTGTGTGTGTGACGATTTAAACACAGTCCATGTGGGAAAATAACAGTCAGGTAATAAGAACATAGTGCTTCCAGTCAGGGCTGGCTTCCTTCTTCCAGAACATTCCTGAGGCCGGTCCTCTACCTCCCATTTCTGGCTCTCAGTGCTGACTCCCCAGGATGCAGAAAATCCCAGTACTGGGGCCGGTGAGATGGCTCAGCGGCATAAGCGCCTGCCTTGCAAGCGCGAGGGCCCGAGTTCGACTCCCGGATCCCACATACGAAAAAGGGGCCAGTGATATCGCTCAGCGGCACGGGTGCCTGTTGGCGCGCGAGTTCCTGAGGTCGACCCCCCGGTACCCACAAAAAAAAAAAAAAAAAAAAAGAAAATCCCAGTACTGAGCCCATGTGAATATAACCAGCAGCAGAGTTTGAAATGATTTCCATATGCTTCTTTAAAAGGGACGCCAGCCTCCAAGTTTGTATGTGGTTAAACCCTTTCCAGTAATTTTTCAGTCAGTGACTGGCCGGGAGAACTCTGTGAAAGTCACACTTGCTTGAAGCTCTTAGTGGAGAGAGAATTGGCTATCTTCTCACATTGCCAGCTTGGTTCAAACACGCGCTTTCTCCCTTCCTGCTTCTCTACAGCCCTTCCCTGAATTCAGCAAACACAGCCTCGTCTATAGCCTCTGCCTGAAGCTCTCCGCATGCCTGTGCTTCTTTTAAACCCTGAACTAAACGAGTTTCTAACTCTTACTAGTCAAGATGTATGTTTTCAGCTCTAACCAGCCAGAATGTGTGTGCAGAAAGGGAAATGTTGGGAAGTTAGAGACTACAGGTTTTATCTCTCATGAAGAATATAACATGATATCTTAGATTGGGTGATGGAGAGGAAAACTACACACACACACACACACACACACACAGAGGAAACGATTAGAGAAACAAGTAAGATAGCAGTAATTATGTGCTAAATTGTGTGGCACAGATTATGCACACTTTAAGAAATTCAGAAAAAAGAGCTCCGTGTGGACTAAATTTGAGATGATTTCATTATTGCCTCACAAATCCATTTTTAAAGGGAAATAATCAATTGGTAAGAGATGCCCATTTAAAGGTTCAGCATTACAACGGGCTATTTTAGGGAGGAAAAAAAGGAACGTGAATAATTATGGGCACAGGCCCTGCTAATTGGAGTCGAGTCCAAGCTGCAGTAGAACAACAACCTTGCTTTAGCTGGTGAGTTCGTTTGCATTCTGTGGCAGCGAATTGTGCTCGCTGGGACTGGTGCCTGGAAGATATTTTACGGATGCTTAGGCCCCAGTCTGCATTTCTTTCATGTGCTCTTTGAGCATATTAATGTCTCTCCAAAGGTATTAAAAGAAATCTGTTGAGCCTCTTAGGAAGACTCACAACAGTCTCAAAATAGCCACACTTCTGGCCAGCTTTGTTATACTTACAAGGCGATTCCTTCCTCTGTTGCTCCGAAAAGGATCCTGTGACAATCTCTACACAATTTCCGTTTGCCAGAAGAGGAAGATTCGGGGATAATCCAAGCGGTGGAAACTGCTGCAAACCGGAGCAGTGAACAGCTGCAGTGAGAAATCTCCAAACCTGCGCTCCGGCTCTGCCTCTGCCTTCTCGCCAGGGTGCTCCGGAGTAGTCCAGGCTGGGCACTGCCAGGTGGGTTTCCCTTTGTTCCTGTGTGCACATTTCTGTGTCAGTCCCACATTCAGGTGGTTCCAATGAGCACATCCTTGATTGCTCAAGCTCTTTTTAAATTTGCCTTTAAACTTAATTTCAATTAGAGGGAAGCCAGGGCCTCTTGATGCATACTTCCTGCCTTCCTGGAGGCCATCTAAGGGGACTCCAGAGGGGAGCCAGCTGTCGAGTCTCTGCCCAGAACTGAGAGAAGGAAAGAAACAGGCCACAGCATGCAATTCCCCAGCGGGCAGCAGAGGTGGCCTCCAAGGGAATCCCAGGTGCCTGCCCCATGTTACCCTCTGAGTCCAGCTGGGAGGTCCTGCATGGGATAAGGTCCCTCATAGCCTTCCGTCCAAGTGCCATGGTCTTTCTCTGGGGTCTTAGTGCACATGCAGAGGTAGCATCTGCACTGAGGAGGTTTAGTCCACCTGAGGATTTCTACGGACCCAGGAATTCAGTGTGAGGAGGTTCAAACCTTAATCTTGTAGCCTTAGACTGGAGCCAGCCCCATAGATGGCAGGGTGGTGCACAGGACACAGTCTCCCGGTCAAATTCCCATCCCCGAGCTGGCCAGTGGCACGGCAGCAGAGTGGGAGGTGGTGCCACCCAGGTAGCTTCAGAAAGCAAGAAATGGTGCATGGGGAAACATTCAATATATGACATAAATCCTCAGAGCAGCAGTCGCCTAATCACCCAAAGGTGGAAGCAGCCCAACTGCCAAGCAGTGGATGAATAGATACGCAAGATGTGGTACGTATGTGTGGTGGAATGTCATTTAGCCACAACACACAGGGCAACATGTGTGACTCTTTTAATGTGTGCTAAGTGTGATCAGCAGGTTGCAGAAGGCAATATATTGTATAATTCTGGTTCCTTGATGTCTGCAGAAGAGGCCAAACCAGAGACAAAAAGCAGGTGGAGATCAAGTGTGCCACGATTATTTAATGAGCACAGGGTGTTTTGATGGGGTGATGAAAAAGCTCTGGAAATATTATCACGAATGTTCTAAATACCACTGAATTGTTCACCTTAAGTAGTTAATTTTATGTTGGGTGAATTTCACCTTAATTTGAAGAAAATACTCAGCACGCTATCTGCCACATGTTAAGTACTCAGGAAACGTGAGCTTAAGACACTTCTGATTTCTGAGGAATTCTTGGTCCTTCCACATTTTTACCAATGTAATTTTCTCTAACTTTCCCCCACGAAGCATCGGAATAAGACTCACTATGAAAAACTGCTGTACTGCCTGCCTCTAAGGTACTTCTCCATCAAGTTCTCAGTTGGTACCAGCGCCCTCATAGCTCACTGTGTCAGCCTTGAACCTTCCAGGCTTACCCAGCACCGTGTCTTATGATGTCGCATCCCTTCCTGCTGGCTTCACTGAGGGCTACTGTGCCTGCCTCAGTTTCTCCCCCATCCACGGTACACTCTGCTGTTGAATCGTCCTTCTGAGCATCATGTCTGTCTTTTTTTCTTCCTGCCCAGTAGCTCTCAGGGGTCTTCACTGCTCTACAAAAAGCCTGAAGACTACCACATATCACCCACCTGCCAACCTCTCTCTGAACACCTGCCTTTCTCATGGTTCTCTTCACAAGCAGGACTCATGAACTTCAGGACAATGAAGAAATTAACAGAGAACTGGGTTCAGAGGCCTCATTGCACAGATGCAGAAATTGTGTCCCAGAGAACTGCTACCAGGTGGCAGGTGCCCATGGTGTCTGTGGCAGGAAGCATGCCATGGTGGTGTTGAGAGAAGCCCTTGGGTTGGAACGACTCCTCAACTCCTTCTTCTCCATCTCTTTCCCTGACTGGACCAGTTTTCTGGATTTCCCACCCTCTGATTTGCTTGCCATCTGTGTTAGGACTTCATTATGGGTAATCTCTGGGGTTTCTGTGCCACCTTTGCAGGGACATTTCCCCAGCAGAACGAGGCATCACACCCATCAGCCTCACCTCTCAAGAGAATCATGGACACAGCCAGGAAGATGAGCCCCAGAGGATCTGCAGAAGGAAGAGAAGCAGCTCCTCTCTGCAGGCTGACGGTGGTGGAAACAGACAATTCCCTCCAAACCCTCTGCCCTTTCCTTGGCCCCTTGAGTTCCTACCTCTCTTGCAATGGCTGTCCCCCGAATTCAGCTTACTTGTAACTTTAGCTTTGTGTTATGGTTTGGATCTAAAATGTCCCTTGAAGGCCATGCGCTAAAGGATTGGTTGCCAGCTGATGGACTTTCAGGAAGTGATTGGATCACAAGGGTTCTTACATCATCATGGTGGAATCATAATTTGATGGCATTTTAAGAAGTAATGGAAACTTAAGAGGTAGGGCCTCATGGAACGAAGTGGATTATAGAGGTGTGACCTTGGGGATGGTATGTGGGCTCTGGCTCCTCTCAATCTCTCCCTCTCCCTCCATATCCTTCCTCCCCTCCCCTTCTTCTCCCTCTTCCTCCTTCCCTCCCCCTCTCGCTTTCCTTCCTTCCCTCTCTTACCCTCTTCTCATCCTCTCCTTTCTGGCCACCAAGAGGGAAGCAGCTTCACTCCACCATGTACTTCCTGCCATGGTGTTCTCACCACAGCCTAAGAGCAATGGAGCCATCTGACCATGGACTGAAACCTCTGAAACTGTGAGCACAAAGATATCTTTCCTCCTTTAAGTTGATTTTCACAGGTATTTTGTCACTGATTAACACAGTTTGATTCACCTACTGTGTGCTGTAATGCGTCTTAGATGAAAGAGGTAGACAGTAGCAATTCTCCTTTTTATCTTGTGAGGATGTTCTTTTCAGATGCTTAAGAAGTAGATCTAAGATGATGCTCCCCTTTGGTGTTGCATGTGTATTCATTTTTGTGTCTTTACAGTAGAAATGGCTCATTTGTTCTCTAGAGCAGGGGTCCCCAGACCCCGGGCCAAGGACCAGCACCAGCCTGTGGCCTGCTAGGAACCAGGCCACCCAGCAGGAGATGAGTGGCAGGTGAGCTCTGGCAGATTTGTCTGTATTTACAGCCACTCATTGCTTGAACTATCACCCGAGTTCTATGTTCTGTCAGATTCGTGGTGTCATTAAATCCTCATAGGAGTGTGAAGCCCGTGTGAATTGAGCATGCCAGGGATCTAGGATGTGAGCTCCTTCTGAGAATCTAATCCAGAAACTATATTCACCACCAACCCTGTCCCACGGAAGAACCATCTTTCATAAAACCAGTCCCTGGTGCCAAAAAAGTTGGGGGTGCTGCCCTAGATGTCTTGAGAATGAAGTCCACAAAGCTTGCAAGGAATGTGGACAGGTAGTGAGCGGGACATGTGTTATTGGGATTTTCCTCCAGAGGTGTGCTGCTTTTTCTCTAAGAGCATACAGTTAAGTGGGAAGTCCACCGCAAAGTAAAGCAGTCCTGAGCTTTTCATCAAGGGGGCCCTGGGGCCCTAAAGCCTGGCTGCACTAGGCCCTGGGCTTAAAATCTTGCCAAAGATAAGAACAAGCCACAAAGGGGTAGTGGGGTCTTCAGATTCCACTTCAGGATACCTCACATCAAAGGGCGGTAAAGGGCCGGTGAGATGGCTCAGCGGCATAAGTGCCTGCCCGGGAAGCGCGAGGGCCCGAGTTCGACTCCCGGAACCCACATACGAAAAAAGGGCCGGTGATATCACTCAGCGGCACGGGTGCCTGCTGGTGCGCAAGGTCCTGAGGTCGACCCCCCCATACCCACAAAAAAAAAAAAAAAAGAAAAAAGGGCAGTAAAGCTTTCTCACTGGTCATGAAGGAAGTGGGAAAAATTGCATCAGAACTTCTGTTCATAAAACCACTGGAGGCCAGGCATGAGGGTGCACACCTATAATCCCAGTACTCGGGAGGCTGAGGCAGGAGGATTGCTGTGAGTTCAAGGCCAGCCTGGGCTACAATGTGAGTTCAAGGCCTGAACTGCATAGCAAAACCCTGTCTCAAAAAGACAAAAAAAAAAAAAAAAAAACCACTGGAAGTCTGGGACACACAGCACAGAACACTGCTTGGAGATCTGGCAGAAATAAAGACTGTACTACCAAAGACTCTGCATCTATTTCCAGGTTTGACTCTAGCCTCCAGAACATTCTGGACATTGCCAAATTAAAATACAGCACCTAATGTAAATCACCCCCTGATTTAATGGTTGTAAAAACAATAAAACTCTTTACACTCATTGTCGAAGTTTGGTTTCAGCCCCGGGAATGGAAGCACCCCCTCCCTATCAAGCTGGTAAAATAAACACAAAGAAAAGATGTAGCCTGTTTAGGAAAGAAGTACAAGAAAAATATGAACTGATGAACTGATTAATCACCGCTCCATTTTTGCCTAGCTAGTCTTCTAAAGGGAATAAATACTCACACTGCTGGCATTTTCCTTGCTCCCCACTGTAAGCCCGTCTTTTCCTTCCAAACCTTACAGTCATCTGCTCCTGCACTTCTTGGTCAGAGAACGTGGTTTCTTTGAGTGGCCTGCTTCTTAGATGAAATCTTGTCAGTTTATATTTCTCAATTTAATTTTACCTTTTAGCAATTTTCTCCTCTAAGTTAAAGAGTAACAAGATGCAAGTATTAAAGCGAGTGTTTTTGTGGAATGCATCTCTCGAAGGAAATAATTAACATTTTCCTGTCTTTTAATGCACTTAGTAAAGAATATGAAGAGTTAAAACAGCATTTCCTATGTGCCAGGAATTCTTTTGTGTGCTTCTATAAACATTGGAGTGTTGATCTTCACAGCTGAGGAAACTGAGGCACGAAGATGTTAAGGGTTTACCCACAGTCCTGAAGTCTGTAGGAGCAGAGAAGAACCAGGCAGCAGACTGCCAAGATTTGCCATCAGTCTCTACCTCACGTTTTAGAAAACTTGGAAGGATTTTTAAAAGGAAAGAACAGAATCGGTAACCCCACAGAATCACTCCACAGATATCCTTCTTTTTCACATGTGCATGTTTTGCATAAGGAAGTGACAACACACATTCATTTGTAATCTTAAATTCTCTGTGTCACTTAGTACTTTTCATGTTTATAATTGAAGGCTGCATACTCACCTAATACATAACTCTTATTTGCCTTGCTAGTCCTCTATTTATCCCTGTTATTAGATATTGAACGCCCTAATCCTTCACAAATAAAAGCCGTGCTTTAGTGAACATCTTTACATTGTATGTCTTCCCATTTTTAAAAGATAAATGGAAAAAATTATCAATGGCCAAAGGAAAATTTGAAAAGTATCAAAGATCTGCACAGTAATGATAAAGGAAAACTGTGTAAAACCAAGAAGCAGTTAACTCCTAGGTTACTTAAATACTTTTAGAGCGTGACATCCTCATACTGAAACTGTGTAAAGACATCTCATAAAAGAGTAAAGCAAACAAAAAGACAGAGAACACATGGGACCAGCACCATTTATGAAAATTAATGCAAAACTTTTAATTAAAAATACTAGCCAAAGGGCTGGTGACATGGCTCAGTGGCATAAGCGCCTGCCTGGCAAGCGTGAGGGCCTGAGTTCGACTCCCGGAACCCACATACGAAAAAGGGCCGGTGATATCGCTCAGCGGCACGGGCGCCTGCTGGCGCGTGAGGTCCTGAGGTCGACCCCTGGTATGCACAAAAAAAAAAAAAAAATACTAGCCAAATGAATACTTAAGTGTATTTTAAAATATGTGCCACAATCAAGGCTTTATTCTAGGAAAGCAAGGGTAATTCACTACAAAGATAAAAGAAGATAAATGATCACTTAGATAGACATTAAAATCACGATTAAAAATTCAGCCAGGTGTGCTAGTGCATGCCTGTAATCCCAGCACTCTGGGAGGCTGAGGCATGAGGATTGCAAGCCAGCCTAAGCAATTTAGCAAGACCCTATCTCAAAATAGAAAAAATTTTTTAAAAGGGCTAGAGATGTAGATCAGTGCTAAGGACCTGGGTTCAATCTGCAGTACCACAAAAAGGAAAAAAGAACATTAGCAGACTTTCTTCATAAAGATGCTTATTAGTAAAAATTAGAAGGAAATTTGTAGAAAGGCATCAAAAACTAAAACAACAGGGCCTACTAATATTCTCTTTATTCATCTTAAAATTTCAATGATTACTACAAGAAAAGAATAACGTGAAAATAGTGGAATTAAAAGCTAATATTATCTTTATGAATAGAGTATATTATTGCAAAGTTAGAAAAGTTCAAAACATTAACCAAAAAATATTATCAAGTGTTCAGAAAAGTTGTGAAAGTAAATACACAAAAAGCCTTATCTCTTAAATGCCTATGAACATATAAAATCTATATTTTCTATGTGTAACTATTCACATAGCAAACACATCCCACAGCAAACACACCCGACCTAACAAGTAACATAATAAGAAATGTATGTGCTTTAAACTAAATGACAACACTGAAATATAAAAAGAACCTGGAGACCACAGAAAGCCGAACCCTGTGCTTATAGGAGGGAACTCAATATTCCAGAGAAATTCGTTCTTCCCAAATTGCAAAATGAAAGTTTAACACAGTCTCATTTCTGTGTAGAAAATCGGCAGCAAATTAGTAATTTGAGACTAAAACGTCCTGGGGTAGCTAAGCTACATTTGGAAAAGAAGAACAGGGCCTCAGGCAGGCCTGCTGGGTTTGCCCACCCCAATGGTCATGGTCCCGGTGACAGAGAGATGTAGATTTGTAAAACAAAATAAAAAGTACAGAAATAGATAAATTCCCTGTGTGGGATTTTATAATTACATGATAAAGATTACATTTCAAATTAAAGGGTCAACCTTGGATGGCAAAGAGACATTGAATAAGCTTAGGGGAAAAGAAAACCTTTGGCTGCCTACCTTATAAATCATTCATGGATGAAAAAGCACATTTTCCTCCATGAAATACGGTGTCACATAACAGGATGTACCTATTTATTCATATCTCCACCAAAAAAGTAATATTAATATTTAATTGCCAACCTTGTGGGTGAAAATTAATATCCAGCTCTAACTTGTATTTGTCTGGTTATTGCTAACCCTTACCACTGGAGCAGGCTTTCATTCTGAGGTTGGAGAAGGTTTTATTACTGTTGTTTTTGCATAAGGCAAAGACCAAACAAATAAGGAAAAAAGCCCCAGTAGTTTGGATAAATGAATTATATTATTGTCATATACTGGAATTTTATGCTGTTGCTAATAGAAATGAGGCAGATCTATCCGTACTGAAACTCACAGATGTCTGTGACACAGTTTTAAGTCACACGACAGAATATGTGCAAACTTTTTTATGTTTGAAGAACATATACATCTAGCACACATATGTCCACATATTATTATACACACACATGCTCTCAATCACCAGACACACAACATGTATACGTGTATACACACACACACACACACACACACACACACACAGCTACTTCCAAACTGCTGGTAAAGAGTCTGGAGGTCAGCACAAAGACATTTCTAACTATGCGTCTATGACAGTTATGGAAATTTTTGCTCCCGGTTTTTACTCTTCTCTGTTGCTTGAATTATTTACAAGTAGCTATTTATCCTAAAATAATAAAATATATAAAACAGTGCAAATGCTTGAAAATGAAGCTCTTGAGGATCGGCACATTCTTTGCTGCAGGATGTACACAGTGCACGTTGCTTCCAGATGTGCCGAGCTTGTTCCTGGAGGGAGCTTCATGATTGCTGTGGTCCCTCCTTCTGCGAGAAGGGATGTCCCTGGAAGAGCCCTAGGAGTGTTACCACGCAGCCGCTTCACACACAGGGAGAGCCTCTCCAAGTGGGCTTCACTCAGAACCCTTTCGCCTATTTCCCATCGTCCAAAGACTTGTGTCTTTGATGCTGCTGGTTAACCTCTGACCTAGTCCTTTGCATAAGGATAAAACCCAACAGCAGCCAAAGTGAGCTCCATCCCTTCAGTTCTGCTCTCTGCTGAGACTATGCGTGATTAATCACAGAGAGGGCTGAAATGAGCGTCTCATGCTAAGCCAGGGAAGCGTCAAGTGACTGTGGCCATCAGGTAGCCCTGGCGCCCCCTGCAAGACAGCGCATATCACTTCCTGTCCTCCCCGAGCCCCACCCCACCAATCATGCCCCCAGTCCAGCAGCCTGGCTTGCTTCTTTCTCATTGCTCCCCTCGCGATGAGATCTCCTCGGTCTTCCTGCCAGTGTTTATGGCCTTGGGTCCCTGCTAAGATGTGTGTCTGTGTGATTTGCTTACCAGCAGAATCCTAGTGACCAGGCGCTGTTTGGCTGTTTAATCGGCATCTGTTGAATGGATGAGCAGCCTCTTTTCTCCCCACTGTGTAATGATTGGCTCCCAGCAGTCTTTCCAGATGGCCATCCATAAAGCTGCGAGTTCCTGCAAGACATTTAAAGGGGCTGGTCTTGAGGGGCTGGTCTTGAGGATGCGATACCGGCTTGTAAAGATCAGTATCTTCTTCGTTCCCCTGGTGTGGAGCGCTGGGATCTTGAGATTGGGAGGCCATGTAACCCAAACACAGATCAAAGCTCAGCTACTCGCAGCACCCTGCTAAGTCCCTGCCTGGCCGGGACTTAATCAAGTCCAGAGCAGAAAGTCTCCTGGCCATAAAAAGCATGTTTCAGTTTAAAAGTCTCTCTCTTTTTATTCCTGTTTTTGAAAATTTATCTTTACATTAAACCAAAACCTACCTTGCTGTGTCTGCTTTGTGTGCTAATCCTGCATCTCCACCCCAAACCAGCCTTACAAAAGAGGCCCCGCTTTCTTCCCTGTGATGGGGTAGAACGTCCTTGTGTTTCCCACGAAGCCATTTCCAGCAGGTAACATCCAGGCCTTCACATTGCGCTGTGGATTACACTCCACACCTCTTCCATCTTTGGGCAAATCCAGTTAGTGAAAATGTCCTATCCAGAGGACAGAGGCCCAGCCTCTCTATTCCCTCCTCTAGAAGAGCGCTCCTTCCTAAGCTCAGGTTCAGATTACATCGTTTTTAGAGTTTTAGCTGTTAGTTATTTGTTAGTGATTTAATGAGTCTCTTCAGTTTTTAAACGTGAAAAAACTTTTCTTTCCATCATAAAGGAATGAGGACAAGCTTATTGTGCTAACCATTTAGAATCAGAGAAAATTAAAAGGGGCTGTAGATGTGGAGAGAGGTGACCTGGATGATCAAAGAAGAAATATACCTTATGAACCCTTCCACAAAATGCTGGAGAGGTCCACATTGGTGGGTGGCAGTCACAGCTGTGCAGTGGTGGTGAACCCAACTGGAATCCGTGCTGTAGCAGGGAAAGAGTGCCAGGGGCTATTTATTTTATCTTTAAAGTTGAGTTGATTAGATGGGATAATCCATTTAAGGAGTTATTATTATTATCATTATTTTGAAACAGGGTCTTTCTATATATTCCAGGTTGTTCTTGAACTCACTATGTAGCCCAGGCTGGCTTCAAACTCATGGCAATCTTCCTGCCTCAGCCTTCTGAGTGCTGGGCTTATAGGTATGCACCACCATACCTATTTAAGGACTTAATTTATAACCTCTCCAATTTATCGAACAATGCATCGTTCAATAAATGGTAGTTATAATTATTTCATTTGATTTAAGAAATTATTTGAGGATGACATTAAAAATACTTAACAGCTCATGTGGGTATCAACCAACCAGTATGGAAAATGGATGTGGCCATTGCAGCTGGCACACCAGGTAAATGGTAACCAGCCTTAAAAATAGGTACCACTGCCATTCTCAAGGCAGAAAAATAGACTCAGAGTTAATTGCCCCGAATACATTACTATCTACCTGAAATATGAGAATAGCTTAGAGTTGGAGAGCAGTGAGATTTCTCTTATGTCCCTAGCACTGGGTATTTGGGTTGCCAGTCTACACAGAACATTTTCCACTTCCAATGGTCTTTTCTTTTTACAGTGCTAGGGAGGGAACCTAGTGCTTCCCACATGCTATGCTAGTGCCTTACCCCGGAGCCACATTCCAGCCCTATGCACCTATCTTTTAATCTCTTAAAAGCTTAGTCCATTTCATAATAGGATCTGAGGAGAAGGTTCACATTTGCAGAGTGGACATGCGCCTTGTGATCTGCAACATTGCACAATGAAATCATATCTGACCCTTTATATTGTCAGTGCTGACACAGTGTTTTAGCAGGGTTGGCCCTGGCTGCCATTCAGACAGAGCAAGAGAGGAAATGAAGACTGCAGACGGAGGGAATTTAATAAATGCAGTATTCCCATCATTGCTTACCTCGTGGAGAATGACCCAGAGTTAGTGCTGTAAACGTACTGTGCATCCATGAATGTTTCCAGGATAAATATTTAAACTATAGCTTGAATCACACATGCTGATAATAAATTAAAGTCATTAGCTTCAGGGAACCTATTTCTGAAACACACAGACTCCAAAAGCTACTGTGATTCTAATGATTCATATTGAGCATATACCAACGTCTTTTTATTTAAATGTACAAAATGTGCTAAGCCCCAGGCATTTGTATGGAAATGCATTCCCAATCTTACGCACACCCTGCTTCCTGAGAATTAACTGCCCCTCGTTCCCAGCCACTCCACGATGTTACTGATGGGGACAGACTGGGATATTTCTGCATAATTTCTATCCATATTGTATTAAAATGTTCAAGATGCAGTTTCTGTCAAAGAAAGCATCATTTTATAAAATTATTCACTATTCTGCATGTGGAGACGTCAGGCATTACTAATGTCATTCTCAAATTACTGCCCACAAGTGTCTTTAGACCACAAGTCATACTCCCTGGGCTGCAGTGCCAAGTGGTTTGCTCTGTCAGTCTCAGGTAGCCAGTCTGAGTTTTGTTTGTTTTTAATCTGTGCCTCTGTGGTGTCATCCTCATAAAAGACTTATTTCCTTTTCTCCCTGCTCTTCGTTTTCCTGTAGGCATAGCAATTGAGAAACATAATAAAAAATAAAAGAAGTCTTATTTCTTTGATGTTGTCACACTATGTGTGAGTGTTTTCAACGTTTCCATACACAGGGAGCTTGTGAAAACACGTTTCCGGAAGCCAGCTTTCACCTTCCTGTGCAGAAGATGTAGGGAAGTAGTCCCATAATCTGCACTTTTTCATGAGTGCCTCAATTTCTTTATTTACATTTGTAGTATACAGATCACACTTTGAGAAATATTGTTAAGTACATCAATACTGCTTTTCATAAGTCTATGTTCAGTATTAACTTTCTTTCCATGTTTCAGATGTCACTGAGCCAATCAAGTCTTAAAACTTAACACAGTTCAGCCTTTCATCCCTCCTTCCTTCTCCCTCTTCCTTCATCATTCCATCTATCTATCCATCCATTCATCCATTCTTATATCTATCCCTCCTTTCATCCATCTACCTATGCATCATCCTTTTTTTTTGTGGGTACCAGGGGTTGAACTCAGGACCTCGCGCTTGCCAGGCAGGCACTTATGCCACTGAGCTGTCTCAGCGGCCCTTTTTTTTTTTTTGAGACAGGGTCTCACTATGTAGTTCAGGCTGGCCTTGAGCTCACTATGTAGTCCAAACTGGCCTCGAACTCACGGCGACCCTCTTGCCTCTGCCTCCTGAGTGATGGGATTACAGGCATGTGCCACCATGCCTGGCATCATCTATCTTTTTTTTTTTTTGTGGGTACCGGGGGGTCGACCTCAGGACCTTGTGCGCCAACAGGCACCCGTGCCACTGAGCGATATCACCGGCCCCTTTTTCGTATGTGGGATACGGGAGTCGAACTCGGGCCCTCACGCTTGCAAGGCAGGCATTTATGCCGCTGAGCTATCTCACCGGCCCCTATCTTTTTAATCATCGGTACATACCACCACCACCCATCACCTATCTTTCTGTCCATCTACCCATCCATTTATTTTCCATTTTTCTAAAGACCCATTCTTACACCCATCCATGCATATTCGGGCCATTTTTAAATCCTGGGAATTGGAGATGACAGACACAATCCTTGTCTTGAAAAAACTAAAAAGTTTAAGAAGGGTTTATAATTTACCTAACAGTTTTTCTCCTTTTGTTTGTTACTGAAGCACTTACCTACGTCTGATTTAAACAAATAACAATAAAAAAGTAAAACAGGGCTGGTGAGATGGCTCAGCGGCGTAAGCGCCTGCCTTGCAAGCACGAGGGCCCGAGTTCGACTCCCGGATCCCACATACGAAAAAGGGGCCGGTGATATCGCTCAGCGGCACGGGTGCCTGTTGGCGCGCGAGGTCCTGAGGTCGCCCCCCCAGTACCCACAAAAACAAAAAAAAGTAAAACATAAAACTTGCCAACTCTATTTAAATTACTTAATATTATTTTCACTCATGATGTCATTAATGATTAAAATTGAGGAATTACCTTGAATTAAAATAAAGCTGAGATCTAATGGGAAGGGCACCTCAGTGTTATGTTCCGAATGTCTGTATTCACCCCCAAACTGATACGTTGAAACCTAAACCCAGTGCAGTTGGGAGGTGGAGACTTTGGAGGGTAATTTGGTCATGAAGACTCTGCCCGAATTAATGGGATTAATCTCCTTATAAAGGGGGCCCAAAGGAGCTTCTTTGCCCCTTCTGCCATGGCAGGACACAGAAGGCCCAATCTGTGGGGCACCGACGCTCACTGGGCACCAAATCTGCCGGCACCTTGATCATTTTGGACTCCTCAGCCTCCAAAACTGTTTGTGTGAGCAATGAATTTGTGTTTATTAATTACCCAGCCTAAAGGATTTTGTAATAGCAGCTCAAACAGGCACCAACCTCCCTTTCTCTCTCTCTCTCTTTCACACACACACACACACACACACACACACACACACACACACACTTGTATAACTGCAGGCATACTGATTCCAGTAAAAATCACTGACCAGGGTGCATTCAATCCACTTAGAATCAACTGGTCAGCATGCTAAAGGAGTGCGAAGACACAACTCTCCCTTAACACACAGAGAAGATCAAGCGTCAGAGAAGATCAACACCCTCAGGCAATACGGTGCTAAAATATCTCATTGCCAATCAACTTTCTTATTTTCTCATCTTGGGATGAATTCGGTTTGACAAGAAATTTGTGTAGAATGGATTACATAGGGTACCAGTTTTAATGTTAAATTCAGGTATATGCAGTTTTTGCATGTGGACAATCTGAGAATATATCTTTTAATTAGGGAAAATAAAGTCTCAAAATATTTTATATGCAAATATTAATCCTGGATCTCGTAAGCCTTTGAAAAGCTGTACTACATGAGAATTCACTGGTTTGTGACAGAATTTTACCTATGTCCTTTGCATAACAACTTTATCTTTCAAAGTAATTTTTTATATATTAAGTTGCTATAAACACATCGGAAGAGTTAGGATGTATTCAGCTGGGTATGTTCTAAGGAAACCTAAAAAACTTAGTTTTCCCATAAGTCAGGAATTTATATAAGGTTGACCTCAAATGGATTTTAATTGTAATTGCGGAGGACTTCGGCTTTCTCAAAACTTGCCTTCCAGTAAGTTCCCCCAAACCACAAACAACGAAGAAATTACTCTCAGGGCCTCCTAGTAAGCTATGAGGAACACTGCTTTTCATTTTCACACAGGTATCTAGTGGTGACTGAATTCTTGTGAATTTTCAAAACACATGGCCCATTTTGAAAGCTACAAATTGTAAATTTAACTAGGTCCTTCAACGCATGCAGTACTCATAATACCAAGGGAAGCGGCTGTTAACCATGAATGCTCTTTCTTGGTCTTGGTTAGGGTTGGTGCTTCAAAAGGCAAAGTTGATTTCACTTTTAGCCACTGGGGACCCCTGTGACACAGATGCACCTATAGAGCGCAGAGAGGTGGTACTTGAGTGGACTTTGTCTCTGAAAGAATTCTGTGTTTATCTTGAAAATCCTCAGGCATACCCTAAATGAAAGGAGCCTTGTTCACAGTTTGGTTTTCCATATAACATCCACCGCAGTCATGCTCATAAGAACATCACAGACGTAAACAAATAGAAGGATTCTGTTTAAACAACGAGGGGAGTGCAGGGAGGAGCAGTTATCAGAACGATCTCTGCTCGAGGCACCGGTCTTCTCCACTTTCTCTCTAGTAATCAAGACTTGGCCAGTAGCTATCTGGAACACTGCGGTTTCTATGTAGAATATTTAAATATTTAAATTGTGTAAGTTTAAACTTCTAACCTCCTCTCTCAAACTCTTTATTTTGGAAGAGAGATGGTGGAAAGAGTGAAAGTAGATCTGTGATATTCTACCCAGCTCTCAGAGGGACCTAAGTTCAGGGCGTGAATCACAGAGTGCGTGTCCCTGGCCCTCTGCTGGTGTCTACGACTCCCAAGTGTCAGCCACCCCACCTTTGGCCTCGTCCTTGTAAAATCCTTCAAAGCAACAGTAACTTGGCTCAGACGTTTCTGGCCTTTGGGAAGGTGGTGTGGGTGACTTGGGCTGCATCCTCCAGAAAAAGCGTGGCTCTGGACGCCCAGGTGATGGGGGCAGGTGGTGCTATCACCCTGGGAGTTACAAGCACACACACGAAACCTTAAGTCCTTGGCCTGCATCACTTGGCGAAAAGCCTCCAAGACCTGAGACGTCATCCGAGAAATGGCATTCCACCAGCCTCATGCCAACCACAGCCCTCAAAGGGAAACTTGGGGATTTTTTAAGAAGATAACTCATTTTATTATTGAATTGTTCTAAACAGAAAAAAAAAAGATTTCTGGGACATGCATTCAACAAAAATATGTGATAACAGGACTATTTCAGTTCCCTTTCTTGTTTGTATTTTTAGTTAAACTTTTAAAAAATACATTTTCTTAGATTTCTGGGAAGCCATGTTAAAAATTTTTTTCAATTGTGGTAAATTATACATAGCATAAAATAAAATGTGTCATTTTCCAATTTTTAAGTGTATAATTCACTGGCATTAATTACATTTGCAGTGTTGCGCAGTCACCACTACTTTCCATTTCTAAACTTTTTCATCGCTTCAAAGGGCAAATTTCAGCCTTGTAAATAGCTCCAGACTTAATTAAGCAGATAAAAGAATGAGAAGTGGGCTGTCATGGGTGATCTCGAGGTGATGCAAGGAAGTTTGGGGTTTTTGAACTAAGTGCCCAGGCCAGCGCTCACAGAAACACCCAGAACTAGAGCTCAAGTTCAGGCCAGTGATTGGTCGGGGCCACCACTTCCCAATTTCCCTCGATCACATCACTTGGTGCCTTCCATGGGCTCCCCTTGTATTTAATTCCAGCAGACTTACCTTGCCAGTGTTTTCTATTTTGTTTTGTTCTGATTTTTTGTTTGTTTGCAACAAACACAAAGCAAAAAGACTCACGATAGTATTATTGCCACAATAGCACATTAACTCCAGTCTTAAAAACCAGAATCATTTTTCTCTTTGGACCAGAGAGCATATTTATTCTGACCCATAAATGAGGAATTCTTCCCTGCTTTGGACCAGGTTGGGGCTCCTGTCACTGGTGGCAGTCAGGGGACAGGTTCGTGTTCCAAATTCAGGCCAGTTTCTCTGAGCCCGGATGGCTTTGAGTTCACATATGCAGGTTCCCTGACATCTGCAGTCACGTACTGAAAACAGACCTAGAAGGATTTGCAGGCTGCAGCTCCCAAATTTTCCCATGTCCTACTCGCCCTGAAACTACCCACCTAATCCAGGGATGACGATGGAGCTGCTGAGGACTCTGCCCTTGGATATAGCTGTATCTATGGCAACAGTAAGACATTTTGGTGAATAACCAGGGTGGCGGGAGGTGTTCAGATCTCTCCTAAACCGTCAATGCGTAAGTTATTTCTGGCTTCAAACAGTATTTTTAATGAACACTTATTTTTACTGTGTAAGCGCTCTCTTTAGGAGTTCTGTGTTCTCAGGGTGTATAACTGGAGTTGTTTGGTTTCACTTACGCAGCTGAAGTAAATGCTGTGGGGTAGAAGAAAAAGTCAGTTATGCAAAGGGAAAGAGCAGAGAGAGAGAGGATTCCTGTGCAGTGGTCGTCACCGGTATTCTGATTACTGCCACACAGAGCCTATCCGGAAGGACTTGGTGTTTAACGCCAACGTGACCAAAGCCTTGAAAGCCAGGAGGCTCTGGCTGGTGGATGGGACTGGAGAGAGGGGATCCCCTAAAGCTGACATCGCTGCTTTCTGGCCGGTCAGGCTGATGGTCCCAGACAAGGGCCAGGATTCCTACTGGAATGTTCCCCGCCCCCCAGGATGAGGGGAATTGCGTGACTGGTGTGTTGGGCCGGACTGCACAATCAGATGTTCGGTTTGGGTGGTGTGGGTCTCTGGGGGGCTGGGGGGGCTAAGTGGCTCCCTTTCAGGCACACGTTTGGTCCCCTCTGCTGTGTGGGTGCCTGCACCCAGCTTGGCCTCCTCTGACTGTGCCAGCGGCTGTGGGCTGGTGATGGAGGGAGAACAGCCCCCTACACAAGGTGGGCTTTCAACAGGGACCCAGTGTCCTTTTCCGCACACACCCCACGGAGAAGCGGGGTCTCCCTCGGATAAGATGTGCGCCTGGGCCACACAGAAGGATACTCATGCCACCTACCCTTGCCCAAATGCTCCTGACTGAGGCAGGGGACCAGGATACACTGTGCCCCGAGTTCCCTGTGGAGCATGAGGTCATTTCAGGGCTGGAGGAGGAAGGGATGGAGTGGGGACGCGTGCAAGGCGTGGGTCACGCAGCACAGAAGAGGAACTGCGAGAGCCCCGGGGCACGCGCGTGGAGGGGTCCGGCGGTCTCGTGCTCTCACCTCCGTGGCTCCTCTCCCGGCTTCCTCCTGCCAATCTCACCAAGCATTTCGATCCACTGTGGAAAGAGCGCTTGAGGGAGGGCGCTCGGATCAGCACACACAGCCGAGAGAAGACGGTTTCCACTCCCCGGCCTTCTACGTGCCACTGCCTGTGCTAGGTGCAGTGACGTGGTGGCTTTTCAGGGCACGAGACTTGTCCTCCTCTGCTGTTGGCACTAGGACACGGGGAGGCATTTAGGAGAGAGCCCGATCTTCCCACTGTGGCCCTGTGTGCAGTCTGCCCAGTTCTGAACGAGATCCTGCAGGCGGAGGGACGTGGAGGGGTGAGGTGGGCCTGGCCTGGGTTGGGCCCCCTGCACAGCCTGTTGCCCCCTTTCCCACAGCTGTGAGCACAGTGCCTGGCCTGCAGCCCCCGCCACCACATCCTAGCTGCTGCTATGGAAACTGAGGAGCAGAACAGGTATAGAGTGCAGAGGAAGCCCGCACTGCATCCAAAGCTGTTTTGATTTATGTCTCAACTCTACCATTTTTAGCCAAAGTTGGGGTGAATCTCTGTGCCTCAGTTTCCCATCTGTAAATGGATATCTGTGCACCTGGTGAACACATGGTGTGTGACCCAGCCCAGCAGCTTCAGGAGCCCGCTGGGCACACAGGTGGCGCATGTAGCCTATGTTAGAGATGATGTTAGAGAACAACAGAGCTCTCTTGAAAGAGAGGAGCGCGCAGGGAGGATGGAGACAGGAAGGGACTGTTCTACGTGCCGAGGGAAGCCGGAGGGTGAGAGGCCACCAGGAGGGATGGGAAGGCTGGAAGTGGGGAGAAAAGTGCAGCAGCTTGTACTTGGGACTCTAAACCTCACCACACTACAGGTAAACTTTAATCCTGAGGGGGTCTCACGGGGCGCCCCTGAGAGGACCCTGGTGCCTTGTGTGTGCAGTGAACCGAGGGAAGGGCTGGCTGTTAGGAAGGAGTGCGGCGTCTGGAGGAGATGGACGCGGTGTCGCGCTTCAGCCAAGGAGCGCCTTGCACGCTCGCCGAGGGAAAAGCAGCGCTCTGCCTTTGACCGCTTCTGGCCACAGCGTGCACATCTTGCTGCCCTACCCTGGTGATTAAGAAGCAATTTTGAGGCCTTCTATTCTTATAGTCACCAGGGCTCCCTGTTTTCTTCCTTTCTTTCTGATTTAGAAAAATACATAAGTGACTTTTAAAAATCCATCCTCTGGGGACCAGCTACATATTCATGTGCACGGATGCAGAGAGTCTGACTACTTCTAGGTTGTAAGAAAAAAATCCTCTAATTCACAGCGACGCGTCTAAGCAGCCCAGCCCGATGTGGTCCAGGGACAACCTTCCACCACGGCGGGACACAAACTTTCACTTTCCCCCAGCGTAAAGATAAAAATCAAATCAACTCAAACGATTCAAAACTAATTGGATGTTCTTGAAACTATTACATATTCTGTTTTCTGATTTGTGTGAAAACAAGAGGGAGACACCTGCCTTTGGAAATACACTGTCTGTGGTGATCTCTGTCCTTCAACTCCCGCAGGAGCCCTGAAGGCACAGGAATCACAGCCCTGCCCGCCTCGCTGGCTGGGAGATGAGTAAGCAGAGGCGCATCTGACACCTCATCTCGCTGGCATTTCACTTTGTTCTAAGCCCTTTCTTCTGTTTCCTCCAGTACATTTTCTGCTGAGGTTCTGCAAACGGGCATCAGAATGAGTTAGAAGCATCGCAGTGTACTTTGTCTTCCAGGTTTAGTGATCGAATGACATGTTTCTTGGCATTAAATGGCCTGCGATCTCTGCGTGCCAGGTGCGCCCCAGGCGGTGGCCCTCTCTGGGTTTGTTTGGAGCGGCCTCTGGAACCCAAGATTAAAAATCCCAGGATGTTTATATGCTTGGTCAGGAATGTAGAATAGGATTGGGATTCGGTTAGTCCAGGGAGGGGCTTACCACACAACTAGTTTCCGGGCTGAAGGATCTGTCTATACAATGTCAGCAGACGGGAAGGGCTCCATTGGCCCTCAGCGGGAACAGGCAGACCTCGGAGGCTCTGATCCAGCATGTGCCGGGGCTAGGCCAGACGAAGAGACCCCCCAGGTCTGCATGGGGGCCTCAGTGACGCTCAGGATGCTGGCCGGTGGGAGGGCTGAGCAGCTCACATGCTGGGCTCTGGCACAGGGGTCTGGAGCTGTCACCATGGAGAACCAGACAAAGGAGCGTGGCTTTTAATGTCTCTTTGGGCTCCTGATGTTCTTCTTTCCTGCGGACTGGATTGTCACTAGTGGTGGCAGGGCCTCGAAGGTCAATGGTACATAAGGAGATCAGCAAAGCAAGAGAAAAGGTTATCCTCACCCCTCCTCTTCCGGGCTCTCTGGAGAAACGGGAGATGCTGATTGTATGCGGGGGCCTCTGCCTCCTTTGTCCGGCCGTGTGTCTGTGGAGTGTTTCCTGCCTACTGCACTAGGGCTTAAAAGAACCCCTGCAGTGTCAGCAGAGGGCTCGGAAGTGTTCAGGGATGCCCCACTATTGAGGGATGATCCATGGCAGTGATCAGCCTCTATTCTCCATCATCAGTAATCAGAGAGATGACTGTGGGTGCTGGGAAGAAATTCAGGTCTGCATGGTGCCTGGCAAACGAGATGCACACATGGGCACTTCTGACGGGTGTGTAGTGAGCACGGGGACGGGCCTACCAGGAGAGGAGAGGCTAAAGCTAGGCGTGGTGGCGCACACCTGTAATCCCAGCACTCAGGAGGCTGAGGCAGGAAGATCACCATGAGTTCAAGGCCAGCTTGGGCTACACAGTGAGCTCGAGGCCAGCCTAAAATACATAGAGAGACCCTGTCTCAAAAGAGGCTGGGGGAGGCTGGTCCAACCAGAAGCCATCGAGAAGATGACTGTATTATTTTGAAGAAATGAATGAGTGTCAACTCTGACTTCGTCAGTGAGACCAGGAAACAGGTGGAAGGCAACATAATGTTTATTGAAGCCCTGGAGGTGGGTAGCACTGGAGGGTGGAAGCATGGCTGAAGACCGAAGAGGAAATAAAAAGCCCTTTTTTGTTGTGTGTTAGTCCATTTTCTGTTGCTGTAACAGGATACCCAAGACTGGGGGATTAATAAGGAACAGCAGCTTACTTTTGCTCACAGTCTAAGGTCAGCATCCTGGGAGGGCTTCACGCCGCAGTATGGCATGGCAGAAAAGGGGCGAAGGGTTGCAGGCCCATGTTGTTAATTCACCTCTGGGAGAAAGAGCTCATCCCTCTTGTGACCCTGTCACTCTGGCTTATGACCCCCACCGCCAGGGTGGCTAGAGGAGGTGAGGAGAGCCAGGGAGATCAATCAGTGTATGTTGCTGAAGGTCTGAATGAGTCGCTCAGCACTGGCAACTGCCAAAGTAAGAATGGAGAGGGGTCAAAGGGCTGTAGGTTCAGAGCCTTGTGGAAACAGAGGTCAAATGTGGGAGCCCAGCAGGTAAACTGAGTCCTGCTTGGGGCTGACAGTGTGTGGGGAGTGCACACAAGGCTCGGAATTTACTGCTAAGAGTAAAGTCCCAAGGAGGGACAGAGCAGGACTCCTGGGCTCCCTGCGGTGCAGGCGAGAAGCCAGGGTTGGAATCTGGGGCTGGAGGGTCCCAGGGTTGAGAGTCTGGCTGGGACCTTGTGTCCCCTTCTTCATCCATAGCTGATACATTTTGGTTCCCCTCTTGAAGGTTCTAGGATCCTGGCGATCCTAGGCTTGTTTACAACAGTCAGGCCTTGTGTTTCTTTCTGAAATAAAACTTTTATCAAAAAAGAAAGAAAGAAAGAAAGAAAGAAAGAAAGAAAGAAAGAAAGAAAGAAAGAAAGAAAGAAAGAAAGAAAAAGAAAATATATCCAATACAGTATGTCCTAATCTCAGTATTCATTTCGGATCTTTCCCAGCTCTGTGGGGGAAGGGAGGAAGCCACGGGTTCACTGGGGCACGAGAAGAAAACAAGAGAAGTTTTTTCCTACTTTCTCCCTCCCCTTCTGGGCTTGTGTTACAACGTGCTGAAGATACACAGGAAATTTAAGCCACAACTTGGCCTCGGTCCCCCAGACCCCAGCTCTTTAGATGTTTGGGAAAACCTACGTGGCCAGGAAGTGCAGAATTAGGATGAGGCACCCCAAAACGTCAGGGCATCAGGACAGAGAGGCAAGGGATTCCGAGGCTGCGCAGTCTGGTGGCACAGGGTGGTCTTAGGGGGCACTCCGGCCCCAGAGTTAGCAGGGGCAGATCACAGGCGGCTTTTTGTTCTCACTCAGCCTTCCCAGCCCAGGACGTTAGTCTTGCACAAGGTTCCCATCGAGCCAGCGGGCGGGCGAGAGACCAGGTTCCCTGCAGGCAGGAGCCTGGCAGGCCCAGTCATGCCGTTGGGGCCACGTCTGACCCCAGCAACAGGCTGCAGGTACCTGCAGGGGCAGGAGGATTTGCAGCGAGGGGCCACGGCGCTGCAGTGCCCGGGTTCACGGCCCGAATGCTCTGGTGGGAGAGAGTACGGCCTCGGGCTTTGTAACACTGAGCTGAGCGCAAGAGACACACGGTGGCGTTTCTGGAAGGCGATCCGCCAGCCCGCGCGGCCCGCGAGGTCGGTGCGTCCAGGCCTCGCGCCACAGTTGCACCGGGCCTGCAGCAGCTGGAATGAGGTCACCGATTGTGCGGCCCCGGCGGGGGCGGGGAGGCGAGGAAGTAGGCTGGAAAGAAAGGGCCGATCGGGGGCTGCAGCCTCGGGTGGGCCCCGCGCAGCGGAGGAGAAAGCGGCCTTCCCACAGCGCGCGCCGGGCCCGGGCCAGGCCGCTACCGCCCGCGCAGCCACGCCAGTGCGGGTCTCCGGACTCGGACTCGGACTCGGACTCGGGGGCATCGTCCCGGGGAAGTGCGAGGCCGGGGAACCACCTTAGGAAAGATGCACTCCCACCCCCTAGAAAGGCGGCCGCGCGCGCGCACTCCAGCCCTTTCGCCGTGCTCGCCTGAGTTCTCTGGAGGTGGGAAGGAGAGGTCCTCCTTCCTTCCCTCCTTGCTTGTTTGCTGTTGGACCCTCTGATTCTACTCGCAGCCTCTCAGGAGCCGCCCCCAGCCCCGACAACCGTTGGCTGCGGTCTTTGTCTTTGCTGTGCGCCTGGGTGCGCCCCCTCCCGGCAGCCCTCCGGCCCAGGGCCGAGCTCTCCCTTCCGCGTCTTGCTGAAGTTTGTCAGGCTGCAGCCGCACCGACAGAGGTCGTCCGGCCCCCCTCGCCTACATTAATGCTTAAATGGAAGTGTATGTTGCTCCGTAGGGGCAGCTTTCCCTCCCAAGACAGGCTCGCAGGAGGGAGACAGAAGAGAGGCTTGGCTGGAGCTGTCCCCCCCCTTTCCAGCAGGACAGACTGATGTGCTTGTGCCGACAAAAGCTTCAGAAAATTGACTCATTTAACCTTTCCAAAGACGGTAACTAAGCTGCAAGACCTTGGCGATTGAAAGACCTTTTAATATATCAAAAAGCTTTAGTTGGGATTAAATGCAAAATACCAAAATTTTCATTTTTAAAAATACACCACCTAAATGCAACCTAAGCACATTCGTAAGCTGATGCAAAACAAGTACTTTGAGAGCCCTCCCCCATTGTTTGCCCAGAGTTGCTTGAAACCAAAATCCTGGGAACTTTCTTTTCCTGACTGGGAACAGGGGCGTTTGGACTCATAGAGGGGATTTTTTTTTTTTTGTGGGTACCGGGGGGTCGACCTCAGGACCTCGCGCGCCAACAGGCACCCGTGCCGCTGAGCGATATCACCGGCTCCTTTTTCGTATGTTGGATCCGGGAGTCGAACTCGGGCCCTCGCGCTTGCAAGGCAGGCGCTTATGCCACTGAGCCATCTCACCGGCCCGATAGAGGGGATTTTTAAATCTCGGAAGGACTGAACTGTGCACGTCATGAGAATGGAGACTGCCTTAGAGCTAAAGATGGCCTGGAAGATGGGGACCTAGGGCCCAGGACTTCTGCAAGAGACTGGACTGCCTGCAGCCGGCTGGAGGGCAGCTGCGCCCAGGCACGTTGTAGGTGCTCAGCAATTAACACACACAGGAAACAAGGATTCTGCCTAAGAGAGATACTGCAATGCACCTGGCTTTCTAGAAACCATAAATGAAAGGCTCTTCTATTAAAAAAAAAAAAAAAAAAAAAACAGATTAATGTAGGCATGATGCACAGAGACAAAACAGAACCTATGGTCTCAAGACAAGGTGTGCAGAAGCAGCTTGGTTCGGAAGGTCTAAACAGAACATGCTTTAGTGCATCCCGGCAGTTCCTCGGAAGCTGGCAAATAAATATTTCCACAAGGAAGAAAATAGCCCTTTGAAATGTGGCTTGTTCTCCTCAAAAGAAAAATACAGCAAGGTACCACTGCTTAGTGGCAGCACGCATCCACATTTATTTTTGCAGCTTAAAATTGTGTGCTTCTCCGTTAGGACTTGGATGGTAAACACCGATTCCCACGTGAATCGAATTAGTCCCGCCTCCCTTGCTGGTTCAGGAAGCAATAGCAAAACCTCTCTTTGACAAATTCTGTCTGCCTTTTATGCTTTGAGGATCTAGTACATTAAAAACAATATTAGAATCTTGAACTGCAGCTCGTACTGAGCCTGTATTTGCAACTATTCTGTCTTCCATTTTTGCATTTATTCTAAGATTAGGGAAGAAAAAAAAACACAAAAACAACTGACTCATGTAACTTACGCTCTAGATTTGAACCAAGCACATGCTGATCTGGTGTCCAGTCAGTGGGTGGCGGGAGAAACCTGTCACATGATAGCGTTGTTTTGTATTCATACAGATGGCTTTTTTTTCTTCACTAAACACACTCTTGACTGGAGTGTGCAGTGTAAATCTGCTGCTTCCTCAGATTGGAGGCGCCTCGAGGGGGTTTGCAATCCTAGGAAGCGGGCTCTGAGGTTTCAGAAGGACCCTTCCAGCCAGATTTTGAATCATGAAAATGAAAGCGGACTCTGCCCCATACAAAAGCATAATTAATTCATTAATTTAATTTAAGCAAATTCATTCATTCATTTGCTCTCTAAATACTGATTGAAACCTGTTTTGTGCAAGAGACTGCCACTTTCTAAGAGACCAAATTCCAGGGGTGAGTTGGGTGTGAGATGCCCAAATGGCAAATATGCCTGAGAGCTCTGGATATTTGTCTTAGACTTGTTCAGTTGCTACAAGATAATGGTACCACTGCGGATGCCTAATCTGAGTTCTAGGTTTTAGTTTGTGTTTTAAAAATCAGACTCCAACTGCCTCTTTAATCTACAGTCTAACAGAAGCCTGTAGCTACCTGAAGTATGCAGCTGCTGTTTAAGAGATGACAGGGCCGGTGAGATGGCTCAGCGGCGTAAGCGCCTGCCTTGCAAGCACAAGGGCCCGAGTTCGACTCCCGGATCCCACATACGAAAAAGGGGCTGGTGACATCGCTCAGTGGCACGGGTGCCTGTTGGTGCGCGAGGTCCTGAGGTCGACCCCCCGGTACCCACAAAAAAAAAAAAAAAAAAAAGAGATGACAAATACAGTCTCTTGTGCAGGGAAAGAAGGTAGGAGACGGTGTCCTGTTTTGTCTGTGGTGGTGGCAGGGCCTGAGAATCAGTCTCTGCTCATTAAGCAGAGGTCCTCTCCCTCCCATCTGTGCCCTCGTTTCTACAATGTAAACAGCCAGGGCTCCTGTTTCTCTGTGTTCGAACAAACAATAGCCTTCATGATGATGAAGAAAATCAGGATCAAGAAGAAAACCAGGATCAGGTAAAAGCCTGGTCCTTTCAGGGTTTACCGTTTGTTCTTTTCTCCGGGGGAACAAAGTCCAACAATAATGGCATGAAGAAGAAATTTGCATTTAAAGTTTGGAAAACAACTGAGCGAAGGTCTGTCCTTAATGCTACATAGACGTACTTGTGATTGAATTTTTATCGTTCTCTTTTTTCTCTTTGACTTCCTAACTGAAGAGCTGAAGCTCAGGGAAAAGAGTGGTCAAAATTTGGGAGTCAGACAGTGCCTGGGCTTGGGCATGTTTTGTTAGCGTCTAAGGAATAGATTATACCCCTGTTATTATTTGGAGGTTGGGAATCTTCACCAAATCAGGGGACTAAATTTATGGCTAAGGAGTGTTTTGAAAGGAAGGACGAACTAAGATAGCTCTGGGCCCTGGACTCCTCACCGGTGACCAAGGACTCCATCCCTGCCTGACTGAGTTACAGCCACATCTGATCTGAAACTTAATCCCCTGGGAAATGCAGGGAAGACTTTGAGAACGAAGTGTATTACTCTATGAAATAAGCTCAATTCAGGGCTCCATTTCCAGGAGGAATCTACATACTAGAATGTCTGATAGTAAACCTGAAAGATTATATGTTTGCATTTTTTTACATTTCTGGCTTTTTGTATTTTTTTTTTTTTCAATTACTGTGAAAGTCACTGGAGTGAAAACAATGATTTAATCTTTTCCTAGTCATTGTTTTCAGAGCTGAAAAAAATTATTCTCTCTTTTAACACATCACTCCTTATAATCTGATATAACTTGTCTTCCAGTTTGTGGTAGAATTTGATTTATTCAGCCTATATTCTAATATACCAATAATGGTTGATATTAAGAAATAATAAAGTTTTGCCCCCCCTTTAAGATTTGGATCTTAGTGAAATTAAGCAATTCAGATAGAAACATAATTACTCTTCCTATCTTTAACCACAGAAGTTCCGAGTAGGTTAAGAGCAACTTCATTTTTGCAGAAATGGGAAACATTGACCAGGTGAGGGATGGCTGGTTGTAGTTTACAGGTGCTGTTATGCCCTTCGAGTTAAGGGCAGCAGCATCATAAAATGAGATGAAGGGCCGGTGAGATGGCTCAGCGGCGTAAGCGCCTGCCTTGCAAGCGCGAGGGCCCGAGTTCGACTCCCGGATCCCACATACGAAAAAGGGGCCGGTGATATCACTCAGCGGCCCGGGCGCCTGCTGGCGCGCGAGGTCCTGAGGTCGAACCCCTGGTACCCACAAAAAAAAAAAAAATAAAAAAATAAAATGAGATGAAATGGAAAGAAGAAGGGAAGAGATCCTTGAGCCAGAAGAGTTAGTTTTGCACACAATCCGTTGAATGGAACCAAGGTAGCGATTCTGCAGACACCTTGAGGCCGAACTGGAGAGTATGTACAAGCTGTTTGGGTTGCTTCCTTTGGGGACCAGTGTCATTTATAGGTCTAAATGTGTGATCCTAAAACACTATTTATAAGACTCTGGCTTCCAGAAGCTTCGCACTTCTTCCACTGATTTGATCTGGGGGGTACTGGGAAGGAGATAAAAAACACTAACTGGATTGTGGATAAGAAAACCCAAAAAAAGGAGACGTCTGTAAAGAACACATCTGCTGGTGTCCATTTACTACAGGGCGGAGGCTGGGATGCAGAGGCAGAATGGACTCAGTGTCAGGGGCTCTGGAATGATGAAAAAGCAGAAAACAGTTTGGACAAGTTGGGAGGCAAAGGGAAGCTTCCTTCTAAACCAGACCTTAGCCTCTTCCCTGGTTAGTTCTAGGGCTTTCTAAGGACCTTCCTCATCGGTAAAAGTGTGGCAGTTCCCTGCTGGCTGCTGCTGAGTGAAGCACCGGAGAGTGGCTACTGGGCAGAGGTGGCATCTGTCGCTCTGCTAATACATGGCCACCCTCCAGGGTCACTGTCTAAGATAGGATTGCAGAGCACATTCCTGGGCCAGGAGCTTCGCATCCCTGGGAACTCGTTAGCAAGGCACATTCCCAGCTCTCAACTAGACCCTTAGATTCTAGTGCCCTGGAGGTGGAGGCGGCAGCCTGCTTCGCAACCCCTCCTCCCTGGGCCTCTCGTCAGGGCTGTCCTTCAGAAGCATGGGTTCACTCCAAAGGCTGTGCTGGAGCTGATCCAGGGCACACCCCAGGCCTTAGGGTTTTGAGAGTTCCATGTGATCCCCAACACGCTCTGTCCTAGTTGTGGGTCCAGTACCATGAGACCTGCACTGACCAATACGGGAGCCAGCCAGGGGGCCACAGAGCCCTTGAGACATGGCCAGTGCAACGGAAGAGCTGAATGTTTCACTTTATTAAATTTTGATTAGTTTAAGCTTACACAACGCCATGTGGGATGGCTGCCTTATTGGGTAGCACAGTTGCAGAGCCATTTAGAAATATAATACCACCTTGTTAGTTGATTTTACAGCACTAAGGCATCATAGCACTGAAAATTTAAGGAGGTAGAAAGAAGGCATTCAATAATCTTTAGGAGTTGTTCTAAAATCACGCTTGGTGATAAACAGATAAAAGGGTATGGTGGGTCCTAGAAAGTCCTCCTGATTTCTTCCTGTCCAAACTGAATTCACAGTTTTCCTTGTACAGAAAGCGCTGTACAAGGGCATCTGATCTAATTGGTCTAGGATGTTAATGGACATAAAAATTGCAAGGGATATTATTAAAACCTCAGATTCCTGGGTCTACCCTAGATGTTCACATATAAAGATCTGAGTTGAAGCCTAGGAACTGTGCTTTTGGCGAACACCCCGCTGATTCCGATGCCACAGGTTCAAGGAACAGGCTTTAAGAATCGTGGTAATTGTGTTATTTTACAAACGAGGAAATCGGTGTGAGTTAGAGTCTGTTTGTCTTTCCAGAAAAGCTGAAAAGATCATGCTTAAATAACATGAAGTTGAGCAAGGCTGTTCTCAGTGGGGTGGGGGGGAACTGTGCATGAGATTTAGCCCCACCTCCAACACTGTGAATCTTCAGCTTGCCCGTGGTTCATATTCACAAGTGTGAATTTTGCCTAGGTGACTGCTGTACATCTGTCAGCAACTGATCTATCTTCCTTTCCACTCTTCGCCCCTGAAGGGTCCTTTTGGGTTAGGACTATGGCTGTCTGTGGGCTCATCCTTCCTTCCTAGGTTTCTGAAAGTCTTTACCCCATACGTGAAGCCCAAGCACTGACTGCTGCTGTTTGCAGTCATGGTATTGCCACTTAATTTCCAGGCTATTCCTATACGTTATAGAGTGACTGTGTAATTTATTGTCCAAACTGAAATACTTTTCCTAGTAAATGAGAACAGTATAAAAATTATGTTGAGGGGCCGGTGAGATAGCTACTCTAAAAGAAACAAGGATTATGAAGTCATACATCTAGGATAGGTTCAGGATTCCAGGTCAGGTCTGAATGACACCATACTGATTGAATTGAGTCTCCCAAAATTCATGTCCGTGCAGAAAGCTTGTAATGTGGCCTTATCTGGAAGTAGGATCTTTCCAGATGTAATTAGTAAAGATGAGATCGTATTGGGCTAGCTTCTGAACCACATGGTCAGTTATAGTCACAACAACAATCCCACTTCTCTGGTACTAATTGTCTACAGTAGTCAGCGTTCTCATATGGAACTTCGACAAGTGCTAGAAATACATAAATAAAAGACACAGTTCCTTCACTTAAAGGAAAAAGGCCTCTTCCAGAGAACTGCAGACAAAAATATTGGATGTAGTATCATCTTTGCTTTTAAAGAATTTATAGTCTGGAGGAAAGAAACAGACATATAAACCATTACCCTGATTTATTCTAGTGAGTATTATTTAAACATGTAGTGAATACTATCATTTGATAATGAGACCTGTTCCCTACTACTCTCATCAAAAGGATAGCAGGGTCTTAGGCATGGGCCCTGGACTCAGCCAGCCGGACGATCGTTCAGGACTGTGAAACTGAAGAGTAAAAAGCACCAATAGGAACAACTGGACTTTATTCATAGATGTTGCAGGAGTGCCATTGTATCATATCTAGGACAGCCCACATTCCTACTTTCTGATCTTCCAGAATAACCTTGGTTCCTGTCCATCCTACAAGCATTGCTCTTCAGGCCCTGGGAGCCCCAGCATCCTTTTTTTTTTTTAACATCTCCATGTCTTTGTTTAATATTGCCAGAGCCAATTTTTATTGCTTACATTCTAGAAGGATGATTGGTACAAATATGGGAACAAGTATAGGGCATTTACCGTTTATGGTTATATATTCTCCCAGTAGCAGAGAGCAGTGCAGCTCTGGTCATGTTCAAGAGTAGAGGGCTGGCAACCCTTAGCACAAAGTGGCAGAACTACTAATTAAACTAAGACTTGTGGGGAATGTAAATTAAAATGGTGGAGTACAGACATCAAGAATTCTGTCAAACATAAAATCAGCGAGGCAAGAAAACTGGTTAAAATGTTGTAGTCAATTTTTCCAAATATCCTGAAGATTAACTAAAGACTTGAAGTGATCAGAGACCATTTATTCAAGGAACGCAGCTGAGTCTTGATCAGAACAACCCCCTGGGGGAATATTAACTTGCCCCGGTTGCATTCATGCCTCCCCAAGTAGACAACAGTCCCCAAATCTAACAGCAAGTATCCACGGTGAAAATCGGCAGCCTAGAAACCACTAGAGCAGGCAGCATGGAGTTGGTGCTTTTTCAGCCTCCTTCCCAGATAAGGAGGAAGGAGGTGGTGGTGGTTCTCTGGAAGACTCTTGCGTGGCTGGTGGTTCTCTGGAAGACCCTTGCTTGGCTGGTAGTTCTCTGGAAGACCCTTGCTTGGCTGGTGGTTCTCTGGAAGACCCTTGCTTGGCTGGTGGTTCTCTGGAAGACCCTTGCGTGGCTGGTGGTTCTCTGGAAGACCCTTGCGTGGCTGGTGGTTCTCTGGAAGACCCTACTAGAAGAAAGTTTATTTGGCCTTACTCAGTACTTGACTACTGCAAAAGGGGGTATTTTTGAAAATACTTGTACGTAATTGTGCTGCCTCAAACAATAGAAAACAGGTGGGGGAAAGAATGGCTTAACCAAAAACTTAGAAAAAAGAATAAGGACATTTCCATGGAGTTGAAAAGCTCTGACAAACTGTTGGAAATCCAGAAGGCCCTGTGTATGAACAGGGCCATGTTGGTGGACAGAGCTGAACACACGCTCAGGGCAGATTGGAGAAGACCCTAAGCTCTTACCTCTGGATGATCTTGGGTGCGAGCAGGAAGTGAAGATTAGGGAAGAGTTGTCAACTGCCTGGATAAGTGTTGAAGGTGTGCCTCCAAATTGCACAGAATCCCTTGGCAAAAATGGGGAGACTTCTTAGTAGCTGGTAGTTAAGGTAATCCTATCCAATTGTTAGCTGGCCTTTGCATGAACTGAGCAGAGAGGTCAGTAGCCATACATGAAAAAGAATAGAGATTTCACAGAATTAGCTCTGAAAAGTCACTAAATACACAAACAATAACACGTAGAACAAACAGCAACAACAAACCCTCAGGAGGGGGAACATTTTTATTTCCAGAGTTACCACATTGCAATATTTTTAAAATCCTAGTTTTAGACAAAAAAATTATGAGACAGGCAAAGAAACAATGTATGGCCCATGCACAAGGAAAAGCTGTCCCTGAGGAAGCTCACACATTGGACTTAATGCCTTAAAATCAGCTGCTTTCTGTATGTTCAAAGAACTAGAAGACTGGGGCTGGTGAGATGGCTCAGCGGCATAAGCGCCTGCCTGGCAAGCGCGAAGGCCCGAGTTCGACTCCCGGAACCCACATACGAAAAAGGGGCCGGTGATATCGCTCAGCGGCACGGGCGCCTGCTGGCACGCCAGGTCCTGAGGTCGACCCCCCGGTACCCACAAAAAAAAAAAAAAAAAAAAAGAACTAGAAAACTTCCAGGAAGTTGGTGGAGCGGTAAGCAGCAACAAATGAGGGTCTCCAAGATTTGGAATCCAAAGAACTAAAGAAAATCCTGTCTGAAGAACTGAGGAAGGTATGACAATGATGTCTCGGTAAATTAAGAATATAAAAATTAGATAGAAGTTATAAAAACAATTCTGCAGTTGAAAAGTATAGTAATGGAAAAGAACAAATTCACACAAAAAAGGCCCAACCACAGATTTTAACAACAAAAGAAGCAAAATTCAGATTATGCAATCTGAGGAAAAGAAAGAAAAAGGAATAAAAACTTACAGAGTTTCAGAGACCTGTACAACCTCTTCAAGCACATTTATCAGTTGGTTTAGTGGGCGTTCAGGAAGGAGAAGAGAGAGAAAAAGATGTGGAAAAAGATATTAGAATAAATAGTGACAAAATCTTTCCAAACCTATTGAGATACATGAATCTACACATCCAAGAAATTCAATAAACTACAAGTTGCATAAGCTCAGAGATCCACACCGACACCCATCATAATAAAACTTTCAAGGGATGAAGACAGAGAGGATCTTGAAGCAGCAAGAAAGAAGCATCTTGCTGTGTACTAAGGATCTACAAAGATTGAAAGCTGCTTCTCTAACACTACAGCAGGGGCTGGGTAATTTACGAAGAGCAGAGGCTTATTTGGTTCATGGCTCTGGATGCTGGGACATCGAAGAGGATCATCATGGCAACTGGCAAGGGCTTTTCACTATCATTCCATTAAGGATGATGGAAAAGCAAGAGAGTGCATGAGGGCCGGTGATATGGCTCAGCAGCATAAGCACCTGCCTGGCAAGCATGAGGTCCTGAGTTCAAATCCCAGTACCCACATAAAAAAAGAGACAGAGAGAGAGTGCATGAGACAGAGAGACAAGAGGCAGCCAAATCTGACTTTGCAATGAATCTACTGTCATGATAACTAACCCCTAGAACCCTTTCATAAGGGAAGAGCCATCATGACCTGCTCACCTCTCATTGGCCCCAGCTCCCAACACTGCTACACTAGGGACCAAGTTTCCAATAAATTAATGTTAGGGACACATTCAGACCATAGCACAGTTCATTTTTCATGAGAAGTTAATCCTTCAGGATGAAATGAAGGGACATTAGATAATAATTTGATTCTACATGACAAGTAACTCTCTCTGTGTGTGATAGTATTAATGTAGTTTTTATTTGTAACTCATCTTTTCTACCTGACTTACAGTTAACTGTGTAAAGCAATATTTGTAAATCTAGGTTGACATGTATTAAAACATAATCTGTGACAAAAGTGTACAAGAAGAGAACTATAAAGAAAACATGTTTATATTCAATTGAAATTAAGTTGTTATGAATCCAAACGAGGTTTTTATAAATTAGGGTGCTAATTAGGGCAAAAACAAAGAAAATAACTAAAAATAAACAGGAAAAGAAACAAAGAAATTTAAATGGTACTTTAGAAAATGTCTACTTAACAAACAAGAAGATAATAATGGAGGAATTGAGGAACAAAAAGAATACAAAATATATAGAAAAGAATAGCGAAATGACATAATTAACTCATTCTTTATCAGTAATTACATTAAATGTGAGTGAATTAAACTCTACTGTGAAAAGGCAGATATTTATGGAGTGAATTTTTTAAAAGCACATATGATCCAAGTGTACGCAATCTACAAAAACTCAATTAAATTCAAAGGCACAAATAGGTGGAAAGTAAAAGGATGGAAAAAATATTCCTTGTGAGCAGTAACTACTGTAAGGCAACTGGAAGTTTATACTAATACTAATAAAAGTAGACTTTAAGGAAAAAAAAAAGATGATTAGATATAAAGAAGAGCATTTTACAATAATAAAACATTCAATCTATTAAGAAGATATAACAAAGTTGGACATGGTGGTACACACCTGTAATCCCAGATACTCAGGAGGCTGAGGCAAGATGATCACCTACCTTTACCTACCTCAAAGTAAAAATTTTAAGAAGGGCTATGACTGTAGCTCAGTGCTCTCTGGGTTCAATTCCAAGTACCACAAGAAGAGCAAAGAAGAGAAGAAGGAGAAAGAAGAAGAAGAAAAATAAGGAGAAGAAATAACAATTACAAACATGTATGCACCTAAATAGACCCCAAAATACATAAAGCTATAATTAATGGAACTGAAAGGAGAAATAAGACAGATCAACAACAATGCCTGAAGATTTCAACACACTGCATTCATTAGGACAGAACAACCAGACAAAAGATCAGCAATCAAGTAGAAGATTTGGAAAAGATTATAAACCAAATAGACAACAGCAGAATACATTCTTCTCAATTGCACATGGAATGTTCTCCAGTATAAACTATTATTATATAAAACAAGTCCCAATAAATTAATACACAAGGTATCTTCCTCAACCTAATGCAATAAAACGTGGGATACATCCCGGAAATTCATTGATGGATCAACATAAGAAATTCAATCAACATAATGCCTCATAGTAATAGAATGAAGATCATCTCAACAAATGCAAAAAACTACTTAACAAGATGAACATATTTTTGTAATTAGAAATATCCAACAAAGCAGGATAGAAGGGGACATGCTCAACTTCATAAATATCACTGAAAAAATCCCACAACTGATATTGTACTTACTAGTAAAAAAGTAAAAACTTTTTCTAAGATAGGGTGAAGAACGTTAGCTCAGGATGGAGTGTGGCTCACGGCTGAGTAGCAGAGCACTTGTCTAGCATGTGCAAGGCCCTGGGTCTGGTTCTCAGAACCACACACACGTGCATGCACACCACACACACACACACACACACACAATTATTTAACTCTTTCACTTCTATCCAACTTGGTACTAGAGGCCGTAGTCAGTGCAATTAGACAAGAAAGAAAAATAAAATACAAGCAGATTGCAGTGTCTATTTTCAGAATAAATCATTTTATGTACAGAAAGCCCCATGAGACCATACAATTTTTTTTAAACTATAAGAGCTAATAAACAAGTTAAGTGAGTTTGCAAGACATAAGATCAACACACAAAGGTCAGTCGTATATCTATACCCCAGCAACGAACAATCCAAAAATGAAACTAAGCAAAGAATTCATCTATAGAAACCTCAAAAATATTTAGGAATAAATTTAGCAAATAAGTTCAAACCTAAATAAATGAAACGGCAGTCTGTGTTCATGGCTGGAAGACAGGAATGTTAAGATGGAACTATGGAAATACATTTCAATGTGGTCTACAGATTCAGTGCAATCCTTACAAATTTTTTTCTGTTTTTGTTCATGGGGATTGAATGTAGGGATTCACATATGCAATGTATAAAAGTTTAGCTGGTTATTTTTTCAGAAGTTTAAAAGCTGACTTTAAATTCATATGGAAGTCAAGGGGACCCTCTAACAGCCAAAACAATCTTGAAGCCAAAAGGAAGCTGGAGAACTTACACTTTATGGTTTCAAAGCTATAATAATCAAGATACCACCATAACAATAGACATATAGATCAACAGAATAGACTTCAAAATCCAGAAAAAACTGCATACATCTATAGCCAACTGCTCTTTTAACAAGTGCTCTATAGCAGTTCAATGAGGAGAGAATAGCATTTTCACTAAATGATGGTGGTATACCTGTATATCTACATATAAAATAATGAATTTGGATACCTCTCTCACAATATATGCAAAAAATTATTTCAAAATGCATCACGACCTAAAATACAAGAGCTAAAACCATAAACCTCTTGAAATGTGTCACTCTTCATGAGAGTAGGTAATTATTTTTGAGATTACATCTAAAGTATAAGCAACAAAAGGAAAAAATAGATAATTTGAACTTCATCAAAATTAAAAATTTTTATGCTTTAAACAGTACTCCCCCAAAATGAAAAAGACAACCCATAGAACTGGAAAACATATTTACAAATCGTATATCTGATAAATTTCTAGTATCTACGTCTTGGTTACTTTTCTCTCATTGCTGAGACAAAGTACCTGACGCCCAAAATTAAGGAAGGAAAGGTTTATTTAGCTCACAGTTTGTGGAGGTTTCAGTCCGTACTCAGCTGGCTCCAAGGCAGGGTGGCACAAGGCAGAGGGCAACAGTTCATGGTGGCAGAAGGCAGCAAAAACAAGCAAGAGCAAAAAGGAGGAGAGCAAGAGAGAGCAAACCTCTTTCCCTCCCTTATATTGTATGTAGGCTACCCACCCTGGGGTGGGTATAGCACTCACACCCATAATCACAGCATTGGACCATGAATCAATCACAAACTCTAGATTCAGCTGCCCCCATGACCGCATGAGGCTTTGGGGGTACATCCAGACACAATCCATAACATTCCTCCCCTGGTCCCCCAAAGACTCATGCACATCCTTAATCAAAAGGCATTTAGTCCATCTCTAGGAGTTGCCAAAGTCCTAACAGTTTCAGCATTTCTGAAAAGTCCAAATTCTAAGTCTCCTCTGAGATTTAAGGCAAACTTTTATCTGTGAGCCCCTGTACAAATGAAAAGAAAGTTAAACACGTCCAACATTCAATGGCACAAGATAGACATTTCCATTCCAAAAGTTACAAACAGGAGAATACAAAGGAATGGGACCAAAAGAAGTCCAACATCCAGCAGGGCAAACATTAAGTCCTACAGTTCCGTGTGGAACATCCGAAGCAATCTGTGGCAAGTTGTGAGCTCCAAAGGGCTTGTGTGACTCCACCCCTATAGCACTTCTGGTGTTTGTAGCTGCCATGGCTTCTCTCTTAGGCCTGCTCTGCCCCCTCATTGAAGGTTTTCTCAGATGATCTCTGTTCCTGGCTTCTCCAAACTTCTTGGGTCTCCACTGCACCTTTGGCTTCACACTCACAGCTTCACACACTGCCTTCTCGGGGGGACACTGCCTGGCCTCCCAGGCCTTCTTCAGAAATCTGAGTGGAAGCCTTTTAACCACAGAACTCTTGCATTCTGCATGTGCCTAAAGCCAGTGCCACGTGGATGATGCCAAGGTCTGCTGCCAGCTGGAGTGGTAACCAGGCTTTCTTCTCTCTTGGCTGTAGGGGTCAAGTGCCTGAATTGTTGAGCACTCTGAACCTGATGCTGAGGAACAAATTCTCTTTGCTGCCGCCATTCAGAAACCTGGTGTGGCTGCCACCATTTTGGAACCTGGTGTGGCCGCCACCATTCTGGAACATGGTGCTCTGTGGCTTTCTCCTCAAAACAAATCTTTCACTTTTACAGTTTTGAGGCTACAAAGGGTGGAGACTTGCTGCTTCTTGTGATGCTCTCAGGCCATTTTTATATTCTCCTGTTCCTTCTCAGCAATTGAGATCTCCTCGGCTCTATCTTTGTAGTCCACAGCTTTATTGGAGCTTCCTTTCTGGCCAAACTCACAACATTTTAAATCATCCTGCTGGGCTCTTTGCTCTTGATTCTCAACACAAATCTGGCTAAAGTCCTCCAACAATAGCCATGCCACTGCCGCAACATTTGACTGCCTTGAAATTTTTTCTGCCAGTTTAATTAGTCCTCCACCCTTAATCTTAGTCACAGACAAAATCTCTGGACATGAGCAAAATGCAGACAAACTTTTTGCTGAGCTATAACACACATGTTCTGGAGTCCAGCAGCCAATGCAGTCCTTCTTGTCAGCAGAAACCTCCTGAGCCTGGACTTTACAGGAAGGATTTCTATCAGCTTTCTGGTCTTCTGAGCTCTGAACAGGATCTCCCATAAAGAACAGCCTAAGGTGTTCCAGCTCTACTCTTTCAGGCAACATCTCCAAACCTTTCCAAACTCTTCCCAGAAACCATTCCCAAAGGCTCTTTTTTTTTTTTTTTTTGTGGGTACTGGGGGGCAACCTCAGGACCTCATGCACCAACAGGCACCCATGCCGCTGAGCGATATCACCTGCCCCTTTTTCGTATGTGGGTTCCGGGAGTCAAACTCGGGCCCTCGCGCTTGCAAGGCAGGCACTTACACCACTGAGCCATCTCACCGGCCCCACAAAGGCTCTTGAACCACATGGTCAGATATAGTCAGAGCAACAACCCCACTCCTGGTACCAAATTCTGTCTTGGTTACTTTTCTCTCATTGCTGAGACAAAATACCTGATGCCTAAAATTAAGGAAGGCAAAGTTTATTTAGCTCACAGTTGGTGGAGGTTTCAGTCCATACTCAGCTGGCTCCAAGGCAGAGGGGCACATGGCAGAGGGCAACAGTTCATGGTGGCGAAAGGCAGCAAAAACAAGCAAGAGCAAAAAGGAGGACAGCAAGAGAGAGCGAACCTCTTTCCCTCCCTTATATTGTATGTAGGCTACCCACCCTTGGGTGGATGTAGCACTCACACCCATAATCACAGCATTGGACCATGAATCAATCACAAACTCTAGATTCAGCTGCCCCCATGACCGCATGAGGCTTTGGGGGGACATCCAGACACAAATCATAGCAATCTAGAATATATATATAAATAATTCTAAAGCTTAACAAAAAGACAACTCAATTAAGAGTGGACAAAAATTGGATAGATATTTTTTCAAAGAAGTTATACAAAATGTCAGTAAGCACCTGAAAAATGGCCCACATCATTATCAGTTTGGGAGACGGAACTTAAAAGCACAGTAAAATGCTCTTTCACAATCACAAGGATGGATAGAATTAAAAAGTCATGAAATAGCACACACTGGCAAAGGTGTGGAGAAATTAGAACACTCAGACATTGCTGATGGGAATGTAACACAGTCTAGCAACGTTGGAAAAAAGTTCTTCAAAAAGCTAAACACAGAGTTAAACACAGTAAAACTTCAAAAAGTTAAAAATTACCATCCAACCCAGCACTTCTGTACCTAAGTATGTATCTAGGAGAAATAAGAAATCTCCACCTAAAAATGTGTGCACAAATGTTCCTAGTGGCATTATTCACAATAGCAAAAGTTGAAACACCCCAGAAATTCATTTACTAATAAACAAACTACAGTATATCCAAATGGCTGAAAAGTGTGGTAAAAAAAAGAAGTAATGATCCACTTTACAATAGTGATGATCCTAAGAAACATCAAATGAAAGACATGAGTTCCAAAAACATACATAATGTTTAATTCCATTTATATGAAATGGACAGAATAGGCAACTCTATAGAGACAAAAAGTAGATTCTTGATTCCTAAGGTGGGACAGGAGGGAGAAGGAGGAATGAAAGTTACTGTTAATAGATTTCTTTGCAGATTGGTAAAAATATTCTGAAATTAAATATTGGTGATGGTTTCATGACTTTGCGAGTATACTAAAGGTCATTGAATTGTACACTTCAAAAGCTTGACTTTTATGGCATGTGAATTATCAATAAACAACAATTAGCATTTATTGTTATTTGCTGTGAATTGTCCATTAGGACAAAACCCTTGGCAATCTCCATATTCACTGCCATAGAACTGTACCAAGGGTATCATGTATTTAAAGATGGAGTTGGTTTGCTTTTCTTGATGGCACTGGACACTAAACAAATGACCCTATGTATCTCATCTCAAGGTTTAGATTGAAAGGGGGACATTTATGAAACTGGAATCAAAAGGAGAGAGAAAATGAGAGAGAGATTTTAAGGAATTGGCTTGTATGATGGTGGAGGCTGGCAGAGCTGAAATCAGCAGGGCAGGCCAGCAAGACGAACACTCAGGCTGGATGTCTGTGTCTGTTTTAAAATAGAATTCCTTCTTCTCTGTGAAAGTACACAGGAAGCCCAAGATGGTCTGGTTTGCTTTATAGGGCCGAGACATGGCCCCTCACAAATTTCTAGGCCCGGGTGAGGACACAGGCCTAAGTGGCTTGAGTAAAGAGAAAACTGGGTTCCTTTGCATATATTGCTGGCACAAACAACGCCTTCCTTCTCCTCTTCCTGGACTTCCCCTTGAAAGTGGACAGGAGAAGGGGACTTCCCAATTGTTCCTGGAACAATTCAACATTAGGTTTGAGCTCTGAGATAACATTTAATTCTAGGGCCTTTGCAGATCACTAATCCCAAAAGGGACTTATGTAGGTCAGATGGGAAATAATGTTGAGCCAGATCCCCATTATGGTTTTCAGGGGTGGGCTCCGAAAACGAGACAGTGTTACTTCCTTGGTTCCTAAATGGAACCTGAAATATCTGAGGTTCTGTCAGGATACCCACATTGGCTCCAAGACCCACAGATAAAAAGCAGGATGAGATGGAAATCTTGGGGCTCCTCATTTCCAAGTGGTAAATCAAACACAACCCTATGTCCCTGGGGATTCACAGTACTAGAACACCAACAGAGAGGTGAAGCATGCATGCCTTGTGATTCACCAGCTCCCTACTGACTTCCTGGTTTGTCTAGTATAAAATTGATCCCGGGGAATGCCCACAAAATACCATGCATAGGAGATCTCCAGAACTGGTCTCCTCAGGGTGCAGCTACTGACTGAAGAAAGGCTTTTTCTCTGGCAAGACATAAACACCAGAAGCAATAGTTGGCTTTCAACTAGCAGGAATAGAAGTATCTCATTATTGGCATTCCCCATGACATGCTGAGCTTTTTACTACATTTCAGCCTATAAGGAAATTTGAAAAAAAGAAAAGCTCTTGGCTTGCTCTGACTGTGGTAGAGATGGGGTAGCAGGTGACCATATGTTAAAGCTTCCCCTTATGAGCTGTGAGCAATCTGACCTACTTAGCCATGAAACTCGATGTGGCCAGTAGCTCCTCATCATTTAGCTCTTCGTCATTTAGCATAACAATGAAGAGCTACTGGCCACACGCGTATGTCGTACGCTTCCCACACAGTAGTCATTACTTCAGTACCTAAGGTGCATGGAGACTTTTCTTCTCCATCCCCTGCTGGATGAGGAGGGAAACAATTCAAGCTCAGTTTACAAATGTTTTTATTCTGGTAGCAGACAGATGGGCCCTCCACGGTGTTGTAGCCCTACTAGGCACCAAGAAGACTAAAGGGACAACTAAGAAGAAAAAAATCCCTCAACTGGCAGAACTTTGGGAAGCACACAGTATCATCCAGTGAGCCTAGGAGAAATTTAGCCTGGGAAATGATCTACACTGATTTACCTAGTAGCCAATAGTTTATTTAATGACTAGAAAATGACTATATATATGTATGTATATATATTATATAGTATATATTGAGACTCTCAATATATATAAATATATAAAAATATAAAATAGTTTATTAATGACTAGAGTTTTCTATACATAAGTGTATTTCTATATAAATGTATAAAGTATATTTATACACACAGAGGAAGAGAGAGGAAAGAGAGAATTCTGCAACAGGCTACCTTCAGACTTGAAAGACAACGTTGACTCTTTCCTGATTCTTCAACTTGCCAGCTCACCCTGCAAATTTTGGTCTTGCCAATCTCCATAACTGTATGGGCCAATACCTTGAAATTAATCTTTCTACCAGCCTACTTACCTACTTATACACACACACACACACATCACATCATCACATCACATCACATCATCACATCACATCACATCATCACGTTACATCACATCACATCACATCACATCACCACATCACATCACATCATCACGTTACATCACATCACATCACATCACATCACATCACATCATATATCACATCATCACATCGCATCACATCCTATTATTAGTGCTCTTCTTCTGGGGAATCCTAATACAATTGTCCATAGACAAGACCAACAGGCTCTCAGATTTCTCAACAGCTAATATTTGAAAAGCCCTTGTGTATAAGGAGCTCAGATCATTTGACAAGGTAGCGGAAAGCAAAATAAACATGACAGTTGGAAGACATCGCAAATACCAGCTTTGGCCCCATGCTCAGCTACAGAAATTCAGACCGCAGCCTCTGCTGATATTTCCTTCCTTGCCTCATCATGTGAGTACTGGTGAGTTAATTTCCCTTTGACTTCCTTCTTTCTTCTCCCTCACTATTACATAGATCGTTTGTATATGATTAACTACAACTTCATCCACAGGTTTCAGAATTGCAAGAATATATGCAGTGGAGCTTGAAGCTCTGTAGACATCCAGGACTGAAGATGGATGCAGCAGTAATGATCAAAACCTTGGGTTGTTGCCTGCTGGTGAGTGAAGTACCATATTTGCTTGAATGAAGAGGGTGGCGTTGCATTAAACTGAATATGTTTGTTGTTATTGGTAAAAATAGATATTAGGAGGGGAAAGTGTGTATGCAAATCTAGAGAAGTCAAAGGAATAGATTTCCTTGGGGTTTTATCAACCTTATGTATTTGGGCAGAGTTCCCGTGGTGTGTGGTGTTAGTGGATGCAGGGCTGTCTTCCCTACCAAAGCTGAGATTTAAGCACAGCCTACCTCTCCCTGCCCCTTGGTAGTCTGGCCTTGGGCATTGAGCCTATACTTAATCTGCTAGATGGTCTCACACACACCTTGAACTCACTGACTGCTTTGAAGTGATGCTTTGAATCCATTCCCAGTGGTTATATTGTTGTCCAGTGCTGAAGTCCTGGCCAGACTTTTCATGCAAAGTAAGAGTCAGGCTCTTTTCTCTTCCTCGACCTTCTGACATCTCTGGAGTTCCTGGCTGCCTTTTGAGTCCTCATTCTGTGGCCTTCATCTCATTTAATATCCTTCCAATGACTCTCTTCTAATTCAGACAGCCCAGGGTGGTTGTTCTGGCTACATGAAGAACACTGACCAGCATGATGCTCTTCACCAGCCTGTGGAGTCCTCAGGAAGGAAGCACAGCGCTCTGGAGCAGGGGTCCTGGTCATGAGCGGATCCACCTGGCTGGGGGATGCTTGTCCAGGGAAGGTCTGCTGATTGGCCTGCTAAGACACAGCAAAAAGGAGTTTAATGTTGATCTAGTCATAGAGGAGCAAAGAAGGAGGATAAGATGTTTTGCTAAACAAGAGACTCACCAAAATGGGTGATGCGCTCACTAATACCATGGCGAAGACCACCAGTGAGGACTGGTGAGTAATGATTTGGAACATGTGCCCAGATGGCACTACCTCAGGACGAGCGTGTGTGCCAGGAGGTGGCTGTTATTCCTAGCAAGCAGCTCCACCAGAGAGCAAGCGAGGCCCTGCATTTGATGAAGCAGATTCAGATCCCCTGGGAGAGGTACTTCCACCCATCTGCTGGAGGAAGAGAGAGAAAAGACAGAGAAGAATGTTCCTGAGGTCTCAGCCTTGGCTCAGCAGGACACTGAAGTAGATCCCAAGACTCAAAAGATACTAAAGCTTTGGACGTAGCCATCTTTTCAAGCTGCAGGTAACTCAGCCCATGGTCAGGGCAAATATCACAACTGCGTGTGGAGCTGTGGAGCCATCTGAATTTTTCTGCTAGACAAGAACAATAATATCCTGTTCTAGGATATACCACACAAAACCTTTCTGATATGAAATATCATCTTTTGAAGACTTGGGGTCAGGCCTTTACCCCCTGCCATCCTGGCTCCCTCCGTGTACAGAATTCTGCTCCCCGGAGTACTGTCTTAGTCACTTTCTTCATTGCTGGGACAAAATACCTGACACCAACAAATTCAGGGATGAGAGGTTTATTTTGGCTCTCAGTTTGTAAAGGTTTCAGTCCACAGTTCACTGGCTTTAAGGCAGGGTGGCATGGCAGAGGGGCACAGTGGAGGAAAAGCTGCTCATGCCAGGGTGGAGGGAAGTAGAGAGAGTAAAGGGAGGAGCCGGGAAGGGAGCAATAATCCTATAACCTTCTAGGTCATGCCCACTTCCGGCTAGGCCCCACCTCCTAACAGCAAGCCAACTACACTGTCCCTGTAAGCCAATTACCTTCCCAAGGTCCTGCCTAGGATCCCAGAGGCTTTAGGGGGACATGTAGCTATAAACCATGATGGGTACCTACTCAGGGCCTCCCCCTGGATAGTCAAAAGCCCTATCATGTGAATGGAAGGGCTAGGACTTAACAGATGTCCACTAATAGGAAGAGGATTGAAGGAGCATGGCGCTGAGAAGGAGCAGCTTTGGAGAAAAGCCCAGACAAGCCCCAGCCACGGCACATTATGCTAGAACACATCAAATTCAACTTTGAACACACACCTGCACATTTGCCACTGACCCTAGTTTAGGAATTTTACCAGCTCCCCAAGGCACATTGTCCCACAAGTGAAGGCTCTTCTGTAGTAAGTGGCTTAGATGGGAGAGTAATGATTTGGAACTGAAATACAGATATTTTGCCACTCAAAGCAGTGCTCTTCATATTAGAACCAATCACCAGGCTCCCTCCACACCTTTTCCAGGTTGGTTATTTTCTATGTAATGGAAAGTGTGCACAATCTTAATTAATCCCTTGCTTGGGAGAAAGAAGTGCTCACAATAGCACTCCACAGACAATGGAAAACATCCAGGTCTGCAGTTAGAAATCCACTAAAAATAAGCCAATGGACAATAACATTGCTCATAAACACAAAAGAAAATGTCTCAAAAAATGTGCACGAGGTGCAGGAGTGATACTACCAGCACCCATGGGCAGACCCCTCAACTTGGGCTCGGAACCCCGTGGACATCTTTCAGGCCTTGCATACTCTTTCCTAAAGATTCCATCTTTGTCTCAGATGATTCTAAAACATTAGTCTTGACTTAGTTTTCTTTTTAATTTCCTCACATCATTGTAAATCCTTAAATCATACATTGCTAAGTGTTGCATGTTTTTGAAGTTTCAGTAAGTAGTATCATATTCTAAGCAATTACTCTTCTCTTTAAGTTAAGGTTTTGGATGTCATCTACACATCTTTGGATGTTTTGTTATATGTAACTTCATGTCATTCATTTTCACCATGATGTAAAATTCCATTGCATAAATACACCATGATTTATTCACCCACGGGAGGATATTGTTTTTTCTCTTCTTTTCTTGCACAAACTGATAGTACCTTAATATTATTTATTCATATGGCGTCATTATTATGTATTATTCTTCATAAGCTAGAGGCATTCTCTGAATATAGGCTCCAGTACATTAAAGACTGAACTGTGTATTGGTTAATTTTCTACATAGTTTCTTTGCCAATCAAGATTTGAGTTATTGCCTATCTCCTCTTTCAGCTTCATTAGGCCTCACTTTAACACTGACCTGTCCCTCAATTAATATTTCTCCCAACTGTGACACCAACTAGATCCCAAAGCTTCAATGATATCCTTTGATGTCAAAATATAAATTTCTGTCAAATGTAATTTAAACTAGGCCTCAATTTCTTTTTTTCAGAATGATGGCATCATTTGTCAAATGTCTTTTCTTTCATCTTTCTTGCTTTTAGTTATTAAAACAACACCTTGCCTCCATGTGCTCATTTGTAAGGTGGCAATGCCACTACTAATTTGCATCTGTCATGAGGGGCACCCTCTGGAGGAGGTTTCGAAGCACTGTGTGATGAACGGAATGTTCTATAAATGGGCATTGAGAATAATCAAGACATTCACGGATCCAAACGGGCTACAGAAACACCATAGCAACAGATGAACAGTAATTGCCACATTATGGGTGATTTCCCCAGCTGTGCACTGCTGCAGTCACAGCCCACACCATGTCCCCAGGACAAGCCCCAGGTCAGCATGGCTGCCACCCATGAGGAGGGCCTGAGGCCCAGCCAGGTCCAGGGGGAAATGGGGATGTGTCCCTTTGTCCCCAAATCTCTGCTTTCCTCTTACCTTTGCAGAGATCTCCTCACACTGGATCAGGGCCCCCCATCTCACATAGTGTGGTTCTGGGCACTGCCAGCCCAAGCTAATTTATCCATGTCACCCAATGGCATGTTTCTCTAAAGAAACGACCTGTTGTGTCAGCATCCTTACCTCTATGGATGTATGGCTGGGGCAGCTGGTAATGCTGCAGGGGGGGTAAGATGACACACTCCATTTTCCCACACACCCAAATTCAGGGGCAGCAGCCAGCCTCGGGGCCCCTTGCACGAAGTTTGTGCCAGCTAGTCCACAATGTGCTGTTTCCCAGTTGCTCTTGGAAACGGTCACAAGGTGTTTCCCTCTGACACACAGCAGCTGGAGGGGCTAACAGAAACTGTTGGACAGTAACTGGAAGCACGCCTCTCAGTAAGAACCCAAGAACACCTGGCAGATGTCAGTGTGAGAGGGAACAAAATGTTCCTTTTCCTTGGCTTCGTCCAGTTCCACAAAGTGCCTAAGGGCTCAAGATCCCCAGTTAGTGTGGTCACCTTCACCACGGTGGGGAGGAAAATGGTGTGGATAGCTGTGGAGGATGGTAGATTCTTTCTCATGGAGTCATCAAATGGTGCAGTCCCTCTGGAAACAAATAGGGAGTGTGAGAGAGAGCTGGGGGAGTAGGAGGACCCCCTCACTGCCCTGCTTCCTGAGGGGCTAGTGGCTGATGTCATTAGACTCCTCTGTGGGTGGGTGCAAGCCCTCCCCATTTCCTGCGGGAGCCAGGACCTGAGTATCCTGCTGAGTGCTCAGAGAGGCTTTAAGAATGGTTGACTAAGGTCCAAGTATTTTAGAACTGGTTCTCATGCGTGGGGCGATGTTAGTTTCTCTTTCCTTTGCCATCTTTGAAGGGTAATCTGGATGCTATAGGGTTACTTTCCGATTTCTCAAACTCAGTTTGTTTCCATAGTTACAAAACACTTGTGCTCCCCGACCCACAATCCATCAGGAAGGATGCACCGGCTGCCTGGTAACAACCATATCATCTCCCAAATCTGCAGACCTCCTTAACACTATCCAAATAGTGAGACGGTGACTGCCTGTTTTGTGTACTAGCTGGCAAGCCTAATTTTGATTTAAATATTTTCCAGGAAGCAAGGTAAAGGATATTTGCACTATATATTATAAATATTGATGAATAAGCCCCCAATAATGGAAAGATCAAGGGGAAAGGTTGGAATGCAAGAGAGGGTCAGCCACTGCCGCAGGGCCTCAGGGACTCCTCTCTCATCCAGGCTAACTCCATTAGTTCAGCTCACTGCTTGGAGAGAGGAAGCCTGTCAGGAGCCCATATGCTGTGATGGTCCAGGGCCAAGCAGCAGATCAGAGAGAGGCGGGCTTAAGTCTTTTCCTGACTAACTGTGGGTATTTATTCTCTCTTAACCGCAGTTCCCTATCTGTGAAAGAAGTGACTCTTGTGGATTTGTTGGGGATATTAAATAAGATAGATAAAGCATTTACTACAGCATATGTTATACACTCAATAACGATGATTGCTATTCTTGGAATGATTATTTCAAAAAGCCATCAAATCCTGTGATATGAAACAGTGTGAAGTGTGTTGGTATACAAGTAAGTCATGCTTGATGGAGAATCCCTCAATGAATTTATGATGCTGATGACATGACCCAGATAGCTTGCTTGTATTTGTTCAGTTAATGAGAGGTTGAATGGCACAGGGCAACGGCTCAGGAGCCTGACATAGGAGTTTGAGCGTCGGCACTGCCTCGAGGTAGGTGTGTAATCTTGGGTAACCTCAGCGCGTACTAAATGCATCTCAGTTTTCTTAGAAGTAAAATGGTGGTAGTAGCGTGTACTTCACTGGGCTGTGTGTTAGTCATTTTCCTGTTGCTGGAACAAAATACTTGACACCTAAACTTAAGGAAGGATAGTTTTATTTTGGCTCCTAGTTTTCTTTCTTTTTATTAAGTTTATTGGTACATTTTTTTTGTGTGTGTGGGTACCGGGGTTGACCTCAAGACCTCCTGTGCCAGCAGGCGCCTGTGCCGCTGAGCGATATCACCGGCCCTTTTTTCGTATGCGGGTTCCGGGAGTCGAACTCAGGACCTCGTGCTTGCCAGGCAGGCGCTCACGCCACTGAGCCATCTCACCGGCCCATTGGTACATTTTAAATATACATAATGATCACTTTCATCATAGGAACTTTGTACGTGTACATGACTTGTCTCAATTCCTCTTTTTATTTTTTTCCCATTCCCTTATCCTCGCTTCAATCCTTCTTCACCTTATCATTTACAAAAGCTTTGTTTCCATTTCTTCCTCTTTTCTCTTTTTTTTTCTTTTTCCCTTCCTTCCTTTTCCCCTCCCTTCTCCCTATTCCCCTTCCCAATTGAGCATTTTCTTCCTATTTCATAACATCTAGTATACATTCTGGTCCTTATTTACACTTTCGTTTTCTCACATCAGAGAAACAATGCGATATTTACATGTGTGTCTGATTTATTTCACTTAAGAGTATGGTCTCAAGGTGCATCCATTTACCTAGAAATGTCTCATTTATCCTTTATGGCTGAGCAGTGCTCCATGGTATTAAATATCCACATCTTCTTTATCCATTTATAGGTTGGTGGGCATTTAAGTTGTTTCCAAGATTTAACTATTACAAACCATGCTGCTATAAACATGGGTGTACATACATTACTGTGATATGATGTTTTTAATTCTTTTGGGAAGATACCAAGAAAGAGAATAGCTGGGTCAAATGGAACATCTAGTTTTAGTTTTTGAGGAATTTCCAAACTATTTTCCACAGGGGTTTCACTAGTCTACACTCCCACCAACAGTGGAGAAGGCCTCCTTTTCCCCCACAGCCCCGCCAGCACTCGTTATTGGTTTATTTCTTGATAACTGCCATTTCTTCTGGAGTGAGATGCAATCTCAGTGTTGTTTTAACTTGCATCTCTTGAAATGACCAGTGTGTTGGACATTTTTTCATATATTTATTTGCTGTTTCTACTTCTTCATCTGAGAAGTGTGTATTCATCTCAGATGCCCATTTTGGGACTGGGTCTTTAAATTGAGGGGGTTTGATTTTTTTTTTTTTTTAGTTCTTTATGTATTCTAGGTATCAGACCCTTGTTGAGAAACAGCTGGAAAAAATTTTTTCCCACTCAGTGGGTTGTTTCTTCACTCTGTTGATGATTTCTTTTGCTGTGCAAAGCTTTTTAATAAGATGAGATCTTATTTGTTGATTCATTGTAATATTTCCCTTGTGGTCTGAGTTTTGTTCATAAAGTCTTTGCCTGTACCTATGTCTTCAAGAGTTCTACCTATTCTCTCTTTCAGCAGATTTACTGTTTTTGTTTTGATATTTAGATCTTTGATCCGTTTCGATTCTAGTTTAGTGCATGGTGAGAGACATGGGTCCAGTTTTAGTCTTTGGCATGTGGAAAGCCAGTTTTCCCAGTATCATTTATTAAAAAGACTTTCTTCTAGTGAAGGTTTTTGGCCCCTTTGTTGAAGGTAAGGTGGCTGAGTGTTCGGAGTTGTTTCTACATCTTCTAATCATTTCCATTGACCATCAGGTCTGTTTTTTGCCAGTACCATGCTGTTTTTTTTTTTTATTACAGTAACTTTGTAGTATAATTTCAAGTCAGGAATTGTGATGCCCCCTGCCTTGTCTTTGTTGCCTAAGATTGTTTTTGCTGTTCTAGGTCTCTTCTGTTTCCAAATCAATTTTAGGAATGTTTTCTCTAATTCTGTGAGGTATGCTATTGGTATTTTGATGGTATGGTATACAGATTAAATCTGTGTAACAATTTCAGCAGTATGGCCTTTTTCACTATATTGGTTCTTCCTACCCAAGAACAAGGGATATATTTTCATTTTCTGATATCCTTTTTGATATCCTTTTTCAGAGTACTGTAGTTTTCAGTGTAAAGATCTTTTACTTCCTTTGTTAGATTGATTCCTAAGTAGTTCATTTTTTTCAATGCTATTATGAAAAGCGTGGTTTCCCTAATTTCTCTCTCAGTGAGTTTGTTGCTTGTGTACAGGAACGCTATTGATTTTTGAGTGTTGACTTAGTATCCAGCTATGTGATAAATTTGGTTATTAAATCTAGAAGTCCTTTTGGCGTAGTTTTTGGGATCTTCTGTGTAGAATATTATGCCATCTGTGGCTCCCGGTTTTTTAGAGGATTCAGTCGATAATTAGCTGGGTCCAAGGCAGGAAGGGCCTAGTGGATGGAGGAGTCTGATGGAGAAAAGTTGCTCACATTATAGTGACGGGAAGCAGAGGGTGAAGGGAGAAGTCAGGAAGGGAGAGACACCCTTCCAGGTCACGCCCCCAGTGATCCACCCTTCTGACCAGACTCCACCTCCTAACAGCACATTCAGCCCTGCACTCTTGGGTGCATTAATTCGTTGATAAGCACAATGTTCCCACCAGCCAGTCACCTTCCAAAGGCCCAACCTGTGGACCATAAGTCTCTGGGGGACATTCTAGGTCTAAACCATAATAGGTTGCTGGGAGATTAAATGCACTGATATTTATTAAGGGCTTGCACCGATGTCTGCTCTCTGGGTAGCGCCTCCCCCCACTGTATGCGTGGGACACCCTCCGACACACACAGACAAGAATTACCTGCTTTCCATCCCTCTCCTACCTTGGGGCCTGTCTCTGTGAGCTGTTTCTATCCTGCCACAGGAGGTAAAAGCTCATGCCATTCCTCACGTCTTTTCCAATCACTCTCCAATTTACAAAGTCCTCTTGTCACTTCTTGCACTACTAACAGCCGACTTTCAGAAATTATGGCCCGCAGTGCATAGATGACCCATTCCTAAGCAATCCATAGCAAGGGGAGTGGAATTTCCGGGAATGACTTACAATAATCAGCACTGTTGTACTGAGTGCCGGATGCCATATCAAAACCAAGATTCCTCTTGCAAAGAAGAAAAGGGCAGAAGGCAAGCAACAGCGTATCACTTTACTAGCACGATCCAACAGCCGTTCCCAAGGTAGACCTTGAGGGTTATTACTGGTGCCGGGTTCGCAGTAAGAGTGGATCTGTTATTTACAAGCAGGACCCCCAGCAGAGGAGGGTGCAGGTAGATTATGTTAGCAGGACTGCCAGGAAAAACACCAATCTGGATTCATAGACCTGGGCTCTGCCTTATGCTCTGTATTTGGCAGAAATCGGGGGTTGCATGTGACAGTTCAAGTTGTTTAAGCACAAAGAGGGAATTTATTAGCTGCTTTTGCTGGGTTGTGGCAGGGGACACAGGGCACAGGTTGGGGATCTGTCTTCTGAAACACCTTACAGCCTATAAACCAGAGCAAATAAGCATGCTTTCCCATATCCCTAAGGATGTTCCCGCAGAGCCTCTGAGTAGCATGGCTTAGGTCACTGATTTTACTGTGGCCAAGGAGAGGTCCAGCCTGGGCTGTGTCCATCCTGGGGATGAGGTGGAGAGGAGAACTGGAGTCACTGGAACTATGAGGCCATGTGGAACCAACTCTGCTGAGAATGAAGTGAGATTTTAGTATAAAAGAAGCTGATGGAGGAAAGCCTCCTGTAAATTAAAGTGTACATAAGAGGAACGTGTTACTAACTCCCATTGCTTGGTCCACATAGACGTATCAAGCGCACATCCTGCACTAGGTATCTAGTCACTGGCAGGAACAATTCCACAAGGGCAGGCACTTTGTTTCACCAATTATTTCATCTCTTGTGCTTGGGACAGGGCTGACATATGAAGCATCTTTAACCAGCAGTTGTTGAGTGACTACAGAGTGACCACACTTCCCACAGTGTGCTGTCACTCTCCTACTGACTGTGTCTGACATGTCTGTGTGGCCCTTGAGGATGAGCACTGTCTCCAGGGCCTGGCTCACGGTGGGCACTCTGGACATGTCTGCTGATGAGCAAGCGAGTCCACGGGAGGGGACAACCTCCTACTCTGCAGAGGAAAGAACGTGGGCCCAGAGGCAAGGAGTTGAGCTTGTGCTTAGTTAGAGGATCCTCAGGATTCTGCTTGTATCGATGTTGTCTGTCTGGGACTCCCTTGTCCCCGAAGGTGTGCCTGTGTCTGGCGAGATCTCTTTTGGCAGATTCAGCAGAGGAGCTCGCAGCTTCCAGGGAAAATGGAAGGAGCAGAGAGAAAGAAGTTAAGCCCTCATCAGTGCACAGTGGAGGCAGGGGCCAGACGGTGAGGAACAGGGAGGGGGTGGCCAAGCCTGGGATGGTGGCCTCTCATGGTCCACTTGCCATGTGCCTAAGTCCACTGAAACAGCTGTGGCAAAATACCACAGCCTGGGTGGCTCATAAGTAGCACAGCTTTATTCTCACAACTCTGGAGGCAAAGCCCAAGATCAAAGTAAATTTGGGGTTGGTTGAGGACCTGTTTCCTGGTTCACAAATGGCACCTCCTCCCTGTGTCCTCACATGGTGGAACGGGTGATAGGTTTCTCCAAGGCCTCTTTCGTAAAGGCACTAATCTCATTTGTGAGGGCTCTATCCCTATTACTACTCATCTTTCAAAGGGTCCCTTTGTGATGCCATCACCCTGAGTGCAAGGATTTCCACATAGGAATTTTGGGTGACACAAGCATCAGACCACATATTGGGCAAATTACTTGCCTCTTAGTACCGTCTGTTCATTGTCTGCGATACAGGGGACAACAGCCACCAACGGTAAAAGTAAGGCAGAGGAGACACACTAAGAAAAGTACATGGCTGAGGGACAGTCCCCAGTAAGTACTGCCCTAGTGTGTCCCTGAAGGCTCTGGTCCCCGTGATCACCCATAAGTTGCTAGTAGTGCATCACCTAATTGACAAGGTGAAACTTGCTAAGGCAAAGAAAAAATGGTTCCAGTCAGGCTGGACACCGTTTTCAAGTACTCCTCCCACGAATGGATATGTCTTCCTGGTCCTTCCTCCTGCTCCTCCATCCTCTCCCAAGTTGTTGCCTGCAAGAGATGTAGCTCTTGGCTATTTGAAGCTACCCAATTAATAGAGAATGTCGGAATGTACTCACCATTAAATCTACTTTATAACTTTTTAATGTCTCTCATTCGGTGTCTGAAACTTCTGTAAAAGGAAAAGAATTTCAGCACCAACAGAAATAGCATTCAGCTGTTGATGGCACCAAAGGCTTTTCTTGAAAAAATCCCAGTCACCCTGATCCATAAATGCACCTTTCTAAGACCCTTGCCCACAAAACCAATGTAAGATCACCTAAGAGCAAATGCTGTTATCCACGTCAGATGACAGAAGAGAATTTCTGAACCCACTGCACTTGCTCGTGACCCGTATCCATAGGAGAAATATCTACCTTGGAAGTAGAAGGGAGCTTTAGTCACCTAGCCATATCCGACAGAAAAGCATCAATCATTACTATTACCTGTGTAAGTTAGTATTTCCCTTTTATGGTTTGTGCCTGGATGTCAAAGCCTCACGCGGTCATGGGGGGGTGGGCTTTTCAGAGGCAGCTGAATCTAGAATTTGTGAGATTCATGGTCTAATGCTGGGATTAAGGGTGTGAGAGCTACATCCGCCCTAGGCCAGTAGCCTTGCATACACTGTAAGGGAGGGAAAGAGTCTTGCTCTCCCCTCTTCTCGTCTTGCTTTTGCTATCTTCCACCGCTATGAACTGTTGCCTCTCTGCCATGTGCCACCCTGCCTTGGAGCCAGCTGTTTAGGGACTGAAACCTCTACAAACTGTGAGCTAAATAAACCTTTCCTCCTTTAATTTTGGGGGTCAGGTATTTTGTCTCAGCAACAACAGACAAGTAACTAGGACATTCCCATTAAATAACAATACTAATTGGTAATACCTTTCAAAGTGATTTCTCCCATAATGACTCAACTAAACCTCATAGGAATCTTATGAGATTGGGACTATAATCATTTCCTCCTTCTGGCAAACTGCAAGATGTAGAGGTAGGTCCTGGCCTGAAGTCTCCACCCATGAGGTGCAGGGGTGCGTGGGCCAAGGCTTGTCCTGAGACTTTGCCTTTCTCACCTGCACCACACAGTCCCATCCCTGGCTGCGGGGAGATGATGGTGGCTGGGCCTCTGTTCAACCCGCCTGGGAAGTCCCGACATAAAACAAACAGGCAATTGAGCACACTTTTGTATAAGTTAAACACTCAATATTCCCTTATCAATGGGACATACATATCTGTTTTTAAAAAGAAAAAATGTTGGATGTTGAAAAGGCATTGCACTTATTTCAATAATGACTTTTACCCACATATACAGGGAAGAAATTCCAGGTTCTGACAATAGCTACAGCTCCACTTACTCTGCTTTCTTTCTCCTGCCTACGGTGGTTCCTTTTTCACATTCCACTGGGAAAAATAAGCTCTTTTCCTGCCTCAGTGGCTTGTTTACAATCTATTTCTCGGAAGCAACTGATTACACATTGGACATAGAAATGAGATATTTATTTACAAATGTGAATGTGTATCACCACTGGCACATTCATGTCAGAGAGAATTCCTCGGTGATTGAATTACTTTTAGGGCTGCTTTTTTCAAAATGCTCCTTATAAGTGCTTTTGACTGAGACTGAGTTCCTGGTTGTGTTGAGCACATAACCAATGCTAGGAGGAGAAACCGACTTCCTTTTTGGACTAGCTCAAGTCCATCCCTGCTTCTAGATGGGCAAAGCCACTCCATGCACCCTGACAGTGGGAGGCCCAGAAACATCACTGTTCTCTTGACATAGCTCCTTCCCACTCCTCCCCACTTGCTTGAAAAACATTCAGTTCTCATGTTTTCAATTATGCAAATTGTATTCTAACAATGTTATGACCAAATAGAGCAATGTGTAAGTCTAATAGGAATATACAAATCCACAAATTTGTATGAGAACAGCCAAGCATTCTTTCAAATAGGTTTCAAACAGGTTCCAAATTAACTAGTGGAAGTAACATTTAATTTTGGATTCTGGGAGATCAGAGCCCTTGGTCTCTCATTTGTACCTTTCTGTCAATGTGTACCTTTCTGTCTGGAGGACGTTTTGTCTAGGGGTGACTGTCATTTATTGTCACAGTGCTTAGACTGGGACACATCGTTCTAACCACACAAAGTATGAGTGTAGGTTGTTCCCTCACTGCAGCCTTTATTGGCACTTAAAGGATGAGGCTTCAAATTTCCGCTCACAGAAAACAGGACCAGTGCAATGCGTTCCTGCAGAGTAGGAGCGCAGCTAACGCAGGAAAGGGTCGTTGCGTGTTGGTGGGCTGTGGACAGTGTAAAGTACCTCAGGGAACTTTGAACCCAGGCATGGTCTGTAATCAACCCTCCCTGAGGAGGGTGGAATGGCAGGGAGTCTGTGGAAGGACAGATGGGGCACACAGACAAAGTCTTTGGGGATTTATTAGCACTCTTCCTGTTTCCTGGAAAAAAATTCAAACTTTGCACAAAAAACACCATCTATTATAGAGCAGTCATCCTTCTGTCCCCATCACCCACTTTTCTCCTCTCTTTAGTAGCTTTCCGAAAAGATCAAACCTGAATAATTTAATGATCATAAAATTTTCTTTACATTAATGAGAAATTCAGTTCTTCCTTGCAGGGCCAAAGATCCTGCACATTCTCACATCTTATTACCATGGCAGGAACACCCTGTGGCGGAGTGGATAAACACCGTGATCCAAGATAAAATCTCTCAAGAAAGGTGAAGCCAGCAAGCAGAGAATGCAAAGACAAGAGAGTGAGACAGAGGACAACATCCTGGTGGAGTCTATTTATAGACATCCACATGAAGAAGAGGTTGAGGAAACCTTTTTTGGTCAACGCACCAAAGCATCTGGTGAGGATGGAGTGTTTCACTATGGTCATATTCTGGGAAAACAGTCCACTGACCACAGACTACCAAAGAACCTTCTGGGCTACACTGGAGAGCATTTCCTTTTTCAGAATATTGGCAAAATCAAGCTGGATGGGGCTATAACTAATCTGATCCTTAGCAGGGAAGAAATAGTGGGGGATTTAAAAATAAATTTCTTGGAGGTAGATGGTTTACAGGAATCAGTCAAGACATGACCAGATGCAAGATTTAAAGGGGAGAAAAAGCTAACTCAGAAAAAGAACTTCAGGAAAGCAAGCATATGTCCTATTTAATGTGGTAGATTGACCAGATGGGTTCATCTTCTCTTTTACCCAACATTCTGGAAAAACTTAAAGGTATTATTCACAATAGCAGGGAGAATGGGAGAAGATAGCAGCTGGTGAGATATTTCAACAAGTGGATGGAAAGCAGAAACACAGCAGAGTGTGTCTACAGATGGGACGCTGATGGGAAGAGAACCCGGGGAGAAGGGTCCTTTGCTGCATCCCAAGAAGCAGGGGTGGGGGTGGGGTGCCATCCTTTTCTTATTTGTCTTGCAGGAACTAAAGGTTTAATCAGAAGAGAAAATGACTGTAGGTGCTCTGGGCTTGGGGACCAGGCATCACTACAGGCTGACATGAGGTGTGGGCTCCATGTGGGTGATACTGAAAAGGCTCCTTGTCTTTCTTGTTAAAGGACAGTCAGAAACCAGGACAGGCAGCCTTCCCTTAGCAAGGACCACATGTGACATGTGCAGGCCACACCCCCACCTGTGTAGTCAGCCAGTATGATTCTCTGTGCCTCAGTTATCAACAAGAAACAATGGTCAAGGGGCCGGTGAGATGGCTCAGCGGCATAAGCGCCTGCCTGGCAAGCGTGAGGTCCTGAGTTCGACTCCCGGTACCCACATAAAGGAAAAAAAGGGCCGGTGATATCGCTCAGCGGCACTAGCACCTGCTTGCAAGCGCAAGGTCCTGAATTTGACTCCCGGTACCCACATTAAAAAAAAAAAAAAAAAGAAAGAAACAATGGTCAAGCATGACCAGAAATTGGATGGAAAAATAAAATAAAAATAAAGATAAAAACTAACTTAGAGGAAACAAGGAACCAGAAATACACTTTTTAAAACATCTGTATTAATATCCTTAAAAAGATGAACAAATGTTGCATTTGTAAAACAAGAACAGGATGAATACACACACAGACAATAAATAAAAGCTCTTGGAATTTGTAGAGATGGTAACTAAAATAAAACAAAATTTCCATAAAATGTTTGAAGGGTGAAGTCAAGGAAAATTTCTGAGAACTAAAAAGATACAAATGTCCAAATATAAAAGACCTGCCAGATACCAAGAGAAGGGGAACAAAACCCAGTTAGGTGTTTCCCCATGAAGTTTCAGCACACCATTACTAAGTAGGTGCCTGTAAGGGCTCCAGAAGAGGTACAAAAGCCAGCAGCGTTGGCAGGGTACTGGGCTTCTCAGTACTTGAAAATCAGAAGACAACGTGAAGCTGCCCCCAGAGTCCTGAGTGAGGTGGAGTCCGTGACTTGCCATCTTTGAAGCTGGCAGTGGTATTCGCAGGGGCCACTGTACTACTTTGTCTTGATATATGTCTAGAATTTCGCAAACGGAAATTGTAGAACCTGCCATAAAACCAGACCAAATGAGACAAGGGAATGCTGACGGCCCAAGGGCTGCCCGTGTGAACATCTGATTTAAAATAGGGGTTGACCACAGAGCCCCGAGAAATGGCTAAAAGAGGGCAGCAGGACATTCGTTTGAGTCGCGGTCCTGATGATTTGTTATCAATCTATCGGAAATTATTTTTATAAAAATGGAGTAAAAAATAAAAACCGGAGAAAGTCAGAGTGCAGAATTATGTTCAACCTATGTTACACCCAACCAAACTGTAACAATGACAGAGAATGCAGACATCATTAGAGTCCCCAGGGCAGAGCGACATCTCTCTTCCCACCTTCTTAGGATGTGATTGAAGGACATCTGTCTTGGAGGACGTGCCGTCTAAGGCAGGGACAGGCCTGGGACCTAGGGCGTGGGGCCACGGTGGGCCAGCAGCAGCTGGGGGTCCCACCTCACTGTTCATCAGATGGCTCAACCGGCCCAGGCTGCTCCCCACTCCCAGCAGCACTCTCAACACCTTCCTCCCACCATCTGTGCCAGCATGGCCCTGGTAGAAGGTGGGGAAGCCATCAGGCTGCGTGTCATTGGGCTAGAAAGTGCAGACAGCCAATGCATCCCACCCAGGCATCTTTCCCAAAACTAAGATGATGAGATTCCTAGAAAATGGGGAAACCCGGGGACTAGAGTTGTTTTTTGGAAAGAGGCAGAGGGCTTTCATGCCCCGGGTGGAAGCTGACTCAGCCACTTGGAAGGGCCAGAACTGAGAGGGGAGTAGGCAGAGGGAGTCTGGGCCCCTGGGCTGCCTTGGCCTCCTGGGCGAGGATGGTTTATTCCCTACTCCATGGGAGCTGGCCCGGCCTGGCACCCTGTCCACGGAGGTCTCTGCTGGCAAGAAGAACCCAGCAGGAGAGGCTCGGTGGTGTGCAGGCTCTGGCCAAGACACTGCCCCCTTCTGGGGGTCAGGGCTGAGTGGAGCAGGACAGGCTAGGGTGGGCTCACCTCTTTAAGGAAACAAACAGGGACACCCTCACCCCGTGTGAACACAGACGGATTCGTACTGTGTCCACGAGGGTTCCGCATTCAGACTCTGTGTTGCCCTGTAACCTGAGTGGGCCAGAGGAATGACACCCAAGCCAATATTAACACTGCTTCTTCAAAGTGTCATGATCAAGTCAGACCCCCAGACAGGGTCTGAGTGACACACAGAAGTGTAAAGTGGCAAGCTGAAGGAGACTTTGCCACGCAGGAGAAGAGGGAAATATTAACTTTTATTCAAGTACATTAAATAAAGGAAATAGAGGAGAAGCGTTCACTAAAGAGGAAAGCAAGACAAGGAATGAATTCATTACTATCTGACTATGTCATTGGAGAAGGCATCCGTGGTCACCACACCTGCATAGCTTCCATCTAGACACGTAATGGGAAAGGCAAATCCCAGAGGACAATGAATGAAACCTCCCAGTACAAAGGATGGGCCCGCTCCCAGGGAGCCCAGCCTTCCATACCCTCGGCTGTGCGGGCACTGAAAAGCATCGCGGTGCTACGTGGGGCATCATGTGAGTTGTCCCAGCAGCTAAAGGAAGTCGTTCAAAGGTTTCCAGAGGAAACACTGGCCATCTTTTAAAAGAGATGAACTACAATCTAATTCCAGACCTCCAACCTCGGAGTCAATACCTGGGACAATACGAGAACGGATCATCAAGTGATCAACTGGCCACCCACAGAGTGGGTAGAGGACCCAAGAGGGAACCAGCAGGTGTTCTCGGAAGGGCAGGTTGAGCTGCACAGCCCAAGGCCCCTTGAGTCTGAAGAATGCAGAGTGCAGAGGGACCCCAGAAGATGGAGCAGAGACATAGGTCCTGTGGTCACCAAGGAACTTGCCAACATAGAATTATGATAGATCACTGAGACACACTCTTAAGCACCTATGAATGGCATGTTTAGATAAAATACCAATTTCAGTAAATCTCTCCAGAGATGAAGACAGAATGAAGCATATATGTAATACAATATGAAATGTAAAGGCCCAAATTCTAGCCAGACTGCTCCTGAATAGCTGGAGCAGAGAGGCGTCCAGGGCCACACAGGGCTTACCAGTTTCCAGAAGTGAAACTATTTTCTGCCCAAATCCAGAAAGGCCTACAAATCCAAATCTAATTACAGCAATCAAGAGGGAGGAAGGTAAATCACAAAGTGAATGTTGGAGAAGAATTACCCACACAGCTTTTTGTGAGTCTGTTTAATAACAATCACGACAAAATGGTGAACGTTACATGAACTTTTTATCTGCCTAAGGATGTTCTAAACACTTTAATCTTGTAACTCATATAATCCATATAACAATCTTCCAAAGGTGAAATTCTTATTATCTCCACTCCACCAATGGGAAAACTGAGGCCCTGTGAAGCAGAACAACTTCTCCAAGAACACACAGTGAGTCAGCAGCAAACAGAAGAACACACAGAATTTTCTCTCCTTTATTACTGGTTAACTTTGTTCATATGGCGTAATGAGCTGGTAATATATTTGACTAAATATAATTGAGCATAACATTTTGTGCTAGCTCAAATAGTATGTTTGCTTTTAATCTTTCCTGGCATAAAAAGCAATAAGTGCCAGAGAAATTTTATAAGAGAAAGATACAAAAATTATGGATAATCAAGCTATTACCTTCGTTTTTTCCCAAGCATGGGAACATCCAGCCAACTCCATTTTCAGCAGAGGACAGGCTGCCCCGGAGCGCAGGCTTTGTGCCATTAGAACAATGCCTGAAGGCAGGGCCTGTAGGAGCTGAGCTGGGGACAGACACTAATGCTTCTATAACTCATAGTCTCTCATGGTGAAGGAATTGATGGGTCCGATGTGGGTCATTGGTCTGGAGAAAATGCAGAGGTGGATTTGAGAGTGAAGTCCCAGAGGGGGAGACAAAGCCAATAAAGGCCAAGTTCAATGACTTTCCCTCCTTCCTCTGCACAGGGAGTCCACGGCTCTGAGCTCCATTGCTCAGCTGTATGGGCTGAAATTACAAAGCCCACTGGGTAGAGAGCAAGTGTCCACTTAAGGCTTTGAGACACAACCAGCACTTTTGCTGTTCTTTTCATGTCTCTAGCAAGGGAATGCTTGCAGGTATGGTCAAGGCAGGAGGGGAACTGATGGATGAACAGCATACCTGTGGCATGTGAGGCTAGGAGAGACTACATCTGATAAGAATGCATCTTTTCATTTGTGACATTTTACATGAAAACTTCATGTAAGACAAACGTTCTCACCTTGGTCAGTGTTGTGCATCACACAATGGTACAGTGGGCTCTGGAACACACAGATCAGTTAAGAGTTAGACAAAGGCAGGTGGCCTGTCATTACCTGCTGTCACACTCCCCACCCACATCAGCGCTGCTGCCATGGTCTCCATTCCTAGGCGCAGAGGGCTGGGTGGGACCATGGCACAGGAGGGGCCACGTATAAAAACTTTAATAAGTTATCAGCAATGCTCTTTTGAACATAACACTTGTGCTTTTACTCCTGGGAATAACAGTAAACTGAGAAATTTAAATCAACATCAGGACAAATGTTGCTGATATTAACCACCGGTTCCTGAGAGTCTTAGGTTCTGGCACTGTGTATTGTAGTGTGTGCTTGCTAACCCTGCAAGACAGGAAACACTGTTCTCATTTCACGATGCCGACAGCTGGGATGCAACAAGCTTCCCTCAGTGAGTGAATTTCCCAGTACATAAGCACAGAGCAGGATTGCAAGCAGTGTCCATCTACTTCCAAAACTCATGGCCATCCTGGCACACGCTTTTGCAGAAGATACCAAATCCTGAAAAATGGCAACAAACAGAAACAATTTTTGCTGGAACTTGACATTGTATGGCTCTCAATGCATGTGGAAAGGATATTTAAGACAACTAAGGGAGCGTAAGAGATCAAGGGAGTTAAATTCTCCACCCACTCAAACTCATAAACTGTCACACTATGGGACTGTGGTAAGTTACATGCGAATCATATAATACCTAGAGCACCCACGAAGCAATCTAAAAACAGGACATACACTGAAACACAGAGATAAATCAAAATAGAAATCCGTGCAACAGTCAAGTTACCCACAGAAGGCCAGAGAAGAGGAAAAAGAGGGAAATGGAATACAGGAAATGAACAGAAAGCAAAAAATAAAATAGCAGACTTAAACCCTAACATATCCGTGGTTACATTAAATTTAAATGCTCTAAATACACTAACTAAAAGAGATTGTCAGAATGAGTTTTAAAAAATGGTCCAGCCACATGCAGAGACATTATATAAACTGAAAAAAATCTCAAAAAATTATGTATGATTTTATTTATATAATATTCTTGAAGTAAAACAAGCCTAGCAAGGATAATAGATCCCTGGTTGTGAGAGCTAAGGATGGAAGGGCTGGAAAGTTTGGCTACAGCTACGGACAGGAGAGCAAGTGGTGATGGAACTGTCCCGTATCCTGATTGTGGTGAAGGCTTTACACATCTACACAAGCCCTACCCCGGATACAACTGTACACACACCGCACCAGTGTTAGCTTCTGATTCAATTTTGTGCTGAGGTTCCATTAGGATGTAACCATGGGGGGAACTGGGCGGAGGTACCCAGACCCTCACTGTGTTATATTTGCAACTTCCTGTGAATCTACCTTACGAAATAAAAAAGTTAAAAAATAAATACCAGTAGAATACTCCCTAGGAAAAAGCACAGAATAAGCAATTAAAAGAAAAAAGCAAAGCAAATATATCGACCAGGTTAAGCTGTCCTGGTTGAGAAGAAAAGATATTAATTTACCATGCAGAGTAGCCAGGCAAACTGAAGATAAGCCAGCAATGTAGTTCAGCTATGAAAAAAGCCACCCTGGGCCAAGAATGTTTGCAAAAATGCTGACTTGCAGAACATGTGGAGTGACGCTTATTTCCTTCTATATCACTCAGACTTTTATTAAAATATTGTGTAGTTTTTGATATTATACTCTGAAAAAAGATGTTGCTAAAGTAGCATAATATAGAAAAGAATAAGGGATGTAAGAAGGCTAAGGCAGGGAACATTTAACAATGAGGCAGCAAAGAGAATGCTTGAATACCATTTTCAAATTAAGGATGAATTTGTAAAAAGGAGCACTGATTAATTTCCATGCAGTTAACAATTAAAGAGAGAGCTTAAGAGGTATCTTCATAAAAACATCCATTAACATCAGAATTTTGCACAATCTTATGTAGTTGGGTGATTTGCAGTAACAAAAGTCCCTTTCACAATCCTCCCTTTCACTTCAACCATGTGTTATCCCTCCTCACCATTTTCTGAAGAAGTTCTGGAAGTCTTTTGTCTGCGTCTCTAGTTGTGCAGTAGTGGCTGCATGCTGCGTGATATAGGTGTCCTAATTCGATTCAAAACATTGACGGTTCATGGTCATTTTGGCTGGGGATGAGCCATAGTGTGCATGGTGCCAGATCTGATGAATACAGTGGAGGAAGACACACTGTAATGATCTGGACAAAAAAAAATTGCCATAAATATTTGATCAATGAGGGGTGCTCAAAAATATGGTTAATGGGTAAATAAAAAATTTATTACAGTAAGCAATATATTGCCTTTAATTCCTCTGAAAATACTTGCTTTGGTCTCACTTATCCTATCATTCTTGGTAGTGCATCTTTACTGTAATAAATTTAAAAATATTTAGCCACTCAGTGTTCTATCACCTTTGTATGTGATCCTTAATGGCCAAATGAAACTATAAGTACTATGAAAACAAATCAGCTGGTTATTAAAGAAGAAAGTGCAAGAATTCCAAATAGGCTGTGATTGTACTTTCTGTCTGTTGACGTTACAACATGAAGTAAAATGCCCATCCACCTTTTAATATAGGTAATTGTCAAAACCAGACAAGACATAGTATCTCACCTTAAAATGTATGTGTCAACAAATCATGATTTTATCACAAAATTACCTTAAAATTAATTAAATGGAGAATACACTCTTTGAATAGGAACAGTTGAGATGTCCCTTTATATTATAAAAATGATTGACGTATGCATTAAAATAAATGTTACAGTACAATCTTTAGTGACATATTGATCCAAACACTTAAGATTGTTTCTTCATTATTTACCACACAAAAATGAAAGTGTGACTTTAAAAATTCCCCTAAGAGTCCTGAGATCAGCTACTACTGTGTAAGAAGTTTTTAAGGCCAAAAATGCCTGGAAAATCATGGTCTTAACTCTTCCTCCTCTTTAAGAAATGGCACCTGCATTTTGCTCAGCCGCAAAAGTGCTTTCGATTCCTCCTCTCCTTTCTGTGAGGTGGACACACGCGGCACACAAGGGTTGCTGACGGCGTCAGGATGTTTGCTTAGGTGTTGGGCCCGAGTCCCTCACAGCCAGGTCTTCAGAGTGACCTGGGGAAATGGGCTCCCAGCTCGGTGTAAAGAAGGCAGCTCTGCTGTGGATTAGAGGAATGAGGGCCTTATGGTGAGTGCTGCAGGGGGCTCTGGGTATGCCCAAGAGGAATGGGAATCTTTAGATTCAGCTGGGTTCTGGCGATGCCACACCCGAGCTGTGTGGGCTTATATGGCAGTGGCAGTCATCTGACTTGTCCCGCCTGCGTGCAGACACACTTAGCTACTTTTGCCCTTAGTGTGAGAAGAAGCAGGGCAGAGGGTTTGGCATCCTCTTCCCTCCCTGCCTAGCAAGGTGATTCTTGGAGCTGTTTCCCCTCTTTGCATCTATTTGCTCTTCTTAAAGTAGGGTTGGCCATAGCATTTACCTGTAACCTCAGAGCACTGCGAAGAGCCTTTCACATGATAGGCACCACAATTACCCCTTAAAGAAATAAAAACAAGTGCCCAGATTGTCTCCTCTCCTGAGACACGCCGCGTGAGCCCGTTCAGGGCTCTCCTCAATGAGTCGGTGGCTCTCTAGTTTCCTTCCTGCCCTCTACCTTCACTACCTTCTACCTGTGAGCGGCAGGGAATGCACCCAGGCAGGGAACCCAGACCCTGCATGCCGAGGAGGCGATGGACTGATGTGTCCTAGTAACAGGGCTTAACGTCGTCCGAAGAGGTGTCTCTTCCTATGCCTCTCTCTCCTCCAGACAGAGCTTCTCCGTCCCGTGTTTTCTCCGAGGCACTCTTCTTCTAAACACTGCAGCAAAGCATTGATATTTATCTGCCGATGGCTGTGTTTTAAGTTGCAAACTTTTCTAGCCTCTGAATGTCATTATGAATTTTGTTCAAATCATCAGAATTTCTGATTACTGACAGGTTAGTGCTCAAAGCAGAGCAGGTTGGGAACAGAAAGGAAACTACTCTTTTTGGAAATCCTGCCTTAAAAGGAACTGTTCCCACGGGTTTTGCCAAAGTTCCCCCGGATTTCTCAGACTCTCCCACAGCGTGTCAGGGAGCTGGACTGGAATTGGCCCCATGGCACCCTTCCCACCCGCTCTGGGAGAGGAGAGAAGCGCCTTCCTGAGCCTCGGTGGAGCTGGACCTGCAGCGCTGGGTTACGCCTCTCCACGGAAATGTAAAATTATCGATTTTGAAAACATATGCTACTTAAAGTTTTGAAAAATATCCAGGTAACCCAAGTTGAAGAAAACCATCCTCCTACCAATGGCTAAAATTAACCGCATGTGCTAGTACAATGATCAGTCTGAAGATGAACTTTGATCTCTGAGTTCCTGGTTTCTATTTAAATTTACAACGCGATGCCAGCACAGGTGGAAATATGACATGTGTAGGATGTACCCAGGCTGGTAGAGTCTGTAGGTTTTTTTTTTTTTTTTTTTTAATGCAGGTACTGGGAGTCAAACTCAGGACCTTACCCTTGCTAGGCAGGCACTTATGCGGCTGGGCTATATCACCAGCCGGAGTCTGTAGGTTTTAAACCTTGCTGACACCTTTAGACTCCATTCCAATGTACACTGTGTCTCAGATAATAAAGATGTTTCTTTGCCTATGCAGACAGCACAAGTCTTAAAAACATTTCATTTGTTGTTACTATTTTAGGGTAAGTAAGTGTTCTGTGGTTCTTCTCAATGGTAATGTTACAAGTGCCATAGGATTTTTATGTTGTCTTTTCCAGCCTACAAAGAAACTTCGTTTCATTTTCTCATCAAAACAATCCCGGGAGGCTGGCAAAACTCAATAAAGAGATTTACTGTTGAGAGGAAGAACCTGGAGCTCTGAGGAAGTGATGTGCCCAAGGTCACAGCCTGTCCAAGGTCACTCAGGTGATGTGTGCGGGGCCAGGTCTTCAGCAGTCTATTGGCTTGGGCTTTTCCTGTATGCTGCATGTCATCATAGGATGGCTTGTTGCCCTGCTATTAAGCAATTACTCAGATTCTGTTTCACTTGAAATTAAGCTGTGTCCTCCACACAACACCCGCATCTGGAAGACCGTACCGTGAGGTCATCCCAACTCTTCCCTCCACGTTGTCATCCAACACTGTGGTGTCTTCACAGATGGGGATTTGTCCCAAACATGCCTGGACCGCCTGAGTACTAGCTGATTTTCCTTTTAAATATTACTTATGATGAGGTATAAACACTTCTTTTTTTTTTAATATTTTAAAAGCATTTATAATCCTACAAATCCAGGAGGAGTTTTAAAATTATTTCATTTTATCTTCCGATCTGTGCAGATGCCTCTATATTTTACATTCGCACTTTGATGAGTTGGAGAAACAGCTGTTGTCTGAGTTACTTTTCTCGTTGCTGAGACAAAACACCCTACACCCAGAGTTAAAAGGGAGAAGGCACTGGTTCGCAGTTTGTAGAGGTTTCGTTTTGTGCTTGGCTGGCTCCAACGCAGGGTGGCGGGGCAGACGGGCCTCACAGAGGAGCAACAGTCAGGGCAGGCAGAAGATAGCAAGCAACAAAAGGCCGCAGCAGCGTCTTTCTGCGCCTTTATACTCTATCTAGGCTACCGGGATTAGGGCGGTGCCAAACCAACCAGTGGACTGACTTAGTGATCACACACCCTCAATCCCGACATTGCACCACAAATCAATCGCACGCTCTAGATCCAGCCACCTCTGAAAGTACCCCACCTATGACTGCATGAAGCTTTGCGGGGACACACAGACACAAGCCAGAACGGCTGTCAAAGCTGCTTGGGTTTGTTTCCCAGGGCTGCCATAGCAATCACCCCAAACTGGGTGGCCGAGGTTAACAGAACTGTCCCCTTCCCCAGTCTGGGAGACTTCAGGTCTGAAGCCACGGTGACAAATGGCGTCTGAGGGGTGGCGGGATGGATTCTGCCTGTCTCCTTCGCCTTCTTTTGTTCCCATTATCCTCTGCCTTTCTGGGCTGTGGCTCAAAAACTGTTCTGTGTTTGTGTGTGTCCAAATGTCCTTCTTAGCCAGGCGTGGTGGCGCACACCTGTAATCCCTGCACTCAGGAGGCTGAGACAGGAGGATCGCTGAGAGTTCAAGGCCAGCCTGGGCTACATAAGCAAGTTTAAAGCCAGACTGCCATGCATAGTGAGACCTTGTTTCAAAAAATAAAAGACAAAAACAAAATAAAACAAATGTCCTTCTTATATATAAGACAGGGTTAGTGCCACCCTAATCCATTGTGACCTCATTTTAACTTGGTGGCACCTGTAGAGACCCTGTTTGCAAATAAGGTCACATTCAGATGCATAAGGGGTGGGACTTGAGTGTTTCTTTTTGAGAGACACCATTCACCCCACACTACGGTCTTGTCAGCTCCTTAACTATGGAGGTGATGGGCCATTTATTAGAAGCAACTGGGAGGACCCCTAAAGATCCACCTGACTTTCCTAAAGTAAAAAACAAATCCAAAAGGGGTCTGAGTTGCTCACCCACAAATCATCGCATGACTTGACTTTCTGGTGGCCACTGTCCACACCACCAAAAGAAGGGCTGAGAGGTCTCAGCATTTGTAATATGGAACAGGACAAAGCAAAGTGAATTTACCAAGGGTCAAAGGGCACACTGGGAACCTAAGAACACCAGAAAAAATGTTTTAATCGATTGAAATGTAATTCGGTGACATATTTGTAGCTTTATTTTCCATAAGGACTGTGTTTGGGTTCATGTGAGAGACACTTGCCAATCCCTTCTTCCCAGTGCACCTGGACTGCTACCCACAGGAGGCATGCAGGGGCCTCAGTCACCAACCTCTGACTTCTTACAAGACCAGCTGCAGATGTACCAGGAAGAAGGGCATGGCCTACTGCAGGAGGATGGAGGGGCTGGCTACAGAGAGAGGCGATGTGGTCCACTCTGGCCACATCCATATCCCTATTGTAGGTGTCTGTGGACTGGAAGAGAAACTGGGCTGGATCCGAGGACCCACTTTGATAGACACTGACCCATCAGAGGGTTTTAGCCGGAGCCTGAGGCAGAAGGAGATGCAGGCCATCTGTTTTAGTCAGCTTTTTGTCACACCTGACATAAACAACTTAAAAGAGAAAAGGTTAATTCTGGCTCATGGTTTCTGAAGTTCAGTCCATAGTCAATTGGCTCTGTTGCTTTTATTTATTATTTTTTTTAATTAAGATTTTTGGTACAGTTTAGATATACATAATGATCACATTCATCTTAGGGAATTTGTACCCATACATGATATATCCTGCTTCCTCTTTTTTTTTCTCAGTCCCCTCCCATCCTTTCAACCCCTCTTTCACTCCTTATTTACAAAGCCTTATTTCCATTTTATCCTTCTTTTATTGTTTCTTTCTTTTCCCTTCCTTCCTTTCCCCTTCCCCCCTCCCTAGTTGCCCTTTCTTTTGAACAATTTCTTCCTATTTCATAATGTCTAGTATACACTTTGGTCCTTATTTACCATTTTGGTTTCTCACACCAAAGAAACAACGCAATATTTACACTTGCATGTCTGACTTATTTCACTTAAGAGTATGGTCTCAAGGTGCATCAATTTACCTAGAAATGTCTCGAGTTTATCCTTCTTTATGGCTGAGTAGTGCTCCATTGTATAAAAAGCGTATCTTTTTTATCTAGTCCTCGGTTGATGGTCATTTGTGTTGTTTCCAAGATTTAGCACAAACTGTGCTACTATAAACATGGGTGAACATATATCACTGTGCTTTAATGTTTTTAATTCTTCCAGGAAGATACACAGAAAGGGAGTAGCTAGGTCAAATGGGACCTCTAATCCTAGTTTTCTGAGGAATCTCCATACTGATTTCCATAGTGGTTGCACCAGTCTACACTCCCACCAACAGTGGAGAAGAGTTCCTTTTTCACCACAGCCCCTCCACCATTTGTTATTGCTTGATTTCTTGATAATAGCCATTCTTTCTGGAGTGAGATGGAATCTCAGCATTATTTTAATTTGCATCTCGCAAATGACCAGTGAGTGATGCTGGACATTTTTTCATGTATATATTTGCTGTTTGTATTTCTTCCTGAGAAGTGTGTATTCATTTCAGATGCCCGTTTTTGGACTGGGTCTTTAAATTGGGGGGGGGTCTACCTTTTAAAAAATTCTATATATGTTCTTGATATTAGTCCTTTGTCTAAGGGACAACTGGCTAAAATATTTTCCCACTCTGTGGGTTGTCTTTTCACTCTATTGGTAATTTCTTTTGCCATGAAAAAGTTTTTTAATAGGATGAGATCTCAGTTTTTGATTCTTGGTAATATTTCCCATGCAATCAGGGCTTTGTTCATGAAATCTTTGCCTATATCTGTGACTTCAAGGGTTCTACCTATTCTCTCTTCCAATAGATTTAGTGTTCCTTTTGATATTTAGATCTTTGATCCATTTCAGTTTTAGTTTAGTGCATGGTGAGAGACATGGGTCTAATTTTTGTCTTTGGCACATGGAAAGCCAGTTTTTCCAGCACCCTTTATTAAAGAGGCTATCTTTCTTCCAGTGAGGGTGTTTGGCCCCTTTGTTGAAGATAAGGTGGCTGAGTGTGTTTGGAGTTGTTTCTGCATCTTCTAATCTGTTCCATTGACCATCAGGTCTGTTTTTTGCCAGTACCATGCTGTTTTTTTTTTTTATTACAGTAACTTTGTAGTATAATTTCAAGTCAGGAATTGTGATGCCCCCTGCCTTGTCTTTGTTGCCTAAGATTGTTTTTGCTGTTCTAGGTCTCTTCTGTTTCCAAATCAGTTTTAGGAATGTTTTTTGTAATTCTGTGAGGTATGCTATTAGTGTTTTGATGGTATGGTATACAGATTAAATCTGTGTAACAATTTTGGCAGTATGGTCATTTTCACCATGTTGGTTCTTCCCACCCAACAACAAAGGATATCTTTGCATTTTCTGATATCCTCTTCAATCTCCTTTTTCAAAGTACTGCAATTTTTGATGTATATATCTTTTACTTCCTTCATTAGATTGATTCCTAAGTATTTCTTTTTTTTTTTTATGCTATTGTGAGAGGTGTTGTTTCCCTAATTTCTCTCTCAGTGTGTTTGTTGTTTGTGTACAGGAACACTATTGATTTTTGACTGTTGATTTTGTATCCAGCTGTGCAACCCCTGCCCCCTAGGAGATTCAAGGAGATTTCAGGGACCCTGAGTGAGGGATGAAGACCCGACAGACCTCATCCTCTTGGGATCCTCCAGGGTGTTTTATGGACTCCTCAGCAAAGGATGCAGACCAGGGCTGTCCCAAGGACCCCCACTGATTTCAAGGAGACCAAAAAGGAGGGATGCAGACCTGGCAAGCCACACCCACTGAGATGTCCAATATCTGGGGGTACCCCTGACACAAGGGTGTTTGCGGAGTGTTTCTGTGGACCCCAAGTGAGAGGTGCAGGCTGTGGCTGTCCTTTGGGGTCTCTGAGGGTTTTGGGGGACCCCTGCATGAGGGGGACCAGGCAGGTAGTGATTTCCCTTGGGGAGAATCCAGCAGTGGGAATCCAGGTCTTTGAGGTCCATGAGTGGGGTAAGGTACCCCGCCCCCTAGGCCTGTGATGGATGGGGGTCTAGGTAGGGGTTCTGTGGGAAGTCTGGGTGGCCCTGAGTTGAGCCCAGTGCCCTGGTAGGACCCACCCCCAAGGGAAACTGAGGGGGCCTGCAGGTAGGCTTGAGGCAGTTGATGCAGCAAGAATAATTGGGGTTTGGGGTGGGCCTAGGGCTTCCCTGCCAACCGAGGGAAGGGAACACCAGGTCTTGTGGGGTCTGCAAAGTAAGGGGCTGAGCAGTGTCCTCCACGGGGGTCCTGCTCTGGTGCTGAGGTCTCCCATCTGTGGCCTGATTCTGGAGGTCAGGGGAAGTAGGGGGGTCTGGGGAGGTTGAGGGTAGTCTTTTTCTGGGAGCCTCTTAACCCTGCAGGTAGCCTTGGGCACATCACCTAACTCCTTTGAGATGGGTAGCATAATATTGCCCTACTTAAGGTGTCCAGAGCAAGTACTTCTAGGAGTCCTTTGTCCCTGCTGTAGGTGCTGGGGGACATGGGATACTCAGAAACAGAAAACCCAGCTTGTGCTCCAGGACCGTGGAGGATCCTGTGAATACCGGTTGAGTGGGGTCCCCGCTTTTATCTATGTGACCTTGCACAGGGCCCTGGGCCTCTTTGAACCTCCGTGTTGCCGTAGGCCAGTGCAGACAGAGTTGTGGACTGGTGGAGCATCACAGCATCGTTGAGGCGAGGCCTGGGTCCTGCCGTGCAGGTTGTGTCAGGCATTCGAGTCCTGAGGTACCTTGTCCTCACAGGTCCTCTGTGTCTTTTGGACCCCTGCGGGTGCAGGGCCTGGAGAACATGCGGGAGTTGCCCACACTGGCCCCTGCTGGACGAGCTGCCACAGGGGAGCCTGCCGGCCACCTGTGGGCCTTGGTGTTCCTGTGTCTCAGCTCCATGAGGCTGGTCGGAAAGCAGGACAACCAGGCTTCAGTGGAAGCGAGGGAAGCCCCATAGTGGGTGACACTGGCCTGTCCCTGGTGCTCAGTGTCTGCAGGGTATGTCCTGGGACAGCTCTGGGCTAGCATTGCCTTTAGTGGGTAAGTGTGGGGACCCAGGTCTGGGGGCAGGGCTGCTGCAGGGTGGTCATGTGGCATCCAGGGAGTGACCTGTATGGCCAGGAGGGCTACAGTTGGAGCTCAGGCTACAGGAGGTTGAGAGGGGCTCACTGAAGTCCCTGGGGTACCCCTGGGAGCAGTGTGTTCCCAGGGCACTCTTTATCTATTTTTTTTTTAATTCTTATCTGTGCCTACTCTAAATTCTTCAGGCATGTCTTTCATTTTGAGGACCTGTGGTTGTCACAGCTGGAGGAGATGGAGCCCCCAGCTGCTCTGAGCTCTGAGCTCACTCGGCCCTTCTCCTAGATGGCTCCTGACCATTTGCTCTCTCCCATGGGGCTACTGAGCCCTCTGCACTCACCCTGGCCAGAGCAGTCTGCTGCTCCCTCCACTACTGCGTCTCTCTGTGGAGACCTCTGGGGTCGCCGGCAGTCACCGTGTGTCCACAGGTTTGAACCGCTCCTCTTGCACAGTGAGTCCTGTCTCAGGGAGAAGGTGCCACTGGGTACCTCCTTCTTCTTCATTGAAGTTTTTCTGGGTTCCTGTCACATGGAGTATTATTTTCCATCCTTTCACTTTCAGTCTATGAGTTTCTTTTTGAGTTAAATGTGTTTCTTGTATGCAGCATATTGTTGGATCTTGCTTCTTGATCCATTCTGCCAATCTGTTTCTTTTGATTGGTGAACTGAGACCATTTACATTGATGGTTATAATTGATATGGATTGGCTTATCCTTCTCATATTATTTTCCTGTTGTTGGTACCCTGTATTTCCCTTCTGTCTAATTGTTTGCCCTGCCTGGTGGATTCTTTCTATTGGTGTTCTTGGAATTGTGACATTCCTTATCTCTTTCTAGAATATCCTTCAGAGAATTTTGGAGTGCTGTTTTGGTGGTCATGAATTTCTTCCTTTGTTCTTTGACATGGAAGTTTCTTATTTCTCCATTGATTTCGAAAGACAGTTTTGCAGGGAACATCCATCTAGGTTGCAGGATGTTTTCTTTTAGGGCTTGAAATACTTCACTCCAAGCTCTCCTTGACTTGAGGGTTTGTGTTGAGAAGTCTGCTGTGATTCTAATGGGTTTTCCTTTAGGTGATTTGTTTCTTTTCTCTGCTTTTAATATTTTGTTCTTGTGCTGAATTTCTGGAATCTTGATTATTATAGGCCTTGGTGTAGATTTATTTTGGTCATGGCTATTAGGAGTTCTATATGCCTCACTTCTTTGTATGTCAAATTCTTTATCCATGTTGGGGAAGTTTTCTTTCTGCCATTACTTCAGTGAAGAACTTTTTAAATGGTGTTTGTGCTATCTCCGGCTTTCTCATTGACTCAGATCAATTTTATGTTGTTCTTCTTTGCTTCATCTTGCAGCTGTTGAATTGATTTTTCATGGTCTCTTGCTATTTTTAGGATATCTTTCTTTTGCAGTTGCTGACCGCAATCCTGTCTTCTAGATCTGATATTTTATCTTTGCCTTCATTAAATCTGTTGTGTATAATTTCAATGGAATTTTTAATCTCCTGGATATCTGTTTGGATCTGTTTCATGGCTTACATTTCTATTGGCCTTTCGTGGTTTCCATTATTTTCCTAAGCTCCTCTATTTTTTTTTTCTTATCTGTGTCTACTCTAGATTCTTCAGGCATGTCTTTCATTTTGATCGTCATTTCTTTTTTATCTGAGAGATTACTTTTTCTGTAGCCAAATCCGTTTGTTTTTTCAATTCTGTTGCTATCAGTTCAGAAAGATCCAGTGTGTGGCTTCCTATTTCTTCTATCTCATTGTGCTCTGGACTTGTCCTGGTGGGCTGGAGGTTTGGATTTGCATTTTGCTTCTGTGTCTTGTCATTTTCTATTTCCTATTTTTCATTTTATTTTGTTTTCTGTGTTGGTGCTTGTAGATTTCTTGTGGTAGATAGCTTTACCACTAGTATCGAGGCTTCCCTAAGAAATGTCTATTCCTCAGAAATGTCTTCCTGGTATCGGTGGTTCTTGGTCTTTGTGTCTAGCCCAAGAACATACCTTCCCAGTTTATTAAGCATGAGAGGTTGCTATCTATTTGGCTCTGCACCCTATCCTTTGGTACTGGATTATGGTGATGGTTATTACCCCAGACAATCACAGTGTGGTAAATGGGAGAAAACTGATTACAACAAGTATGGTATCCTGGCTAAAGTACTACAGTTAGCTATAACAGTAGCATCAAGCACAGCCTAGCAACTGACAAACTGGTAACTATTAATTTGGTACCTTTAACCATAGGAGCAAGCTCTACAGGCATATAACAAAATCCACCATATACCAGGAACTTGCATGCAATGAGTTTCCTCTTAGTAGATTGATTTTACCCTGTTTGGGTGGTAATTAGGTGGGATAGGGAACAAAACAGAATGATGAATGAGGAGAAATATAGTAGAAGCAGGGCTGTAAGCTTAAGGATGATCACCCAAGTTTTGGGAAACTGGAGAAGAGCACAGGAGAGAAAGAATGAAAAGAAAGCAAAAGAATATTGAACCAGAAAGAGAATAGAAAGAGAATAGAAAATGTTCATGCACATGAAAGTATCCTAAAATCAAGAGAGACAGTTGAGAGGAGAGAAAGAAGATGAATAGAACAAAACAAAAATAAAGGTAAGAAACCAACTGCTGGCTTTGAGGGGACCCTCGGGAAGCTGTCCCACCGCTGCTGGGCCACTCCTGCTGGTGCTGCTGCTGCCATGCCACTCACCCTGTGGCTTTTAGCCATGTAATGAGGCAGAAACATCACTGTGGAAGGACATGGGGGTGGGAAAACTGATCACCTCACAGCAGTGAGGAACAGAGAGAGAAGGAGCACGAGAGAGAAAGGGGCTAGGGACAACATGTGGTCCCAAAAGTCATGCCTCCATGACCTACTCCCTTTAATCACTTAACAGTTTGCCTCAGGCATCACTTAGCACATTTGCTTATGTACTGACTATCCCATGCACCACTCAGGCAGGTGTCATTTCAATCAGTCGATTCTTGTATTGAATGAATGTCATAAAATTGTCATTTTTATATTTCTTGTTATGTTATCTTATAAAATTAATGAAAAAGTTGCAACTTTTGGTCATCCCTTATTTAAATAATTGGACTGCTCCTTAAGGCTCTGCTTCCTAAATCTCTGTCGCCTCCCGATAATGACATGAAATTAGGGTTACATCAATGGATTAATCCACTGAGGAAGTTATAGCCCTCATGATCGAATTGCCTCCTAAAAGCCCTACCTCTGAGTCCATGACACTTTTGGGGGACATTTTAGGTTTAAACCATAACATTCCACATCACCTGATGGTCTCTCTGTGACCCTCAAGGATGTCATGTTCACTCCTGCCCTGAGCATTTAATGTTAAGTTGCACTGCCTGCACTCTCCTGCCCTCTCTGCCTGGGGCTCGTTTCCTCTTATCCTTCAGGACTGGCCCAAAGTTCCTGTCCTCAGGCCTGCTTCCCTGGCCTCTGTCTGAGGGATCCCTCCCTCCCTCACACCCATTACTGTCCACTTCACCTCCATGTGTTTTCCATAGAAAATCCTCAAAGCCCCCTGCTTGTTTCTCACTGAAGAATACCAAGGCCTCCTTTGACTCTACACTGCACCCCACACCTGGAAAGGGCTGAGTGCATGGAGAGCTCCCAAAGAAGGGCACAGTTTGAGGAGGAGCTGCCCTTCATCTCCCACACTTGGGCTTTGCTACAGTGCTGACACAAACCCTCAGCTCCCTGTGTGCCAGTCTCAGGCTGGTCTCCAGGGCTAAATGTGCCTGGCGCTTGCTGCCCCACTCCATGACTCCCCCGCCCAGATGTTCCTGTGACAGAACGTACAGGAGGCCTTCCTTGTGTCGGGCCATCCAGTGTCCTCCGCCTAATACTGACAGCTGCCTGACTCCACTTGGGGAATTCACCTCCCCGGTCTCCCTCCTAATGCTGGAAGAACTGGTCCCTCCCCAGCCCTAGGCCCCAGGGAAGTCCTGGGACACAAGCCAGCAACTGAGGCAATGTCTGTCCTCCTGGGACTGCTGTGTGGGTAGAAAACCCAAGCCAGTTATAGCTCCGAAGCTCCATGCCAGGACTCTTGCGGAGCTACTGGATGGGCAGGCAGCGGCGACAACAGGGACAGCAAAGGTGTACTAATTGTTACTGTGCAAAGCAACTTATGCCACTAGCTCAGTTAATACTCCTATCAGCCCTGGGAAGCAGACTGATTTTCTTCTGGGTGTGCTGATGGGGATTAAAGGGAGTGGGATGTATTAAAGACAGTTACTTTGAAACAAGCCTTTTATTCCCACGCCCTGGAGTTTTGTGTTTGGAACTAGAAACAGTATGCCTCACCTCTTGGGCAGCTCATCTCTGAGTTGGGTACAACAAAAGTGGGGTTTTCCATAAAGAATTCAAAGATGCAACTGTCGTGATATGGTAAAGTGATCTTAACATAATGTTCATGATTTTCCCCCTTATTTTTAAGGATTGGTGTCCAAATTGCTCAAAGTCAAGACAAACTTTGTATCAATGAAATTTAAAAGCAAGAGTCTCCACCGCTTGACACATAAACTGCTCACAATCACCATTAACACACGCATCAACACCCACTTCACAATGTCAACATCACACTCCTGCAATGTCACAAATTATGTTTCTGAATTTAGGACAATTTTTAAAAAGTTGTCAGCATAGTAGCATAATTTTTGTGGCTGTGGATAAGGATGAGAAGCCAGGAGAAAAAGAAGTAAATGAAGCTATCGTTTAAGATTTCCTATCTCAGGAAGCCTTTAAGAAAGATGGTTACTGAAACTTGAAATACTTTTTCAATTTAACCACAGAAGAATTTGTTCTCTGAATTTGAAACGAAAGAAAGAAGGAAAGAAAGAAAGAAAGAAGAAAAAGAAAAAAGAAGAAAGAGGAAGGAAGGAAGGAAGGAAGGAAGGAAGGAAGGAAGGAAGGAAGGAAGGAAGAAAGGAATCCTAGATAATCATAGGCTTGGATTCAATTATTTTGACTTTAACATGGAAATAGCTTCCAGGAAAAATGCTTGAATGAAACGAGTATGAGGTCTTTGAGGATAGGAATTACTGAGATATAATCCACACACTTGAATTCACCCAGTGAAAGTATACAATTCGATGTTTTTCAATATATCCACCATCCACCGGGTAGTACACCCGTTACCGCTATCTCGGGAAGCCCTGTTCCAAAGGAGACACTTTACTCACTTATAAGGTGCCCCACCCCCACCCCCACCCCCACTAATCTGTTTTCTGTCACACTATGGTCTGAATGCTTGTTCCCTCCAAAATTCATGGGGAATTGGATCACCACTGAGGAAGAGATTGAGAAACGGGACCTTTGGGAGGTGTCTGGCCCGAGGCCTGCACCTTTATGGGTGGCACTAGTGCCCTCATGAGGGCAAGTCCGCCTCCTCTTGTCTCTGCTGTTCTGTCTTCCGTCAGGTTAGGGACAAGGCCAGAGGGCCTTTGCCAGATGCTAGCACTTTGTATTGGATTGCCCGGCTTCCGGAACTGTGAGTCAATGAATCGCCATGTGTTACAAATTACCCAGGCTGTGCGATCCAGTTAGAATAGCACAGAATAAACCAGGGCATGTGTCCATGATTTGCCTACTCTAAAGTACAGAATAGATGTTTAAGTAGAATCTTAGAACACGTGGTCTTTCATGAGTTGGGTTCCATGTAACACGATGATTTCAAAGTTCACCTGTGTTGTAGCGCACATCAGAACTTCCTCCCTTTTTATTACCAGATAATATTCCATATGTGACTGTACCACAATTTGTTTATCCGTTCATCTGCGGACAAACATTCAGATTGTTTCTACATGTCGGCTGTTAAGGCTAATACTGTTATGAACATTTATGTACAGGATTTTGTGGGGCCAAATATTTTCATTTCTAAATATATATTTACTGAGAAAAAGCATATCTAATTATTCATGCAAACTTGTATGAGAAATCAGCAATGTACTAATCCTATTATAATTCTTGTTTCTTTAAAGTAGGAAAAATAAATAGACATTAAGAATTGAGTAAAGATCTTTGTTAAATATGTTATCTATTTGAAATATCACAAATGGGTTCCTTCTTGCTCTCAAATAAATGCATACATTTATAGAGGTGCCGTAGAGCAGGTTTTATTTTATTGGTGGTGTCAAAATGTTCAAAGAATACAATTTTTAGACAACTAAAAAGTTTTACTATTTTTGGGCCGGTGAGATGGCTCAGCGGCATAAGCGCCTGCCTGGCAAGTGCGAGGTCCTGAGGTTGACTCCCGGTACCCACCAAAAAAAAAAAAAAAAAAAAAAAAAAAAGTTTTACTATTTTTATGAAAATAATAAATGAACATTTATTTTTTTCAGAAGTACATTTCCTCTAGTGATCAGTAACAATTTATCATTTTGATTACTAGATCGAGTTCCATAGTATTTCTACACATCAATATCATAGGCACTACTGATGAGTTCTCGGGATTTGCCCAAAGTTGAATCTGCCACCGGATGTGCTCAGATTCTTCTCCTTTTGGTGTCTGTCCCAAGACGCCCATGGACCTGTCAGGGGTCACACATTCCATGTCCCAACAGAATGCATTCATTACCGGTACTGCCTTAGCATTCTGTGCAGAGGCAGGAACTGCCAATTATCTGAGTTGCCCTACGTTCTGGGACTGGCCCTGTGCCACTGGGGAGAAGTGAGCAAATGACACATGGTTTGGCCATACAACCAAGTTCCTTTAAAATTCCTTTTTCCCAGTGCAAGGAAGTTCCCTTTAACCCACTTGGGAGACGATGGGGCAACTTCTCAGACACCTGTAGAGGTGTGCCTTAAGGCACTTTGGGTTGCAAGAAACCCCAAGTCGAGCCACCTAGAATGAAATCTGGGGTTTGTGGGCTCCATCAAGTACAGCAGTGGTACGTGCTCATATGTTCTGAAGGCAGCCAGGATGGTGTTTCTGGGAGAACGTGCTGCGGGTGGACTTCCGCAGTATTTGGAAGCGGGCTGCCTCCAGCACCTGGCTCCTCCTCCTTCCTCTTCCCCATCAAAGGACAGGAAACGTTTCCTCCCCACAGTGGTTGTGCTGTGCTTGACTAAGCCATAACAAATCTCAGAAGCCAGGAGAATGTCAGAGGTGGATGGTTCACCAAAGAAAAAGCCAAGTGCTGGTAGGAAGGGAGAAGAAGGGGACAGATAAAGGATGAGTGTGCTTTCATGACCTGAGAATGTGACCTTACTGGGAAAAAGTCTTTGCAGGTGTACCAAGTTAAAATGCGGGGGGCCGGTGAGATGGCTCAGCGGCACGGGCGCCTGCTGGCACGCGAGGTCCTGAGGTCGACCCCCGGTACCCACAGGAAAAAAAAATGCGGCCATCCTGGACTAGCGGGACTCTAATCCAATGACTGGTGTCCTTAAGAAGGAAGCCTTGACACAAAGAGATAAGGCCATGTAGAGAAGGAGACAAACCAAGGAAAACCAGGTATCATGAGTGACCACCAGCAGAAGCTGAGAGGCAGGAAAGGATGGTTTGGGGGCCTTCAGAGGGAGCTGGCCCTGCTAAGCCCTTGACTTTAGGCTGTTGGTGCTCAGAAACGTGAGAAAATAAATTGCTATTGTTTTCAGCCCCCGGTCTGTGTGATCTCTTCTGGCAGCCATGGAAATCATGAGTAGGGAAGTGGCCTTGTTGCTCCACACCCACAGTGGGCTGCAGAACAGGGGCTCGAAGCCGCTTCTTGCTCGGGACTGCCCTGCTCTGAGCTCACCTTCCAGGAGGAGGCACAGCTGTGTGGAAGCAATTGCCACAGGCACAAAAATCCTTAATCTATTTTTTAACAATGTTCTAATGAGAAGGAAGATTCACTCTGCTGTGAAGTTCAGGCCACATTTCTGATTTTCTCTTGGATTGTCATAACAGACGTGTGACCTCGTGCACCCCTGCTAGGATGGTCTCACTAACAGCGCACCTGGCGCTGATGTCAGGGAGACTCAGCGTCCTCTCCTCCGCTCTCTCCTTCCTTTCCTTGGGCAGCAACCCTTGATTCCTCCTCCAAGCTTTCTATTTCTTATATCCAGTGAGCTGGAAAATCAAGTCACCCAGCTTGTGCTCCGTGTCTTTAAGAGTAAGTCGTAAGTGACGCCTGCAAGGCTCTGTTATCAGCAGGAGGTGCAAGATATAATGCACAAACTTTGTGTTATTTAATCCAACTGCTTGGTGGCCTTTAAACAACTACTTCCTGATCCTGGATTTTGTCCCTGCTGAGTGAGGTTGCCCAGGTGGTCACCCTGGTAAGGACAGCCATCACTGCCCCTTGCTGGGAAGACCCACCTTCAGGATGGGGGCTGTGGAGGATGAAGCAGGCAGGTGAAGAAGGGAGCAGCACTGGGCTGTGCAGTTCTCACTGGGCTTTGTGATGGTGAGAAACAGTCCTGGTGTCTCCACTCACAACAGAGGGACACACTGAGAAAAGTCCAGTGGCTCTCCAGGATGACTCACATGGTCAGTGTCCATGTGAGTGTCTCGCTGGAGGGGACACCCTGGAGGGGAGACCCAGGTCTCTGTCCTCCCTGACTCTGGGCTCCCAGGGCCTGCTCAGAGCTGGGTCTGTGTTAGTCCATTTTCCATCACTGTGACAATATACCTGATATGAACAACCTCAAGGAGGAAGGGTTTACTTTGGTTCACGGTTTCAGAGGTCTCAGTCCAAGGTCAGCTGGCTCCACTGCTTGTAGGCCTGTGGCAAGGCAGGAATATAATAACAGAGGGCGCGGTGGAGGAAGCTGCTCACCTTGTGGCAGTGGGAAGCAGAGAGAAGACACAGCCAGAGAGCTGAAGTGAGAGAAAGGGGCTGGGGACAAGACGTACCTTTCAAAGGCCTCCCCCAGTGACCCGTTCCAGTGACTGGATGCCACCTCCTAATAGCCCACTCAGCCAGGAATTCATCATATTGGATTAACCCACTGACGAGGCCAACACCTTCACTGCTCAAGACCCCACTTTGAGCACATCTAGGATCCCAAGGCAGGAGTCTTTGGGGAACACTTTATAGTTAAACCACAAGAGGGTCAAAGAAACTAACATAACTCTCGCACGAGTCACAGAGCAGGTCCCCCGCCCTGGCACCAGGCCCAGGAAAATTAGCCTTTGTGGAGCCCTGGTTTTCTTATTGCTAATACTGATAAAATAATACTACCTGGTCCGTAGGACTGGTGAGAGAGTTTATGTATGGTGCTAACAGCAGTGTCCACAAAACAGCTGGAGCTCAGTAAGTAGCAGCCAATATTAATATCATTAAAGTCATATTTAAGAGGGAGAACATTTATAGTGTACCCCATCTATATATATTTCACTTTCACGCAACCATTAAAAATAGTGTGTACATTTTGTGTTTACAAAATTGTTTCAAGCACAAGGGAATTTTTATGCTACATTAATTTTTTTAAGTCTCCAAAATTATACATACTGTATGATTTCAATTATGCTTTAAAAACAGTCATATAAACTCAAAAGGAAACATGACGAAATGTTAATGGTGGGTAACTCTGGTAATAAGACTGCGTAACTATTTTTCTATTTTCATAACCTTCCCAGAAAGCAGATAACTGTGTCTATAATTATAAATACAATAAATCAAAAATGTAAGTGAAGGAAACATGTGCTAATCCAGCTTTGTCTTTCTTTACTGCAGTGGTCTCAGCCATGGCTGTCCGTGACAGTCACTTGGGAGCAGGCTTATACCGTGTCCAGCCCTGCAGTGACCAGTCCTGCCACCAGGGCCACTACTTGGCATTTCAGCACTGGTTCTGACCAGATACACAATGGGCCTGTTTATTAGTATTTCAAAGGGCTCGCTAGTGTTACCTCTGGACAAATAGCATTGCTTTTGTTTTAAAGTCACAAACGGAGATTAAGCACAGCTCCAAGATAAGAGCTGACTGGCCGAGCGCATCACTGATGTGAATTAGCAGGACCTGGATAACCAGCAGGGGGTCCCTAATTGTTCATCTCAGCAATGAAAACTCTTGATTCTCATTTTAACCTGTTTTGTCATTTCTCTCCACTGTCATTTGCCTCTTTCTAAGAAGCTGGGGAGAGCAAGAGCCTGAGAGGAAACAGAAGAGGCTTCTAGTAAAATCGTGGCACCCCAGAGTGGTGACTGCCCCCAGGGGTGCTGGGGCTCTCCCGGGGAACCAGGGACAGGACTGAGGAGACCGCAAGTCTGTGTTTCCTTGTGTCCCACCGCCTCTTACTGGGATGCGGAGCGCTGTTGGTGCCTGGTGACCGCTTACTGGGTGACTGCTCAACCGGAGGACTGACCTCCATTCCTCCTGAATTCCACGATACCAAGAACCTCTGTCTCCCTCTCATGAACACAGCAGCTCTCCAAGGTGTCTTCGTCTGTTTTCTGTTCCTATAACTGAATACCTCAGGCTAAGTCATTTTTAAAGTACAGGGGTTCATTTAGCTCACAGTTCTGGAGGCTGGAAAGTCCAAAAAGCAGGGTGCCTGCCTCTGCCCAGCCTTTGGAGGGCATTCCTGCTCCATGATAGGATGGTAGGGGTGTCACATGGTGAGACAGAGTACATGTGACAGCTCAGGTCTCTACCCTTTCTTATAAAGCCACTTATGTCATCATGGGGGCCCCCACACTCACCACTGCATCTAATCCTAATTACCTCTCAGGGCCCCACCTCCAAATACCATTCCCATCTGAGTTTGGGGATTACATTTCCAACACAGGAACTGTGGGGGACACAGGCAAGGTTCAACATTAATCTTCTTCACACTGGTGAGGCAAGTGAGATGCACTTGAAAGGACCCCATTCCCAGTGGTTCAGCAGGAGCCGCTGAACGTATGGGTCCTCCAAGCTCTCTGCACTTGGCTCTGCAGTCGCTTTGCAGCCCATCGACACACTTTACAGAGGCTTGGGAAGGGAAAGACGAGAACACTCGTCTGCTTGGTAATTGAAGGGAGTCTTGATCCCTCAGTGCCAAATCCCAGTGTTGGCTGAGCTGCTTGCATCAAGAGGAAGCATTTACCCTGTGTCAGCTCAACAGCGATTGGCAGAGCATCTGCAATTCCTTCTGACGTTGTACTCCTAAAACTAACTTATACACAAGTGAATCAGGGCAGTGCGCCCAGCTGGCAGCTTCGCTTTTTCTATGAGTCCGTAGTTTTCTGCCAGGGCTTTGGAATAAATGAATCCTTCCGTATTTACAGACTCCTTCCCCCAAACCCCAGAGACCCCTCCATGCTCTGCACCCACAAAACGCTTCGCTTCTGTAACCAGCACCCTCAGGAAGGGAGGGACCCCAGGCTCCTGCAGGAGAACTGCAAACGGCTGCAGGTAGCTTTCCAGGGTTTACAGTGGGTCTAAGGGGCGAAGAACCCCCCCCCCCCACTTTCCAACTAGGAGCTTTGAAATTCAACATTAGACTTTCTTTGTTTGAAATAAAACTGGAAAAAGTGAGATATCGAACTCCAGATGATTTTGCTAAGGTTCCAAAAAGTTCAGGGTAAGAAAGCTGGGCAGCAGAAAGGAGACTCCCGGGCCACTGCGTGGTGGTACTGGCCCTGCTAGGAGCAGAGACACACACACGACACGCTTGCCCTCTGGAGGTCCCCACAGACAAGGACCTTTGAGGGTCCGTGCTGAAGAGCAAGGGAGGCTGCCAGACAGCTCTCAGGTGGGTGGCTGGTGACTTAGTTCGCTGACCTGTGAGATGGAGACATGCCTGGCACGCAGGGTTCTTGTCTAGACTGACACCTGACACGCAGTACGGACCGGCGGTGTGTGTCTGGCCCGTCCTGAGCTCCCTCCCTCCCTCCAGGCCACAGGGATCTCAGGCACCGGCCATTTCCTTTTTGCTTTAATCTTGAACTCTGGTGCTTTGGGTTGTTAGGTTTTGTTTTGCTTTTGAAGTGTTAAATAAGAGTTGAATGTGGTTTAGAGAGTTCAGACGACCCCCACCCCCAGGCGATATAATCCCTGAAAAGAATGTGATGACCCCTGCACACTTTTAAGACAGTTTTAAAAACTCACATGTTGTTCTGCAGTCAGACTTGTATTGGGCCCCTGACTCTTATGAGCACTCTGCCTGTCATGTTCTATGATGACTGTCATCAGCAGGTGACCAGCGGGTTCACCCTTGACACTATCTCAGAAAGAGGCAAGGGTCACCCCAGCGGTGGGGACTTCCCACTTTTTGATGACTGGGCCCAGGCCTGTGGGTGCTGCTCAGAGTACTTCTGGGAGGAACGGAAGAGGGAGGGAGGAAGCTTGGAGACTCTTTTCCAAAGCGCAGAGGCCCTCTCCCGGGGGCTCATGAAACTGCATGGTGCCTGGGTCCCGCAAGCCCTTAGCAACCAGCTGTGTTCCTTCCTCTTCAAAACGTGCAGGAAATTCCAATTTGCAGTATCAGTTTGTGGGTCAGACTGACCCAGATCTGGTACTGACCACTACCAGGGCAGTGACATGGTTCTGTTCCTCCTTTTGGCAGCAAATAAAAATTGAAAAGGGATTGACATCAACAGGTCTTTGTCAGGGTAAGTTATTTTTACAGGGATGCAAATTTCACCAGTTATGGATTGAGTCAAAGTTGCCTCTAAGCCCAGCCTTGGGTATTGCAACTATGGTTTCATTGTCCTAAACAAAACAGAAATTTCAGAAAAGATACTTTATAAACTTGTTTTAGGTCATGTCCTTTAAAATAAGACTTTTCTTTCAGCCCCCAAGGAGCCCAACCCTGGGGAGCAGTGGGAAGGTTATCCGGCAGCAAAAATGCCTTGATTGCTGGAATTAGATCCCTTGGGCAGCTATGAGTAAGTTTTCTTGAGAAAAATCCTTGACATGAAATTGTAAAACTGCCGCCTTTCTAGACACTTACAGTTAAAGCGGGCAGCAACTCCAGGGCAGGTGTTTAAGAGGCTCTCAGAAATGGCCTGCGTGAGGCACAGGGAGCCTTTGGTGAGTTTGAGGAAGGTGAAGGACAGCTCACCAGAGCCTGAACACCCCTGCCCGCGCTGCGAAAAGTCGAGATCCATGTGCGTGCTCACTGCACTTTGGGTGCCACTGTGGGAAACAGGCATTCGCTTCGTCTAGCGCTGCACCTGACACTACCGTGCGGAGCCTGGGGCTGTCCGCGGAGGCCTTACTTTATCAGCCGTGGATACCGAGTCCACTCAGACATTACCAGAGAAGGCGATGCCGAGAAACTTGGACAGCATCACAGGAATGGCCCGGCAGGGCGACAACGGGCAGGAAGGCCGAGATCACAGAGCTTTATGAGGGCACAGTGTGCTATTATACAAATGACCCGGCTCCAAGGACCGCTTGGCCCCTGATTTTTCAGGAGGTAGGAAGATGCCAGAGCTGGGCAGGTCCCAGTCCTCAGGAAGAGAGGTGCGACGGGCCATCCTGTGAATCGGTGGACGAGCAGACACAGTGGTAAGCACAGTGGGAAGGGAGACTGGCTCACCTCACCTGGATGTGTGACCCTGAACGTCACCCTATTTCTCAGGTCAAAGTGCTGCATGTTTGTTGTTGGAAGAGCAGGTACATCAGACAGCAGGAAAGGTCGTCTACTGAAGTCCTTGAAGTATATCTATAACTTTTTTTTTTTTTTTGTGGGTACCGGGAGTCGACCTCAGGACCTCGTGCGCCAGCAGGCGCCCGTGCCGCTGAGCGATATCACCGGCCCCTTTTTCGTATGTGGGTTCCGGGAGTCGAACTCGGGCCCTTGCGCTTGCCAGGCAGGCGCTTATGCCACTGAGCCATCTCGCCGGCCTTCTATAACTTTTTGAGACAAGGTCTCGCTTAGTAGTCCAGGCTGGCCTCAAACTTGCAGTGCTCCTGCTTCTGCCTCTCAAGTGCTGGGATTACAAGTGTGTGCCACCACGCCCTGTGCCCCAAGCGTCCGTCGTATGAGTGCGTTGCAGAGGTGGACTATGCCTGCCTAAGCGCCTATGGTTTGGTACTAACACTGTAGGAGAAGGTTTGGGGCTTTCACAGAGGACGTGACATGGAAAATGCCTGTTGCAGGGCATGGTCATACACGCCTGTAATCCCAGCACCCTGGGAGGCTGCGGCAGGAAAATTGCAAAATTCAAAGCCTAGGCAGTTTAGTGATTTAGCGGGAACTCATCTCCAAAAAAAAAAAGATTGGGGATGTGTTCAAAGGTTCCAACTTGATCCCTAGTACTGCAAAGAAGGAAAGGAAAGGGGAGGAGGGAGGGGAAGGGAGAGGAGAGGAAAAGAAAAGAAAGGTCTGGCTTCCTCCACTCAGGAGCCTAGACTCCCTCCTCCCAGCTTACCTTGTGACTCTCGGTGTCACCCTGGGGGTGCAAACATAGCCTGGGAAAGCCAAGCTCAGCCCCCTTCTCCCTTGACCCAGTGCTCAGGCCAGCACACCCCAGTGGAACCGGAGTGTGGAGCTGGTCACACGGGCATGGGAGCGTAACTGGCTGGCAGGTTACAGAAAAATACCTCATTTTCATGCAGAGTGAAAACTCTCCATCGCCCTAAAGTGAAACTCTGCCCAAAGCCCGAGGGATGCTTATTTAGGGGTCCGGAGGTGGGATGGCGCCTCTGTGAGGACTCACTGGTCCACATGCTTGCAGGGAAGGCTGTGGGCGGAGGGTGAGTGGAGGGGCTGGAGGTCCCAATCTCCACTTCTTTCTTCCCTGCCCGCCTCAGAGCCCCAGGGCGGAGATGGCTGGGAACCTGGAGCCCTTCCTGGGGTGGTGTCTGAGTGTATGCGTGCCTGTGCCTGACCCACACTCCCTGACCCTCACTAGCCCAAGCCCTTTCTCGGTATTTTCCCAGCACAGGTGGGCCAAGGCGCCAGTTCCAGGTGAGACCGCTCCTCCTCCGCCCTCCGCGGGCTCCTCCTGCCCCTGCTCGAGTGGGCCCTGAAAGCCTTCTCAGGTGCAAAGCACTCACACAGAGGCTCCGCTGTTGCAAAGACCTAGTTGAGAGATGAAAGCTGCTTCGTGTGTGTGGTGTGTGTTTCTAATGACTTTAGCGTGTACTACGTCTTAAAAAACTGCTGTGTGTTTTATACTTTTGGGATAAACTGCATTCCAAAATCATCTTGCTAAGAGTATGCCTTGTGATCGCAGACATGAAAGCAAGTGTGTGCAATGCAGGAATCCCTTTGTATCTCGCTGATAAGTATGTGGTCACGGGGAGCCCGACAGTGTGCTGATGCCTGCTTTGATAAACCTGGGCTACACACAGGCACCTGAAAAGCCCTGGAAAAGGCAGTGGAGCCGGTGTTTGCGAGGCCCTGCTTAGTTTTAGAAAGCTAAATCTGAAGGTCAAACCTCTGTACTGCTGGCGCAGGCTTTTATCCTGTAACTATGCAAAAGTGCTGATTCATTTTCAGTTCCACTTTTAATGCGGAATGTTTTGGAACGGTGGGTTAAGATTACTCACAAATCTTTTTCAAACACTAGCTGACGAGCAGTTTTCGTGGTAGAAGTTAGAATTACCCAGCCACCACCCTAAAGTGAGACTCCCAGAACCCCTAGAGAAATGATGGTTCTAGGGCTCCAGATGCCTGGCTTCCGCGTTCACAGGACCCTGGGTGAAGCGGCTCCCTCGTTACAGCGCCACCTGCTGCTACTTCCTGGAATACACTCGCCAGAAAAAACAGAAACCAAACCGAGCTGGAGGAGGGTGCTTGGAATTCTGTTCCTTAGACACCAACGTAGCACCTTCCGAGAGCCTTGACGACTTCCGTCGAGCCCACTACCACTGGAGGGGACTCCTCTTGGCCCGGATGGGCCATTCACACCCGTTTCCTCCCATGATTGAGTTCAAGGAAGAGTCAGGCAAACCGTCTGTGATGTTGACATCCTAAATGTCAACAGTGCTCTCCGGAGCACCACGTCACTGCGCTGGGCGTGGTGACCCATGAAAAACACAAATGCAAATAGAGTATCTTTTAAAAAAAATTTTTTTTTTGGTGGTGGAACTGGGGATTTGAACCCAGGTGTGCTCTACCACTGAGCTACATCCCTAGCCCTTTTTATTTTTTTAGTTTGAGACAAGTCGTACTAAATTGCCAAGGCTGGCCTCAAACTTGGGGTTCCCCTGCCTCAGCCTCCTGAATAGCTGGGATTACAGTTGTGGGCCGCTGTGCCTTGTCTCTCATTTTTATCTTTAGTCATTGTTTGCCTGCACTCAAGTTACACCTGGGCAGGTGCTCTGACCCATAGGTATAACTCCTTGGGAAATTTGCTTGTTTGATGACAGCTGACAGTGTGCCAGATGTCACCTGGAATAAGAAAGATGGTCAGATGGAGCACTGTGTGTGCATGTCAGGGGCAGGACAACAGCCTCCCAGCTGGCCTGTCCTTATCACTGGGCTCTTCTTGGTCCTCCACACTAGTGGGAATAGGGTCTACTTCTCATTGTCCTTCATAGCATCCTTTCCTTGCCCCTCATGGCACCTGTCACAGATCCCTAGGAGACATGGACCTGCAGGCTAATTGCCTGGTTTGAGGTTCACCTTCAATACCAGTCGCCAAAGTCCAGGAGCTCAGGCTTTTACCTGTTGTTTCTTCACTAGGTGCACATGGCACACAAGCACCTGGCACATGCCAGGGGACCGTCCCCAAAGAAACGGCCTAGGGGCACTAGTGAACAAATCCCAACGCACTGAGAAATAGCACAGCTTCTCAGGTTCTGAGCCCCGAATAACTCGATTGTATTCTTCAAATATATGCATTTGTTCAGCAAATTCCCTTCAGCAGTTTGCCCGCAAAAGACTTTACCTTGCATTTGCTGCTAAGCTGCTCTTGGGCTCGGGGCATCTGGCACGTTAGGTAGGTCCAGCCCAGCCCGTGAGCACAGCTCTGGGCACAGCAGTGTCGGGGAATGATGCCAACCGTGCTTTTCTCACGCATGCTAAGAGTCTGGAACATAAGATACCACACTGGTGAGAGTCTGGTTACAGTGGTGACATCAGCACATGGTACAGCGCAAAGCCTGTTCCCTGAGTGGTTCTTTTTATTTATCTGATCGCTTTTACATAGACCGTAACCGGAGCAGCTGTACGTTCTCAGTTCTCAGACTGCGAGGAAACCTTTCTCGTGGCAAGCGCCCTCCTGAGGACACACAGAACAGCCCAGACACCTGAGCAGCAGCAGCGCATGCTGTGGGCACTTGAAACTGTATCAAGACAACGCTTCCTAAGGCGGGGTGGTTTCCACTGTTTGGGAGGAAATTTCTGGAAAAAAAATTTAATCCTGGCCACAAACCATCCCACCCACAACAATAACAACTGATTTTAAGGACAGTTTTGAAGAGTGTCTTGTTTACTTTTTTCATTGCTGGAACAAAATACCCGACACCCAAAGTTAAGGAGGGAAAGATTTATTTAGCGCACAGTTTGTGGAGGTTTCAGTCCATAATCAGCTGGCTCCAAGGCAGGGTGGCATGGCAGAGGGGCACAGTCATGGCGGCGGAAGACGGCAAAAGCAACAAGAGCAAAAGGAGGAAGCAAACCTCTTTTCTGTCCCTTACCTTGTATGCAGGCTACCCGCCCTAGGGCGGATGTAGCACTTACACCCCAATCCCAGCACTAGACAATGAACCAATCACAAACTCTAGATTCAGCCTCCTCGGAAAAGCCCGCCCCTCATGACTGCATGAAGCTTTGGGGGAACATCCAGACACAAACCATAGCAAAGAGTTAATTTGGGGGGCTCTTTCTTCATAACAACCACCACTCCTGTGTGTGTATGGACCCTGTGCTGTGTCTCCTGTGGATAAAATATCAGCGTGAAATGGCAAAACAAGAGAACCAGAGTCAGCAGCTGGAGAAGTAAGGTTACTGTGACCGGGCAAATGGCAACATCAGGAAAAAGTAAGTCAACTGATATACCTACATTTTTTTTCAGTATCGGGGATTAAACCCAGGGCCTTCACACTAAGCTATGTTAAGCTTAACCCTTAACCCTTTTATATTAAAGCTTAACCCTTTTATATTTTTTATTTTGAGAAGTCTCGATGAGTTACCAAGGTGGGAATTACCAAACTCAGAATCCTCCTGCCTCAGCCTCCTAGAGTGCTGGCGTTACAGATGTGCTTCACCTTGCCTGGGTTATACCTGCTTTTGACTTCAAGGAAATCCCATGCTGATGGTTCTTATGAAAGGAATCAAGGGGACATCATGGAGAAGCCTACGAAGCCAGTCAGCATTTCATTGTTTGGAAAACAGGAAATGGGTCATCAAATTTTGATCCAATGGCTTTGTGTCCTGAAAGGACAATTTGTTTAGTTGAAATTTTTTCAGATGTGATGGGTCTAAACAGAAAAAGTAATGAATTTTCCTTTCCCAGGGTAAAAGGAAGAAAGGAAGGAAGGAAGAGAGGGAAGGAGGTACTGAGTGGGTCTGTATATGCACGGTTGTCACTGGTTGACCCTCAGCATCCACCAGAGTCCGACGGACAGGCACAGTGGGCTCCCGAGGAAGGCCGGGGTGCTGCAGCAAAGGACAGGCACTCTCAGAAATGGTTCTTCCATCGTGACTCCTCTGGTGGTGCTCAATTCAACTGGGGCATCAGTGGATTCCACGCCCAGGTTCAGGGCGGCCTCTCAGAGGCTCTGGAAAGAGGGTGGGGAGGAGCCACGCAGCAGACACAGCCCTATTTCCTTTGGTCCCATCCTGCACTCCTGATCGAAATTAATTCCCATTCCACTGCAGGCTGAGTCTTTAATCTTCATGGTAAATTCCTATTGTATTGGGATTAGTAAAACCCGGCTGAGAAGGTTTATTCAAGGCTGATATATTAAGGAAAATATCTACCCAAGTACAAAGTAAGGTTTAGAAAGAAAAGAGATAGTATCTTTTTTGATTTACCAAATTCAAAGTAAAACCAGAGTGTAATGTCTTTCTCCAATCAAGGTTTTCTTTTTTAAGAAAACAAGGCCACACTCGCTCACCGTGAGTCGGGCAGGTCATGTCTGGGGAGGCAGCTGGCAAGGTTGCTGGGGGCCCCTCTGCAGCGAGGCGCGAGAGTGAGGCAGCACGTGCGCCCTATCGTCTTACACCACAGCTTTTTCTGCAGGATATTAAAGCGCTTTATAAATATTAATTATCTCATTTATCCTCATCACTTTCTATGTGCCAAAGACATTATAGATGGCCCTTCACCGACTCACCAGCCTAAATATCTCAGATTGCCTTTCCATGCGGTCCTCTCCGGCTCCGTCTCAGCCTGAAGTTTGCCAGGAGTTGCAGGCATGAACGACCTCCTTACTTCCATGGCCAAGAGACGCGAGCACCACTCCTGACCACATTCTACAGCAAAGAGGGCCAGGCTGGCCAGGGTCACAGGTGACAAGATGGACCGTGTCCCTCAGTGGGAGGAAACAGGAAGAAGCAGAGCGCTGGAATCATGCTTGCCTTAATACGTTGAGTTTGCATGAATTAATTTTTCCCCCAGTTTCTGAATAGCTGTGTTTGTATCTTGTTCACGTGGCTGTTTGGAAAATCATGGCCCTGTGACAGCACAAAGAAAGTGATATTTGTATGGAAATCTGAAAAAGTTCTCCCTGGTACTGGAGGCGCATAGAGGACACTATCGTATTGGGTCAGGCTTCTCTCCATTTTTACAAATGGATTTTTCAGGTAAATGTTAATCACAATGGCCATTTTCTTCCCATGATTGTTGATACATTATACACGGAATTGCTGATTTATCTCTGCTTCTCTGTTTGAGAGCACTGCAGCTACATAGGGTGCTCCTGGGATTTTGTTTCTCTTTTTCCTTTTAGTATCACCGTACTTTTCCATCTCGCACAATGAGCAAGCTGAGAGGAGGGCTGCGCAGGTCACAGAAATGGCAGGGGTAAATAAATTTGATGAGGCGTGCTTCTTTCTAATGTTTCCACTAAAGCCTGGCCTTGGAGATGAGGTGAGGGTAGGTGCAGGTGAGGGACCTCAGGTTGCTGGTGTCCTGGGTTCTGGGCCCAGTATGTGTAGGGCACAGACAGCCCTGGGGGTCCTTGTGTGGCTGGGGACAGAGCATCCTTTCTGTCCAGAAACCTCTGGCTTCAGCTAGAAATAAATGGATTTGAGATGTTGGTTGAGGACAAGGAAGGGAGCACATGCATGCTAATATTTTGTTTGTTTTTTCCTAAATTTTCAGCTTAGTGTGGAAAATGACCTTGGGGACACTCCATTGTCTATTGCAGGTGGGAATGGGAGGAAAAGAAAGGAAAACAAGGTGAAGAAAAGAAATGAAAGGAAAGGAGAGGAAAGGAAAGGACAGGAAAGGAAAGTTTTTCCCATAGGGCATTGTGCTCCCCACCGCAAGGCCTGGGAACTCCTGGAACATTCTTGAAGAAGCTGAGGAGACTTGGAAAGCTGGGGCTGGGTGTTCCAGCACCTTCCAGTGGAAGCCACAAGGAAGCTACACATGTTTAGGACACTGGAATTGGCATGGAGGGAACTGAATGTCATTCAGAGGCCTCCTGTGCATGGAATTACTGACCAGAGGAAATGGGACTCCAGGAAAAATGGAAACCCCATTGTTTACTTGGATGTGGGAAGAAGCAAGTCAGTAACTTGTTTCCATGGTGACTACCACTGAAATAAGACAAACCAACACTGATGAATTCTCCTAGTCAAACTCTTTAAAATTCTGCTTTAATCTGAGTTGGTTCTTTGACTGTAAACAAAAAGACCAAGTAATCTTTCACAAGAATTAGCTTCTGCCACCTGCAAATGAGATTTTTAAAAATAATAACATGAAAACAATCTGAATTCATGTTATATCAGCTTGTGGGTTTAAATGTGTGCTTTTATGTAAGGGACTTGTGTTATGGATATTTGCAATTTAATCCTAATTCTTAGTCCAAACTACAAGATATTTGTTTGGTGCCGGCGACCTCTAAAATCACAGCACAGGAGTTTGGTTTATGAATGCAGACACTGAATCTGGCCCTGGACGGCCAATGCCCACGCCAGACTCCTAGGGCTGCTCGTTACATAGTGGTGATCATGAAAAGCTCGGAAGCAGGAATCTCACAGCATTTCCACGCCCCTCCGGGAGCAAGGCTGGCTGTCCCACCTGGCAATGAGTGGGAAATTTGAGCACCAAAAAAAACTCAGTGCGGTGCCTTCCTGGCTAACTCATAGAAGGAAAAACACCCCAGAGAATGTTCTACAAATTCCAATTCCTGCCAGGCTTATTTCTGTGTCTTCGTGCAGCCAGTTTTTCCACATGCTCTTTTAGTCATTAATTCTCCCAACTCGGTGGAACGCCACGTGGCTAGTGATAGTAACGGGTGCTGGTGATGCCAAGAGGAGGAGACAGTGCGGTACTCTGACTACTAATCGGCATCATGGGGCTGGAGTTAGATTCTCATCCTGCTCTAGGGCTTCCTAGCTGGATTTCACTGGCTCACTCTTTCTCTCCTTTTCACATCTGCAAATGGAAAGAATTATGCCCCCGCCCATTGCTATGAGGATTAAATGAGATAATGCAAGCACAGCAGGCAGCTGAGGGCTCCCTGGTGCTCAGCACATGGGGCAGTGGTTATCATCACTGTGATTATGATTACTAAGTTGTGCCCTTAACCTCGCTGGAATCCACAACCTAAATGTAAGGTCACGGGAAATTCCCATGACTGGGACATCTGAAACTGCTATCAATTGTAGTTATCTTTTTAGAAGTGGGCTTCGTATGATTTAAAATTTAAGTACAAGTTGCCATTTACTTATGTATTTTTAAGGCCACATTATTGAGGTCTGCTCAGCATACGCATATTTAATATTTACAGCTTCATGAGCTGGGAGATAACATAGACCCACGAACGCAATCTAATGTGTGAACATATGCATCACCCCTAAATGTTTCCCTCCACCCCCGTTTTATTATCGTTACCATTTATTTTGTGATAAGAAGACTTAACATAGACCTACCCTCCCAGCAAAATTTTCAGTTTCCAATGCAGTGTGATCACAAAGTACAGTTAATATTTAAATTTAAAAAGTTTTAAATTGTTAGACATTGCCGTTAATCTCCCCCTTAAAAGAGAAGACACACATTGCCATTGATTAAAATATTCCTCCTCATTTCAAATACACTTATTCCATTGTTCTTGCCACTTTCTTTTTTAAACTTTTTAAATTTGTGTATGTTTGCAATCCATAATAATGACATCTACCTTAGGGAATTGGTACATGCAAGAAATGATCTCACTTGTTCAGATTAAAAAAAAAAAAAAGAAATTGGATTCCAGAGGCTTCTAATCCAAACTCTTGGAAGAGCGGTGCTCACACACAGAGGCAGGGACACTCCAGCTGAGAAGCTGCGTGTCGTTATTCCTAACTCGCTGGGGTCCCCCCCGCCCATCTCCCATGGCCTGGGATCTGGTGTTCACAGTCTATCCAGAGCAATCTATTTCACTCCACAATTGTTGTCCCCTCATCCTTTTTCCTTCTTATCCCCTTTTCCCTCTGTATTTGCTTTGCAGTTATTTTTAGCCTTTGGACTTCCCAGGATTTGGGAATACTTGTTAGCAATTACCTCTCTACCCGAGAATCTTATCTCTGGAGAGAGTCTTTGTACAGCCTGCTAAGTCTAAGAATAAGAGATTATAAGAGCAGTTAATAAAATATGGACAATTAAAAATATTTTACCTGTTACAGTACATATAAATATTGCATCTTAATTATTTTTACTTTCTCTCCCTGTCCTTCCATCTTTCCCCATCCCAGACCCCTTCCCACGGAAGTCTTTCATGAGTGTCTTTTTTGTGGCTGCCTCAATGTCCTCAATTGATTCGAAACATTTGTGGCAATTTCTGTTGAATAAAAACATTACAGTGTGACCTCATCCACCTTATTCCCTGGGTCTGGCACTGTTTGACTTTGGGCTCTTTTCCAAAGTCAAAATGACCAGGAAAAGTAAATGTTTTTAATTGATGCAGGACATTGAGGCAGTCACGATAACACACCTAAAGATGCTCACTACAGAGGACGCCCAGAACTGCTCCAGAAAGTGGCAGGAATGGTGGAATAAGCATGTTTGAAGTGAAGGAGGTATAATGAGGGAAACTAGTGGCAATGTGTCTTTTATTGTAATAAAGTTCTCTTTTTTCTTCAAAGTAAATATTCACCATATATTTTGATCACATTGCCTATGAGCTTATGTTAGATGTAGGGACCACAACAGTAAAAGAGAAAGGAGGATTGCAAGTTTGAGCCTACCCTGGGCAATTTAGTGACTTTGTGAGACCCTGTCTAAAAATAAAGAATAAAAAGGGCTGGTGATGTAGCTCTTTGTGAAGGCCCTGGGTTCAATCCCCAGTACTGGAAAAAAAAAAATAGAAACAAAAACTCTACAAATAATTATAGAATAACTGGTATGATATGTACTTTAGAGAATAAGCTTGTCTTAGTCTGTTTTCCATTGCTATAACTGAATACCACACACTGAGTATTTTATAAAGAAAAAGGACTAGAAGGTTCAAGATCAGGCAGCCGAATCTGGTGAGGGCTGTCATACAGCAGGGGGCTCAGGGCATCACTTGGAGAGATAGAACTTCCTAGCTCAGGTCTTTCCTCCCGTTCTTATAAAGCCACTGTCCCATTAAATAGGGGCCCACTCTTATAGCCTCATTTAATCTTAATCACCTCCCAAAACTCTCAGCTCCAAAAACCATAGGCAGATTAAGCCTTTCTAATTAGCACATACCAATTGTACAAATTAATGAGTTCAACCGTGACAGTTCCTTATACGCATGTATCATCTTTGATTTGCACCCCTCCTTGCTAAGCTTCCATCCTCTTACTGCATCATATTGGGGACGAAATTTCAACATGAGTTCTGAAGGGGGCATTCAAACCACAGCAAAGCGTGAGCTCAAACAGCCAGGGGCCGGGGAAGGCTCACACGGGGAGGAGAGGTTTCAGCGGTGGTCTCGGGTGTGCACATGTGTGAGTGCTCTGTGCCCGGCAGCTGCACCCATGGTAGGCACGTGTGCTGGGGCTGGCAGCAGGGGTACGGCCTGGGTCGGCAGTAGTGGTGACAGAGCATCCAGGAGCCTGTGCTTGTGCCCACGATACGGCCAGTCTCATGAGGATGGAGGTGTGGAAGCCCTGCTCTGTAAGGTTCCCGTGTGTCGAAGAACGTGATTTACCCGGGGCTCTGGGTTTCGGATGGAAACACGCATGACTCTGAGTGTTGCTGCCGAACACAGGGAGGGTTGGATGCAGAGCCATCCTTGACAATGAAGTATTACTTCTTTTTATTAATACACGTTTGCCAAACATAATGATCACATTCATCATAGGGAATTTGTACCTGTACATATCTTAATTCTTCTTTCACTTTCCCTTCCCTTCTCTCCAACCCTCTTTTCCCTCCCCATTTATGAAAGGTTTGTTTCTATTTTTTCCTTCCATTCTTTTTTTCCTTTTCCCTTCCTTCCCTTCCCCTCTCCCCTCTGTTGTTCCCCTTCCCATTTGAACAAGTTCCTCCTACTTCCCAATATCTATCCTCCATTTTGCTACTTATTTACCCTTTGGGTTTCCCACACAAGAGAAACAATGTGATATTTAAATTTGTGTGTCTGATTTATTTCACTTAAAATTATGGTCTCGAGTTGCATCCATTTGTCTAAAAATGACTCAATGGGGGCCGGTGAGATGGCTCAGTGGCGTAAGTGCCTGCCTGGCAAGCGCAAGGTCCCGAGTTCGACTCCTGGAACCCACACATGAAAAAAGGGCTGGTGATATCGCTCAGCGGCATGGGCGCCTGCTGGTGCGCAAGGTCCTGAGTTCGACCCCCAGTACCCACAAAAAAAAAGACTCAAATTTGTCCTTCTTTATGGCAGAGTAATATTCCATTCTATACAAATACCATGTTTTCTTTATCTATTCATCTGTTAATGAGCACATGGGCTGTTTGTAAGATTTAGCTATTATAGATTGTGCTGCTGTAAAGATGGGTGTGTATATATCACTGTGGTATGATGCTTTTAACTCTTTTTGGGAAGATAACCTATGAGGGGTCAAATGGAACCTCTAGTTTTAGTTTTCTGAGGAATCTCCATACTGATTTCCATAGTGGTTGTACCAATTTACACTCCCACCAACAATGTAGAAATGTTCCTTTTTCACACAGCCCCGCCAGCATTTGTTATTGGTCATTTTCTTTATAATAGCTATTCTTTCTGGAGTGAGATGGAATCTCAGTGTTGTTTTAATTTGCATCTTTCGAATGACTGATGATGTTGAACATTTTTTCATGTATTTAATTTGCCGTTTCTACATCTTCATATGAGAAGTGCGTATTCATTTCAGATGCCTATAATGAAGTATTATTTCTACACTGTGTATAGGCATCAGCTAAAGGGAGGGACTGGGAACCCATGGCTGGGAGAAACGAGCCTATTCTTTCTTTTTTTTTAAACTGGGGTCTTGTTATGTTGCCCAGGTTGGCCTCAAACTCCTGGGCTCAAACAATCCTCTTGCATCAGCCTCCTGAATAATGTCTGGGACTACAGGCATGGGTCACACTGCCCAGCTCAAGCCTATTCTTAATTCTTAAAAATGAAAAATACATTAAGAAAAACATTTAAATAGCAAAGATACATGTGTATGTACTTGTGTGTGTGTGTGTTTTCACTATTTGAGTGATACACACAGATGCTTAGAGATGCAGTAAGCGAGGGCTCCGCAAAGAGGCTTGGGACTCCATGCTCACCGAGGGACAGGAAAGATGGAACAAATGGAAAAAAGAAGATTCACCTCCAAACTGAATTCTTTCAAAGTTATTTAAAATAGAAATTAAAACAAAAACTTTTAAAAGAATTACTTTAGTCAAAACAATTCTGGATGGGCCGGTGAGATGGCTCAGCGGCTTAAGCGCCTGCCTGGCAAGCGCAAGGCCTCGAGTTCGACTCCCGGTACCCACATATGAAAAAGGGGCCGGTGATATCGCTCAGCGGCACGGGCGCCTGCTGGCGCGCGAGGTCCTGAGGTCGACCCCCCGGTACCCACAAAAAAAAAAAAAAAAAAAAAACAATTCTGGAGTTTATTTGAAGAGATAGCATTCATGAATAGCCAAGAAAATCACCAGGGAAAAAACCACTAAAATCATAGGAAATATTTCTCCTGGTGGGAATGAGGAGGGGAAAGGTGGGCAGCGATTGTTGTTTTCCTAAAATCCCTAAACTTTCTCTACCCTATGTCTGCACTGCTATGTGGCATTACAGGAAAAACACTTTAAGGTGTAAAAAGGAGTGGTGAGCTGCACTGAATTACACAGGAACAGGCAGACATTTTGGGACAGCAGAGAAAGCCTGGCGTTCTCATGAGAATTAAAGATAAATATAATATTTTAACGACACTGTTAACAGTCTGCATTGTAAAATTAATTTAGAGCGCACTACCTCACAACTGACTTCAAGAATCAGAGAATTGGGGGCCGGTGAGATGGCTCAGTGGCATAAGTGCCTGCCTGGCAAGCGCGAGGTCCTGAGTTCGACTCCCTGTACCCACATAAAGGAAAAAAAGGGCCGGTGATATCATTCAGCGGCACAAGCACTTGCTAGCAAGTGTGAGGTCCTGAGTTCGACTGCCGGTACCGCCCCCCAAAAAATAATCAGAGAATTAAAAATGGAAAGGAGAATGACGTAAACACAGGAAGCAGCCCTAACACGGGGAGATAAGGACCGGTGAATGCCCCCGTCAGGTGAGAGAGAAACAGAAATGTACAGCAAAAGGTAGAGACATTTGAGCCCTAAACTACTCCAATGTTCATTCACTAGGAAAACACATATTTAAAACTTAAAACCAATGACAAAGAGGGATGGCTATCTACTACAATTATGTCAGTATTAATATTCATTTTTAAGGAGTCCCTACACATTAGGAATGATAAACATCCTCACAGAAAAATAAGCAAATAACAATACATAGAGGAAGAATTAAAAGAAAGAAGTTAATACATATATGAGCGATTTCCTACCCTTCGATCAAGGAAACACCTTTCCGAATGACCCGGCACCGGAAACCAGGCTGAGCGCACCCAGGGCCCGGGACCTTGCTTCTAGCTCCAGACCAGGTAGGTGCCACTGGGCTCCTTGAAGAAGCTGCTCGTGCTAGCAGTGGGTGGGGACATTTCCCCAAGGAACCAGGAGCCCTTGCGAGGCCAGCGAGGAAGAGGAGGAGCTGCCCAAACAAGCGAGCCACCAGGACACAGGAGCCCAAGGAGGGAGCGCCCGGGGCCAAAGGAGAAGTACAGGCAAGAAGTTGAAGCCAAAGCATAAACACATATAGACAAGAGTTTTTAAATAAATAAGTGACTGAATAAATACATGAAGGAGAAGAGGAAAATGTTCCATGCAGAAGAATTCCAAACAATTTGGGTAAATACTTGCCCTTGAGGAGTGGAAGGCAACCACCACGCTCCAGCGTGGGCTACACCAGTGCGCACCTTGCCGTCGTGTGCTGGAGCTGCAGTTTTATTTCTGTGGTCTTTTTGCAGCTGAACCATGATAAAAACATCATCCCAAGTCAAGAGGTGTCCTGAAAATTCCTGACCAGCCTTCCTCAAAACTGCCGAGATCACTGCTTAGTCTACTCCGTGTTGCTGCAGCAGAACGCCGCAGGCTGGCCGTGTACAAGGAGCGGAAGCGTACTGGCTCGCAGTTCTGGAGGCCGGGACGTCGTGCCAAGGCGTCCACATCTCGCCTGGGCCTTCCACAAAGGGTAACGTATTGCATGGTGGAAGGGTGTGTCGAGGGAGGGGGGGGGAGGGAGAGGGAGGGAGAAAGAGAGAGACGGGGAGGGAAAAAGAAAGATCTGTTCATTGACCTACATGTCATGCTCTAACCTCAGGCGGGCTTTGAAATCAGATAGCGCGCTGCATCTGAGCACTGATGTCCGTATAAATGGGGTCTCAGCGAGTTGCACCAAGCGACCAGGAGGAGGGTCTCCATCACATGCAATCCTCCAGGGCCCGGGGAGCCGGAGTGCCCCTCCCTGGGCGGTGCTGATTAGAGGGGCGCCAGGTGTGTCAGCTGCGAGTCAGCTCTTTCCTGCCTGCAGAGGAAGAAAGGCTTCTCCGAGTCCCTCACCCCCTGCCAATCACGAGCCCTTTACAAGGACAGAACCCTCGTCCGCAGGTGTCCATCTTCCAGAACAGCGATGAGCCCTTCCAAATCAGAACCCACGGGTCTGGCCATCCAGCCACTGCCCTCCTTGTCACCTGCCACTCTCTGCCTCCCGCTCTTCCTAACAGCTGTCACTCAAAGGCCAGAATATCAGGACTTTGCTTCCTTGTGCCCAGTTAATAATTCTTACTTTCTCTGGCCAACATAGAAGGGTCAAGTTCTTTTTGGTTTTGTCTGTTTGGTTGTTTTTGTTTGTTTGTTTGTTTGTTTTAGAAAGAGTCTCGCTTTGTAGCCCAGGCTGGCCTTGAACTCACTGTGTAGCCCAGGCTGGCCTTGAACTTTTGGCGATCCTCCTGCCTCAGCCTCCTAAGTGCTGGGATTATAGACATCACAGAAACTTTCCAGACAGTGATAGGGAAGGGCGTGGGAAACCAGCACCGCCCTGAAGAATCAAATCTACATGTTCTTCGTGTCCAACAGGTGCAGCCCACTGGACAGGTGTGCTTGTGAAGGCAGGGAAGGGTGTCTGGGGGCTCAGCATGCTCCTGGCTTAGGCTAGGATTTCCCCTGCTTAAATTAGAGTGGACTTTCCATTAACAGAGGAATTAGGAAGGAGGACGGTGGCTCGGAGGATGTGCTCGTGGCCGGGACAAAGCTCAGCCTGGTGTCTGTGATTCTCATCCTTACCTTACAAGAACAAAAGGTTCTTATGTCTCCTCACTTGGTTCTTCGCCACAAAGAGCAGTATTTTTATAAGTGAAAAAAATCAGAAGAGTTATATAAGCGATTGCGTTTTTCTAAAGCCAAAATCCGTGCTAGTCACCAGGAGCCAACTCTGAGAGGGTCTGGTCAGGAATTAGGGTGTCCTGTGAGGGAGGGAGGCCATGTGTCACCTCGTGACCGTGTCATGGTGTCTCTTTGCTCTGCCCCTTCTGCAGGGTACACGTGGTGGCCAGCGGTCACTGGAGGCGGACACACGGGCTCAGCGACTGTTTACTTCGGACTAGTGTGCCACTAATGCAGGCCCTTTCATAGAGCGAGCATTTGTTTAAAAAATAAAACCAAAGTTGAGGTGTTCATCATTTTTGTAAGGTTTCTAAGACTTTTTGTTGTGCGGAATTGCCTATATCCTCCCCCTCTCTGTTTTCTGAAAAAACGGGGACAAGACACTGGTAATTTTGTATCCTTCTGTCTCTGTAGGTGGGAAATATTCCTCTTCTTTGATAAAATTCCTAAGGAGTTCCTTTTTCTTTTATGATAAAAAAATAAAACCCAGCTTCCCAAAAGTTTACACACACAGAAAGTCCCACTTGAGTAAATATGAGAGTTGCTTGGGGCCGGGGATATAGCTCAGTGACACGGTGCCTGCCTGGCAAGTGCAAGGCCCTGAGTTCGATTCCCGGTTCCCCCCTACCAAAAAAAAAAAAAAAAAAAAAAAGAGTTGCTATGACAGACAGGGCTGGTTGGAGTAGAAGTTGCCCTGCGCTAGCGGTGGCTCCCACCCTCGCTGTGGCCCATGGTCCCTGTGCAAGATGGCGAGCTGTGACATGCAGTCTCCACAGACAGTCCCCTGGCATAGCGACTTTTCCTAAAGCGGAATAAAAAGCTCCATTTCTTTATACATGCAGGAAGTTATCAAGAGGTCTGACTTAGCCGACTTTGGATAAATCTCTCTCTTATCCCAAAGTTTTAGATATCTGCAAGTTAAAATAAAGTTGTGTGCTGTTTGTAAGGACAGAATGGGTGTGTGTTTGTATTATGACGAGATTCTGTAATAAACACACAGGGGCAATGCGGTCCAGTTCTTTCTAAGGCCTGGACTATGTCCCAGTGGCTCATAATTGGGGCCAAATGGGAGTGGGAGGGACGAGCACCCTGGTGCTAACACAGTCGCGTGCACCCTGGGCAGTGTTTGCTCATGCTGGCTCGAATAACGTGAAGTCCCCAAACGAGATTCTGCCGAGCAGTCCAGGATGGTGTGGGGTCCCCCTGACCCGGTCTCCTGTCTGCGAGGGAAGCTTCCTGTGTCCTCCGAATCCCTCCTGGCTGGGGTACTCCGGAGCTCGCCGACTGAAGACGTGTTCAGCAGTAGCTCCAGACATCGCACAGCCTGTACAGCTGTCCTCCAGCTCAGAGGCCGGGTGTGGCTCCGAGGTCGGCTCTCTGTGCTGCTTCGGGAAGTAAACACCTGCATTTCCAGTGTATTTTGTTGGCTCATGGAGATAATGAGACGGAGTGTACACAGCAGGACGTCCCCGCTGCCTGGGTGCAGGACAGATGCCAAGAAGAGTTGCAGCCCACTCTCCCTTTCCTTCTCTTTACTTGGCTGGTGCCACACCCCCCCAGACAGTGCCCAGCATGGGTGTGTGCGTGTGTGTGTGTGTGTGTGTACCTGTGTGCGTGTGCATGCGTTACCGGAGACTGAATAGAGACACTTGCACCGAGACCGGCACCCTCAAGTCACTTTATTTTATTTTAAGACAGGGTCTTGCTATGTTGCCCAAGGTGACCTTGAACTTGTGATCCTCGTCTCTCAGCTGCTGATGGACGTAGGTGGGCCTACAGTCACACACCACAATGCTTGGGGTGGGTCCCCTCTAACCTGTACCTTCAGATCCTATCTCCCAGCATCCAAAACTACTAACTCCTGATTCCTTTTCTCTCTCTTACAATCATTCATTCCCATAGCCCCTGATGGTCGGCAGCCAAGGATGTGATGGAAATTATTCACACTAAAGTGTGAGTGGCCTGCTGCTGACCCAGTTTGTGACCGCTGGCCCAGGAACTCTGCCTTGTCAAAGGATAGCTTGTGAGTCCAAGTCCAGCGTGGAGGTCAAGGTTGTATTCACAGAGAATTACACCTATCTAGACGTCTGCAGGTAGGTGGGTGGCTACTTTTTCCTGGCCTGATGTCCTTTCTACTTCATGGTGATGGTATTGAAGTATAACGCTTTGGAGCTGTAGCTTCCAGACTTCTGATGGCGCATCTCTACCAGATTTTAAAAAAGCAACTCCTGCCAAAATAATTTATTGATTTTCCATGTTGCTACATGTGCACACTACTGTGCTAATGCACTCTATTTACTATAGTCACACACATTTTAAAGGGTGTGATAAAAATAAAATAAGCAATATTTTATTTGATCTTAACTTGAAAACATGTTTTTGCTCTCACTCCAACTTGTGTTTTGCGTGCCAGCAGTCAGGCTGAATATGCTCGTCTCAGGCGAACTTCAGACACCAAATGTTGGAGGAAGAGCGGGGCACATCCCGCTGCTACCATGGACTGAGCGTGCTCACCGTCTCTGCAGGGTCTGTGCAGCCTTCCTGCACCCCGAGGAGGAGTGGGGGATCTTTCTGTACAGCAAATAAAGTGTGGCTTTCATATTTCCTTCAAAAGGGCACACCTGTAATCTCAGTACTCTAGGAGGCTGAGGCAGGAGGATGGCAAGTTCAAGGCCAACCTGGGCAATTTAGCAACTTAGTGAGACCAGGATGTAGCTCAGTGCAAAGGTCCTAGATTCAATCCTCAGTATAAAAATGAAGCCAGGGTTGGTGGCACACACCTGTAATCCCAGCTACTTCAGAGGCTGAGGGAGAAGGGTTACAACAAGTGCAAGGCCAGCCTGGGCAATTGGAGAGACCTGTCCAAAAAAAGGAGATGAGGCTATGCTGACCGCTCTCTGTAGGCCTCCTGCTAATTCCTTGAGGCCTTTCTCATCATCCACACCGCATGGAAAACAAGGACAGGCTCGGGGCTGGTTTTGTGGAGTATGGGACTTCTACTTTCTAAGGAGAGTAAAATCTTTAAGAAGAAGATTATTTAAGCAAGCATATTTCTGCAGCTTTTATAAACACTTATGGCTCCAAGAACACAGGGACAGGAGCCCCGCAGTGACCCAAGGCCCCCAGCAAGGCCTGACGGGGCCTTAGCAGGTCTGAGGAGGCACTGCCTGCACCCAGGGCTGCAGGGGGAAAAAGGACGCCTTTGCAAAGGCGCACTTAGGACCAGCGTTTACTACTCCTACTCGATCCTCTCCATCATTCTCAGAGAAGACTGGTCAAAGACTGTGGCACAGGGAGCTGGTGGGCCTGGCGCTCATTCGAGTGGGCTGAGTTGAGGCCGTCCCCTGAGTCCCCCTTGTCCTGCCTACTGCCCTCTTGCGCTGCTCCAGTTAAGCCGAGTTCCCGGCGTGGGAGGAAGACAAGGGAGGTTTTGGTGAGAAAGAGTCAGGCTGACCTGGTAAGTCACACAGGCAGCTCCTGCCCAGGGAGGGGGCCCGTTTTCCCTCCTCCTTGTGGGGGAGAAGCTGGAGGTGAAACTAGTCTCGCAGAAATCTCAGTGGTCTCCCTTTTAAGGCACTGCTTTTAATGTAAGACGGCAAAGGAAAAGCAAGAATAGGTCAGTCGAGGATGTTAATGGCCCTGTGGACACTGACAGGCTGGGGTGCCCCTGGGGATGGAATTGAGGCAAGGGTCAGGAAAGGGTTAAAGCGCAGAGCAAGGCCCTGCTTCAAAACAAAAAAAAACTTTTTAAAAAGGGCTAGGGCCTGGGGATGTAGTTTCATGTGAAGGCCCTGGGTTCACCCCCAGTCGTGAATATATATAGAACTTGTTCACATGACAAAAGTTTTTCCTACTTCTGAGATCACTGGAACATCAGCTAACAGTAGAGTCATTGAACAGGACACGCCGGGAGAGAAACATTTCTATGATGTATTTGTGTTCACAGCAGACAGAGACCCAAAAGATGCAGGGCTGGAAGGCAAAGAAAAGGATGTTAGAAATTTAAGAGATTTTCCACATAAAGCCTTGGGTGGAGGCCAGTCTTCCTGACGTTTAAAAATCTAGATGAGAACTCATGTTGGGTATGGGGTGGTGCAGAACAAGTGACAGGCTGGGTCAGGGCTGCCCTGCATCCCTGGGGCCCAGGGTGAGCCTGTCGTCAGACACATGCCAGGTCTGCAGCCCGAGTCGGCACTGATGAGCCGCGGGTTTTGACTCCAAGACTCAGCTTGTTCATAAATTTGTTGTGAAGTCTGTAATGGATGTAGGGCCCTGGCCCAAGCCCCACCGAAAGGAGGTTTTAGCAAAGAGCGTCCTTCCCCCAGAGCCTGGAGCCTGTGACTTAGGCACTACTGCCACCTGGTGGTCACACCCAAAATTACAGCTCTGGGGTTTATTTTCTCTCCAACAAAATCGGCCTTCATTGAAACTGTCTGAAGCCATGAAGGGTCCAGGGCTGTGACAGGAGAAGGAAGCAGCTGAGAGCACCAGGGCTGGATGGAAAGTGGCACTGTTTGCACAAGACATCACAGTTACTGCTTTGAAATATTTTGAATTCCCAGAATATTAGACCCACTCAAAATGAGAGAACTCGGATATATGCCAAAGAGAACTCCAGTTATGAGTGTCACTTACCATGTGGGATCTTCTGTCCCACTCTTTTTCTCCTTTTGGACTCCGAGTTGTTGTCAATGAATCCACTTCATTAATTCTAACCCAGTGCATGGACAAGATGTTAACAGTACCCTGTGGCCCACCCGGAACTCTTGGCCCTTGTCCTGGGCAGGTTCAGGAGGACCCTGGACTTAAGCAGCACCAGCCAAGAGGAGAACATCGCTCCCGTTCCAGAAAGCAACTCTCCAGCGGCCCGCTGTGACCACTCATCAGCCATCTGCACACATCATTCGAAATTAAGCCTTGCGTGTGTGACTGAGTTCCTTTCCAGCCCAGTGCTGTCCAGTGTCCCCTCGTGGTTGGTGTCCGGTGTGTGGCTCCCAGAAGGAACCTATGGGACCACAGTGGGGGTCACCCAGGGTCTGCATCCTGGCAGGGTGAGCAGGTCTCCCATGCCCAGCAGCAGTATGTGTGGGTGATGGGGAGGGGTGGCAGCTGCCCGTTCTCCTCTCAACATGGTTCAAAGAGAATTTTTAAAATGTTTGCCTCTAGCCATCCCCCAGGGCCCCAGCTGGCCCAGGCTCCACACCCTTCAGGCCCTGCCCTATCTGTGAGGAATGAGAAGTGGTATGGAACAGCCACTCCCTGGGTGATTTCATGTGGACCCAGGAACTCTTTGGGTTCTCTGGAGACCCCTGGTCGGTTGTCACACTCAAAAAGATTTTGCACAATTCCTGATGTCGGGAGCCTGGCTGAGGTGGGGTGAGTGGATCAAGCCTCAGGAATTAGTAGGGTTGCTTTATGTGACTGGTGTGTCAGGACCCTGGAGCGGAATTACAGGCTGACCTTCCCCTCCAGTGATGAACCTCCCTCTCACTTGCGCCCAGGGTCAGAAGACGCGCGGCCTAGGAAGGTGGCCCACTAGCTTATGCTCAGTGTCTGGCCCATGGGATGTGCCCTGGGGGCAAGCAAGTGAGCAGCCTTGGTGTGAGAGTCCCCTCTGCCACTCTCCTCTACGCAGACCTGGGTGGTTAGGGAAGCGCATAAGTTTGGGGTTGGATGGTGACTCTCTTGCCTTGACTTCTTCCAGCCCTGAAAACTCATGAAGGCTTTTCCCATCTTAAAACTTGGTTCATTTTGATTTGGCTTTGCCTTCAGTGAATTGCAGATTAGAGCCTGGGTCCCAGAGCCCTGGGTTAAAACCTGGCTCTTTGTACTTGTTAGCTGTGGGACCGTGGGTGGATTACCTGTCCACCCTGAGCAGAATCGTCTTCGCCTGCAGAAACAGCGCCTCACAGGTACAATGCAGACCCGACAAAGCCAGGCAGTCAGCAGCCTGCTCTGGGAGTCCATGTGCCCTTGCCTGTCCTGCCTGGCACCCTCCTGTGGGTGCCCACACCTGATTCACGACTTCAGGGTGACTGCAGTGACCAAGCTGTACACCCCACAAGGCCTGCACCAGTGTCCTGCGCCTTGCAAAGCCCTGCACTCGCCCCACTTCCGGTTTCATGCCTCAGCTTGTGTGAGGCCATGGCTGCAGCGTTGCCCTGCCATTTTAGGGGAGTAGAGGCCAAAGACCAGGTGAGAGGGCAAGGAAGGAGTCGCTGGATTGAGCAGGGCCCCATCTACAATTTACAAAGATTCTTCCTTCAGTATTCTGAAGTGAACAGAAACCAAGACGTCAATATGCCCATGTCCGACAGAAAGAGCACGGCAAAGGTAGAACCATCCCCGGACCCAGCTGAATGAGAAGGGACCTGACGCGCCCTGAGCCTGTGCAGCGGGGCTGCTGGCAGGAGGCAGATTGCGTCATGACAAACTTCCCAGGAAGCTGCAGTATTCTTCTGCAATTCAGGAACAAGAGTGGGGAAGGTCGTCAGGGGAAATTGCCTTCCATTCATACCATCCTTCTTTCTTGGTGTTATGCATGAATGAGTACGTGGTGGAGAGGAGCGCTAGGCCCGTCTCAGGTTTTAAGGATTTCCAGGCTGTGAATTCAGGAAGCAGACATCTTAATTTTTAGAGCTGCTCCATGAGGCGCTTTACAGCTTCCTCTCCTAAAGACTAAGTGCCATAAATCTCCAGACTGCCAGTCTCCAAGCTCTCATGGAAATGGCCCTGCACTCCAGTGACAGTTCTGCTGGAACAAAGCTGGGTCATAAGCGACCCATAAATAACACACACATAGAAATCTTAGCTCTTGGGACTTGCGAGGTCAGAGTAGGTCCTTGGGGCCACAGAGACCAGATGGAAATGCTGCTCAGGGCTGGGGGCCTGGGCATTGTTAGGTTATCTGGGGTACCGTGGTGATGAATCACAGAGGCAGAGCAGGAGAGCCTGGGGGACAGTCACCCCTGCTGCTGGCTGGCCCATCTCCTAGATGCATCCTCGGTGCATTTCACCAGCTGCCCAATCAGCACTTGCCCAGGGCTGGTCCCACGCCGGGCACACCACCTTGCTGATCCAGGCAACCTCTTCTCCCCCGTCTGAGCAGGTCACTGTGTTCATCCCACAGATGCACAGGCCTGGAAGCCTCAGGCTGACGTCCCCAGAGGCTGCTGGGGACGTGATAGGAAGCTGGCATTGGAGGAGACAGGCTGGTTTGATAAGCCAGATGTGGGCGTGGGTATGGGAGGGGCTGGCCAGGCTGAGAGCAAGGTCAAGGGCCAGGTGAAGAAGTGAGTAGGAGATGGGGGTGGGTGTCCTGGGGACAGAAGGACAAGAAAATCCAGATTTCTTACACATTGGTAATGGTGACTAAACTGTGAGGCTGAACCCTGCCTCTGCTGGGTGTGTGTGAGAGCCGCCATCTTAGGAGATGTGGCAGATATCCCCGGAATTCCCGCTGGATGGGGAAGAGAAAAATGAAGGAAAACTTCAGGAGTAAGGAAAGGTCTTATGGCCTAGTGTGGGAGTTGTCGAATGTTTTTGGGTTAGGGTAGATAGTGTTTTAGGCTTTGTGAACCCTAGACCCTTTTCCATCTGCTCAATTCTGCCTTGGTGCCAAAGTAGAGATTTACCATGTGAAAAAGGGTGGACGTGGCTGTATTCCAATAAAATTTCATTTACAAAAAGGTGAGGTGGGCCAGACTGGGGCCTTCAGGCCTAGTTTGCTGACCACTGGTAGGGGTGCTAATTCCTTAGTACAATCCATTTGATTAATATTGGTGTTACTGAAAGATAACAAACACCAAGTACTTGTGTACTATGCACTTGACAGACTACCACATTGAAATCTCATGACCTCATGAACTACCTTAAATATTATTGCCCCCACTTGGTAGATGGAGAAACTGAGGCACAAAACAGTCCCATCACTTGTCCAAGATCAGAGTGGCAGAAGCAGGACTCAGGCCGGCCCGATGCTTTGGTCGTGTGATGTCCTCCAGCTCAGGCAGACTTTAGAGTCACCAGGTGGGTCCTCAGCCCAAACCCTGGGACACCTGAGACTCTGAGCAGCTCTGTTTTCAGCAGGTTCCCAGGGGACGCTGAGGCAATGCCACTGGTCTGGAATGCGCACCTCGGGAGCCCCTTCGTCAAGACACTGTCCTGGTGTCTGTGAGACAGCGGTGGCCGAATAGGACTCGGTGCTTCCAGGCCTGACTTGGCAGCCAGATGAGCAGGGGCTGGTGAGCTGGGGGCTGATAAAGCAGACCCCAGAAGCCTCCGTGTGCACTGCTCAAGACGGGGCAGAGAGCAAGGCTCTGTCTCCAGCACAAACCAGAGAGAGGAGGCCCAGGTAGGGGTTGGGGCAAAGGCTGACATCCGATGCCGCCCAATAAGAGGCTGGTATGTTTATAAATAACAACCAAGGCTCTGTAGAATGAAACAGTGGGCACAGCGTACCATGCGGCATCCTCACAGCCTGTGCCTTCCTGTGGCTGCTGCTCAGCTGTGAGGGGAAAACGAGGCCAGGCTGTTCACCAGAGGTGGCAGCAAGGACGCGCTGGCCACACAGCTGCCAGTGGAGCCAGCACTTGGGCCCTTGTTCAATGCCGCTGCCAGGGAGAGCAAGGAAACGAAATCATTGCTGGACGCCTGTTCTTCCCATTACCTGGTTGCCTCTGGAAGCCGGTCTTTCTGGTAGCATGGGAACAGAAGAGAGCAGGGCTCTGCAACACAGGTCACCCTGGCAGGGAGTGGGGGGCCGGTGGGGGACCATGAAGAACTGGGAGGAAGGTGCTGGCTTGGAACACTTGGCCTTCAGCACATGCTAACTGGCCAAATTCTGGGGAAGCCAGCAGACATCAGGACCCCCTCCCCCAGTGGAGTTAAGTGTTAGGGGATCAGGTTTTAATCCACTGGAGAGCTGTATGTTTCTGGGGAAATTGAACTTTTTCAGTTTCAGTTTCTCCATTAAATGGGAGAAGTGGGGAGCAGTGAAAACTGTGCTCACCCAGGAGCTGTTGCGAGGACTGCGTGAGATAATACATTAAGCGAGGCGCCTGCCAGCCACGAGGCAGGTAACGCTCTTTACTATAAATGTCAGCCGGTGCTAAGAACTGTGTGCTAAGAATCAACTTCCCTATGTGGGCTTCAGGAAGTAAAGGAGAGGACAGGATGGAGACAATCCCCCCAGGATCTGGGGTGGCCCTCGTTGGTCATAGTGTCCCATTTAAATGAAAGGCGGGCCCCTTCCTGAGGCGGCTCCTGGGTAGAAGTATCTGGCACTGTGGTGACTTCATCTAATGAAATTCACGATGCGGCACTTCGCGGGGTGCACACCGCAGCCTTCTGTCCTGCGCCGGTAGCTTGGACACCTGTGGGCCAGGCATCGGCTGCAGACACAGGAGCAGATGCGGGTGTGGGCAGCAGCTGGGAAAACGTGCAGCAAGGGACCAAGAACTAGGTGCCTGGGCTCCTGGAGTTAGCTGTAGGTAAGACGATGCTGCTGCTGAGAACACTTGAAGTCAGACCCCCATTCGAAACAGGAGGGAAAAATTGCAAGCCCCTCAGCTGGCGCGGGGGAGGAGCTGTCCCGCAAAGCGGATCACAGAATGTCTGCTTAGTCGTTACCTTTCCCGTTTGCTCTGCACTTCTGAGGTGCAGGGAGGTGGAAGTGTAATACAGTACAGATCCCGCGGCATCACATTTTAGCACAGCACAGGTGCTCCATGTAAAGAGAGGGTGTATTATTTATCCTGGTTTTAAAGAAAAGAACATGGAACAGCCAGCAAGTAGACATGTCAGAAATGCAGCGTACATCGGTGTGTGACTGTGTGAATCTGTTAGAGAAATGCCATGAGAGAATAAAAGAAAGGCCACCTGGCTTCATAAATCACACTTGGAAAAAGAAACCTAAGTGGTCAAGCCCGTTGTTTCCTGCTGACCCCTGGCCATGGCCTGCACCTTCCTCGGACATCTCCATTTGTTCTTCGGTGCCATCTGACTACTTCATTCAGCTTCTCCATCTCTCTGGCCTCCATGCCCATCGCTCACCCGCCTTCCCATCTCGACCTCTCTGGCTCGCTGGAGGAAGTGCACCCTCCGCATCTGCATTGCTTGGTGGGCCCTCCTCTCTGCCTGGAAAGCCTGCTCCATTCCTCCGTCTCTTTAATATAGATCACATCTTAGTTGTTTCTTTATCTCTTGTGTTAAGTCTCTTACTTACTTCTCATTCCTGGGACAAAATACTCACACCCACAAATTAAGGGAGGAGAGGCTTACTTTGGGTCACATTTCAGTCCATAGGCAGCTGGCTCCATGGGAGGACAGCATGGCAGAGAGGCATGGAGGAGGAATAGCTGCTGAGTTCATGGTGGCCAGGAAGCGGAGAGGGAATGGAGGAGCTGGGGAGAGAGAGAAACCCCTCCAGGCCACGCCTCCAGTGACCTTTCTCCTCTAGCCAGATTCAACTCCAGACAGCAAGCCGGCTATGCCGCCCCCATAATCCCATCACCCTCCAAACACACGAGGCTTTGGGGGACATGTTAGATCTAAACCATAATATTAAACAGTGAAATCCTTGAAAGCAGGGACAGTGTCAACATGTCCTTGAATACTTGGCACCCGGCAAACACATCCAGACAATGTAAGAAAGACAGGCGGTGGGATAGCAAGGTTCCCGAGGGTCTCTCTGAGTTCTGCCCCTCGGTAGCGTTCAGACCCCGTGGCTGTCACTCCATGGAAGAGCAAGCTCACATCTAGTTCATCTTCAGGGTGGCAAACTGCAGCCTGCAGGCCACTTGACTTCTTTTTAAAAATGCTATAATAACAAATATAAAAAACTGAAGGAAGTTTTGTTACTCATATACATGAGCTATGCTGTATATACTATACTTTGTAGCCCAAAGGAGAGTACAGTTCTTCTTCCATGCAAGCCAGTTTGGGCGTACCAGCAAACTGATATTTGCAACTGATATTTCTCAATTTGAAAAAAATCTTCCAGAGCCTATGGTGGTGCCTGGAATAAAGGGAAAACTTGACAAATACTAAACAGATGAATGAATGAAGAAAGCTAATAAGCAGCAATCACATAAATTGCTAAATGTATATTCCTTTTTCTGTGCAAATCACCTCCCTCTAATCGCAGGCAGGACCACAGCCTCCTCTCGGGAGTCCTTCAAGGTACCTGATTTCACAATGCATGGCAGACCCCACCCCCCCCGGAAATCAAATCCAGGGGTGCTTTGTCCCCAGCCTATTTAATGTTTTGAGACAAGGTCTTGCTAAGTTGCACAGGCTGGCCTCAACTTCGCCATCCCAGCCTCCCAAGTAGCTGAGATTACAAGCATGCATCGGTGTGCCCAGCAAGCAGATCTGTCTTTGAAAAAAAGGTGTTAAACTTCAAGTTAGTAATTTTAGAAAAGCTGGCTTTTATACACTGTGTTGTGTTTTTAACACTGAGTTTCAAATTAGGGAGCTACACTATTATGGTTTATGTCAAGAGTGTCCCCCCAAAGACCTCATGAACTCGTAGATGAAGTCTTTGGAGGATGACTGGGTTACAGGGTGCTGCAGCTGGCTCGCTGCTCAGAGGTGGGATCGGTGTGAAGCGGCAGGTCACTGGACGCATGCTCTAGAAGGATCTCACCTCTCTTCCCTCTGCATCCTGGCTGCCACGATGGGAGCGGCTTTCCTCTCCCAGATCTTCCCACAAATCCTTCCTGCCTTGAAGCCAACCAACTGCTGTCTAAAAACGTGATTCAAAATAAACCTGCCCTCCTTTAAGTTGTAGCTGTCAGGTGTTTTTTTCCAGCGATGAGGAAAGCGACTAAGATAAATCTGCTATGGGTAAACGAATAGTGCACGAACGTAACGCTTAGTGTACGTGCCGTGAAGACGCTGGCCTAAGAACTAGGCTGAATCCGCATCATCAACTCTGCCACATTACGTCCCTATTAATCATACGATCGATGAAAGAAGTTTGTAGCTCAAGAAATAGAAAATTACTTTTCTTGGCAAATTTGAAATTTTATATCCCCCAAGATGTACTTGTAATACTTTTCCATGTAAGAAACAAATCTGATCGAAATCCTTTTGACACTGGAGTTGTATCCTGCTGGGTAAAGTTGACCCACTTTTTCTCTGATGCTAAACTGCCACCTCTTTAGAATACATCTGTACCAGATAAGTACTGTGTTTCTGTACTAGCCTGCTTGTGCTCCAAGACATACTTAAGTAGGTTAAGAGGTTTAAAGAGAGGAGACAAACACAGTTCGCCAGAGCAGGCACACACGTCGTCTGTAACTTCACATTCACTAACAACTCATATTTTCTTTCCAGGTTATTATCTGGCCAGCCAGGGACAGGAGCAGACTCCTGTACTGAATAATGGTTCCATAAAAGCTGCAATGCCCTCCTGTGATGACAGCACAGTGCAGGGCTGGTCCATCACTTCTTTAATGTAAAGGAGTGTGTCTTTATTCCTTATATTTTGTTCTACTCAAATACAATTTTTTTGTGTGTGGTTGGATGTATACCAATTATAAAATTCTATACTTTTTAAAACTTCTTATTTTTAAATAATCTTAGATTTATAGGCAGTTGTCAAGATAGTGTAGCAGGGTCCTGCATCTCCTTACACAGCTTCCCCTATGGTCACACTGCAGGTGACAAGCACATGCGAGAAGCAGGAAGCAGACATTGGTGTAATGTGGTGTGCACATTGCTCTGAGCCACTTGCTGATGGGTACTTTAAGAAACCAAAGCCACAGTCCAGGTGAGAACCCTCCTCCATCGCAGAGAATTTCCTCTGGCTGCCTCTCTAATCACACCTACCTGCCCAGCCCCCTTTTCCCGGTAACTTGTAGTCTTTTCTACATCCATGTTTTTGTCATTTCCAGAATATTCTGTGAATAGAATCAATGTGTGAAATTTTTCAATCACTGTAGTTTAGTTAACACAGTGCCTTTGTGTATAGTTGGCTCATGCTTTTTTAATCTCTGTCTTTTGTTTGAGGGGTTCAGACCATTTACATTTAATGTGTTATGGTTATGTTAACCCTTGAGGATGCCCTTTTGTCTTTTTGTCTTCTAATAGCTCCCTCTATTTCTGTTTCTTCTGTTGTCCAGTGAACTTGAACTCTTTTTAGAATTGGCCTTTATTTGTCTGTAATGTTTTGAGTGCATCTCTTCGTATAGGTTTTTCAGAGTTTGCTGCAGGTATTACACTTACAATCTCACAGTCTACTAAAGTTGACATTTTACTATCTGAGTGAAGAACAGAAATTTTAACTCATTTTAAGTCCCTTTCCCTTCCTTTAAAAAAATAATTACCTTAATGTTCTCTCCACATATATTTAGAACTACATCAGAAAGTGTTATAATTTTTGCTTCACTTGTCAAACATGATTTAGAAGACTCGAGAGGAAAAAGAAAGTCGGCTGTACTGGCCCCTCTGGCCCATAGTTTTGCTCTTTCTATTGTTCTTTTTTCCTTGTGTCCAAGAACCGCACTTTAATAGTTTCCTTTGTGTTTCAGAAACTCTGCCAACAGCAACTTCTCTTAGTTTTACTTCATCTGAGAAGGTCTTGATTTTTTTTCTTCATTCCTGAAGGATGGGTCTTTGTATGGATAGGTTTTTGTTTGTTTTTGTAATGTAAAAGACTATAAAAAGAAAACTGGAAAACTTGGCCAACTAGATACAAAAGCATTAGAATTAATGGTTTGATATGCCATTCTTGACTTAAAGATCCATTATTACAGGGCCGGTGAGATGGCTCAGCGGCGTAAGCGCCTGCCTTGCAAGCGCGAGGGCCCGAGTTGGACTCCCGGATCCCACATACGAAAAAGGGGCCGGTGATATCGCTCAGTGGCACGGGTGCCTGTTGGCACGCGAGGTCCTGAGGTCGACCCCCCGGTACCCACAAAAAAAAAAAAAAAAAGATCCATTATTACAAATATGCTAATCCTATCCAAATTTAACCACAAATTTAATAGAGGATTTTAAGAAATTTGACCCAGTTATTTAAAATATTATGTGAAGAGTAATGTGAGAAAATAGGCAGAAAATGTCTGAAGTAAAGAGAATTTGCCAAACATCAACATGTATTGTAGAGCCACGATTTAAACCATTGTTCAGGCATCGGGGTACACTGCTCAATGGAGTGGCACATACATTACAAGGAAAACTCAGGCGCATACAACTGTATACTAAAAGCAGCACTTGCAGGGCCAATGAGATAGCTCAGCAGCGTAAGCATCTGCCTGGCAAGCGCGAGGTCCTGAGTTCGACTCCCAGAACCCACATACGAAAAAAAGGCCGGTGATATCGCTCAGCGGCACGGGCGCCTGCTGGCGTGAGAGGTCCTGAGGTTGACCCCTGGTACCCACAAAAAAAAAAAAAAAAAGTGGCACTTGCAATAATTGGCAAGTGTGGATTGTCAGTAAATGGATTATTCAATAAATGTTTTGAAAATTAAGTTAGATATATACTATTTTTACCTTAAATAAATTCTAAACAGATTAAAGATTTAAACATAAAAAAGAAACCAGTAAGGTATATGAAGAAAACTCTTTGAAAATATTTTTATTAGTGCCTATTAATTTTATAAAATATCAGGTTCCGATGTATTATATAAATGTATTTTCATACATTCATGAAAACACATTTATATTTGAAATACATATTTCATATATTATGTATGAAAATACATTTATACAATACATTTTGATCATACCCACTCCCCTATTATCTTCCCTTACACTCTTCTCCCTTCCCCCCTTATTCTCTTCCTCTTGCCTAATAATAGTTTCCCTTCTACTTCTATGTCATCCACATATTATGGAATACATGTGATTCTTGTCTTTCTGAGTCGGCTTATTTCACTTCGTAGGCTGATTACAGTTTCATCCATGTTCTATAAGTGATGTAATTTTATTCTTCTTCATTTGTACCATATAGGAAACTCTTTTTTAAGAAGAAATTTTTCAGGTGAATGTTTTGCACTCTTGGATTGAGAAAGTAGTTTCTAAGCATGTCATCAAGGTAAAAGCAAAGATGGAAAAATGATAAATTTTCTACACTCACATTTTTTGACATGCTCTATAGGAAAAACAAAAGCCTAACAATTGGCTGAACAACAAAACAACAGCAAGACCGAGAGTAAATCATAGAAATTCAAACGCTAGAGGGTACGTCCCACATGCTAGTTTTGCATTCTCTGTTTCGCATATTCATGTGTTTGCAGCCAGTATAGTTCACATCCATGCGACAGATCCAGACAAAGATCAGACACGGTCGTTTCCTCCCAAGTTGACGCCATCTCTTCTAGCAATACCATCTGTCCCACTTTTCCTTATTTTCCCACTGAATAGAATTGCTCAAGGCTTCCCAAAAGAGCAATATATAATTTCACTTGAAATTTTTTGCCAAAATGGGAAAATTAAAGGATGACTGAGTAGAAGCTGACAGCAAATCAAAGCTTCTCCAGCACCTGGAATTGAGACATCTGGAAAACAACTAGTTTGCAAGGAGAAAGAGAAGAAGAGCTTTGGGAATCAAGAAGGAGCCAACAAAAAAACTACAAATCACGGAGAAAGAGAAGACAACACAGAGAAAAGAATGAAGCTGTCTGGAGTGCAGACCCTGGCTTTTAAGAGGTGGGCCTTATTCTGAAAGCACAGAGGGGGCCAGCAGCCCCAGGGGTAGACAATGGACCACGTGAGCCGTGCTGGCCCCGGGAAAAACCTTCAGCTATTGCAGCTGTAAACACAGTGCAGTGCATTCTGGAAGTGACTCCTTCTGCGTGGCTGGCCGGCTTTGGGGAACAAATCCACTCCAGGGCCTGCCCTGTTTGGGAGTGGCGTAGTCGGGAGCCATCTTGGGCAGGGGTTTATTGTTTGAGACTGAGCGACTAAGGGAACCAGAGTCACTGAGCAGCCTCACTTAAGGGGCTGTAGGGTCATGTCAGCACAGTGACCGGGTGAGAGATAGTCGACGAGCCTGTCATGGAGAGGTGGGGGGCTATGTGCAGACCCCCGAGCAGAGAGCTGAGCTCGGGCTGTGGAGGACATGGCGGCCCCACCCTCCGTGATGAGAATCCAAGCCGGCTACACGTGGTTTTCCGAGATGCCTGAGTCTGAAGCACCGAGATGGCGTCGAGGGGTTTGATCGCTCCACGGCAGCTTTCTTCTGATGTAGAACTCGGTGATCTGTTTGCTGTCCCCATCCACCAGCACGGTCGGTGATATTCCTCTGCTTGGACATTTGCTATACCCCAGGGTGTATGAGCAGAGGAGCATCAGGAAAAAGTGGGTCACCTCACGGACCCAAGGACTGCAGAGCTGGGCAGGGGCAGCTGGGCAGGGGCAGCAGGGCCGTGGGGTGCACAAAAGCCTCTAGAGCGAATACAGCGTGAGGCAGACCACGTACCACCCACTGGCCCTGCCTAGTGGTAAAGGTAGGGCAGGACTCGGCATTCACAGCAAAAGGTGAGTGTGGGGATTCAACAGGCCCCGGCCTGACTCACTACCCTCCCACGTGTCAGGTGGATTTCAGCCCTGCAGACCCAGCTACCCAACAGACACCTGGACCTGCAGGATTTCTTTCAATGCATTTCTTTTTCATTTTTTTTTTCTTTTCGTTTTCTTTTGTTTTTTGCTTACTTTGCTCTTTTTTCTTGTTTTTCTTTCTTCTTCTTTTTTGTTTTCTGTTACTTTTACCTAATTCTATTTATTTTTAAAAATTCTTGGGCTGGTGAGATAGCTCAGCGGCATAAGCCCCTGCCTGGCAAGTGCGAGATCCTGAGTTCGGTTCCTGGTACCCACATAAAGGAAAAAGAAAAAAAATTCTTTAATTGGATTTTTATCTCAGTTGTGTCTGCTCATCTTCCTTTCTTTTGTTCTTTTTAAAATTTTAATTCTTCTTTTATTTTTCCCTTTCCACCTCTCTTTCATTGTTATTACTACTATTAATCTTTATCAACTTTTAGTGTTTTAGTTTACTCTATGTTATTATTTCTGATTTCTTTTTATGGTTAATGTTGGTACAGTTTTTGCTTTTAGTGAGTCTTCACTGTATGTCACTATCTGGTTTGTCTTTGTGTCTATATTACTGTTGTGGCTGGGGATATAGCTCAGCAGCACAGTGTCTGCCTGGCAAGCATAAGGTCGTCAATTCGATTCCCAGCAAAAAAGTTTTTAAAAAGCCATGTATATTACTGTTGCTTACCTCTTTTGCGTTGTTAATGGTGGTGTATTTGTTGCTTTTAGTTGGTTTTTACTCTATGTCAATATCTGCTTTATTTTTGTAATCATTGGCATTATTGTGGTTCGTTTTCTCCTAAGTGGTGTGGAGGATCAAGCTCTCAAAAAAAATCCTGAGCCAAGAAGACCCTCAAATAAAAGTGGCAAAGATATCCATTCCAACAAATCCAGAAATCTCAATATACAAACACAGGAGTGCAAAAACAAGGCGGTATTACTACTCCAACCTTCTATGATTTGCCAGTCACAATGCAAAGATATCAAAGTGGATGAAATGCCTGAAAAATAATTCAAAATGTTGATTTATAAAATTATTAATTTAACCCAACAGACAGAGAGAAATAATAAAAATTAGAGGAGATAGAAACTAAAGGAACAATACACTGAATCAATAAAACAAAGATTGGTTCTTTGAAAAATTAACAAGATTGATAAACACTTTTTGTGTGTGTGTGTGGGTACGGGGGGTCAACCTCAGGACCTCGCGCGCCAGCAGGCGCCCATGCCACTGAGCAATATCACCGGCCCTTTTTTCGTATGTGAGTACCAGAAGTCGAACTAAGGACCTCACACTTGCCAGGCAGGCGCTTATGCCACTGAGCTATCTCACCGGCCCGACTGATAAACCCTTAATCAAACTATCCAAAAGAAAGAGAGGACCCATATCAACTCAACTAGAAATGAAAAAGTGGATATTACAATTGATACCACTAAAATCCAGAGGATAATTAAAGACTACTTTGAAAACCTATATTCTAATAAATCAGATAATCTAAAGGAAATGGATACATTTCTAGATACATGTGACTTGCCAAAACTGAACCAAGAGGATATAAAAAACCCAAACAGGACAACAACAATCAATAAGATTAAAGCAGTAATAAAAAGTCTCCCAACAAAGAAAAGCCCAAGACCAGACAAGTTTACAACTAAATTTTACCAAACCTTTAAAGAACTAGCACCAGCCAGCCATGGTGGCACACTCCTGTGTTCCCAGCACTCAGGAGGCTGAGGCAGGAGGATCACTGCAAGTTCAAGGCCAGTCTGGGCCACATAGTGAGTTCAAGATCATTTCATGATAAAAACCCTACAGAAACTGGGTATTGAAAGAACATTCCTCAATACAGTAAGAGACCATATACAACAACCACAGTCAAAATCATTCTGAGTGGGGAAAAATTGAAAGTATCCTCTCAAATCAGTAACAAGGCAAGGATTCCACTCTCATCACTTATTCAATATTGTTACTGCAATTTTAGCTAGAGTGATTAGGCAACAGAAAAAAAATGGGATAGAAATGAAAAAGGAAGAAGTCAGCTTCTCCATTTTCTGCCTCTACTTTCTATTAATCCAGCCAACATGTTACCTGTTCAGTTAGTTCCCCTCCTGACAGGAATCAAAATAGCCCCTGTTGGCACTGGGCCAGCCACAATAAAAGCCCCTGCTTACCTTACCCAATGGCTGCCCATGCTGACAACCTCTGTTCCTGACCAAGAACAAATAAAATTCACTGCTCTGGTACATAAAGACAGAGTTACCTGCTACTGCCCAGAATGTGACCCCCCCACTTGATTGGCCTTCCATCCATCTTGCCTGACTAACCCTCCCCTTTGCCATTTCTCTATTCTTTCTCTATTAAACTTACTAACCTGCAAGATTTAATCCACCTGTTGGCTGCTGCTGTGCTCCTAAACTGCTGAGGCCTGAATTTGCTCACCACAAAAAAGAGGGCTTGATCAGACTTCCAGGAAGATGGAGGACTGGTGAATAGCAAAGAAATAGCCTTTCTGGGATTTGGTGACCAGATGCTGGAATATAGCAATGTTAGGAAGAGAAAAAGGAGGGAAGTGGGTCCCTGGGAACCAGCAAGGATCTGAAGTGAGAATCGAAGCCCATGGGGAGAGCAAAGAGAGAGACCTCAATGCAGAAGAAGTAAATGGCAAGTGGTGCTTTCTCCTTGAGCCCTGACTCACTGCATGGGGGGGGTCAAACCTACAGACACATAGTGACACTGGTGACGCTGGAGGCCCCCATGGAGAAATGCATCAGTAGAATGGAGCAATGGACACAGCAGACTACGGTGCCTGGTGAGTTATTCAGGTTCAGACGTCCCCCGGGAGAGGGCAATTGGCTGGTAGCATCTTGGAGAAGGGGCAACTGAGCTTGGAACTCAGAGCAGCTGCAGGTTGGCTCCCAGTGTCAGGGTGAGGCAGAACCGAGTTCAAGTCAGCAAGAGGTCAAGGAGCTGAGTTCAAGTGGCAGGGAGCTGAGCTCAAGCTGACGGGAGGCACATGGAGTGCTGCAGGCTGAACAAATCAGGTTCTGGCCTCACAGCCAGAAACCAGCCTGACTTTAGGGGAACTGGAGGTGCAGGCTCGCTGGGATTACTCGCCACCCTGCTGTAACACTACCGCTGTCTCGCTGGCATCAATCACCACGGATCTGGGCTCTGCCTGCCCACTCCGTCTACCAGGGACCGCAGAGACACACCCTGAGGTGAACATTTCTTTTCTCCCTTTTTTGGTTATTTTTTCTTCTTTTCTTGATTGATTGTTCTTGTTTTTATTTTTATTTTATTTATTTATTTATTTTTTGTGGGTACCGGGGGTAGAACTCAGGACCTCGCGCACCAGCAGGTGCCCATGCCGCTGAGCGATATCACCGGCCCCTTTTTCGCATGTGGGTTCCGGGAGTCGAACTCGGGCCCTCACACTTGCCGCTGAGCTATCTCACCAGCCCTTGTTCTTGTTTTTATATGAGTGTAAACACTGTTTCTTATTTTTAAGCTTTTGTTCTGTTCTGTTCTGTTCTGTTCTTGTATTTATTTCTTCCTTCTATTTTTCCCTCCTATCTTCTTCACCAGTTTCCCAAAGTTTCAGTAATCTTTCTTTATCCTCCAGCCTTGCTTCTAATCTCTTCCTCTTCTTCTATTTCTCTATTTTCCCCCTCATCTCCTTTAAATTTTCTCCCCTGAAGGTAAAATTGCCATATTGAGGGCATATTTACTCTATACAGTTTTCTAGTTTGTTCTAGATTTTGTATAACCACAAATCTAGTTCATATGGTTAAAGGTGGCAAATTAATAGTTACCACAGTTTGTCATTTTCTAGATTGTGCTTGATGCTATTGTTATTACTGATTGTACTACTTTAGCCAAGGTGATATAATTGTTCTAATTTGTTGTTCTTCCCTGTATGACAAGACTGAGATTGCCTGATGGTCATAAATAATGCTATAGGCCAGTGCCAAAGAACCAGGGGCTGGGCCAAATAGGCAGCAACTTCTCATCCCCAGTAAATTGAAGAGAAAGCAGGTTGCAACAGACTCAAAACCCAAAAGCCAGCTACACCTGGAAGACATCTCTGAGAAGTAATCATTTCCTAAAGGTTCTCAATACTAGCAATAAAGCAACTGGCACAAGCAATTTACAGACATCAACCCAGGAATCAAAATAAAAAAGAAATAGAAAATGAGAAGGCATGGAAGCAAGATCCAATGCCAGACTTCCAGGTCACTGAAGTCAAACCCAGGGGGCAATGAGATGGAACAATCTGAAGGCCATCTACCTGGACTCTCCGGTAACAGTGGGAGTAACAAAGCAGATGAGACTCTAGAAATAATTAAATCAGAAATAATTTCTCTGATAACTACAGACATGGTGACTATAATGAAGGACATGGTTAGCAGATACAGATTTTAAAAAATAGAGGAGCATAGTAAAATGATAGAAACCGTGAATGCCCAACACAGGAAAGAAATGAAATACATGAAACAGATTCAGTCCTGGGGGTTAAAAATTCTATTGAAATTATACACAGCAGAGCAAGCCAATATGAGGACGGAATATCAGATATAGAAGATGGGATAATGGTTAGCGATCATGAAAAGAAAGATTTCTTAAAAATATCAAAAGACCATGAAAAATCAATCCAATAGCTGTTAAATGATGCCAAGAAAATAACATAAGATTGATTGGAGTCAATGAAAAACCAGGAGATAGTACAAACGACATTAAAATCCCAGTCATAGAAGTAATGTCAGAAAACTTCTCAACATGGAAAAAATTTGACATACAGGTAAATGAGGCATGTAGAACTCCAATTTGCCATGATCAGAAAAAATCTACATCAAGGCATATAGTAGTCAAGATTCCAGAAATTCAGCACAAGAACAAAATACTAAAAGCTGTTAGAAAAAAGAAACAAATCACCTATAAATGAAAGCCCATAAGAATTATAGCAGACTTCTCAACACAAAGCCTCAAGTCAAGGAGATCTTGGAGTGAAGTATTTCAAACCGTAAAAGAAAACAACCTGCAACCCAGACTGTCACACCCTGCAAAATTATCTTTCAAAATTGATGGAGAAATTAAGATATTTCCATGACAAAGAACACTTGAAGAAATTCATGACCACCAAACCAGCTCTCCAAAATATTCTGAAGGACATTCCAGAAAAAGATAATTAGGACTACAACTCCACGAACTGCAACAGTACGAATTTACCAGGCAAGGCAAGTAATTAAACAGAGGGGGAACAAAAGGGAACCAACAACAGGAAAATAACATGACAAGGATAAGTCAGTACACATCAGTTATAACCACCCATGTAAATATTCTCATCAATCAAAGGAAACAGATCAGCAGAATGGATCAAGAAACAAGATCCAAAAATATGCTGCACAAAAGAAACACATTTAATTCAAAAACAGATTCAGAGACAGAAATTCTAAGAATGGAAAACAATACTGCATGTGACAGGAACCCGGAAATAAAGCGGGAGTAGCTATTCTATTAGCAGACAGTGTGAACTTCAAGCCAAGACTGATTAAGACGACAAAGAAAGTCACTATATCCTTGGAAAGGGAACAATCCAAGAGGAAGAGATAACAATCATAAATATGTATGAACCAGATACCAGCACACCCAACTACATACTACAAATATTAATGAACACGAAAAATCAAATAAGCACTAACAGAATTGTAATGAGGGACGTCAGTACCACACCATCACAAATAGACAGAACAACTAGGCAAAAAAATCAAAAAGAAACATTAGAACTGAACCAAACTTTTGAACAAATAGACTTAGTAGCTGTCTGCAGAGTGCTCCACCCTATAAGAGAATACACATCCTTCTCAGCTGCACATGGGATGTTTTCCAAAGAAGGCCACATGCTAGCCCATAAAACATGCTTACGTAACACAAAGGATTGAAATTATCCCATGCATATTATCAGACTATAGTGCAATGAAAACGTAAATCAATGGCAAAAGAAATCACAAAAACTGTATACACATGAAAGTTAAATAACACCTTCCTGAACAACCAATAGGTCACAGATGAAATTAAAGAAGAAATTAGTTTCTACAATTAAACAATAATGCCAATACAATTTACCAGAACTTATGAGACACAATGAAAGCAATGAACTCCCATATCAGAAAAACAGAGTGAGGTCAAATAAACAACCTCAACCTTCTAGAAAAAGAAGAGCAAGTCAAACCCAAATCTCATACAAGGGAGGAAATTATAAAGATCAGAGCATAAATTAATACAATTGAGACTAAGAAAACCATTAAAAAATCAATTTATTGAAGAGTTGGTTCTTTGAAAGGTTAAAATAAAATTGATAAGCCCTTAGTCAATCTTATAAAAAAGGGAAAGAAAAGACTCTAATCCATGCAATCAGGAATGAAAAGGGTAAAATAACAACCAATCCTGCAGAAATCCAGAAGATGATCAACACCTACTTCTAGAAACTGCATTCTAATAAGATGGAAAACACAAAAGCAATGGACAGTTTCCTAGATACATAAGAATTACTAAAGCCAAATCAAGAAGATATAAAATTTCTAAATAACCCAATATCAGTCAGTGAAATTGAAGACGTAATAAAAAACCTACCAATGAAGAAAAGCCCAGGCCCTGACAGATTCACTGCTGAATTCTACAGGAAATTTAGAGAAGACCTAATGCTGCTAATTCTGAAACTCTTTAATGAAATTGAAAGGGAAGCAATACTCCCAAATTCATTCCTGGAAGCAAGCATTACCCTGATACCAAAACCAGAGAAGGAACCAACCAAAAAGGAAAACCCATGTCTCTCACCATACACTAAACTAAAATCCAAATGAATCAAAGATCTAAACATTAAAATAAAAACACTAAATCTGCTGGAAGATAGAATAGGTAGAACTCTTGAAGACATAGCATAGGCAAACACTTTATGAACAAAACAGTGATTGCATAGGAACTATTGCAAAGAATCAACTGGGATCTCATCTTATTAAAAAGCTTTTGCAAAGCAAGAGAAACCATCAACAGAGTGAAGTGATAATCCACAGTGTGGGATAAAAGTTTTCCCAGCTGCTCTTCAGACAAAGAACTACTATCTAGAATATATAAAGAACTAAAAAAAAAAAAAAAAAAAAAAATCAGACCCCCCAAATTTAAAGACCCAATCAAAAAATGAATAGACACTTCTGGGATAAAGAAGTAGAAGTGAAAAATAAATATAAGAAAAAATGTTCACTATCACTGGTCATTTGAGACATGCAAATTAAAATAATGCTGAGATTCCATCTCACTCTAGAAAGAATGGCTATCATCAACAAAGCCATCAATAACAAATGCTGGAGGGACTGTGTCGATAAAGGAACCCTTCTCCACTGTTGGTGGGAATGTAGACATGTGTAACCACTGTGGCAATCAGTGTGGAGGTTCCAAACACTTTATGAACAAAACAGTGATTGCATAGGAACTATTACAAAGAATCAACTGGGATCTCATCTTATTAAAAAGCTTTTGCAAAGCAAGAGAAACCATCAACAGAGTGAAGTGATAATCCACAGTGTGGGATAAAAGTTTTCCCAGCTGCTCTTCAGACAAAGAACTACTATCTAGAATATATAAAGAACTAAAAAAAAAAAAAAAAAAAAAAAATCAGACCCCCCAAATTTAAAGACCCAATCAAAAAATGAGTAGACACTTCTGGGATAAAGAAGTAGAAGTGAAAAATAAATATAAGAAAAAATGTTCACTATCACTGGTCATTTGAGACATGCAAATTAAAATAATGCTGAGATTCCATCTCACTCTAGAAAGAATGGCTATCATCAACAAAGCCATCAATAACAAATGCTGGAGGGACTGTGTAGATAAAGGAACCCTTCTCCACTGTTGGTGGGAATGTAGACATGTGCAACCACTGTGGCAATCAGTGTGGAGGTTCCTCAAAAAACTAGTACTAGAGGTTCCATTTGACACAGCTATTCCTTTTCTTGATATCTTCCCAAAAGAATTAAAAGCATCATACCACAGCAATATGTGCACACCTGTGTTTATAGCATCACAGTTTGTAATAGCTAAATCTTGCTTACAGCCCAAATCCCACCAACAGATCAATGAATAAAGAAGATGTGTTTTTTTTATACAATGGAGTATTACTCAGGCATAAAGAAGGATAAACAAGACATTTCTAGCTAAATGTATGCACTTTGATACCATACTCTTAAGTGAAATATATCAGACACACATGTGTAAGTGCTGCATTGTTTCTCTAGTGTGAGAAACTGAAAGTGTAAAGAAGGACCAAAATGTATAATAGATATTGTGAAATGGGGAAAAAATATTCAAATGGGAAGAGGAACAAGGGGAGGAAAGGGAGAAAGGAAGGAAGGGAAAAGAAAAAAGTGGGAAAAGAAGGAAATAATGGAAACAAAGCTTCTGTAAATAAGGAAAGGAAGAAGAGTTGAAGGGAGGGGAGGGGAATGGGAAAAAAAAGAATCAGGATATATCATGTACAGGTACAAATTCCCTATGCTGAATGCGATCATTATGTATACCTGGAATATATCAATAACCTGAATTAATAATAAAAAATTGCAATTTATAGATAATATCAACATGACAGTGATGCACAAGACAGCTTTGCTAGACTGAGACCTACTGGGGAGGGACTGGGTTGGGATTTCACGAGTGAGACCGGGACCAACAAGGCCTGGGGGCAGAAGGTACATCTGTTCCAGCTGCCCAGCAAGGGGGCCCCAGAGGAGAGGACAGGTACACTCAGGAAGCTGGGAAGAGGATCTGATGTCAGAATGAGAAACTTGATATTTACCCAGGATAGGGGAACAAGGTGACGCATAAAATTACATGAAAACTAAAACTCGAATATGTTACATGACAAGGTGAACTGAAATGGGCTGCAAAGTAGAGATGTTTATTATACCATGTATTAGCTTTCTTGTGGCTGAGACACAACACCTGATACCGCAACTTAAAGGAGGAGAGGTTTAATTTGGCTCACAGTTGCAAGGAATTCAGTCCATGGTCACCTGGCTCCAAGGCAAGAATGTCATTGTGCGAAGGTGTGGAACAGCAGATCTGCTCAGTTCATGGTGACCAGGAAGAAGATCAGGGGAAGAGTGCCAGAAAGAACAGGCAAGAGACCATATATAGGACCTGTTATGGCTTGTATCTAGATGTCCCCCCAAAGCCTCATGCACTCATAGGTGGGGATTCCCAGAGGTGGCTGGACCTAGGGTATGTGAATATGGATTAAGGGTGTGTGATAACTACATTGGTTTAGCAGTTCTGGATGTGGGTAACGGAGGCTCCACCCTGGATATGGGTGGCTTGAGTCAATAGGCTTGTAGCTAGGATGGAATATAAAGTGAAAAATGGAAGGCAAGGTTTTTCTGCCTCCTGCCTGCGCTGCTATGGACTGTTTCTCCTCTGCAGTGTCCCTCTGCTGTACCACTCTGTCTTGGAGCCAGCCGACTATGGACTGGAACCTCTACAAACTGTGAACTGAAATAAACTTTTCCTCCTTTAACTTGTGGTTGTTTAAATATTGTATTGTTTCTCTGGCGTGAGAAACTGAAAGTGCAAATAAGGACTAAAATGTATAATAGATATTGTGAAATAGGAAGAAAATGTACAAATGGGAAGGGGAAAAAAGGAGGGGGAGGGGAAAAGGAAGGAAGGGACGAAGAAAAAAAGAATAGAAGGAAAAAGTGGAAACAAATCTTTTGTAAATAAGGAGGGGAAGAGGGGTTGATGGGAGGGGAGGGGAATGTGAAAAAAAAAAGAAGCAAGATATATCTTGAACAGGTACAAATTCCCTATGACGAATGTTATCATTCAGTATATCATTCCGTAAAAGGTGGGCTCTGTGCATTTCTCCAGGAGACCCGCTGTTTCTGCATCAACAAGTCCAGACTCATATGAGATGCATCAAAAGGCTGCATGATCAAGCCAACTTCCTACAAAATCAGGCCTCCTCCTGGAGCCTTCCTGGCTGGCTGACCACTTCCTGGAACTCCTGGTTCATATCCCTTCTTGGGCCCATTGTTTCAATAATCCTGCTAATCATATTTGCCCTTCTCTCTTCCCGATCCTGTCTAGCTTTTTCCAAACACAGATGTATCAGTTCACTTCTCAAGTCCTCACCAGTCAACCCTACCAGTCCCACAACTCCTCACCTGCTCAGCCTGAAACAGCACCTTCTAGAGCTCCAATGCCTGTTCTTACCCTACTTAATTAGCCTGTTTCAAGGATTTCTCCAACAGAACCACAGCAACCTCATAGGCAGTTACCAAGGACCATATCAAGACAGTACTTCTCCTTCAATCCTGGTCATACCCTGATCACTGCCCCCATCAGCTGGAAGTAGCCAGAGAGAACACATTGTCTGTTTTCCTTTATCCAACCCTAGGATTTGGAATGAAGGAACCAGACCACCAAAGTCTTAGCCAGGTCGCAAGTCACAGCCATTCCAGGCCCTCTGCTCACTTAAAAAGTTGAGCACTTTAAGTTCCCTCTGCTCTGAATAGGCCATCCCAGGTCAACGAGGCCCAGTAACCACAGTTTCCCTGAGAACAACCAATCCAAGGTGTAATTCCCCAGGGATTACAGTCTCCAAAAGAGCCCTATCTCAAAAATATTCACAGCTTCCTCTTACAACCCTATAAAACCCCATAGCTGGTAAGGTACAGTATCTTTGTGGCCTTGGTCCTAACAGTCCCACTCAGGTTTTAACCCCAATAAAACCTGCCTCGGCTGTTGAGCTCAATTCCTTTTTCCTAATATTTAGTGCCCTGTGTGAGGGCGTGGTTGCTTGGATCACTTCGGTGACCCCCCCCTTCTTCCTCCCCTTCACCCTTCCTTTGCACCCAACTGTGACGAGTCTGAGGATGGTGATTTATGAGTGTCTGGTGCCCCTAAGAACTAGAAGACTAAAGAAAGAAATTAAAGAAGACACTGAAATATGAAAAGATCTCCCATGTTCATGAATTGGTAGAATTAATATTGTCATAATGGCCATATTACTAAAAGTGATCTACATATTTAATGTGTTTTTCTATGAAAATACCAATGACATTCTTCACAGAACTGAAAAAATATAATCCTAAAATTCAGATGGAAACACAAAAGAACTAGAATAGCCAAATTCTAAGTTTAAAAAAACCAAAAAAACAAAAATGGAGGGCTGGAAGCATCACATCTATTTCAAATTATGCTGCAAAGCCATAGTAATAAAAACAGCATTGTATTGGCACAAAGATAGACTTTGGTGACTCTTAGACATAAACTATAATGCATTTTGCATAAAGAGATGTGCATGAGTCTTTTGGGGACTGGGGCAGAATGTTATGGTTTATATGTAAACATCCCCCAAGAACCTCATGCACTCGTAGGTGGGGCTTTTGGAAGGTGACTGATGTTATGGCTTGTGTCTACATGTCCCCCTAAAGCCTCATGCAGTCGTAGGGAAGGCTCTTCAGAGGTGGCTGGATCTGGAGTGTGTGGTACTGAGATCAAGGGTATATTACTACATCAGTCCGCTGATTGATTTGGCATAGTTCTGGCTAGGATTATGGGTGTGAGTGCTACACCTGCTCTAGGGTGAGGAACCTGCATAAAATATAAGGGGCAGAAAGAGGGCTAATGAGCACTCTTACCTGCCTGCTTGCTGTTGACTATTTCTCCTCTCCGATGCCCCTCTGCAATGCCACCCTGCCTTGGAGGCAACTAACTATGGACTGAAACCTCTACAAACTGTGAGCCAAATAAAGCTTTCCTTCTTTAACTTTTGGTATTGGGTATTTTGTCTTAGCAGTGAGAAAGTAACTGAGACTTTCTTGTTAGTAGATGGAGTCTGGTGGGAGGAGGCGGGTCACTGGGGTGTGACCTGGAAGGGCAGCTCTCCCTTCCTGACTTCTTCCTTCACACTCTCCCTCTCTGCTTCCGGGCCGGCAGGATGTGAGCAGCTCTCCTCTGCGTCCCTTCTCCATTTCCTTCCTGGATTGGAGCCAGCTGACTATGGCCTGAAACCTCTACAAACCGGGAGCAAAATAAACCTTTCCTCCTTTAAATTTTGGATGTCAGGTATTGTGTCTCAGTGATGAAAAAATGACTAAGGTAATGTGGAATCTAAAAAACTGACAAGAAAGTAGAAGGGAAACTACTATTAGACAAGAGGAAGGGAATAAGGGGGGCATAAAGGCAAATGGCAGGGAGATGTATATGAACATGTATATGAGACCCCCCAAAATGTGAAACTAAGGGGCAGGCAGGACAAGGAGGGGGAGTGAAAAAGATCAAAATACGTTAGGAATCTGCCAAAATGAAAACTACTAATCTGTATGACCAATGAAAATAAAAGGAAATTTAATAGGAGGAATTTTTAAAATTAAAAATAAAAAAGGAAAATTGTTAGTTTGGAAATTAGTTGATGAAACTCATCTTGACTTTCAGCTTGCTTGCTTTTTGCTTTTCATTTTGAATGCTCTCCAAATATCAATAGGAGTATCCAGGGCTTTCTAGCAAACACTGACGTTACCCATCGCTGGCTAATCTACACGCACATTTCTCTACTGGAATGTCACTCAGTGTTAGAGCACTTGCCCAGCATTCATCAGGCCCTTGGTTCAATTCCCAGTACCTTGAAAAAAAGCATCCAGCACCTTTACTCACTCATACATTGTGGCACTCAGGGTGGGTGAGGATGGAACATGACGTCGCTGCCCGGATGCACGGTCCACCCCCTGCGGGGGAGAGGACCGCTTTGCAGTAGAGGGTGGATATGGGGATTTAGGGTAGCAAGGTGACTGCACAGGCAAACTATCCCTGTGTCTGGCATCAGCTGACCTCCTGAGACAGCTTCCTCTCTGCAGATGGGAGTAGCTCTCACTCACGGGCCATGGGCAGGACCGGGTAGAAGTATCTCAGTGATTTATGAGCTGTGAACGCTGTGAGTGTATCCCCGGACATTCTCCAGCAAAGCCGTGTCTAGTATTACTTTACTTACATAAATCCCAGTGTGCGTGAGCCCAGGGATTTGTTCAGTTCTGTGCTCATCCAGGAGAGCTGGCCCTGTTCTGTGACAGGCCTTGTGGAAACTTCTAGGAGGCAACTGTATGTCTGGGGCAATCCATAGAAAGCACTTTCAAATATTAGGTTTCTCTCTACCTGGATTTGAGACCCACCTAGCACCGGCCCTCAGCTGAAAGCAGACTTTCTCGGAGGCCTCGAGGGGCTAGTCAACCTTTCAGGCTTCTCATTCTATGGTGAACTGGGGAGTCCTGCCACACAGATGAGAAAGGAAATACTCCTAAAATGTTACAGTACTGGCCAAATGAGCTGATCCTACCCCCATGCACAGGATCGGTTTTTTGAGAACGAGTCATTCCCTGTCTTCCAGGAGCAGAGGTTTTTCCCCAGAGCACAGGCCTGGCGGTCAGACTTGAGATGGTCCTGCTCCTTCCCACACTGGCAGCCCTGGTGTCTTGACCTCACCACTGGATGCGCACCCAGAGCTTCAGTCATTTTCAACTGCGTCTGTGAGCCCTGCAGCTATCAAGAGAAACTGGCCAAGTTTACTTCCTCCCTCTGCTTCCAGCCCTCAAGGAGAAAAAGAAAGAGAAACCACATCCGACCTTTAAAAATGGAGCAAATACCATTTCCTGGAGTTCTTTGACTTCCTGCTGCACTTCCTAGTCAGGCTCCCGAACCTTCTCTGTGGCCACCATGCACAACTGTGGTGTTGGTGCCAACTGTGGTGGGGTGAAGACTCCAGGGGCAAAAGAGGGGCAGCCCTGCCACCTGGGGCCTCCACAGCACAGGTGGCAATGAGTCCCAGGGCTACTGGAACAGACAACACAAACAGGGTGGCATAAAACAACAGAAATTGGTTGTCCCGCAGTTTTGGAAACTAGAAGTGCAAATTCGAGGAGTTGCAGGGCCTCCCTGCCTTTGAAGGCTCCAGGGGCTTCCTCCTGCCTTACTCTTCCAGCTCGGGCAGCTCCCGGCAGCCCTGGGTCTGTGCGGCCTGGTGGCTGCTCTGCTCCTGTCTCCACCTTCAGCACCTCACTGTGTCAGGGTCCCATGGGTGACGCAAAGTAAAGTGACCGAGCCCAGTGCTTCACAAGTGCCCATGGACCCACAAAGACCTGGGCGTCTTGTGACGGTGCAGAGCTGGTCTCAGCTCCTCTGGGCCAGGCCTGAGAGCCTGAAGTTCTAACAAACTCCTCTTGTGAGGACATGGCCGGAGCACAGCGATGGGCTTCCTCTGTGCGAGCCCAGCCCCTTTCATGCCTCTTCGATGCACAGAGGCACCAAGAGGGGCAGGGGTGAAGTCCAGGAGGGGCATTTGGAGAGTGTGGCTCTGATGACACAGTTCTGGACCATGGGGACAGAAAGCGGGTGCTGTGGCTGGTTTGCTTCAGCCCAGGCTGAGAATCTTCCAGACACCCATTCGCAGGAAGGAATGTGGCGGATGGTGGACAGGGGAGGCCTTCAGGGACCTCTGGGTGAGACCCTGAGCGCTCTCTGAGAAGACCCAAATGCTAGTGAATCGGTGGGCTCTGTATGCATTTCCATGGATGCCTTTCGTTTATTTTACCATCCTCTGGTCCCTTCTGGATGGTGGTGGTCTCTCAAAGCACATGGGGCACTCGCAGCAACCGATAAAGACCTGGAGAGCTCTCACGCCAGGTGTTTTAAAGAAGAGAAGAGACATTTTGTTCATTATGATTAAGAGTTTTCTATTTCAGTGCAAACCACCTACAAAGATTCCTGCTAAGGTCATTTAGGAAATGAAGAAGACAGGCTGAAAGAAAGGCCCCTTGCCGAGGTGGAGGAGGGTGCTATGCAACAGGCGCAGGGAGGATGCCAGCCCTCCTCTGACTCACACCTTCTTCTTCTGGGTGCTTAAACTGTGTTCTGGCCTGGAAGGCTCCGCCAAGGCACTGGATGCAAATGGCTGGGAGATTTCTCAGCCTGTGACATTTTAAGTAAAAGTGATAGGACATACTTGGAAACTTAAAGTAATCCACTTGGATGGTGGACTACTTTCTTTTCACTGCTATGGTGGTGTATGTTATATTTCTGTACTCCAGGGTTTGTTCTTCATATCAACAACCAAGTGATTACAATATTAGGATGGACACGATTTTCAAATAATTATGAAACAAATGTAAATGATTATGGCTCTTCTTCTTTCAACTCCCACTGTAGCAGATCTGGGCCCCTCTTGACTGCTACAGAGGAAGACAAGACGGAAGGCGACAAGGACAAACAGCTCTTTTGTATTTGCTGAAGATAGGGTGCAAAAAAACCAAGTTTCAGGCTGAATTTTCTTATAGGCACTGTGCCTATATGTCCCATATTTTCTGGGACAGTCATAATTTCAAATATTCTGTTTTGTTATTTTCGTAAATGAATTCAGGTTTGCCTGGCTGTGAATCCCCATTTTTATGGACATCCTTATCTAAGGACACGTGCCCCTGGCAAAGGGGTATGCCAACTGTATTGTCAGCAAGCCTGATGAGGGAGTAGCCAGATCAAAGCAGGCATTCCCACCAATGCCAGGGGCATCCTGGGGTGACCCTTCCAAGGCACCATCTTTTTATGTGAGAAATCAACTTGCAAAATAAGTCCGGCGAGTGGGATGTTAAATTGTTGAAAAATGAAATGAAAAGAAAATTATGTTCATTGTGTTGGTGGGACTTGATGTGGAAAGAAGAGGAAGCAGTACGTTTTCTAGCTAATCGGTGGGGCTACTAATAAGAAGGGCTGTAACTCGAGCGACAGACGCCCAGTCGTATGAGTAATTCCTCTGAACCAGATCAAACTTTAAAGAAACAAGCAAATGTCACTAGCTCATAGTGTATACAGATGTCATGGGATGGATGGGTTTGACATTTGTATCTCTATTCAAGAAATTTTCAAAATGAAAAGTACAGGTTATTTCAGAAACACCATGTTAACTGGATGATTCAGCCCACATTCTTGTTCGAGACAATGTGCTGTTATATAATATTCAAATTAGCTGAGGATACAGCTCAGCATCACAGCTCCTGCCTGGCAAGCGCAGTTCATGAGTTCAATTCCTGGTACCAAAAAAAAAAAAAAAATTCCAATTACTTTTGAAAATACTAAACCAGAGCTGTAAACCAGAGCTAGGTGTATGTTCCTGCAGGGTGGGTGGCAAGAGCCAGTCCTGCTTTCGGTGGTGATGGACATCAGCCTGAGGCCAAAAAGAGAAGGCCAAGCCTCTAGTTCCTCGTGTGGCCCCTCTCTATCTGTCATGGTGAGTCTGTTAGCCAGCTTCAAATGTGTACCCATCCAACCATCAGAAAAAGCAGAACACAAAAAGATTTCTGTCCTCCCTCCTCACACAATTCCACTGAATTCCACTGAAATTCCAAGCAATTCCACTGAAATTGTGTGACAGTTCTATCTCCCTTCCAGATTGAGCTTTACACTGATTTAAACCTGAATCTATGCATGGACTAAAAATAATTATTAACATTTGTAGTGCCACACACATGGAGGCTGTCCTTGTTGACTCTTACCATGATTAGTGGAGGTGATGGTGTCACCTCCGCTTTCCAGGTGATAAGATTGAGGTTCACCGACATTAGTGGAAACTGAGGTTTGCTGACTTTTCCACAAGTGGAACCCAAAGCCAGGTCCATGCATGGGGTGCCAGGCTGTGGGTTTGAACGCACAGTGCATGTGTGTCACTATCTACCAACACCACGTCCACAGGGTCCCACTCCATGATCAATTCAGTTACCATCCAGGGTTTATAGCCATTATTTCTTCTTCATTTGAAAATATCATGGAGCTGGTGAGATAGCTCAGCGGCATAAGTGCCTGCCTGGCCAGCGCGAGGTCCTGAGTTCGACTCCCGGTACCCACACACACACAAAAAAAAATTATGGCCAAAATACAAATACTCAAAATGCTTGTTAACCTTTTCTTTGAGATATCATCTATTTCATCATAAATTTAAAAAATTTTTCTAACAAGCATTCATGATTGATTGATTGAGACAGGGTCTCACTATGTAGCCCAGGCTGGCCTTGAACTCATGATGATCCTTCTCTCGAGTGCTGAGATTACAAACATGCACCACCGTGCCTGGCTTCATGTTTTGTATTTAGTGAAGGTTTTCATCTGAAACTTCCTGTAGAAACTAAATCCTACAGAAATGCAGGACACTGCAAACTGCTGTGTGTCTGAGTTAACCCACGCCCAGCCTGAATTAGTCTGCCTGGTTCATCATCACACCGAACTACCTGCCTGGAAACTTCTTTTGCAGTCACTCAATGAGTTATTATTCATCGCCTTCAGAAATCAGATCCGTTCTCTGCAGTACGTTCAAAATCCAGTTTCCCAGTACAGCTCTGTGTGGTTCACTTCAAACTCTGTCCAACTGCCTGCCCCAGTCCTGCCCATTTATAGGCAAAGTAGTTGTCCCTTAGCTTGACTGATGATGTCAGTATGTTACGTCAGCAAGGACCCCAATAACTTAAAATAGCTGATTTAGTTTGCAGCTTCTCATGATGAGCCTGTGATGTCAGAGGATAGGAGGGGTCAAGCCAAAGTTAATTAGGGCAGGAGAGAAGATCCCAACGGAATCGCAAGCAATTATGATCTTTGGAGCCAATAATGCGTTTACTCCAAGTTGACTATTTATTGTAGGAACATAAATGATAACATTGGAAAAAACAAAATAATTACATTTGCCTTTTTTAATTTAAAATTAGGATACAAAATATTTTAGAACATAAAGACCAGCTAGCAAGAGGTCTGTAAGCAGCTGGTTCTACCTCCGAAGACCGCTCGTGTGGTGTTTAAATGACACAAGAGCAGCCAATCCACACTGACCGGAAACAATTCACTGGGCACAAATCCCAACGGCCCCACCCTTTAAATGCAACTGTGAGGATTGTACATGGCATCACCGCCAGCATGATTGGTACCTTGGCTTGGGTTTGTCTACAAAGCTTTCTGGTTCTCTGGGAATTGGGATGGAGGTAGACTCCTGAGTTTCTTGGGTCAACATTAAAAGGAAATGAGCTGCCATGCCGTCAGAAGACGTGGAGGAAGCTTAAGCTTCCTTATTTCTATGTGAAGGGTCTAAAATATCTGTACCCAGTGTGATCCCAAACACGTGCCATTCTGGAGAAGGTAAAAGTATGGAGACAGCAAAAAAAAAAAAAAAAAAAAAATCAGTGGTTACCAGGGGTGAGGAGGGAGGGAGAGAAGAATGGGTGGAGCAGAGAGGATTTTGTGGCTGTGAAAACAATATGCATGACATTATGGTAGATACATTTCATCATAAATTTGTCCACTTTATAGACGGCACAACAGCACGAGTGAACTCTAATGGGAATGATGGACTTCGGGCGATGATGTGTCCATGACAATGTGCTGCTCCGGCGGAGGATGTTGGTAATGGGGAGGCTCTGAGTACTAGGGACAGGGTGTGACAGGAACTCTGTACCTTCTGCTCAACATTTTTTTAGACAAGTTCTTGCTGTGTAGTTCAGGCGGGCCTTGAACTCACTATGTAACCCAGGCTGGCCTCAAACTCATGGCAATCCTCCTGCCTCAGCCTCCCGAATGCTGAGATTACGGGTGTGCATCACCACTCCCAGAACCTCCTGCTCAACTTTGCTGTGAATTTAAAACTGCTCTAAAAAATAGTCTATTAAAAATTGATATGTGATAGCAATTTATATGATAAAATTAAAGCGCTTTAACGATGTGAATTTATCATATACAATTTCAGTAAATTTATACAATTTTTGGTAAATTTATGGCTCATTTCTGAATCTAAAAAACTTATTGACAAATCCAATTGCTAACTGCCTCAGCAGAACTAAGTATTTCAAAATTGAAATTAATAAAAGAAGCCACCTAAGGACTATAAATGACTCAAAAAAAGATTTAATTTGGCATTTCTGGCAATAGAGCACAAATCATGCTGTTATTACCCAAACAGCATAATTAGCAATTTGCTGAAATAAAGAAAAGAAAAAATAAATTTACAACAAATTATGAATTAAAAAACCAGGAATCACAATCCCAAGAAAAATGGAGATGAGGCAGAGACTCCAAGGGCCAGGAGGGGCGCTTCAGTACTCCAGTGGTGAAAAGCCCCAGACCCTGCTGTTTACTTTGTAGGCAAGAGGGGACGAGCCAGTGACAGCACACACTGGTGCCACTGCTTCTGTGATACCTTGATGCTTTGTTTGCTTGCTTGTTTTTTGGACTAAAATTAGGAGCATCTCATCTCAGAACATTTAGGAAATACAAGCAAAACTACAAAGTGAAATAAAAGCAACATGAAAGGTGGTTATGGAACAGAAACGAACAATGAGATGATATTCTCAGAGCCACAGAGTGGAGGGGCTGGAGGGGCTTGTGTCCCTCTCTGGGTCCAAGTGATGCTGGGGTCCCTGGGAGTCCTGGCTACCTTTGTTCTCTGGCCCCTCCTCCTCCCATTCTCCTTCTGTTGTTTGTCCAGGGTTTGGACAGAACAGATAGGCAGGTCGTGTTCTCTACCCCGCCACGCGGAAATGCTGGATTATTTCTCTCTGTTCTCAGGGAGGACCATCCAGCTGCCACTTAAAGGAATCCCTGCAGTGCACCACTAATCTATATTTAGCATTTCTGTGGTCATTTTTAAACTCTTCGAAAAGCTTTCTAGATTTCAAAAAGCAACCCGTAAATTTGCAGTAATAAGAGAGACACTGTTCTTGCACATTAAAAAAAAAAAAAAAAATTCAGGGCTGGTGATATAGCTCAGCAGCATAAGTGCCTGCCTGGCAAGTACGAGGTCCTGAGTTCAACTCCCAGTACCCGTCTATAAAAAAAAAAAGAAAGAGAGAGAGACACTGTTTACTTATAGATATTTTGTAAGAGTACAGACAATGTGGTAAAATTATTCTCATTCTGCTTTTAAGAGCTGTGTAATCAAGATGACTTTCTAGAAGTCCTTTAAATCCTGTGGGATAACTGGAAAGAAGGTCCAACAGCCTCTGGTTTCAATGGTTGAGATTTTTAGAGAGTTTATCTGGAAAATGCCAAAGTGGCTTACATCCATTTCCCAGCAGTTATCCTGCCAGAGGTGTTATTTATTGTGACTGCTGTGCGCCGTGTGGAGTAGACATCGCACATGATGAGTGTGCATGAATCAGGTGTCTTGTTTCGTTTCCAATCTGTTCTCCTGCCACTTCTTTCCCAGTGGAAAGCTGGCCATGTCAATGGAATTCCAGCTCTCCCTGGACTCTAAAAGCCATGCTGTAAATATATCTGGGGTACAGTGTGGTCTCCTCTTCGCTCGCTTTCTTTTTTCTTTTTGCCCCTGGACTAGACATTAAGTATTGTTACATTTAGCGCCATTAGAGATAAAGAAAAGAGATTGAGAAAAGCCTTTATTGCTGGCGTGTGAGGGCTGCAGCCGAGTGCAAGAGACCCTCAGAGGAGGAGGCTGTGGGATGAAGCATTTATTGGGTTTAGCGGGGGGTAGAGTTTGGAGGGGCGGGCAAGGTGATGTAACAGAAGGGGATTGGGAGATTTTTTTTTTTTTTTGTGGGTACCGGGGGTCGACCTCAGGACCTCGCGCGCCAGCAGGCGCCCGTGCCGCTGAGCGATATCACCGGCCCCTTTTTCGTATGTGGGATCCGGGAGTCGAACTTGGGCCCTCGCGCTTGCAAGGCAGGTGCTTATGCCGCTGAGCCATCTCACTGGCCCCATGATTGGGAGATTTTTGGAGCGTGCGCAAAAGGGGGAGAGGAAGCTTATTTTGGGGTGGGGAAGAAGGAGGAAGTGGGTGATATGCTGTTGTTTTGGGCTTGTCACCATGTTGGAGCGCCACCATGATGGCCAACCAGCTTTCATATGGGCATGACCCATCAGGTATAGCTATGAAAATGTTTTTCATGGCCATGTGTCCTGTCTACTAACAATCGTGTGTGTTGCTTCTGAGTGCCTTATTGTCAGGAAGATCTACCTACTTTACTAAGCAGTATGTGAAACTCACCAATCAAGACCTATTTGGGGTGTATTCCATGGTGGCAGAGGGAGCACATATCCAAGTTTCCTTGCTGAAGGTTATGGAACAGGCTGGACTTTTTTTTAGTGTTCCAACTCATTGTTCATCCCCTCTCTCACCTGAGGGCTACGGCCTGCCTAGCTTTCTCCTCTCTTGCAGCTGAGGATCTCCTAGTAAAGGCCCCGACCGGAGGTGCTCTCTGTGCCCACCCTAAGAGTGAGGGTCAAGATGACACTTGGCATGCGAGGCCTGGAGCAGCAGCTGGAAACCTGGCAGCTTGGACGTATTAGCATTCCAAGGCTGGGAAAAAATACCTGACGTACACAATTTAAAGCAGGAAAGATCGATTTCAGATCAGGGTTTCCGTCCATGGCCACCTGTTTCTAAGGCACAGAAACATCAAGGCTTGAGGGTGTGGTAGACGAGAGAGCAGGAAGCGAGCCAGAGCAAGGGATACGCAGTACTTGCAGAGGTACAACCCCGGGGACCCAGCACCTCCCTCTCGGCCCCACCTCCTAACAGCCCTTCAGCTATGAACTCGTCGGTGGATTGATTCATTCACCTTCTGAAAGTCCATCTCTGAACACATGACCTTTTGCAGGACATTTTAAATCTAAACCATAACACCAGGCGTGCAGAGAGTGGGCAACGTGGGCTCAAGAAAGCCTGGAGCTGGCTGGCAAGTCTGAGGCCTGCAGCACCACGGCGCCCTCTAGCAGCTGCTCTGAAAGCTGCCTGGAGGGCACAAATAGGTAAGTGAGGCTGGTGGGGCAGGAGGAGACCACCTGCTGGGTGAGTGAAGGGCCACACAGGTGCAGGTCACAGGGTTTCCAGAAGCTGTGGGTGTGGCTCTGGCAGCCCCACCGCCCGCCCCTCAGTGTGTGCTGTGTGCTTGGCACGCAGGAACATCAGGGAGACAGCACGGGGCCTCTTTCCGGGCTGCGACTCAGCAGCTGGAGTCGACCAGCCAGGTCCTGATCCTCATCCTGACGGCAGAGCAAGGCGGCTGCCTCATGAGCCCGAGCCACCCCCAGCCCTCAGCACCAGGAGCACTTGAGCTGCAGCACTGATTCGCATTTTCACTGGATACCTTGTTTGTTTGCTTGTTTGCTTGTTTTAGGTTATTGCAGTAAAATATTTGGACGCGGAATGGACCATGTTTGCCATTCTTAAGTGTTTCATGGCCACCTTGTTTGATGAATTCTCTCTCTTGTCCCATTTATCTCCCCAAGCATTGTAAATCTCTAGAGAATAGGACCAAATGCTTGCACGCCCAGCACACGACAGGAGCTCAGCGTGTGCCGTATCTGATGGCCATGACATGCATCTTCCAGGAGTCTGCCTGCTTTCTGCACCTGCTCCTTTTTCAGAGCTGCCTCCTCTTTTACCAACCCTGTTCATGCAATTAACCACGGCATACAGTCACCAGCAGACCAGACCAGGGCTGAATCCCTGGCCCAAGTATGGCTCATTAAAATCATTCTTCAAAGTCCTGGATTTGGGAGAGAGTCAGATGAGTCGCAGCATGTGCGTGAAAATGTGACTTTTGAATTGTAAAGTCATGAATCCCTAAAAAGGCAGATATATGGGAAAGGGGCCACTTTATAATGACCATTTTTCTTCCTTTCCTGAGGCCTAATTCAGATGTCCTTGGTTCCATGGAATAATACGCATCCTCGCATTAAACTTCCCTTTTTTCCTGAGCAAGTTTAATTAATAGTTTTATTAATATTGACCTGTGGATTATGGGTCTATTCTGTGGGGTGCTTGTGGTGAGAATCACAGCCTGAGTCTCCAATGGTAGGAGTTAAACACAGGAAGTGAGGTCACCAACTGAAAGCATCTGCGTGCTGTGCAGCCACCTGCTACATAAATGCGCTCTGCCTCACTCCACATAGCCTCTGTGACCACCCTCCTGTCCCTAGCAGTGAGAGAAATGGCCTGCAGAATGCGCAAGGTGAATGACAGGGACCGCACAGACAGGGACCCCTCCAGCTACCCTGCTGCTTGGCTGGACGTGTGCCATCTGTCCCGTCCATGTGCTGTGGGTTCCACTTGTAACCGAGTCTCTACCTCTCAGGCACCAACTCTTTATGGTGCCTATTTATCACAATCATCATTGTCCTAAGAGCCTGAGGTGTGGCTCAGGGACCCAGATCCCAGGGTCCCACCATTCTCAACAAGTGGCCCCTGGAGCTCTGGGAATGGGGAGCTGAGCTGTTCACGCAGAGGAAAACAAATTGGGTTCGTGTGGCATAGAGCACTGTCCACCACATGGTCAGGAAGGTAGTTTCTAGCATTTTCCCCTAGACATAGCTTAAACATCACTAATTACTTCAGGATTGTCTCCATCTCCAGGGCAGTGGGCCCCTACTGCTAGCATTTCTCCCCTGTTCCTAAATAGAAGGTAAGGATTAGCTCCCTCAGCACCATCCTCTTGATGCACACCCTTCTTCTACCCACAGATTGATTGTGTTTATTCTGGGTCTTTGCCAGAGGCCATTTTTCAGGAGGTTCACAACCTCCAGGAGCCTCGCAGGATTGAACAGTTCTTTATCTCCTCTCAGCCTCAACCCCCAGTTCACTTGGGTAGAAAGCGAAATCATTTCTTTTCAGAGTCACGCAAGCATTAGCCTGTCATCTGCGGCACCCAATTTGGTTCCGAAAAGCCCAGTGTCATTCTGATAGTGAATTTCTCAAGGTAGCCTGTGTTTCCCACTTTCTCATTCCTCTTGGAAGCCCCGAGAGCTGGCATTAGTTAGCCTCCCCAGGCCTAAGTCTACCGCTGTGGATCCATTCACAGAGCAGGTGCTTTTGGACTCTGTGTGGAACTTTTCTGGTATCGCTTCCTTAATGATTTCCTCTTCCACATCTTTTCTTTCCGAAACCTGTATTTGTGAGCAGCTGGCCATCTTGACTGGATCCTCCATTTTTGTCTGTGTTCTTGTTCCACTCTCTGAGAGAATTCTTCAACTGTGTCTTCCAATACAGTCATTCACCACTCTAATAAGGGGACGTGTCTGAGTGCTGCACTATCAGGCTACTCTGACCTCGTGTGACCGCCCTCGAGTGCACTAACACACACTTGGGTGGTGGAGATCGGTCCCTCGACCTGGCTACTGGTGTAATCTAGAGACTCAGTAAAGGAGACGGATGAAGGTGCTGCTGCAAAGCTCAGCATGGTGTTCTACACTAAACTTTCTAAGCAGTAAGAGTGCACTCTAAAATAATGATAAAAATATAGGAGTGCAAAAGCAAAGGCCAGGATCAGCTGTTTATTATCATTGCCAAGTTATGCACCGTACATAGTTCATGACCTGCACTTGCGTGTGATGGCAGCACACCTGTTGCGCTTACACCAGCAAAACCACAAACAGGTGAGGAACACGTTGCACCACAGTGTTATCCCACTTGCTGTATCTCAAGAAGACAGGAAATTTTCATCCTGGCTTAGGAGACCCCCACCCTGTTGTGGCAGCCTGTGGCCAAATGGGACATCACTATGCAGCCTGTAACTGTGTTTATGTTGAGTTATTCTTACTCCCATTTTACATTTTAATTTCGCAAAAACACTTTTCAAACATTCAGTGTTCCTCTTATATAGCGTTTTACTCATATTTCATGAACAAAATTTATCCTCCTATTTCTGCAAGGACATTAATTACAGAAAAATATTTAAAGCTTTCTTCCGATTTCTGCATTATCTTCTTTCCCCCTGGATTCCTCTTCTCCCTTTATCTCTGTTGTGCTGGGAGTTTTATCAGATGTCTTCTTTGTCTGTGTTTAGTAGGGAGACAGTCAGTGACAGTTTCATCTGATGGGACATCCCATGCTTGACCAGGGTTTTCACACCAGGCTAAGGGTCAACACTTTTGTTCCCAACAGAGCCATATAATAAATACTTTAAGCTTTGTGGGCCATATGGTCCCTATTGCAACTACCCCATCTTCACCATGTTGTGCAGCATGTTGTATTGTAAAAGAAGCCACAGACAATATGAAAATGAATGAGCATGGCTGTGTTCCAATAAATCTTTATTTACAGGAAAAAAAGAGGCCATGGGCCTGGTTTTCCAATTCCTTGCATAGTACCTTGCCATGCCCTGAGCTGTCCCTAGAATCCTTGAGATCAGATCATTCCTGTGTTAGTCAGCTTTCTGTTGCTGGGACAAAAGACCTGACATAAAACGACTTAAGGGAGGAAAGGTTTGTTTTGGCTCATGGTTTCAGGGGTTTCAGTCCATGGTTAGTGGGCCTGCAGTGAGGCAGAACATAGTGAAAGGGCACAGTGTAGCAAAGCTATTCACCTCATGGAGACTAAGAAGCAGAGCAAAAAGGAAAGAGCCAGAAAGGATGGCACCAGGGACCAGATTTAGTTCCCGAGGTCATGCCCTTACTCTCATGAACCAGGTCCAACCTGCTGTTTCCATTACCTCCCAATAATGCCATGAAACTACAATCACATGAATGGATTATGAAGATAGAGCCCTCATGATCCAATCACCTTCTGCAAACTCCACTTCTGAACATATGAGACTTTTAGTAGACACTTTATATCTCAGCCATGGCAATGCCTGAGTCAGTTTCTCCAGAGGACGATTCACCAGTCTTCAGTGTGTGTTTGGGAGAATTGTTGTCAGAATGCATATAGGAATGGGGGTGTAGTCTAGAAGTTCTAAAGACCGGTCCTACTTTCAGGCTTACACTTTAACTTCCAGGAGGTAGATGGTGCCTCCAACTCCTATGAAATTCACACATCAGCTGGTCTTTTGTTGCCGTCCCATGAAGAAAGCTTAGTGGTTAATCTCTGCCCAGTTCCAAGGCCAAGCAGTGCTCTCCCATCAGCTGTCCACCTCCCAAATTGTACTGACGTTTTATTATTTCTTTTTCTTTGTTCTTCTGGGTTTTTAGCTTTTTTTCTCTTTGTGGTTATTTTGGTAGGACTTCAGGAAGAGGATGAAGTGGCCTGTACACACCACCTCCCACGCCTAATCAGAAACTCCCTGTGATGTTTTAATATACTGACTAATGCTGTGGGGATAATGAGACACAGAGAAGGAGAAAATTTAAAAGATAGGCAAGCAGAAATAGAAGGAAGGATACAGACAGGAAATAAAACATTTGAGTTTTCCCCTAAACACAGAGCGGTGATGTTCAGATCTCTTTTACTTTAGCCTTCATTTTCACAACATAAAACACCAGAAGAAATAAAATAATAAATAGCACCACACGGGGCATTCTGCTTAGAGACTGGGACTGGAACATACAGGAGTTTCTTCAATTCACTTTCTCCATATTTGCATTCAGAGAAAGCCCAAACAAACAACAAAAAGTACTAAATGGGAACTGTGACTTACAGAGCCGGTTACCTCTGACAGTGGTGTTATTTCTGACGATATTTCAGGGTCTTTTCTTTCCATCCCAGGAACTCTTAAGACAGCAGTCACCCTGAGCTCAGGTGTAAAGTAACTGGGGCTTCGGGGAGACTGCGTGTTAATCACCGCGGGGCCGGCTGCCAAGGTGCTGTGACGATCCCGGTCATTCCGAAGAGCACAGTGGTGCCATCAGAAAGGTTCTGGAATCAGGAGTTAATGTCACTGTGGCTCATTTTATACACTTAAAATGCCCTGGGGCTCTTTCGGAATTAAATAATTGATTTTTAAATTGCTGCTCGTTAGGGAAAGAAGGGAAAATAATAATGTTCCAAAAAACGGAGAGATGGTGTCCCCTCCACGCACCTCCTCTCCCCTCCACTCATGTGCACGCACCCCAGACGTGCCTGGCTACTCTTCCTTGTACCGGCTCTGGTTGTTAATCCACGGTGGCGCTAGACTGAGCGCACCGAAAACCGGCTGTACAGGCGCGTTCGAGGCAGCTGCTCTGGAGCACGACCCGGTGGTGACCGCAGTGACCTGCGTTATACTTGAAGCCCAGCCTCACGCTGGGAAGCGGCCGAAGGGGAGAAGGGAGAGGTGAGTGGGGCCGGGAGACGCACCCCTGTGTCCTCCATCCTGCGGTCCCGAGGGATGGGCTTCAGCTTGACCTCAGGGTTCACTGGTTATTGTCAGAAGTTCAAGGTGAAAGCAGGAACCACCTTGTTTCAGTCTCAGACCCATTCTGTTGTTAGATGACACACAAGACGGGCGGGCAAAGACCTTGCTCAAGGTCATCCTCGCAGCTGCTGGGGCCCGGTCGGCTCCCAGGCCGTGTGGCTGTGGAGTCCAGAGTGCTCGCAGGTGGAGCCACAGTCATAGGCTTTGTGCGAGAGAGGCAATGTCCAGAAAGCTTCAGCTTCTCCAAAAACTAAAGATGTAGGAGTCAGAAATTCAGAGAAGCTTGCGTGGGTGGACTGAGGCTGCCTCAGCCCCCAGACGTAAGCAGAATTCAGGTCCCGTTCTGGATTGAAGTGGTGGGACTGTAGCTCGTCTTCAGGAGGCACTTGGTGTGTTGGATCTGTTATGTCATCAGCAACAGGAGGAGGTTGATTCAGACGATCTCCAAGACGGCCTCTAAATGCAGACTTCTGTAATTCTAATAACCCGTGCTCATTGTCTAGGGGCCTTGGCATGATCTGTGGTCTTTTTAATACTATTTTTCTATGGAAAACTGCGCAAACTTTGCCCAAGAAAGACAGCATTGCCAGGTTCTATAGTCTGCAGGGATGTTTCGGTGTTAGTTCCACAAAGACATTTAACAGTAAGTGCCAATTTTTAACAGTCCTTCAAACTGGGGGGGTCTTTTTCCTCTCCCCATCCAAGTCCTACCAGCTCCACTGCCCCACCCCTACTGACCCCAATCTGCCTGCATCTATCCTGCCCCTCTCCACTCTTTCCCAGCCCCTGCAGGCTGGGGCGGCTGCGTGCTCCTCCGCTGTCCTCCACACCGCCACACCTGTCTTTCCCCAGCCACAAAGCCAGTGCGGGCAGAGAGACTGCTGACCTCGCTACCCAGTCTCATGACTCCCGCGCAAATGCTCACAAGGGCCTCACCACACACTGTTGTAATGCCGCGCCCTGACTTTAAAAGCTCTGTGAGATATGACTCTCTCTTCGTTTTATGCAATATTCTCCAGCTCTGTGGATATTTCCAATTCTCAACACACTCCACTTTTTCCTTTGGGCTTCCCCCAATTTTGCTTTTTTTGAAATACAGCTTGCATAACATAAAATTAAGTATCTTAAACTGTACAATTCAGTGGCATTTAGTGGAGTTATACTGTTGTACACCCGTCATTATCTAGTGCCAGAGCATGCTCACCACCACCCCACATGGGACCCCAGACTCACCAAGCAGTCTTTCCCTGTTCTTCCCTCCTGCCACTTGCTCTCTGCTATATCAATTTACCTATTCCAGATTTTTAAATACATGTCCTGTACAATACTTGGCTTTTTATGTCCAGCTTCTTTCAGTTGCATATTTTCAAGATTCATTTATGTGGTTGCATATATCAGAACTTCATTACTTTTATGGCTAAATGATTTTCTATTATATATACATATTATATTTTGTTTATCCATTTGTTAGTGAATAGACATTTGGGCTGTTTCACCTTCAGCTCTTGTGAGGAATGCTACAATGAATACTTGTATGCAAGTTTTTGTTTGAGTATCTGTCTTCAGTTTTTTGAGATACTTAACTAGGAGTGCAGTTGTTGGTCATACGGTGATCTTTAATTTTTTGAGGAACCACCAAAATAGTAGCTCCAACATCTCACCTTCCTACCAGAAATGTGCATATCTCCATATCCTTGCCAACACGTTTTCCATTTTTAAAAATTATAATCATCGAAGTGAAGATGAAGTGGTGTTTCGTTAAAGCGCTGAATTACATTTCCTTAATATTAACAATGGTAAGCATCTTTTCATGCGCTTCTTGTCCGTTTGTATATCTTCTTTGGAGAACTGTTTATTCAAAGCCCTTACTCATTTAGTTCAGTTGTTTATGTTTCAGTTGTTGAATTGAGTTCTTTATATATTCTAGGTACTATATTCTTATCAGATATATGATACGTAAATATTTTTTGCCTTCTGTATGTTTTCTTTTCTTTCTCTTGATAATGTTCTTTAAAGTACAAATTTTTTTTTTTTTTTTTTTTGTGGATACCGGGGGTCGACCTCAGGACCTCGCGCTTGCCAGGCAGGCGCTTACGCCGCTGAGCCATCTTACCAGCCCTAAAGTACAAAATTTTTAATTTAAATCAAGTCTAACTTGTGTGCTTTTTTTCTTCTATTGCTTGTGCTTCTGGTATCATATCTCAGAATTCCTAGCCAAAACCAAGATCATGAAGATTTATCCTTACGTTTTCATATCAGAATTTTATAGATTGTTAGTTCTGTCATTGATCCTTTTTGAGTTAATTATGTATATATTGTGAGCTAGCTATCCAGGTTCGTTTTTCTGCCTGTGGATATCCAATTGTCTCAACACCATTTATTGGTCAGACTATTCCTTCTCCTTTGAGTAGTCTTATCATCCTCACTGAAAATCATTTGAACATAGGTACACCTATGAGTTTACAACTGAATTCTCAATTCTGTTACAGTACATTAATCTATACATCTAGTCTAAGGCCAGTACCACACTGCTTTAGTTATTTTAGTTTTTTAGTAAGTTTTAAAATCAATAAATGTGAGGCCTCTAACTTTTCTTTTCAATCTTGTTTTTGGCTTGTTGGTGTTCCTTGCAATTTCATACAAATTTTATGATCATTTTCCATTTCTGAAGAAAAGGTCACCGGAATTTTGATAGGAATTTTATCGAATCTGCATATCATTTTAGTAATCTTAATATCTTAATAATATTAAATCTTCTGCTTCCCCCTCCTTTTCACAACAGCTGTCTCCTTTTCACTCCAATCTCAGCTTCTCGCCTCCTCAGAGATATCTGAACAATAACCACCCAAAACAGAACTTTGTTTTCATTCTTCGCACAGTACTTATCACTATGCAATACTTTTCTTACTTGCTTGATTGGTTGCATCTGCTCTGTCTCCTTCCCTTGAAAGTTGAGCTTCTTGGCAGCAGGGCGGGCCTGTCTGTTGGTGATCTCGTCCCCAGCATCTGGAATCATGCTGGCACCTCCGTAACTATCTATCTATCTGTCTGTCTGTGGGGACAGATGACGGAGAAAATGAAAGCTAGAAATGGGGGCGGAGCGTGTTGCTGAGGGAGAGGACTGGGACAGTGCTCTTCTCTGACCCGGAAATGAGCACAGTGCAGCTTTGTGCTCCTGACATGCAGAGAGCCTGTAAACCAGCCCTTTTCTCTCTTGTGGCTCTGATCCATACCTTCCAAAGTTCGCTGTCAAAAGGAAGGTGGAATTGTTTGTAGTTGTTAAGAATTCACGAGAAATACAGAATTGTTATTGCATATTTACATTTCTTTGCATTTTGTTCTAAATTGTGTATTATCCATCTGCTCTAGATGCTACTGAAAGCCCAACAAAGTGAAAAGCGTGTATTCTCCCTTAGTTTTCTATTACCCTTGTGGGAAGATGAACTAATTTAAATCCAGGGGCGCAACCAAAGCATCCGTGTTCTCCCAGTAATGCCAGACACTCCCGGCAGCCTTGATGGGTAGCTCCCTCCCTGATCTTCATCCTTCCGTTATTCTTGTGTCAAACACCTACTCACCAGTAGTATTTTTGGTCCAGTGGTCCAGTATTTTTGGTGCAGTATTTTTGACCATTTGGGGACACAACAGTCCATACTTGGTTACGAGTTTTGTAGGAGGCTTGTCGTGGGACTGCGTGTGCACAGTGTGAACCCAGACAAAGAAAATGCCCTAATACCACACATGTTCACAGTGCAATATTAGCTGAATCCTGGAGGTTCACCAAAGCCGAACAAGCAGCTGTTTATTCTGATTCCAAAGAAGCTGCATCCAAGCTCCAAGGATCTCGTAAAAGAAGGGAGAAAAGGCGAGTACCCCAGGAACTGGCTGTTCCTGACTCTCTCACTGTAACTTAATATTGTTTAGAAGATTAAATATATAAACACACAAATACATCCGGAGCTAGGACAATGCTGAAGTCCACACGTGCCAGCAAAATCTGACTTGTGCATATAGCCAAGCATTCTTAGAGGTGCCCATCCTGAATCTGAAAGCTCAGCGAAGTAATAACTCTATTGAAGGAGAGTGGTGTTGTCTGGAATCTTGGACAGTATTCAGAGCCTGGTTCTTTTGATTGTGTATCCGGGAGACCAAATGCCCATCTATGTGCCCTGAAATCTGGGGTGAAGATCCTGGGGAGGCTTGGAGGAATTCCCCCCTCAATACTCACCATTCTCTCCCTCCAGCAGGGTGCCTGGGTTCCTGGACCCAGTAGAGAAAGCCCTCCTCCGTGCTCCTCGTAGTCCTCTCTCATCACCGTGATGGTCTTACCAACCCCCTGGCATATCTTCTCCAGAGCAGGCAGGATTAACATGATTGGGAACAAACATTTTCTTAGTTTCTTGCCCGGTGACTTGCTCCATACAAGAAGGAAGAGTAAAACAGAGAGTGTATTGTGACACAAAGTGGAAAAGAAACAAGTCAAGGTGGGCAAGTTATGTCATTTGCAGTCTGCCCATGTTTCAACGTAGGGCACATCTTAAGAATGAGATTCACTTCTTTATGTCCTCAGCCTTTTAAATTCTTTCCTATTTATAAACATATTTTTGTTTTACTTGAAAAAATAACATGTTTTAGCTGTATATCTTTTCAATAGGAAGTTCTAAAATAAATTGGGTGAGAATGAAAATTTATGACTTCCTCTTTTAAAGGGATCATGCTGCTGACCTCCAAGGAGGGGAGGATATATTACTTGTGCTTGTAAATGTTCCACTCTTTCCCATTATATATTGTGCTCAGTCTGCCCATCCATTGTCTTTACTTTCAGCTTCTTTTGGACTATTAATAAATGCACACTCTAGTCACATAATGCGTAGGAAAAGAAACCTTTGAAAACTATTTTTTTATTTTAAAGAAAAAAATACAATAAAAAACAATGGTACAAAATTTCAAAACAAGATTGTAGGAGAGTAACAATGGTTAGTACATTGTGTATTGTTATCTTCAAAGTAGTTGCTCATATTACAAGATATAGGCATGAAAAATTTATCAAACAATATAGGCACAAACTGAGCTACATCCCTGGCCCACTGAAAACTCTTGATACAGGCACTAAGTATAATTTAAGGAGGATTAATAATTCAATGATTTGATTACCACACACAAATTCTTCTTTTCTGGATGTATAACTGAAACACTATCTTCAAACTGCAAAAGGAAATTGCTTGTGATATATAGAGGAAAATGAAAAACAGCCTTCTTACCAGGACATTATAAGAGCTCGTGATGAATTTGTATCTTTACACAGCAGAACTCTTTTACACTTCAGGGCAATTGAAATGTCAAATAATTCTTAAAGTATAATGCATGGCTTGTTAATCCCTGAAAAAGTCTTAATGTTCTTTGTGCAGTGGGGAAGACAGAAGTGGAGCAGAGGGATAGGGAGGAGGGAGAACTTGTCCAGAGACGCGGCCTCTGCTTGTGGTCCCTCCTGCGGCCATGTCTGCTGTGTGGTGCCAAGAGGATTCTGGGAAACACAAGCACTTCTCCAGTGAATTTCAAGAGCAAGGGCAAATACAGGATGAGCAAGTACAGGTCAAGGGTTGAAATTTTTCTACCGAATTTTTAATCAGAGTTGACAACACAGTTGGAGTACGTTGCTCATCACTTGAGCAATATTTCTAATGACTAACATGCAAAATGCCCTTACAAACAGCCCTATCATCCTGCCCCGAGGAAAAAAAATGGTTAAGAACCCAAAAAAGCATTGCCAGAAGGAAAAGTTGGAAAGGCCAATGAACTAGTGGGAAGTGTCTGATCTCAAAAGACTCTAAAGAAATGCAAATAAAAACACAGCAAAATGAACTGTTCCTGGCTGTACAAAATGGCAGAGACCATCCCCTCATGGCCCAGTGGTGATGTTTAGTGTTAGCAAAGATTTTGGGAATGTACAAACTTACCTACTGTGATGGATGGGTATCACTCTGTGGTGTCAGTCATGCTCTTCTTGTAGATAAAGCTCTTACTTACCCTTAGGAGAAAATGTGCATCTCTGTATATGTGAGATGGCAATTAAAAATAGTGTAAACATCAGGTAAAAGGGATGTATCGGTTTTAGTTACTTTTCTTGTTGCTGAGACAAAATACCCAACATCCACAAGTTAAAGAAGGAAACGTTTATTGTAGCTCACAGTTTGTAGAGGTTTCAGTCCATAGTTGGCTGGCTCCAAGGCGGAGCAGCATGGCAGAGGAGCATCACAGGGGAGAAACAGTCCATGGCATGGCAGAGCAGGCAGAAGGCAGAAGGCAGCAAGCAGTGAGGCAGTAGAAGCAACAGAAGCAGCATCTTCTTTCTGTCCCTTATATTCCATCCAGACTACACACCCTTTGGGCAGGTAGCACTCACACCCAGGGTGGGGCACCCTTAATCCCAGCATCACACACCCTAGATCCAGCCACCTGCGAAAAGCCCTACCTATGGCTGCATGATGCTTGCGGGGGGCAGCTAGATACAAGCCATAACAATTGACTAGGGCTATCTAGAGGACCAGAACCAATTTAAAAAATAATGCAGTGGAATACATTAAGTAGGCTTACAGGGTCAGAGGAGGGCGAGTCCACAATGTCTGTCTGTGTGACAGAGAGCCACAGGACCCAGCAGTGCTCTAAGAAGCTGGATGCCACAGAACAGGAGGGGAAAAGTATACGGTGCCAGTCTGAAGGTGAGTGCCTGGAAGCTCCCTGAAAAGGCACTGGTGTGAGTCTGCACTGGAAGGCTGAAGAAACCGGAGTCTGACATCCATAAGCAATGGCAGCAGCAAAAGACGCCCCTGCTCAAGCCAAATGGAAATCCAAAATGCAGCAGCCTTCTTCTTTCTTCCTTTCTTTCCTCCTAAGCTGTGAGCCCACTGGATGGTGCCACCCACAATTGGGGAGGGGGCCCTTCTCTCCAAGTCCACTGGCCCACATGCCAATCATCCCTGGAAACTCTCCCACAAAAGTGTGCTTCGCTAATCTACTAGGTATTTCTTAATCCAATGGAGTCGACATATCATGATTACAAGCGACACGAGTCACAAGGGACATGGCAGAGGTCACTGGTCATCCTCTCTTCCCTTCTCTTTCCTGTGGTTATGGAATGCTTTACATCTACTTCTTTTTTCTCATTGGAATCACGTTCACCAAGTTAAGTTAATCATTATCCTTGCTTTATGAAAATTTATCATGGTGAGGGGATGCATGGCCCTTTTCACAAATTTGTTTATTTGTAAAAATGTGATAAGCACCTATGAATTCATTCACCTGTGAAAGCTAGAACCTTGACTATGACTGACCTACCTAAGTGTCTTCCCTAATCTGTCCTCTGTCTCCTTCCCACCCCCTGGCTGGCCTGGGCCCTGCGTTACTCTATTCAGTGTCTTGACTGTGGTTTCTATAAACGATAGGGGTAATAGAATTGTACAGAATATGATGCTCACATACACGTGAATATAAGGAAAACTAGGAAATCTGAGTCATTTTGATGCCTTGGTTGTGATGGTGTGCATAGTTTTATAAAACATTACCACTGGGTGAAACTGGGAAAGATGTTATTATTCCTACAACTACCCATGAATCTCCAGTTGTCTCAATACATTTAAGAGAGCTCTCTTTGTCCCCTTTAGAAGGGCTCTCATCCCATTCATAAGTGCTCCTCCTTCATGACCTAATATCCTCCCACAGGCTCCCGATGTCACTACAATCACAGAGAAGGTTGAGGTTTCAACATATGAATTTTAGGGGACACAAACATTCAGACCATAGCAATGACAATAACATTGGTCAAACATGATTGGACAAATGCTTTCTGCCCACTCTTTAAACACATCTTCATCATTCTATGGGGTGTGGTTTAGGAAATCAGAGTCTTGAAGCTGTTCCCTATACCCACCAGGCACCTTCCGTCTTCCTTGGTCCTGCCCATGAGTTTTGCATCTTCTCCCCAGAGTGTTGCCCCTTTTGGTCAAGTGCTCTTCTCCAGGACCCCTGCTGTGGGTTTTCAGGCTGGAGTAAGCATTCCTAGACTCCAGGAATCATTGTATCGCCATGTGATATTGAAATGCTACTTACCCATCTGCTGCCATCACTCGGGCACCGTGCACCCTGGTGCAGGGTCAGTGCAATATATGAACCGCACCAGGACAGGACCTCATGCATTCAGAGTGTGGGTTAATTACACTGTCAGAATCTCAGGCTCTGACATAAGTCTCACCAACATGGATGCTGCGATCTGAGTGCTCCCCGAGTCGTGCATTGATCTTAAAAAGGGAGGCTGTTAGGAATTGACCAAACAATAAGGACAGAGCCCTCATGAATGGAATTAGTGACCTTAATAAAAGAGGTTGGAGGGAGTGTGATGCCTCTTTGGCTCCTGAATCTCTTCTGCTGCATGAGGAACAGCAAGAAGCAGAGGGCAGCCCTCCGCAGTGTGCCAGCATTTGGGTCTCAGAAATCCAGGCCCCAGAACTGTGAGAAATAAATTTTTATTCTTTGTAAATTACCCAGATTCAGGTGTTTTATTATAGCAGCACAAACAGACTACAACAAAGGCTTTTCAATTTTTTTTTACTCATTATTATTGAAATAATAGCAATAATGAAAATAAGAATATGTAAAATTCAACAAAAAATAAAGAAGGATGTGTAGTGGTGTTAGAACAAGAAAAAGGCCAGCTTCCTTTCATTAGCATACAGGGTAGGCAGAATAACAAACCCCAAGGATGTCCATCCCCGAATCCCCAGACACTGTGACTGTGTCATCATTCACAGCAAAAGGGATTTTGCTGATGTGATTAGGTTAAAGACTTTGTCTTTGCAGGTGGGTCCAATGGAATCATACATCTTAAAAAGTGAAGAACCCTTCTCAGACAGGATCAAAGAGAGATGTGACTCCAGAAGAACGGCCAGAGAAATACTGGCTTTGAAGATGGAGAGAGGGGCCGTGAGCCACAGGATGTGTGTGTCCTCTGGAAAGCAGACATTTGCTTTACTTCAGGACTTAATGTTTGTGTCCCCCAGAATTCATATGCTGAAGCTCTAACACCCCATGCCAGTGGTGGCAGACCTATGGCAAACCTCACCATCACTGCCCTATGCGATGGTATTCGGAGGTGATTAGGGTTAGATAAAGTCTTAAAGGTGGGCTCTCACTGCGGGACTGTACACTTAGAAAAAGAGACAACTGAGAGGTCTCCCCCACTCCCTCACACAAAGAGGTCACTGGAGCACACAGCAAGATGGCGGCCAACCTCGGGTCAAGGGAAGAGGCCTTGGAGGAACCTACTTTGATCTTGGACTTCCTACCTCCAAAACTCTGAGGGAATAAATATCTGTTGTTTATGGCATTTTGTCCTAGAAGTCTGAGCAGACTAATGCACTATGTTTTTATAATTATTTACAGAGGGATCATCAAGGAATAAGCCTTGGGGCCTAAGGAAAGCATGGTAATCTGATTTTCTTTTTCTCTAAGGTGAAATTATTTCTAAGAACCCAGCTCTCAGTGCCATTGAGAAAATGTTACTGGTGTGCTTTCGGACAGCTGGTAATGTCACAGTAAATGATTCAATTTCTCAGCCACTCAGCAACACGTGAAGATTTCCAAAGCAAAGAGGTTTGCCTTTTTCTTAGCAATAGAAGAAAAGTCCATTTAAATGGAACCAGTCGGGTTCTTGAACAACTGACCTACCCTATTAGAGAGCTGGTGTCAGCAAATGCTTTTAAAAACATTCAATCACCCATGAACAAAAAGCCTTCCAGAATGAGCAATGATGTTACCCATCCCCGCCTCACCATTAACACTTTTTATCTTGACTTTCTTCACAGAGTAGGTTAAAATAATAGAATGTGAAAAATTAACAACCTGAGTTGGAGACAGAAATTGCGAAAGCGTCTTGATTCTTTAGTTTCGGGTATCGAGAGAAAGACTCATCCTCCTGTCCTGTCAGCGCTCTCTACGCCACACAGCCCCGTCGCTGCAATCGGAAAGGTTCAGGGTCCTTCACCACGTAGACAATCGCCACTCAGATGTCATTTATTGTCAATACACAAGATGATTAGTATGTTCACGGGAAGGACGTGTAACTACAAGTTCTGTTTATTGTGATTTTCTGATGATGAAAATAAGACACTGTTGCTATATTTGGAAATTGGGAAAATACCAAAAAGTATGAGGTGGTAAATTTTAAAATACCTATAATCCAGTCTTCACATTTTAGCATTTCCTCCTACCCTGTCTGTCTACACATCCATCCTCCACGACACTGTCATGGAAAACTGTTACTTTGGTTGGCATTTAGAAGTCTAAAAAAAAGCTAATTTATTTCCCTACCTGTTTGTTTATATCTTTTTGGAAGAATTGTTTGCCATTAATACTGAATAAGCAACAAGTGAATAAATACACTATATAAGCAAGTCTTTTCATCCCTTCCCCTGCAGGCAACGTTGCTCAGACTTGCAGTTAGCAAGCAGCTAGAGTGAAAAATCGATGCTTGCAATGTGGAGCGCCTGTTCTTCTGACTTTTAATTAGGGCCTTGTATTCCCCGCCCCTGTGTGTCTTTCTGCCCCACAGCATCTCAGTGGCTCTGAGTTAACAATGACATGGCCTGCCATTGTCCCTCAGAAGGACCGCTCCCCGTCCAGAGGAGGATCCCCGCCCCCACAGAGCTCGATTAGACGACACAGCCACCTGCAACCACCAAATTCAGATACAAGCTATCCAACTGTCTTTTTTTTAATGCAATTAAAACAAAATGGGTAAAATTTTCATCTTTTGTTTAAAAAAACAACATGTTTCTTTCTGGTGTGTATAAGTAATGGTCTGCTTTGTCTATTTTCTATGTGATATCAGCTAATATAAAGTAGAAACAACCTGGGGTGGGGGGAGGGGAGCATGGCTCTGTGCTGGTGTCAATAGTTCGCGTTCAGATTCTTCTAGGGGACTTATTTTTTGTTTGTTTTGGTGGTGCTGGGGGTTGAACCCAGAAATAAGCAAGTGCTCTAATACTAAGCTACATGTCCAGCCCTCCTTGAGCACTCTTAGCTCCTTGGCCAGCACGCCGTATGCATCCTAAACTGTGCCTGTGTTTGTACCAATTCAATTCAGACATGTACGCCTCCTCCAGGGATCCCCAGGCAGGTCCTGAGCGCTGAGCTGGGAGGTAGTCCACTAGGCTTGGCCGGGACTCCTGGGGTGAGCACGGGATCTCAAGGATGAGCCTCCAGGCTCATGTGGGCCTCCAGGATGACCCACAGGCCAGGGACGTGCCTGGAGGAGGGTGCTTCCTCACAGCACGGGAACACTGTCTGCCTCCTGCACTCAGGCTGTGCCAAGCAGCTCCCACAGCACCTCAGCTGCATGAGGCAGAGAGTAAACCTCGACCTCACAATTGAAGACATAGTCTTAGAGCGGCCATCAAATTGCCCAAGATCACACACAGCTGGTAAGTGGCTGGGTCGTGCACAGTTGATAAACTAGACCTGTCATGAGAGTTGAGTCCTCTCAGATGTCTGTCTCTGCAGCATCTCTGAGACCCACCATTTCCCCAGGGGCCTCAAGTCACCCTCCTCCTTGGCAGCGCTCCTTCTGCATCAGTGCTGCTGCTTATCTGTCTGGCTGCCCTGCCGCTTCTGTCTTCCGCACGACTGCCGGATGGCAGTTCCAGTTCCAGCTTGAACGTCAGGGCAGTGACTGCTAGATGCTCTGAAGCCCCTCTTTTGTTGTTATCAGATTTTTTTGGATTTTATTTTGGGTCTGAGGTCCTGTTTCAGGTGACCATGGTCCACAGAAACAAGGCTGTGACATGTCTACTTCAATGCACAGCCTGTACCAAGCTTTATTAAGTGAAAATAAAATACAAATAATTGACAGTAAGCCTCTAGTGATCATTAATTGTGATATGTCAACTCTGCTGAGTAAGAATCACTTAGCCAATCAGTCACTTCCGGGTGTGTCTGTGGAGGGGGGAAACTGAGGCGGAAGACCCAGCCTGGACGTGGGAAGCACGTTGTTTTAATTTGCATCTCTCAAATGACCAGTGATGTTGCACATTTTTTCGTATATTTATTTGCCATTTGTATTTCTTCATCTGAGAAGTGTGTATTCATCTCAGATGCCCATTTTTGGACTGGGTCTTTAAATTTGGGAAGTCTGATTTTTTGAGTTCTTTGTATGTTCTCGATAGTAATCCTTTTTCTGCATCCTACCTTTTCTGTTCCTGTTCTCAAATCTTATTTGGTGCATGTCACTGGACACCGTCCAAGGAGGTCCCCAAAGTGGAGATGGGAACATTGAGTCATGGGACCCATGTGACAGGTTGCAGGTTTGCTGACTTTCAACACAGAAACCATACTTTCAAGATGCATTAGTAAGAGACATAAAGTGATTTATTATGCAAAATTTTACAAGCATACACTCAAAGAAATAGAGTGCAGGTCCTCCAGAGAGAGAAAGGCAATTTATGGCTTTGAGGTGGGTATATTTATGGGGATTTGGGGTATCTCTAAGGTGAGTTATCTAGGTTGTGTACTCTAGTGTCTGTCATTCTACCAATTTGGTGGGCTATGATAAGATGCAAACCATTTACATACGTTTGAGGCTGAGGTATGCTGTGCTCTTAGTAACGCATTTCCTGAGGATATGGGTTGGGTGGAGAGAGTGCAATTTACAGGTAAAAGGCACAGGCCCAAAGTCCATTTTACAGGCTTATTATCCTTAAGGATAATATTATCCTTTAGGAACTTTTCCAGGAAGGGAAAAGAAGACTTGATTAACTTTGTGTCTTGAAGCTGTAATTTTTCTTAAAAAGTACTGTCTTAATATTACAATTTTTTTTTGCCTCAAAAATCTTTATTTCTTCTATCCTGCCTTGGTGCTAATAAGTAATAATGTATGTTCCTCTGTGGCCTTGGTGCATCTCTTCAGGGAGTTCTCTTAGAAACTTCTGCAGCATTCTCTTGGCCTCACTTCCTACTCCAGCCTCTTTGTAGCTACTGAGAGAGTCCATGCAGGTTTCTATGGGAAGTGCACCTACCTCGGACAAATTTCACCTTCACTCATTTGCAACCTTTTAGGATGCAACCTAGCAAGTGACTGAAGGTGAATGCCTGTCCCTCTGACTCTCAGACAGTATAACTAGTACCCAGACACTAAGTGACTGGCAAACCTCATATCAATTTGCTGCCAAAGAAGTAAGAGCCATTTAAAACCAGCCCTTTCCCTTCCAGTTCCCATCTATAGCAATACTGCGTCTCTGAAACAGCTGCGCATGGTCAAGGTCATCGTGGAAGAGAGGCTGCAGCAGGCCCAGTGGTCCTTATCACCTCCTTGCTCAAATCACTCATCTGCCCCTGCTCGGAAGAGAAACACTGTGCTGAATGATGGTGAATGACTATTGCATTAGTCAGACTTCCTGGCACTGAGACAAAATACCCAATACTTGCAACTTAAAGGAGGAAAGTTTTATTTTGGCTCATGATTTTGGGGAAATCTATCCATGGTCAGCAGACTCCAAAGCAAAAATCATGGCAGAAGGACGTGGCAGAGTCAAGCTGCTCGACCCACGGCAGCCAGGAAGCAGAGAGAGAAGGGAAGGGCCAAGAACAAGAGTGTACCCATCCAGGTTGTGCCCCCCATAGCCCACCTCCAACCTGGCCCTGCGAAGGCTCCCGTTGATCTCATTATGTAACTGCATTGAGCCCATCTCTAAGACTTTCCAAAGTCTTAACAGTTCCAGCATTATAGAAAAGTCAAAGTTCAAAGTCTTCCTGAGACTCGAGGCAAGCTCTTAGCCATGAGTCCTTGTAAAAGTCAAAAAGTTAAGTGATTTCAATGTGCAATGGCACAAGTTAAACATTTCCACTTCAAAAGGGAAGACTGAGGGATAGAAAGGAGTGGGACCAAAGCAAGGTCGAAATCCAGCACCACAAACATTAAGTCCCATAACTCTGTTCCAGCACCTGGGTGTGTGGTGGTTAGATGTGAATTGCAAAGGACTGGGGCAGCCATGCCCCTGTGGCATCTCTCTTGGGCTGGCTCCACTCACCTCCTGAGGCTTTCCTCACCAGACATGCCAGATTCCTGGAATCTCTAACTTCCTGGCGTCTCCACTGCTTCACTCTTATAGTTTTATGCATTGCCCTCTCAGGGGCACATTGCTTGGCCTCTCAGGTCTTTTCACATCTGGTTGGAAACCTTTCTGACCTCATAGCTGTTGTACCCAGCATGCCTAAAAAACCAAAACCATGTAGATAACACCAAGGTCTTCTGCTGGCTTGAGCTATAGCCAGGTCCCCTTGGACAATAGCTGAAGTGGCCTCAAAGTGCCTGGAGGGCTGACCTTGGGGAAACATTTCCCTCTGCAGCCCTGAATGAGCAGGTCACCCTGGGGCTCCCTTCTCAAAGCAAATTCTTTCAAAATAATTACACTTTTTGGGCCGGTGAGATGGCTCAGCAGCATAAGCGCCTGCCTGGCAAGTGCGAGGGCCTGAGTTCGACTCCTGGAACCCACGTACGAAAAAAGGGCCAGTGATATCACTCAGAGCCACGGGCGCCTGCAGGCGCACAAGGTCCTGAGGTCGACCCCCGGTACCCACACACACACAAAAAAATTATACTTTTACACCCTTGAGCTTGCTAAGTATAGGGTCTAGCCAATTTGTGAGATGCATTCAAGGTGTCTTTCCTACTGTCTTGATCTCAAGTACTTGTTTTCTTTTGTTTTTTTTTAATGTGGTACCGGGAGTCAAACTCAGGACCTCACGCTTGCCAGGCAGGCGCTTGCGCTGCTGAGCCATCTCACCGGCCCCTGTTTTTTTTGTTTTTGTTTTTTGAAACAGGGTCTCATTATGTAGGTAATTCAGGCTTGGCTTGCACTCAATATGTGGCCTAGGCTAGCCTTGAACTCACAGTGATCCTCTTGCCTCAGCCTCCAGAGTGTTGGGATTATAAATGTATGCCACTTGGCTTCTTTTTAATGTTAATATATCCAGCAACCATGTTCTGCTTGTCTCCACTTTTGCAGGCACTTTCTTTTTGGTAAAACTGCAAACATTTTATATCTGCTTTTTGTTCCTTATTCTCACTACAGATCTGGCTGAAAGCAGGCAGCAGTACCATGAATATTGGTCTGCCTTGAGATTTCCTCCACCAGACTGATTAGTCCGCCTTAATCTTAGACTCCTGGGAAGTCTCAGGACATGGGCAAAATGTAGAGAAGTTTCTTGCCAGAATGTAACATGCATGGTCTGTAGATCAGTTTCCAATAGCATCCTTGCTGCCAACTGAATGCCCATGAGCCTGGCCCTTACGGTCCACATTCATATCAGCATTTGGGTCTTCTGAGCTCCAAATAGAATCATCCAGCAAACTCTGCTTAGAGCACTCTAGGGCTTCTCCAGCCCGCTTCTCCAAACCGTGCCAAATTTCTCATGCAAACAAGTTCCAAAGGTTTTTGAACCACATGATCAGGTACAGTCACAACAATGAGCCTGCTCCTGGTACCAATTTTCTGCATTAGTCAGCTTTCCTGTTGCTGGGACAAAACACCTAATATTCACAACTTAAAGGAGAAGGGGTTTACTTTGTTTCATGGCTTTGGGAAATTTGGTCCATGGCTGGCAGGCTACAAGGCAAAACTGACACGGCAGAGGGTTGTGGCAGAGGAAAGCTGCTCAGCACAGGACAGCCAGGAATCAGAGAGAGAAGGGAGGATCCAGGGACAAAAATGCACCCTTCCAGACCATGCCTCCAGTGACCTGCCTCCTCCAGTGAACCCCAGGGCCTCACACATTCTATAGCCAGACAGTAACTCTTACTAGAATGCACCCCTATTCTGGATATGGATTTGCCTTCTGAGCCTCAGTGCTTCTACCAGTAATACCAGTAATTCACCAGCCTGAATTCCTGAAGCAGCATCCCATTTATCTTTCCAGAATGGGGGCTCATTATGTGGCAAAAACATTGTGAGAATAGTCTTGCGACCATGGTACCCACTGGCTGTATCATGCTACTCATTCCCAGAACAACCAACAAGACAGAAAGGAACCAATCTGAAGATAATATTCAACCATCTGAGCGCCACCTTCCAGCATAAGGTGAGTGCAAAGCATGAAGGGTTTTTCTAGGTGACTGTGTCCCCAGGGAGCTATATCACACAGCTCTCACCAAGTCACCAAACAGGGAAATAGGATTGTCTTCACTCCCTCAGGCCTAGGGAGGCACCTGCAGGATTTATGCTTCGTGTTGCAAATTTAGAATCTGCCAGGTGAAGTGGTTTGTTTACCAGGGAAATGCTTCTACGATGGTATAAAGAGAACTCTATTGAACTTGAAGCTACAGCTGCCACCTGCCCACTTTGGGCTTCTCATGGCAATGGACCAGCAGGCAGAGAAGAGTTAATACGCTGTCTTAGTTACTTTTCTCATTGCTGAGACAAAATACCTGACACCCAAAGTTAAAGAAAAAAGGGTTTATTTAGCTCAGAGTTTGTAGAGGTTTCAGTCTATAATCAGCTGGCACATGGCAGAGGGGCCATGGCAGCGGAGGACAGCCAAAGCAACAGGAGGCTTAACAGTGTCTTTCTGCCCCTTATATCTTATCCAGAATGCTGGGATTAGGGCAGTGCCAAACCAATCAGTGGACTGATTTAGTAATCACCCAGCACCACACACTCTAGATTCAGCCACCTCTGAAAAACCCAAATGACTGCATGAGACTTTGGGAGGACATCTAGATACAAGCTATAACATATGCTGACAAAAAACACTGGTACTGATTACAACTTAGGACCTAATATTGATAGTCCTAAGTGGAGAGATAATTTATGATGGACACAATGAGGGCAAGAAAAAGTGTCTGAACCCAGAGTGTGCATGGAGCATCTTTTGGTGGCTCCCTGCCCGATGACAACAGTGTATGGGCAGGTTGTGTTAGTCACTTTCCTTGTTGCTGGGACAAAATACTTGAAATCTTCAATTTAAAAGAGGTGAGGTTATTTGGCTCACATTTTCAGTCCACGGTTGGCTGGCTCCAAGATAGAAATGACATGGCGGGAGGGCCATGGAGGGAGGGAAGCTGTTCACACATCATGGTGGCCCAGGAAGCAGAGGGTGAAGGAAGGAGCCATGGAGGGAAATATACCCTCCCCCAGTGACAGCCTCTTCCGGCCGGGCCCCACCTTCCAGCAGCACACTCAGCTGCTGGGCTCACCAGCACTGATTCCACGATGAGCACCCCCACACCGTGATCCATTTCCCTCCATCTCTGCCTGTGAGCTCGTGGGGGCTTTGAGGAACATTCTTGATCTAAACCACAACACAGTGATTTAAGACACACACTCTTGGGGTGGTGGGGGTGGGGGTGAAGTCTGAGTCCTTCACCTGTAGCAGCAGTGAGTTTCACCCCAGCTTGGATAGGGTGCAGCTGAAGTGAATCAGTGTGTTTCTCACTGCTGCCCTGGGTTCCAAGGAGCCAACTGCCCTCAGCCACATGCCAGCAGAAGAGCAGGGACAGTCTCACCCCAGGAGCTCCCTTTCCATGACTCAGGCTGGTGGTTCTGGAATGAGTTTCATGAGGTTCCTCAGAAGGTCCCCTAGGGGCCATGGTGACCCCAGGTGGGGAAGGTAGCATGGTGCTGGCTTTTCTCCCAGTCCCTACACTTCAGCTCCCTGAGAACACGTCCCCAAAGGGACCCTACAGGCCGACCTTGCCCATGTTCTACTTTTGGACTACTACTAGATCCTCCACACCCCAGAGGGCGATGGAGAGAATTCTCTCGAGCTGTACAAATGAGGGAAAAAATTCTTTCTTTATCCTTGCCAGGTTTCATTTGAAGTTTCAAAAACTATAAAATGTGTCTCCTCTCATTTTTTGACACTCTCCTTTTGGCTTCAAAGACATTCATTGGTCCTAGGTGGTGCGGTGAATGCATTGGCCTCTGAGGAAGGGCAAAGAGAAGGAAAGGCAGGCTTGGAGGCAGGGCCAGGAGCGTCAGGAAGCCAGAGGAGCATGCCCAAAGGCACAGGGACACTGCTCACTGTCACAATGGAGCCCCATCTCTGCAGAGGCAGGCCGGAGGCCAGGATGATTCTCAGCCATTGTTGTTACCACCACCCAGAACTGGCAGGCTTCCATCATTGTGACTCAGGTTCTTAGGTCAGGCTTGGACTGTGGATCTCACTCACCCTAAATGATGGTAATCATCTTGGCTTAGACCCAGCAGTTCCATCAGAGATTTCTTGCCTTGTTTTATTTGGACTTACTTCCAATGCTAAATATGTTCATGCCTACTCATGGACATGCGTCCCTCACACCTGTTCTTGCAGTCCTCTGAAATAGGCTCCTGGGTTGTACCTGTGACCTGGTTGCTTCTTTCAGATCTCAGTTGAAATAAAGCAGAAACTTTCATTTCCTTCCTCTTGGGGCTGAATGTCAGATATACCCTGCTGCTTTTGTAGAGTTTTCTGAGTAGCAGTTTCCTGTACCTCAAAGCTAAGCTGCACAAATCATAGAATTGTAGAAGTATCAGAACTGGAGAGAACGTTCACACTTACTTTAAGTCAGTAAGCTATTCCTCTGAAAAGCTATGCATCTTAGCAGAGCCACAAGTGCTATGGCTTCCTGACTCTTGAGGGCTCCTTCCGTGGTGTCGCTCTACAGACCAGCTCCTGGAGCCTTTTTCTTACACAAAGGAAAGGTAAATGTCTGTGTGCCTGGGCGTGAGGGGTGGGGCGGGCAGAGGTCATGTGGGGACTTTCTTACTAGCTGCTCAATTTTTCTGCAAATGTAAAACTATTTTTAAAAGTCTACTAATAAAAAACAAGTCAGCCCTCAGTAAATAGATGCTACCCATTGTCATTCTAAGCACACAATCAGGCTTGCACAGGGAATGGCAACTGTGTCTCCCGTCTCCACCAGGTGGCATCATCCCTCCACTCCCTCCCTCGCTCTGTCCCTCCCTCTTCCCTGTCTGTGTGCCGGCATCCCCAGGTCCAGCCCGCGCCTCTACAAGATTAGCCCACTCGGTGCTTCTGGCCATTTTGGTCTTGGCCCATGTCTCAAGCACCCTGACAAATACTGGGCATCCTGGGTGTTTGGCTGAGGAGGCTCCTGAGTGGAGCCGGGCACTGAGGAGGCTGCTGGGTCACTCCTGGGCATGAACTGCCTGCGCACTGCCTCTTCCCAGGGCCAGGCCCCTGTGTGTCCTCACCTCATGTCCCTGTCACTCTCTGTGATTCAGCTCCCTCATCCCGCAGACCTCTCCTTGTGCGGTGGATCCTTTAAAACGTGCTTTTCATATTCCCTAGGCTTACTGGAGGAGGGGAGGGGAGGGGCAGGCTTTGACCCTCGGTGCTCTCGCCTTGAACAGCGGGCCCATTTACATTCTCCCACCTGCCATACCTTCCTCACACTTCCTACAATCTCCACAGCCGAAGAAAGGAATTTAAAAACCCAAAATCCTGTGGCGGAAACATGCTCAGATCACAACCAGACAGGAATTGTAATTTATAGGTATTATCAACATGACAGTGATGCACAGGACAGCTTCGCTAGACCAGAGACCTGCTGGGGAGGGACTGGGTTGGGATTTCATAAGTGAGACCAGGACCAACAAGGCCTGGGGGCAGAAGGTACATCTGTTCCAGCTGCCCAGCAGGGGGGCCCCAGAGGAGAGGACGGGTACACTCAGGAAGCTGGGAAGAGGATCTGATGTCAGAATGAGAAACTTGATATTTACCCAGGATAGGGGAACAAGGTGACGCATAAAATTATATGAAAACTAAAACTTGAATGTGTTACATGACAAGGTGAATTGAAATGGGCCACAAAGTTGAGATGTTTATATCTTGTATTAGCTTTCTTGTGCCTGAGACACAATGCCCAACACACCCGCAATTTAAAGGAGGAGAGGTTTAATTTGGCTCACAGTTGCAAGGAATTCAGTCCATGGTCAGCTGGCTCTAAAGCGAGAATGTCTTGGTGCAAAAGCATGGAGGAGCAGATCTGCTCAGTTCATGGTGACTGGGAAGTAGAGCAAGGGAAGAGTGCCAGAGAGGAACAGGCAAAAGGCCATACATAGAACCTGTTATAGCTTGTATCCAGATGTCTCCCCAAAGCCTCATGCACTCATAGGTGGGGCTTTCCAGAGGGGGCTGGATCTAGGGTATGTGAATATTGAATAAGGATGTGTGAATATGGATTAAGGGTGTGTGATAACTAAATTGGTTTAGCACAGTTCTGGGTGTGGGTAGTGGAGGCCCCACCCTGGGTGTGGGTGGCACTAGTCAATGGGCTTGTAGCTGGGATGGAATATAAAGGGAAAGATGGAAGGCAGAGTTCAGTGCCTCCTGCCTGCTCTGCTATGGACTGTTTCTCTTCTGCAGTGCCCTTCTGCCGTGCCATTCGGCCTTGGAGCCAGCTGACTATGGATTGGAACATCCACAAAATGTGAGCTGAAATAAACATTTCCTCCTTTAACTTGTGGCTGTCAGGTATTTTGTCCCAACAATGAGAAAAGTAACTAAGACAGTATACAAGGTACAAGGTTGTGCCCCTATGACACATGCAGGCACACTCAAGAGCATGCTTTACTAAAATCCAGTGAAGTTCACATCAGTTCCCATATGGCATAATGTTCACATAGTACATTTATCTGATAAAATATTAGTGTCTAGAATACAAGAACTGCAATAGGTTAATAAAAGTATATGTAAATATAATTTTTAAATTGGCAAAAGTAAGAATAGGCAAATCACTGTTGGAGGAAAGACAAATGAAGAGGGGCCAGTGAGATAGCTCAGCGGCATAAGCGCCTGCCTGGCAAGCTCGAGGTCCTGAGTTCGACTCCCGGAACCCACATATGAAAAAAGGGCCGGTGATATCACTCAGCAGCACGGGCATCTGCTGGCACGTGAGGTCCTGAGTTCCACCTCCGGTAGCCACAAAAGAAAAAAAAAAAAAAAAAAAAAGACAAATGAAGAGACGTTCAACCTCACCAGAAATTAGGAAAATCAAAAATGCTCACAGGTTAGCAAAAATTAGGATGTCTGTTGGCAATAGCGTGATAAGGATGTAGAGTCCCAGGATGTCCCAGGCATGGCTGGAAGATTGTGTGTTACTGCAATCACTCAGAAAATCATTAAACCCCTCAGTAACTCCACTCTTGCAATGCAGCACATTTAAATACTCAGAGAGGTGGCACGAGAATGCTTAACATGCTATTAATTATAAGAACAAAAAAATTAGAAAAAGCCTAAATTTCATCAATAGGAGAATAGAGAGGAAAAATATGGTATGGTCACACAATGGAACTCTACAGAGCAACAGAAATGAATGAAATACACGGATCATCAGAATATCAAAGGAGTAAAAGATGCACAGGAACATACACAGCACGACACCACTTTTGTGAAGCAGGCAAAACAATGCCACATAGCTTTGAGATGTGGCGACAGCAAGCGGATGAGGAGATGCCCGGTGATGATAAACTCCACGCTTTGCGGGGAGATGGCTGGAAGGTGACATACACCAGCTCCTCTCACAGCTGGAGGACTCCTGAACACTAGTCCCTGAAATTGGGTTGTGTCCCTGGAATTACGCACAGCAGTAGCTGTGGGGACACAGGGTTCCAACAGTAACATCGCAGAAGTAGGGTGAGGTGGTAGCACCACTTCTACCATGCTGTACATTCTAATTGTTGCATGATCTACATATTTCTAAATACTTGGTGTAGGAATTAGCAAATATTTTTGCTTCAGAATGAAAAGATCAGGCTTAAATTTGAGAAATGTAACTCTGAAGCAGAATAGAAGATGGACCGCAAGAGAACTGGTCCAGGGGGCTCAAGGAGAGGAAGTTAAGAGAGATTAAGTTGGCAGTGGGAGCCAGAGAGAGCGAGATGGGAGATGGGGGAGGAGACTGGGGGAAGGATCAGTAAGAAGTCCCGAGGGCAGAGACAGGTCTCTGACAGAGCCCATGGAGTATAGTGGTGCTGGCATGATGCCCTCCAAGGGGGCCAGCAGATGGGTGTCTGTGGGGGCCAGACGTGGGTGGTCTGAGGCACCTGTGAGAAGGTCTTGAGGCTGAAGACTCATGTGAACCCTGACTGATGCTGGAGGTGGGAAGCTACCGAAGAGAGTGAGACTCCGCACGTGAGTGAGAGCAGGAGGGCCTGGGGTCAGCAGGGAGGCCAGGGAGACCGAGAGTCAGGACGGAAGAGGAGGCATCGCCCTTCCTCTACCACTCGGGTCCAGATTAGCATCACAGGTGCTGTGCTGGCTGTGTTCAGGATGAAAGCTGAAGGAGTAGGATGCTGTCCTCTTTCAATCTAGCTGTCCCTGTGTCCCCTGCCTTCCCAGAGGCGTAGCTCAGTGGTGCCTGTGGAGCTGCAGTCTGCGTTTGCTTAACAATCATTGGTACACTTTAATTTCCATTACAGCCACACGTGATCAAACAGGCAAGCAGGAGCGCCCTGAACCCTGGAGAGCCACAGACGTCTAACCATGATCCAGCCGCCTTCCTAAAGAAATGTAGAGCTTGATGTTGGACAGGAAATCACAGACAGAACATGTAACTGCACAGGGACCTCAGGGAGCAGCTAATTAGACTTTCTTGTTCTAAAGTTTGAGACTTAGAAAAATAATGTGGTTTATTTTCTAGGGTCACCATTACGGTTTATACCTAGATGTCTTCCCAAAGCCTCATGCACTCCTAGGTGGGGCTTTGGGGAGTGACTGGATCGTGGGTGTGTGGTGGATTAGTCTACTGATGGATTTATAGCTGGGTGTGATGTGGGGAGGGGGAGCCTGGTGGGAAGAGGGGGGTCCCTGTGGCTGTAGCCTGGATATATGTGTCCCTCCCCTTGCCTTGAGCTTTCTGCACTGTCTCTTTCCTGCGCTGCCATGGACTGTTTCTCCTCTGCCATGCCCCTCTGCCAGGCTTTCCTGCCTTGGAACCGGCAGACTATGGACTGAAACCTCTACAACCTGTAAACTAAAATAAATCTTTCCTCCTTTAACTTGTGGGTGTTATTTTTGTCCCAGCAATGAAAAAGTAGCTAAGACAGGTATCAGTTTGATACCTGTTTTCTTATATGTGGAAACTTACGGTCAGCACCTAGCAGGAGTGTCCAGGAAAAAACACGTTGGAGTTTTAAAATTTTACAGGGCAACTCTCACTCCCCAAACTGCTGGCTATAGACCCTTCTCATTTCCTGTGATTTAACATAAGCACCAGTGAGGGAATGTGGATGGGACCAGTCCACGGAGCATCCTTTCCACCTCCCTGGGCAGGTGAGGCTAAGGACAGGTAGAGAGGCTGGCTTGATACTAAACCTCTCATTCTCCCAAAGGAATAACGCAGATGAGGGTTTCCTGCCTGCAAAATTAAGGACACACCTGTGTTTCATCTATTCAGGAGGAAAATCATCAGACTTTGTGCCCTCACAGAATGAAAACAGCTTCCCAAGAATGGATGCTGTCAGTCAAGGCCAGTGGTTGGCAGGCCTAGAAAACTGTTCCCAGGGACGCAGTCCACGGAAAGCTCTAACACACTGTGCGTGCTTCCTGATTAAGTGGAAATGTACACAACCATCATAGTTTCAAAATGATAGCTATGTCACTGAAGCTCAAACTGCATGCTGTCCTGCATGTTTTATAGAAACAGAAACTCAAGAGATTTATGCAGTGCTATTAAACAGCACACATCTACATTTTATTTCACTAATTGGGGAGGCTGGTGACAGAGTTTGGAAAAGTCTATGTAGTTGTATCAGAAGGGACATATTTCATTGTTCCTTCCTAGGAAGATTAACACCTCTTCCCAAGAGGTGATAACTTCCTGTTCGTGATAACTTTCTGTTGATGAGTCTGTAGGGACACAGGATACGTGTGCTTGGCAGTGTATTTTTTGTTTTATATTTGTTTTTAGTTTTTTATTAGCACATGCTTGTGATACTTAGTGATTACATTCAGCTTGGAGTTTGATGCCTACACATATCTCATCTTGATCATTTTAATGACCTAACACAACTTCCCACCACTGTAAAGACCTAAGTAATGACAAAAAGAGAGAGTATTGCCAAACTGCTGATCCATGATACATGAGCCCTATGTAAAGAGGGAGCACACTGTACCTGCTACATCCTAGACATGGTCATAGAGAAACAGACTGTCACTCTGTCTCAGTCCTTGGTGAGGAGAATAAAGAGAAGACACAGCCAAGGACACCAGAGGCCTCCTGCCTGCTTAGGATGCAAGCATAGCCACAGAAAGCAGAGGTGCAGCAGGATAGGCAACGACTGCACGGGAAAAGCCCAGGCGGCAGATCCCAGGACCTCTGGAGGGCAGCTGTGATAACCATTTCCCATGAATCTGAGCAAGGTGTTGCCTTTGAGTCTCAGTACCCTCGTGGATAAAATTGGACTAACTCCCTTTGTCTACCTAAAATGACTTTGTGAGAATCAAATGATAATACAATGAAATATTTTACTGAAAAGAGATTAACTAGGGACTATTTGAAAGACTGTGAAATTGCAGAATGTGCCCAGATTGTTTTATGTTATTAAGATAATAATAAAAATTTTATTTAGAATTTGGATGTTTTATCTATTTCTTCTTCAGCATCTTTCAGGGCTGAATCTGTTATTTCAGGTTAAAGTAAACCCTGTATTTCTGCATGCCCGTAAGTGGCCTTTTAGCATGTAGAGGTTAAGTCTGTATCCTGTCCTTAATGCCACTCTGCCATTCTGGAAAAGCAACCTTCGCAATGCTCACCTCTCCTGTCACGTGGGTGGCTGCAGGGGTAGGAGGCATCCTGCCTGCAAAGTGCTCAGCACCGTGCCTGGTGCACAGTAAGTATTCGAGGAGTCTCAAGAGAATTGATCACGCACTCACTCAGCAACGCCTTAAGCAACCACACAGCGCTGATCTCTGGTACCTTAGGATCCCCCACTTCCCACTCTTCCCCTTGCCTGCACTGAGCACGTCCTCCATCCTCAGTGGGTATCACTCTTTCCTATCAGGGCATTATCCCTTCCAAACAAATCGATCTGCAGATTAAAAAAACTCTGTTCAAAATCAAAGTCGGCTTTTTTTTGTAGAAATAGCCAAGCTGGTTTTTAAAATTCACAAAATGTCAAAATGACTTAGAATAGCTTCAAAATGACTTTGAAAAAGAAAAAGTTGGAGAATTTAACCATGCCTGATTTCAAGACCCGTCATGAAGCCACAATGATGGAAACAGCACAGTATTGGTGGTAAATAGGCAAATAAATTATCAGAACAGAAACAGGGCCATGCCCATAGTCAATGATGTTAAATATGGTGACAAGGCCTTTCAGTGGGGAAACAAGGATCCTTTAAACAAATGGTGCTAGAAAGATTGAACATATTTTAGTAAATGAACCCAGACCCTTGCTTAATGCTGTATAGAAAAACTAACTCAAACTGATAAAGGCCTAAAAAGAACAGCAGAATGGTTACAACTCTAAAACTTCTAGAATAAAACAGAAAATCTTAAAGACCTTGAGTTTCACAAGGATTCTTAAATAGAACACACACACAGACACAGACACACACACAAATGAAACTATTGATAATATGGACTTCTAAAAAAATGTGTGCCATTCAGTCTGGGCATGGTTGTGCATGCCTGTGGTCCCAGCTACTCAAGAAGCTGAGGCAGGAAGATCACTTGAGCCCAGGCGTTCAAGACCAGTCTGGGCAACATAGAGAGACCCAATCTGTTATGGTTTGTGTCTAGCTGTCCCCCCAAAAGCCTCATGCAATCATGGAGGGTGGGCTTTTCATAGGTGGCTTAATCTAGAGTTTGTGATTGATTCATGGTCCAATGCTGGGATTAAGGGTGTGAGTGCTGTACCTGCCCTAGGGCAGGTAGCCTACATACAACATAAGAGACAGAAAGAGGCTTGACCCCTCTCTCCTCTCTTGTTGCTTTTGCTGTCTTCCACAGCCATGAACTATTGCCCCCTGCCATGTGCCACCCTGCCTTGGAGCCAGCCAATTATGGACCGAAACCTCCACAAACTGTGAGCTAAATAAACCTTTCCTCCTTTTACTTTGGGTGCCAGTCATTTTGTCTCAGCAACGAGAAAAGTAACTAAGACAGAATTATCTCAAAAAGAAAGAAAGGAAAGAAACAAAAGAAAGAAAGTATGAGAAAAAAAGAGAAGAAGAGAAGAGGAAACAAAAGAAAAGAAAAAGAAAAAACAGATACTGCTACAAAAATGATCAGGCCCTCTTTAATAAATGGTGCCGGGAAAACAGACTTTCCACATGTCAGTGATTAAAACCGGATCCTTATCTTTCACCATGTACTAAACTAAAATCAAAATGAATCAAAGATCTAAATATTATATCAGAAACACTAAACCTGCTGGAAGATAAAATAGGTAGAATTTTGAAGACACTGAAGTAGGCAAAGACTTTACAAACAAAACCCCAGTCACACAGGAACTATCACAAGGGATAAACAACTGGGATCTTGTCCTATTAAAAAGCTTTTGCAAAGCAAGAGAAACCAACAGAGTGAAGAGACAACTTGCAGTGGGGGAAAAAATTTTTGACAGTTGTTCCTCAGACAAAGGACTAATATCTAGAATAATAATAAAAAAAAAACCCTCAAAAAAAACCCCTCCCCAAATTTAAAAACCCAATCCAAAAATGGGCATCTGAAATAAATAGACACTTCTCAGATGAAGAAGTAAAAACAGCAAATAAATATATGAAAAAATGTTCAAAAATCACTGGTCATTAGAGAAATGCAAATTAAAACAATGCTGAGATTCCATCTCACTCGAAAAAGGATGACTATTATCAAGAAATCAACCAATAACAAATGCTGGAGCAGCTGTGGGGAAAAAAGAACTCTTCTCCACTGTTGATGGGAACAACCACTGTGGAAATCAGTGTGAAGATTCCTCAAAAAACTAAAACTAAAGGTTCCATGTGACCCAGCTATTCCCCTTCTTAGTATCTTCTCAAAAGAACTAAAAGCATCATACCACAGTGATATATGCACGCCCATGTTTATAGCAGCACAGTTTCTAATAGATAAATCTTGGAAAGAGCCCAGATGCCCATCAACCAGTGAATGGACAAAGAAGATGTGGGGCTTTTTATACAGTGGAGTACTACTGTGCTATAAAGAAGGATAAGCTTGAGACATTTCTAGCTAAATGGATGAACCTTGATACCATACTCTTAAGTGAAATAAATAGGACATACATGTGTAAATACTACATTGTTTCTCTGGTTTGAGAAACTGAAAGTACAAATAAGGACCAAAATGTATAATAGATATTGTGAAACAGGAAGAAAATGTTCAAATGGGGAGGGGAACTAGGGAGGGAAAAAGTGGAAAAGAAGGAAGGGAAAAGAAAAAAACATGAAAAAAGAAGGAAATAATGGAAACAAAGCTTTTGTAAATGAGGAGAAGAGGAGTTGAAGGGAGGGGAGGGCAATGGGAAAGAAGGAAAAAGCAAGATATATCATGTATAGGTACAAATTCCCTATGATGAATGTGGTCATTATGAATACAAAAAATGTACCAATAAACTTAATTAATAAAGAGAAATGAACGGGCCCACTTCACACTATGGGAAAATAGGGAAATACTGTTGTAAAACATATATCTGACAAAAAAATATGTATCTAGTGTATCTAAATAACTGTACAAAAAAATAACTCTACAACTCAATAGCAAATAGAAAATGGGCAAATATTTTAACAAACACTACATGAAGAAAGATGATGGTATATACGCAAATAAAAAGATACTCAACATCATGTGTTATTAGAAAAAGGTGAATGAAAACCACACAGCACACCCACTAGAATGGCCAAAATGCAACAGGATTGCATCCTGACCAGTGCTGGCCAGGATGTGGAGCAACTGGAATTGTCATACTTCACTGGCAGAGATGTAAAGCAGTTTAACATCTTCTTGAAAAATTAAAGACACAACTACTGTACAACCCAGCCATTCCTATGACCTAGGAATTTACCCAAGAGAAGTGGAGGCACGTGTCCATACGAAGACTTGACACTGATGTTCCTGGCAGCTTTAACAGCAAACATGTACTAGTAGCTTTAACAGCCCGCACTGGGCTGGGCCCCATGGGACACCCACACTCATGAATGTCTGAGAAGGAGCGCCTCATTGATTGCACGCACAATTGATTGCGCTTTGTTGTCCTAGTTACAATAGTCAAAGTGCAAATAGAACACGAATGTCCATTAACAGGCAGGTGGACACATAAACTGTGGCATATGCCTATGTATTGGTCAGCTTTCCACAGCTGTAACAAAATAATTACATAAACAACTTAAAGAAGGAAGACTTTATTTTGGCTCATGCTTTCAGAGATTTCAGCCCTCAGTCAGCTGGCTCCGTTGCTTTCAGGTCTGTGGTGATGCAAAAACATCATGGTGGAAGGGTGTGGCAGAAGAAAGCTGCTGACCTCACAGGAGCCAGGAAGCAGAGAGAGGAAGAGAGATAAAGAGGAAGAGGCCAAGGTGCAGATATAGTCTCCAAAGGCAAGACCCCATGACCCTCTCCCTTCAACAAGGCCCCACCTCCTGTTTTCATCACCTCCCAATAATGCTATCAATTATGATCTCAGCAATGGACTATTCCACTTGATAAGATTAAAGCCATCACATCCAATCACTTCCTGAAAAGCCCATCATTTGGCAACAAAGCCTTTAGCATGAGTTTTGGGGGACATTTCAAATCCAAACCATAATAGCTTACCTATTCTACAATAAAAAGTAATGAACTATGGATTCATGCAATGACATACGTAGATCTGAAAATAATTATTCAGGGTGAAAGAAATCAGACAAAAAAAGAACAGCGGGTAGTACAGTCTATAAACTAGGAGTGGAGTAAAGATTAACATCGGACTCTCCTGAGCATCATTTTGCAGCTAGGTACACTTTCAAACTAGCACAGGGAAAACAGAATGAAGATCAACCAAAAAAGACACGAGGTAAAGAAAATAAATAAACTTACGACAGAGGGCAAATTGAACGCACAAAATAAGATAATAATACAAACATTTTCACACTCTATTTTTATAAACCAGATCAGAAAGCAAGTACAAGAAAACTGATAGCATCATGTTCATAATGGGAAAAAGCCTGACGTAACCCTTCAAAATACACTGAATAAATTATGACACGGTCAACATCGAAAGCGAAGACCAGTGACCGGCGGAAAGGCCCAGGGTGCGTGGAGGGGCCAGCTCGTGGTGTGGAGACGGTGATCTGGGTTAACGCTGGCGGGCCGGCTGCGTCCAGAGGGACGCACAGAGTGCAGAGCGAGGCGAACTGGAGGCCAGGGGCCCCTGGGGTGCAAGGTCTTGCAGTTAACCGAGCTTGCTGGGGAGGCCCAGCTGGCGTTGCAGAACCCGCGTCCGCCGGGCGGCGCACCCCGGTGGACGCCAGGTGGCGCCAGCGACCATCAGGCGCAGCCTGCGCCCGGGCTCCCTGGCTGGGTGGGCGTCTCCCGCGGGGACTGGGGGACAGCGACGCCCCCGGGTGCGGTCTCCCCACCGCCGGCCAGGGGTCTGCAGCACGAGCTGGGCGGGAAGACTGCGGAGTCAGCTGACCCCAAGCGAGCCAAAGAACACCAGCGAACCCCACCCTGCGGCGGCTGCCTCGAGGGAGGGCCGGGAGTCGGGACGCTCCTGTAACTGCCGCTCGGTCCCCGGCGTGGGGTGACACCTGGAGGCCCAGAGGAACGAGACCTGGCCCGTTCAGACTTTCTGAACCAGCCGCTAAATTCCGTTACGACGGCACCCATGAGGACGGTAACAAAAGCCAAGGTAAGTAATAATAATGTCCGGGAACCTATCTTGGTAAAATAAACATTTTTTTCTTTAAGGGAAACATTAATGAAAATTATATTAACGACAAAAAAATGAGTCCGCTCTCCCTCCCTCCCCCCTTTGCTCTTCCTCAGAGTCAACCCCAGGGCCTGTACACGCCAGGCCACCGCACAGCTGCAGACTAACCCAAAACGAGCGCCCTCTGCCAGCCTCACGAGAAACTAAGGCCGTTTGTACACAGTGACCTATAGAAAGATTTTTCTTTCTGTTGAAATAAAGTGCCAATGAATCACTATTTAAATTCTTGGAGGGAGGGAGGTGGGAGGGAGAGGAGGGGTTGGGGAAGTGAAATGAATTAAGATGTGTTATGTACATATACCAATTGCCCATGATGCACCCACTCAAATGTACTGCAAACATGCACTAGTAAAAGTAAATTCGTAGATAAGAACTATATTAAAATATTTTAAATGTCTCTTAAGTAATACCTTTTCTTTGAGAGTTGAAAAATATTATATAATATGAATTGAAGGTATAAAGATTTTAATTGCTTATTTTATTATTTATATATATTTTGAACTAATTGCTTATTACTTAATGTCTAATATGGCACTTGAAACTCTGATATTCTAAAAGTGACATAAATTACAGATGCAGATTGGCCAAAATTGTCCTGTACTAAAACACAGTGGGGCTTTTGGCAGCATTTGCTGTCTTGCCACGCAGCCATCATACATAAATTGTAGGTGTAGGGGAATTGGATTTGACATACATAGAGCTTAATTTCCTGTTATGGGACTCCATGAAGTTAAGCCTATATTCTTGCCATTTAAGCAAGTATCATGATCCTATGTCTCTATTTCAACACAAAAGTTTAATGGAAGTGGAGGACGATCCTTGGTGGCGGCAGCCCCATCCCTGCAACAGAGCTTGGAAGCAGAAAGGGGCTTGGAAGATAATACAAGAGAGGAGAAGATCCTAAAGGTTAGCAGCAGGGCATAGCAAGTATTGGTCTGGAAATGGGGAAAATTGGAAGAGCAGAACCTCAGAGGACAGGAGGGAAGAGGACTTCCTGGTGCTGGAAAGGGAGGGGAGGAGGAAGAAAAGGGGGCAGGCACCCGCAGACGCATGGAAACGGGGGTCTAGAGAGGGAGGGTGGTGTCTGGTTTCCAGACACACATGCAAACATCCAAGGAGGGCAGTCCCCTGAGCCTGCATCTCTGTGTGATATGTGGTGGCTTTCTAAAGCTATTTAGGTTCATTCACTAAAAATGACTCATTGCTTGTTTATTGAACAAGGGTGTTTATTGACAGGCTTTCTTGCTTTAAATTGATTGAGGAGATAATGAAAATGGATGCTTGTATACCTGCACACCAAGTGACACTGAAGCAAACCCCAGAAACCAGCTTGAGTCCGGTGTGTGATATTGTACACCCACCTGTATACAAACCACTGCCCGGAAGACGACCTAAGCACGGTGGTCCATTGCTCAGTTCCTAACACATGGTGCGTATCCATATCACAGTCAAGATAGACCAAAAAATATATGAGGTGTTGTTGGGGACCACAAACTCACAGTGGCTAATTTTGCATACTTCCCTAAGGGATAAACAGAGGCTTGAGATAATCCACATCACCTTTTGAGATTTCCCATTATCTCTTTAGGGAAGGGCCATCCTTTCCCACCCACTAAAACTGAAACTAAAACCACTAAGATTACAAAAAAGACACTCCAGGGCAAGACCCTCGTTAGCATAAGATCACCTGACCCTCTTGATCAATGGATAATCCCCTCCTCAAATCCCCTCCTGGATCAATAAATGCCGAGGTTCTGGCTGTGTCATGGCCTTTTGTTCCTTGAGACCAACTGGTCATCCCGGATCCCTGCTGTACTACTGCCATTTTGTCTCTTGCTCTTTCTCTCTCTCCTGCCGTGCACTGTGACACCTGGCAGGAGATTGGAGTCCTCGATAAGGTGTGATCGAATACTATGGTGAATGTGTAAATTTTTATATAATTTATTACAGTAAAGGATAAATTGCCATTATCCCCCTGGAAATACTCCCCCTCACTTCAAACATGCTTATCTCATCATTCTTACCACTTTCTGAAGCAGTTCTGGAAGTCTTCTTTTGTGAGTGTTTTTAGTTGCACTGCTGTGGCTGCCTAGGCATTCTAATGTTCATCTTTTGTCTTAGTTACTTTTCTTGCTACTGAGACAAAATACTTGACACCCGAAGTTAACAGACGAAAGGTTTATTTTGGCTCACAGCTTGTAGAGGCTTCGGTCCATAGTCAGCTGGTTCCAAGGCAGGGTGGCACGGCACAGGGGCATTGAGAAGGAGAAATAGTCCGTGGCAAAGTAGGACAGGCAGATGGTAGCAAAGCAGCGAGCAGCAGCAGCAACCAAGCCTGCCTTTATATTTCATCCAGGCTACCCTGCCCTTTGGTCAGTGCTACCTACACCAGGGCTGGGTCACCCTTAATCCCAGCATCACAGCCTTAATCTCAGCATCACGCACCCTAGACCCAGCCACCTCTGAAAAACCCTATGACCGCTGAGGCTTTGGGGGGAATCTAGACACACGCCGTAACACCTCTCATGGTCATTTTGACTTGGGAGAAAAGCCGGAAGTCTCATGGTGCCAGATCTGGTGGGTGAGGACACATCATAATGTTTTCACAAGGCAGTTCCATTGGTGGCACCCCATGGCAACATGCACTGTTTTTTTTATTGCACCTTGTAAAGACACTCATGAAAGAAAACTTGCAGAACCACTTCAGAAAGTGGCAAGAGTGATGGAATAAGTGTATTCAAAGTGAGGGGGAGTGTTTTGAGGAGAATTAGTGGGAATATGCCTTTTACTATAATGAAATTTTAAATTTATTCAGCATATATTTTGGTCACACCTTATACTTTCATTTTTTGAGAATTATTATACAATTCAAATTACTTTTAGCCCCTCAAAACCTATCATATTACACGTATCCGCAGTTAAACAAAGCAGACTATGCCAGTATAAGTTCACTTTTCCTAAGGTCAGAGTCACCCACGATCTGCATGTTAGGAAGAAGTGTTCTGGACCGGGGCCAATGTAAGATGTCTGAGATTCAACACACACGTGCAGACTGCCTGCCCTAGAAGGGTCATCCCCTAGTGCTAGAGAGGAAATAAACAATGATGGTACCACTCAGTTTGTGATGACAAAGCAGAGGGGTCATACTAACTCAGAGTCAGCCCACTCAGCCAATGACTGGAGAGGAGATCCACCTATGTGGAGTTTTTGTTGAATGAGGGGAGATCAATCGAATTGGTAAGAGCAGCAAAAGGAAAGAACCTACCAAGAGAACATGTACTAGAGAGTCCAGACCCAGTCCAGGGAATGAATCCTTCCAGAAGCTTCCAGGGAGCAAGAAAGCAGGATAAATCTGACCTGAACACTAACTGGAGCTCTGTGTGGCTCTGTGCATTCCCTTAGGACCCCAAGGCAACTTTCACTGTCCACCTTTATCTGTATACTCTGGGGTTTCTAGTTCACCAACTAGATTTTAGAGTTCAGGCTATACCTAAGAAGGCTCTGGAAGAACCCTGTATGAGAACCCTGAAGACAGCCTCTTCTCAACTTGGAGGGCCTGTGAGAATCTGGTGAAAATTCTGTCTGTGCTCATGACACAAGGCAGGCGGGCTGTTGGCTCTGAGGGCTCGTGAGGCCATGCACACTGCTGGCAGGACCCTTTGCTGTTCTTCAAAGTGCAGGACCTGGCACACAAAAGGAGTTAAGTAGGTGTTGCTTCAAAAGCAGAAGCAGAAAGAGTGTGGGATAGAGTGGAATAGGAAAAGAGGGTCATTCTCCAGCCATGGAGTGATCTTCTCAGGCGAGAAAGGATCCTCAGTGAGTGCAGCAGGTCCAGGGCTAGCAGGCTAGACTTTATCAATTGTGAACAGACAGACACCAGCATGAGGTAGGCCAGGCGCCATGAGGCAGCAGACTTGTGACTACTGCATACGTGTAGGTTGATGTCAGTGAGTTCAGTGTTCTCCTCTGTGCGTTGTGCCAACAGCCAAATGACTCAGAACCATCTCAGAACTACAGTCACAGGCAGCCTTGATAGGCATCCTCAGGAGATGCCTCTCACCCACATGGGTCAGCTTGCCTGCCCCACCAGGCCAGCTCAGGTACTCACCCAGGATTGGCCAAAACTCTCTGCTTAGCTGGCTAGCAAGTGCTGCTTCACTCCCCTGGCCTGCTGATAGCAGCTGCAGTAAGACAAGACCCATCCAGAGTTGTGGTGCTGGTGTGGGCATACCAGGAAGAGTCACTAGGAAACAGCTGGTTGCCAGGTGTGTAGGGACACAGGCCCCTTCCACCCAAGTTAGATTCTGCAGCAAACCTCATGATGGTTGTTTTCGGATCTATGGAAGGGGTTTTTGGGAAGCCAGATCAAACACATTTAAGAAAGTTTCTTTGGGGTGGTGATATAGATCAGTGGCATAAGCGCCTGCCTGGCAAGCGCGAGGTCCTGAGTTCAGTTCCCGGTACCCATGTAAAGAAAAAAAAAAAAAAAAAAAAAGAAAGTTTCTTTGCTACCAGGCTTCTCTGAGGCTTCAAGTACAAGGAGATACCATTTCCCAAGCAATACCCGAACTTTATTTGACCCATCTTTTTCCTTTTGAGCAGTTACTCCCGCAGAGTTGTTCGGTTTCAGTGCTGGGACATCTGGACTGGCTCGTCTTGGTGGGGCTGCACCTTTGACTGCAGGATGTTTAGTGCCGCTGTATCTAGTCTCCACCTAAGATGTGCCAGTCCCACCTCCCTCCCACCTGTAACAACCTAAAGGGTCACAAAACCTTATCACATGTGCCCTGACAGGAAAAATTGCCCCGAGAACCTATGACTACTATTTGAGGAAAGGCTGAGCGTGCCAGAGCTCACCTGGTAAATTGCCTCTGAACCAGCCCAGAACATGTCACCCCTCATCCCAGGTGGCTACAGTCACAGCTTTGTTGCCTCTACACAGACTCATAACATTGCCTTCTCTCTTTTTTGGCTCCAAACAGATTATCTCCTTAGGTAAGCTTATACTTTAAAAATCCAATTTAATTTTCAGACAGATCCCAACAGCATTAAATAATAGAACAAGCTGTAGTCCACAAACCTCAATTATTTGGTAAACTATGACTTCAGAAATGTGACATAATTAGCTTCCTCAGAACACCCAAAGCACCTTTGCCAGCCCTAAGTGTTCTCCGTCCGTACTGAATACATCTCCACATTCCCTTCTCAGGTGTTAATTTAATTCCCTTTGGGTCAATTTTTACTTGCTTATTGCACAGTCACCTTATACTGAATCTGACTGTATACCCAAAGGAGCTGCCTCCCTGCCCCAGGTTCACACACCCTTGCATAAAATACCAGTGAAAGAGAGGATCAAGCGCCTCTACTCACTGTGCAACACTGGGGTTGGAGCTTTGCTGAATGGAAAATCAAAGGGAAACCCCAGCCCTTGAGAGGAGCTTCAGAATCACATGTTGGAGAAAGGGAGGTGCTGCTGGAGGGGAAGGAAGAGGCAGCAAGAAGAAGCCATGAAGCGTGGAGGCCTGCGTGGAAAAAGAGAACAAATATAAAAATTGGGATATCTGCCCAGTTAAAAGGGTCCATGTTGCATGTTCTCTCTGTGGAGGGCCCAGGCCAGGCCAGCTGACAGTGTTCAAAGTTTTCGGCTTCTGATGCTGCTCTGCACTTGTCACAGATGCTTGTGCCCAGATCTGGGGTATATTTTGTTTTGCTCTTTCTATTGAAAATTGTTAAAATGAACTTTTCTCAAGTTGTCATGTATGTCGTAGAACCTAAAATAGAGCTTGAAGCAGGCAGAGTACCCAAAACATTGGATGCATTCAGGAATGATATATAGATGTTGAGTGGATAAAGTAATGAACAGTCTTTGATGAGTTGAAGCCAGCAGACACACTAACCTCCCACCTGAGGAGAATGAGCATAAGCACCGCAGGTCAGCAGAATCATAGGACAGAGGTGTACAAATGAAGGTCATGAAGGCTGCCTTAGGGATGAAGGGTCACACCTTTCTCCACCCACAGGAAGATCCAGGTGGCGCTGTCATTGGGTTGGTCGCTGATGGCTTTGGCTGTGGTCTGACGGATCCCTTTTCCCTAGCTGCCAGGTATCCTGCATAGCACTGCAGAGAAGGCCAAGGGCTCCCCAGTCCTCTCATTGGCAGATGGGAACTAGCCTTGTTCCAGCACTGGCCTGCCAGCTCCCACAGTCAGCTTCCAGGTGGCTTTCCTGGGAACAGGAAGAAGAAGGTGAATTCCCACAGTAAGTTAGCAGACTAAGTAGACCCTTCATAATCTGGGGGCTGCTACATTTTGACAACTAAAATATTTTATTTTTTAAAGCAGAATATATTCCATGAACTCAAAATCCTTAAAAAAGTTATTAAAATAGAATTTCACTGAGGCATTAGTTGGACTACAGGAAGGAGAAGCATCTTACTGCTACAACTCCCAAGGAATCATTTGCATGGGTATTCTGACCAGTCTCTAGGGGCCCTTGTCGTCAGGACCACCTCTCTCCTGTCACTGCTGCTGAGCACGTCTCCTTCCATTCTGGGTGACAGACTCTCAAGCCCAGCCTTTGGATTGTCCAGGCCCTGGAAGGGACTAATTCTACTTACTTTTCCTCTTCTACCATAGTATCTGTTTGCAATGTATACCTTTCCCACAAAAATCCTAATTTCTTTTTCTTTTTTCAGTACTGGGGATCCAATTCAGGGCCCTTGTACTAAGCTACATCCCCAGCACTGTTTTTGAGACAGGGTCTCATTATGTCACTAAGTTGCGCAGGCTGGGCTTGGAACATGCAGTCCTGCTGCCTGAGCCTCCCAGAGTTCTGGCAGTAGAGAGGCGTCGCTGCCATGCCCAACTAAAACTCTTAATGCTTCTTAAGATCAGGGTGGCTTCTTAGTCATTGTTTCCATTCATATCATAGAATATTCCATGGTGCATGTTAAATTTATCTCAATCAAATAGCATTATTCTGCCCTTGAGCGAAATTTAAGGAGTAAATTGTTACTGCTTTAATGTCTGTGCAAATTTTGTTAATAATGACTGAATTTTTAAAAAGATGGTACTTTTTTCTGCCTTTATCATTTTTGTAAGCTTTGTGGTAGTGCAGGGCATTTATATCAAATATAGCAATTAGTGATGGTGAAGGTTTTCTCTAACCAAACTCTACTCAGGCTCCTCTGAGCTCTTTTCAACCAAGTCTTAGTATTTGGAATTCCGTGTTGTCTCTGCATTATTCAGTGTTAGCATGAATCTTGCTAAATCAGTAGAGCCACGATGATATCTGAGCGGGTTCCTCATCCTCCCCCCACCCAGCCCCTTCACCCAGGTGATGTCTGAGCCCCTTATTCTGCCTTCAGCAGGAATCCTGTTAGGTTGGTTTAGTTAGCATCGCCCTTACTGCTGATGCGTCCTTTTAGTAATTTCCCACCTTGCTCCATGAGTATAAATTCTCACTTTTCCTTCTTGTATTTGGAATTGCTCAATCTCTCTATCCCATTACAAAATCCCATTGAAGTGATTCTTATACCTTGAATGAAGGTCATGCTTCTCCTTGAATAAAATCTTCCTTACTGTCTGTGACAATTTCATGGTCTTTAACTGTGAAAGCAAACTTGGGAACATTATCATGACAATAATGCTGATTATTGTAGCAATCATTCATTCCACAAGGATTATCATATGTTAAGTCCTTTGGAATGTACATTCATTTCTTTAATGCTGACATCAACCCCATCAGGTAAATACTCTTCTATTTTTATGGACAAGAAATAGTTTAGTGTGTTTAGATAACAAACCTTAATTCAGAGCCTTGGACATGACATATTTGATCTCAATCCTATTCCAATGATAAGTCTTGTCTGTACCATGCATTTTCATTTGTGTCCCAGAAAATTATGCTTACATGAAATTAACTTTTTAAGTTCTTAAATTCCCAGAAAAAATTAATATCTAGTGATGCTAAAAACTTTTTATTTAGATCATTTCTCTGTATTTTTAGATAACACTTTTATTATTGACAACAGCCTAGAGATCTGTTCTAAGAATTTTTCTTTTTTTGAGGTAGGGTTTCATCATGTAGTTCAGGCTGGCATTCATCTTGCTATATAGCCAGGCTGCCCTCAAACTCATGGTGCTCTTACTTCCTCAGTTTCCCAAGTGTTGAGATTATAGGTGTACACCACCACGCACGGTGAGAAAATTTATTACTACTTGGAGATTAATGACTTGTTTCTTTGGTTTTTTTGAGACAGGGTCTTCCTGTCTATATAGTTATATAGTTCAGGCTGGCCTTGAACTCGCTAGGTAGCCTAGGTTGGCCTCCAACTCACAGCAATCCTCCTGCCTCTGACTCCTAAGTGTTGGGATTACAGGCATGCACCACCGCCCCCAGCTAATGATTTTTTTTTTTTTTTTTTTTTTTGTGGGTACCAGGGGGTCGACCTCAGGACCTCGCGCGCCAGCAGGCGCCCGTGCCGCTGAGCGATATCACCGGCCCCTTTTTTGTATGTGGGTTCCGGGAGTCGAACTCGGGTCCTCGCGCTTGCCAGGCAGGCGCTTAAGCCGCTGAGCCATCTCACCGGCCCCCAGCTAATGATTTTTAACTTGATAGATTTTTTTGTCTTTGCACCTGAAAAAAATCAAAAGGAAGCCATCACTAACACATACTGTCCATCATCGGTGTGTATATTCCCCTAAAACTAAGGGATTGAGAACACCTTGTGACTACCTCCCCAAAGCCCAGTGGTACAAGACTTGCTAAAGTAGTTATGAGCAGCAATCCTTAAGTAACCCTGCTGTGGGTTAGTAAAACCACAGTTGTTGGTTTTAACTATGGAATCCTTATTTGCCCAAGTCCCAGCTTTCTAACTGAATGCCACCAACCCTGGAGAAGTAGATCATTTACAGAGATTACAATGTGATAGCCTTTATTATGTTGGGAAATAAAGACCAACCAAATGAGAGAAAAAAAGACTTGATTCCTTATTTGCTATAGCACAGGTTTTGGCTCCTGTCACTTGTATTCTATCAAAGACTCAAAGGCAGGCAGAGGAGCGGCAAAACTTCATAATGCACAGGAGGGAGGCTGCAGGTGTGCCGTGTGTGGAGGGTTTGGGCCTGGAGAAACTGAGGTAGCTCACTGGAAGCCAAGCATCCTATGTGACTGGTTATAGTGGTAGGTTTGGCTTTCTGTGGTTGGTCCTAAGTTGGAAATAAAGACAAAGATTAAGGAAGCTATCAATTAACAGTCAAGTCCCGCCCACTGGGGGCTGATTGTGGCAGCAGTTGTTTTGCTTCCTGGCTTGTTGCCAGAGTTAGCACCTGGCCCCCTGGCTGCAGTACACTGACGGCTGGCTTCCTGGGCAGGTGGCTGCAGGTTGTGGGTCGGAGCTCCGTGTTTCTGTGTGGTCTGGCAAAGTCTGTATACCTTTCACGTGCTGGTAATATTGAAATGTTTCAGGATAATTAGAACTCAGTTTTTGCATTTATGAAAAGTTAATATTTTTCACTGTACTTCTGAAAACCTTGGTTTTGGTGTTGCTATTGTTTGTTCTACATTGATTAAACCAAGTAACTTCTCTGGGATTTAACTTTTTTTACCCATCAAAGAGATTTATGCAAGATGATAGCTATTTTCTAGCCCAATGATTTTATTCTAATAAAGTGAATTCGGTCTTCTTCAAATTTTATAGAAAAGTTCTATAATTCTTGTGAGATTAGTGGGTCTATAAAATGGAAGTTTGAGGAAATCTGGATTATGAGAAAAGGTCTAGGCAAGTCACGCCGGCGTGTGGCGGTAATCCCAGCACGCTGGGAGGCTGAGGTGCTGAGGCAGGAGATCAGGGCTCGGCAGACTGACTGGGAAACTGGCATGATCTATTAATTGCAAATTTTCAGGACATAGGCTCAGAATAGTTCCCAAAGCCCTGCGTGTGGAACCAGTCAGAGTATTGTCTTCAACTTTTCTCACGAGAACTAGAGCAGTTTTCGGTGGGACAGCCTAGGCCCGACATCGGCCACCGTTGGGCCCTCTGCTACTGTGTTCTCTCACCGTAGCTGCTGTACCGTGCGCTTCCTTTCCTACTTTCACTTGGCCCAAACACACTCTGCAGGGCATGTTTCCTTTCCTGCCTTTAATAAATGTAAAACCTCGCTACCTTTTGCACTTGTTTTGTCCATTTCTTTGCTCAAGACTAGAAGAACCTAGAAACCACCTCTGGAAGGAGACCGCAGAACCACACACCTTGGTAACAACAGGAGGGCTGCAAGTTCAAGCACGGTCTGGGGAACTCACCAACTTAGCATGACACTACTGCCAAACACAGAAGGGCTGGGGAAGTAGCTCAGAGTGAAGTACGAAGGCCCAGGGGTCAATCTCCAGTACCCCAGTAGCAAAAACCGGGGGAGCAGGGTCTGGAAATCTATAAAACCTCAGCAAGCAGCCTTTCTAATGTACAGCTTCCAATCTCTGCTCAGCAACCAGAGCCCCCAAGTGACAATGAGTTGAACTGCAAATGGCCATGCCTGGGGATCTGGACCCTCCACAATCCTCCTCGTCTTGGCTGGTGTTCCAGTTTCCTGTTTGCTCTGAGTCATATTCTTTAACCCTAATCCTCTCAGAATCATTTCCTCTGGAAACACCCTCACAGACACAATCAAAATAATGTGTTTCCAGGTTCCTAAGTGTTCTTAATTCAATCAAAGTGACACTTAAAATTAGTCATCACAGGGCCGGTGAGATGGCTCCGCGGCTTAAGCGCCTGCCTGGCAAGCGCGAGGGCCTGAGTTCGACTCCCGGAACCCACATACGAAAAAGGGGCCGGTGATATCGCTCAGTGGCACGGGCACCTGCTGGCACGCGAGGTCCTGAGGTCGACCCCCCGGTACCCACAAGAAAAAAAAAAAAATTAGTCATCACAAAGTCACAATTATCAGTATCAGGAATGGAAAGGGGACATTTGTATAGATACTAAAGATATTAACCAGGATTTAAAAACTTATATACTAATGCTGACATATGATGATATAAGCTATAATTTCAAATGTACCCCTGAGAGAAAACAAAAATAGAAAAACAAAATGTGACAGTTAAAAATAGCTTCAGTAACTTCTGGGAAGATGGCGGAGTGGTGAGCACTACAGAAAGAGCCTCTCAGAGATTTGGTGTCCAGACACTGGAATATAGCAACATGAGGAAGAGGAGGAGGAGGAGGAAAGTGGGCCTTTGGAACCCAGGAAGGATCTGAAGCAAGAATTGAAGCCCACAGGGAAAGTGAAGAGAAAGACATCAAGGAAGGAGGTGACAGGCAGCACTTTCTCCCCAAGTCTGGACTCTGCATGGGAGCGGTGGCTCAAATCTGCAGATGCACATTGATGAGTGGTGCCACCAGAGGCATCCACAGAGAAATATACCAGTGCAACAGAGCAGTGGACACAGTGGACTGCAGTGGCTGGCGAGTTATTTGGGTTCAGACGTCCCCCAAGAAAGGGCGACTGGCTGGTAGCCATCTTGGAGAGGGGCCAACTGAGCTGAGAACTCAGAACAGCTGCAGCCCGGCTCCCTCTAGTGGCTCCCAGTGACAGGGCCAGGGAGGTGAATGCAAGTCAGCAAGAGGTCAGGGAGTCGTTTAAGCTGGCAAGCAGCCAAGTCTAAAACGGGAACAAACAGACTGCTGCACACTGAGTAAATCTGGTTCGACCCTCAAAGCCAGAAACCAGCCTGAACTTTGTGGAACTAAAGGAGCAGGCTCACTGCGGTTTCCACTACTCTGCCATAAAACCACAGCTGGCTGGCTGGGATTGATGAACTCAGATCTGGACTCTGCCTGCCCACATGGCCCACCAGTGACAGCAGAGACTCGCCTTCAAGCAGACATCTTTTTTTTCTTGATTGTATATTATTTTTATATGAGTGTGAATATGGTTTCTAGGTTTTTTTGGTGGTTGTTCTTCTGTTCTGTTCTTCGCTCTTTCCCTCCTGTCTTCACCAGTTTCCCAAAGTTTGAGTGATCTTCCTTGTCCTCCAGCCTTTCTTCTAACCTCTTCTTCTATTTATTTTTTGCCCCAATCCCTTTTAAATTTTCTCCCGAGGGTAAAATTGCCATATTGAGGGCTTATTTACTGCATACGATTATCTGATTTATTCTAGATTTTATGTAACCACAAATCTAGTTCATATGGTAAAGGTGGAAAATTAATAGTTACCTTCTAGATTGTGTTTGTCATTTTCCAGACTGTGTTTGATGCTACTTTTATTGCTCATTGTACCACTTTAGTCAAGGTGACAAAACTACTGTAATCAGTTGTTCTTCCTGGTATACCAAGACCAGATTGCCTAAGGGTCATAAAAAGTACTAAAGGTCAGTGCCAAAAAACCAGGGGCTGGGCTGAGTGGCAACTTCTCACACCCAATAAATAGAAGAAGTAGGATCTTACAAGAGATGCAAAACCCAAAAGTCAGATGTACATGGAAGACACCTCTGAAGAGTAGTCATATCCTAAGGGTTCTAAATACTGGCAATAAAGTTACTCACCATAGACAATTTACAAGATTCAATCCAGAAATTAAACTAAAAAAAAAGAAAAAAAAAAAAGAAAATGAGAAGACACTTAAACAAGATGCAACCCCAGACTTCCAGCTCACCAAAGGCAAACCCAGAGGGCAAGGAGGTGGAAAAATCCAAATGCCACCCACCTGGACTCTCTGAAGTGGTAACAGCAGAAGCAACAAAGCAGATAAATGAGGCTCTAGAAATAATCAAATCAGAAATAACTTCTTAGATAACTACAAGGATGGTGACCATAATGAAAGATATGCTTAGTGACTCTAGAGCAGATATAGATAAAACAAAAAACAAGAAACAGAGGACCTTAGGAAAATGATGGAAACCATGAACACTCAGTATAGGAAAGAAATGGAACCCATGAAGTGGATTCAAACAGATATCCGGGAGATTAAAAATTTTGTTGAAAGGATACACAGCAGAATGAGCCAATGTGAGGACAGAATTTCAGATATAGAAGACAGGTTGTGTTTAGCAATCATGAAAAGAAACATTTCTTAAAAACAGCAAGGGATCATGAGAAATAAATCCAGCAGCTGCTAGATGATGCAAAGAAGAATAACGTAAGATTGATTGGAGTCAATGAAAAACCAGGGGACAGCATAAATGACCTGTTCACAGAAGTCATAGCAGAAAACTTCCCAAGCAGAGAAAAAGAATTTGACATACAGATAAGTGAGGAATGTGGCACTCCAATTAGTCATGATGGGAAAAAATTTACCCTAAGGCGTATATAGTCAAGATTTCAGAAATTCAACACAATAACAGAATGGTTTTTTTTTGTTTTTTGTTGTTTTTTTGGTGGGTACTGGGGGTCGACCTCAGGACCTCGCGCGCCAGCAGGCGCCCGTGCCGCTGAGCGATATCACCGGCCCTCTTCTCGTATGTGGGTTCCGGGAGTCGAACTCGGGCCCTCGTGCTTGCCAGGCAGGCGCCTATGCCACTGAGCCATCTCAGGGGCCCAACACAATAACAGAATGTTAAAAGCTGTTAGAAAAAAGAAACAAATCAACTATGAAAGAAAGCCCATCAGAATCACAACAGACTTCTCAACACAAACCCTCAAGTCAAGGAAAGCTTTGAGTGAAGTATTTCAAGCCTAAAAGAAAACAACCTCCCACCCAGACTGAAGTACTCCACAAAACTAGCTTTAAAAACTGATGGAAAAGATACTTCCATGACAAAGAACACCTGAGGAAATTCATTATACCAAACCAGCACTCCAAAATGTTCTGAAGGATATTCTAGAAAGAGATAAGGATTACAATTCCATGAATCCAAACAAAATGAATCCACCAGATTAACTGACATATAGATAAGTGTATGTCAAACACTTATCTTGTTAAGTACAAAGTAACCAATTAAACAGAAGGGGGAAAAAGGGAGCCAACAACAGGAAAATAACATCATAAGGATAAGTCAATACATATCAATTAGAACCATCAATGTTAATGGTCTCAGTTCACCAAACAAAAGAAACAGACTGGCAGAATGGATCAAGAAGCAAGATCCAACAATACGCTTCATATAAGAGACACATTTAATACAAAAAGAAATGCATTGACTGAAAGTCAAAGGATGGAAAACAATACTCCATGTGACAGGAACCTGGAAAAAAGCAGGGCCAGCTATTCTATTTGCAGACAAAGTGGATTTCAAGCCAAGACTGATTAAGAGAGACAAAGAAGTTCACTATATCTTTGGAAAAAGAACAATCCAAGAGGAAGAGAAAACAATCATAAATATATATGCACCAATAATCACTGCACCCAACTATATACAACAAACACTAATGGACGTGAAATATCAAATAAGTATTAATACAATTGAAATGGGGGGACCTCAATACCACACTGTCACAAACAGATCAACTAGAAAAAAAAATCAACAAATATCAGAGCTGAACCAAACCTTTGAACAAATGGACCTAGTAGATACCTAAAGAGTGTTCCACCTCACAAATACACATCCTTCTCAGGGGCACATGGGACATTCTCCAAAATGAAACACATACTAGCCAGTAGAACATGGTTAAGTAAATGCAAAGGAACTGAAATTATCCCACTGTGATTATCAGAGCACAGTGCAATGAAATTGGAAGTCAATGGCAAAAGAAACCACAAGAACTTCATAAACAGATAGAAATTAATTAACACCCTCTTGAACAACCAGTGGGACACAGATGAAATTAAAGAAATTAAACAGTTTCTACAATTAAACAATAATGCCAATACAATGTACTAGAACTTAGGGGACCCAATGAAAGCAGTCCTATGAGGGAAATTTATCATGGTTAATACTCACATCAGGAAAACAGAGTGAGCTCAAATAAACAACATAATGTTGAACCTCAAGCTTCTAGAAAAAGAAGAGCAAGTCAAGCCCAAAGCTTGTATAAGGGTGGAAATTATAAAGATCAGAGCATAAATTAATGCAATGAAGAATAAATTATAAAGAATCAATGAATCGAAGAACTGGTTCTTTTTTTTTTTTTTTTTTTTGGGTACCGGGGGGTCGACCTCAGGACCTCGCGTGCCAGCAGGTGCCCGTGCCGCTGAGCGATATCACCGGCCCCTTTTTTCGTATGTGGGTTCTGGGAGTTGAACTCAGGCCCTCGCGCTTGCGCCGCTGAGCCATCTCACCGGCCCCAGAACTGGTTCTTGAAAAATTAAATAAAACTGACAAACCCTCAGCTAACCTCATCCAAAAAAAAAGAAAAGACTGAATCCAGTAATTAGGAATGAAATGGGTGAAATCACAACAGATCCTGCAGAAATCCAGATCATCAGTACCTACTACCAGAACTTGTATTCTAATAAGATGGAAAATACAGAAGAAATGGACAGTTTCCTCCATACATAGGAATTACCAAAGCTGAATCAAGAAGATATGAAAATTCTAAATAACCCAATATCAGTAAATGAAATTGAAGACAGAATTAAAAACCTACCAACAAAAAAAAGCCTAGGCCCTGACAGACTCACTGCTGAATTCTATAAGAAGTTTAGAGAAGACCTAATGCTGCTACTTCTCAAACTCTTTAATGAAATCAATAGGGAATAAATACTCCCAAATTCATTCCTGGAAGCAAGCATTATCCTGATATCAAAAATGAGAGAAGGATCCAACCAAAAAAAGAGAACTATAGACTAATCTCCCTAATGAACATAGATGCGAAAATTGTCAATAAGATACTGGCAAACAGAATGCAACAAATCAAGAAGATTGTATACCATGACCAACTAGGATTCATCCCAGGGATGCAGGGATCGTTCAACATATGCAAATCAATAACTGTAACTCACCATACTAATAGAGCCAAGGACAAAAACCATACGATCATCTCAATAGATGCAGAAAAAGCATCAGACCAAGTCCAAAATCCATTCATGATAAAAACCCTACAGAGAATTGGAATAGATGGTCTTTATCTCAATCTGATAAGCCATCTATGATAAACCAACAGCCAGAACTATACTAAATGGACAAAAACTGAAAGCTTTCACTCTAAAACAACAACAACAACAAAAAAAATGACAAGGATGCCCACTGTGAAAACTCTTATTCAATATAGTTCTAGAAACATTAGCTGGAGCAATTAGACAAGAAAAAGGAATAAAGATAGGAAAGGAAGAAGTTGTCATTATTTGTAGAGACATGATACTCTATATAGAAGACCTCAAAAATTCCACCAAAAGACTTCTAGATTTAATATTCAAATTCAGTGGCATAGTTGGATACAAAGTCAACACACAAAAATCAATAGCCTCCCTGCACACAAATAACAAACTCACTGAGAGAAAAATTAGGGAAATAACCCATCACAATAGCACCCCAAAAAATGAAATACCTAGGAATCAATCTAATGAGGAAAGTAAAAGACCTCTACATTGAAAATTACAGTACTCTGAAAAAGGTGACTGAAGAGGGTATCAGAACATGGAAAAACATCTCCTGTTCTTGGGTAGGAAAAACAAATATAGTGAAAATGGCCATACTTCCAAAATTGTTTTACACATTTAATGCAATCCTGATCAAAACTCCAACAGCATATCTCACAGAATTAGAGAAAGCAATCCTAAAATTCATTTGGAACCAGAAGAGACCTAGAGCACCAAAAACAATTGTAGGCAATGAATGGAAGGGGGCATCAAAATGCCTGAATCAAAACTATACTACAAAGCTACTGTGATAAAAACAGCATGGCAAAAAAAAATAGACCCCAGGATCAATGGAACAGATTAGAAGATGCAAAAACAACTCCAAACACACTCAGCCACCTTATCTTTGACAAAGCAGCCACACACCTTCACTGGAAGAAAGATAGCCTGTTTTAATAAATTGTACTAGAAAAACTGGCTTTCCACATGTTGAAGACTAAAACTAGGCCCATGTCTACCACCATGAACTAAACTAAAATCAAAATGGGTCAAAAATCTAAGTATTAAAACAGAAACACTAAATCTGCTGGAAAAGAGAATAGGTAGAATTCTCAAAGACATAGGTATAGGCAAAGACTTTAGGAACAAAACCCCAATCTCACAGAAAATATTACCAAAAATGAACAACTGGGATCTCATCTTATTAAAAAGCATTTGCAAAGCAAGAGAATCCACCAAAAGAATGAAGCAACAACCCACAGTGTGACAAAAATTTTTTGCCAACTGTTCCTCTGACAAAAGACTATCCACACTACATAAAAAACTCAAAAAAATCAGACTCTCCCGAATTTAAAGACCCAATCCAAAAATGGGCATCTGAAATTAATAGACACTTCTTAAATGAAGTAGTAGAAACGGCAAAAAAATATATGAAAGAATGTTCAACATCACTGGTCAGTTGAGAGATGCAAATTAAAACAACACTGAGATTCCATCTCACTCCAGAAAGAATGGCTATCATCAAGAAATCAACCAATAAGGAATGCTGGAGGGGCTGTGGGGAAAAAGAAACCTCCACTGTTGGTGGGAGTGTAGACTGGTGAAACCACTGTGGAAATCAGTGTGGCACAGGGACGTGGCAGAAGAATAGCTCCTCATTTCATGGCAGCCAGGAAGCAGACAGTCAAGGGAGTAGCTGTGAAGGGAGGTATACGGTTCTGGATCACGCCTGCAGTGATCCACCTCTTAACAGCAAAGTAGTTATAATTCTCCCATAAGCCAATCACCCCTCAAAGCCCCTTCTATAACCCCATGAGGCCCTCAGGGGACATCTATATATAAATCATAACATTGTACCATAACATTCCACCCTTGGCTCCCAAAGATGCATGTGCATTTCTTTATGCAAAATGCATTTAGTTTCTAAGAGTCACCAAAGTCTTAACAGTGTCAGCACCGCTATAAAGCCCAAGTCCAAAGTCTCCTCTGAGGCTTGAAGCAGAACTCTTAGCTGTAAGCCCCTGTGAAAATCAAAAAGAAGTTTAAACACCGCCATCATACAAAAGCAGGGGTAAACATTCACATTCCAAAAGGCAAGAATGGGGCTAGAAACAAATATAAGACCAACACCCAGCAGGGCAAACATCTAATCCTATAGCTTCATGTCCAGTGCCCATGGCAAGTTGTAGTGAGGAAAGAATGCCAAAGGGCTTGTGCAGCCCCTACATTATTACTGGTAGTTGCAGCTCTCATAGCCTCTCTCGGGCTAGCTTTATTCCCTGCTTGTGGCTTTCCTCAGATGTCCCATGTTCCTGGGCTAACTTTCTCGGGTCTCCACTGCACTTTTGGCTTCACTCTTTACAGCTTTGTGTACTGCCCTCTCAGGGGAACACTGAGTGGCAGCTAAGGCCTTCTCCTGAAATCTAGTTGGAAGCCTCCATGACCCCACAACTCCTGCATTCTGCATGCCTGTAAAATCAGCACCATGAGGGTAACACTGGAGCTCTCTTCTCAAAGCACTCTCTCAGTTTTGCAATTTTGAGCCAGTGAAGGGTGGGGCCTTGTTGGCTCATCATTTACCCTCAAGGCATATTTTGTACTGTCCTGCTGTAAAGTACTTGGCTTCTTTTCAATACTAATCTTTTCAGAAACCAAGTTTTTCTGTGCCCCAGCTTTATAAGCCTTTCCTTTTTTAGTGAAACTGAAAACTTTTCAAATAGGGTTTTTGCTGAATTTCAGTATAAACCTAAAAGCAGTATCCCTGCTACACTATCCCTGCTACATCTTGAACATTAGATTGGTTTGAAATTTCCTCCACTAATTAGTCTATACTCCTAATGTTAGTCTCCAGCAAAGTCTTAAGACAGAAGAAAATGTAGACAAATTTTCCTTGAGAAGATAACACACATGGCCTGGAGTCCAGCTGTCAATGGAGTCCTTGTTTACAACTTAAATTTCTTGAGCCTGGTCTTTACCGGCTGCATTACTGTCAGCATTCTGATCTGCAGAACTTTGACCAGAATCTCCCATCAAGCTGTTTACATCATTCTAGGCTGCTTCTCCAGCCAGCATCTCCAACCCTCTTCAAACTTCTCCCATGAGCCAGCTTGAAAAGCTACTGAACCACGTTTAGGTAGTGTCACGGTAACAACCCCATTTCTCTTGGTACCAGAATCTTAGTCATTTTCCTTGTTGCCGAGAAACAATATTGGCAACACACAACTTAGAGGAGAGGTTTATCGTGGCTCCTGTTCCGGTAGTCTCAGTCCTTGCACGGTCTGTGGGCTCCAAGGCAGGATGGCCTAGTACCGAGGCATGGCAGCCAGGAAGCAGAGCCAAGGGAGGAGCTGTGAAGGGAAGTATACCCTTCCAGGTTTTCTACTTGTTTCCTCATCTATTTGTTCAGGCTGATATTCGTATTTTTGTAAAACCGCTTCAAATTCTTCTTAGAGGGCCAGGGATGTAGCTCAGTGGCACAGCGCCTGCCTGGCAAGTGCAAGGTCCTGAGTTCAATTCCCAGTATCCCCACCCCCCCACAAAACCTCCAAATTCTTCTTAGAACAAAATAGGCTATGAATTTATACACAAATTGATTTATGTCCAAAAATTTTTGTCTCCAACCTGTTTTCCGTCTTATGTCCCACTTTAGCCTCAACATACATATACCGTAGGAATAAGAGGTTGCTGGGTGTGGTGCCACACGCCTGTAATCCCAGCACTCAGGAGGCTGAGGCAGGACGAATGCCATGAGTTCAAGGCCGGCCTGGGCTTCAGAGTGAGTTCAAGGCTGGTCTGAACTACATGGTGAGACCCTGTCTGAAGAACACCAAAACAAAACAAAACAAAAAGCAAACAAACAAAGGGAGTAAGAGGTAACAAGATTTTTGAATTTTGGATCTACTCACAGCCCATGTGACATTCAGCAAATTAACCCCTCTGAACCTATTTTTTTCATCTGCAAAAAGAAACGGTACCTCAAAGGATTGCTCTAAGGAGCAGAGGTTATTTTAGTAAAAGTACTAAAACATTACCCAAAAACAGTTGTCAGCCAGAGGTGGTGCACACACCTGTGATCCCGGCACTTGGGACGCTGAGGCAAGAGGAGCGCTATGATTGAGGCTAGTCTGAGCTACACTGTGAGGACTGCACAGTGAGACCCTGTCCCAAAAAACAACCCTCCCAACAGATGCGGATAAAATAATCATCTGTCACTCACTGGCTAGGAGATCTGAAGTATCCTCTCTTTATTTCTCAAGTATGTTTCTTTCTTTGAAGAGGCTTATCTGCCTGAAGTTTTTCAGGCATTGGATGGCTAAATGTAAACATACATAGACATACATAAAGAACCTGACACATAAAATGTTTAGTTTCTATCCGTTCTTGATCCGGCCTCCATTTGAAAAGCCTTAAGCACCTCTACAATCACTTAAAAAGATTCAGTTCAAAAAGCAACTGTCCTATTTTGTAGTTGTTACTCACTTTGCCCTTTTAAAAATTTCCTGGTAGATTCTACAAACCTGTTATAACACGTAGACTAGTTTGTCTTTCTTGCCCTTCCAAGTTCCAAGTCTTTGGCGACTAGATTCTTTTCACTTTTCCACGTGCCCAGAAACCCAGCGTATCAAAATTGTTCCTTTTCTGATAATTTACTCTTAACCAGGCCTAACACTTGGCTGCTCTGCTGGTATGTCATCTGGGGAGTAAGAGTGGGCCACAAGAAAACTGTCAGCGAACCCAGAACTGCCGTTTTTAACGTCTAACAATGTAGTGTATTAGAAGAACTGCACTGACTTCCGGCTAGGGCTTCTGAGGCCGAGGTCAACGTTCTGGGTACACGGAGGCCCCGGGGTTTTGCGGCGGGAAGGCTGGGTGCGCAGGTGTGCGGTTCAAAGCATCCAGAAGCGCCCTGGGAAGACGACACTGGAATCAAGCGTAGAAACGAACACGGAGCGGGCGTCCGGCTGTAAACCACCCTCGGCGCATGCCGGCCTCCCTTCCCTCGGTGCCGCGACCTCCGCCACGGGGCCCGCCCGTTTCCCGGGCTCCGGTGACCGCACAGGCCCCCGGGCCGCCGAGCTGCCCCTCGGCCCGCAGGTCGTGGCCTCCCGTGGACCGGCAGGTGACGCGGCCGCCGCCCAGCCCGCGCATGCGCGCCGCGCCACCCCGCCCCCACCGCGCCCGCGCCCAACGCCCCCGCCGCGGCCCGCGGGCCATGGAACCCGCCGAGGCCGGCGCGGCCCAAGCACAGCCGCCCGCACGTCCGGGCGCCGTCGCCCCGTGAGCCCGGCGGGCCGGGTCTCGGCTGCTCGCCGCCCGCCCGCCCCGCCCGGTGCCGCGCGTGCGCGCCGCGGGAGTGCCAGAGCGCGAGTGAGGGGTGGGCCGCCGCGACGATGCCGCGGGGCCGCCCCCCGAAGCCCCGGGACGGCGCGGCGCGCGGCGACTCCGGTAAGGCCCGCGGCGACCGCCCGAGTCCCCGGATGGGCGCGGGGGGCGCCGGGAGCGGCGCGGCGGGGCGGGCGGCGGCAGCGGCGGCGCGAGTGGCCGGGCGGACGGATACGGGCGCCGCGGCCGGGCCCCTCCGCGCTGGGCCTACTTTCCGGGCCGCGGGCGGCGCGGGGGCGGGCGGCGGCGCCTCCGCCTCCTCCCCTGCCCCATCCTTCCTCGCCCCCTCCCCCTCCGCCGCGCCCTCCTCGCCTCCCGCACCCGCGGCCCCCGCCCGCACCCCGGGCCGGCTCCTCTCTCCTCTCACGTCTCCTCCGCCCCGTCCTCCTCCCACTCCCTGCGCCAGGCCTTCGCGGAAGCGGCGGGAAGCGGCCGCCCTCGGCGGGGCGGGAGGCCGGCCCGGGCCCCGCGTCCCCAGGCCTGCGCGGCGGGGGGCGGCCCGCTCGGCCCGACCGAGCTTGTGCGGCGCGCTGGGGCGTGCGCACGGTCGGCGCCGGGCTGCTCCCGGAAGGCTGCCACGCCGAGCCTGGGAGCGCCTGTGTGCACTCGGGGGCGCCGAAGGACGCAGGGTACTCCGCTGCGCGCAGTACGCGTCCGGAAGTGTTTGTCTCGGGCGTTTATGCCCGGCTGTACTCGGCTCAATTCATGAAATAATTCGTTTTGTTTTACAAGAAGGAGAAATGCACACAGTTTTAAAGCTGGCAAATTGGTGATGTGAAAGATAACCTCACTTTCTCTCCCAGTAAAGGGGATTTAATCCCCCCCGCCCAGTTTGGTGAGAACGATTGGGATTTACTGTACAGGGAAAACAGGCACCCGCTTACCTCGTGCTTTTCTGGAGATGGAATGGGGTGATGTGGTCGGAGGCACAGAACTCTGCTGTGATTACTATGCTTCATTTCTGGCCTAGGGAAATACCTGGGAGTGCTAAGACACCAACCTTCAGTACGCCCTGACAGTTTGTGCAGTGGTTCTTAGGGTCTGGAAAGAATCTTGCATGGGCGCTTGGAAGGCAGATGTAGGCCTAGGAATCTGGTTAGGAGAGGTGGATTATGCATTGATATCCTCTTGACTTTATGCTTGTAGCTGGCTACATAGGTTAGTGACTCACTGTTGGGCTTTCCCTGGGTTAAGTGCGCTGAAGCTCATTAATAGCTTGAGAGGAGCAGAGATGCAGATGCCAGAATAAGGTCAGGGCTGGAAATACAAAGGACTATGTGAAGTTTGTCTCTAGAATCCTTTACAAAGAAGGGGGTGACAGGTGGGTATCGATGCAAGTTTAGGAACAGACAAATTAGAAGTTACTGCTACTGTACTTGACGAAGTTAACAGGTGTGGAAATAAGGCGAGGTCATGGACTCGGAGTACATGAACTTCTGCAGGAGTTTACACACTTCGTGGCACTCTTCTGGACTGCTTGGAGCATTGCTGGGTGGCTGGTAAGGCAGATAATATTGATTTACAAATGGATGATAACTGCTCAGAATTTTCATCAGAGGCCGATGGTGTCTTTATTGTCTCTTGCAGCTTTGACCTTAACCTTATTTTGCTAATGGTTTGATTTTTTTTTTTTATTAATATGGCTTGTGCCAGGAATGATGGATGTAAAGTGCAGTGTCACTCAGCTGTGTGGAAGAAGACAGAAGAGAATGTAAAAATTCCATTGACTTGAGACTGGGAACCTGTTATTTCCCCAGTATTTTCCATCTTGAAGACATGGCATCACTGCTTGCTTGGGTTTTCAAGCGCCAAACCTAAGGATAATTCTGTTGCAACTATATAATTCATAATTTAATCTTGTAGCTTCTTCTCAGAACTGTATTTCCAGTTTGCCTCATCCTTCGGTCTTTAAAGTGGAGGATCCCAACTGTGTATTTTTTTTCTTTTTTCTTTCTTTTTTTTGTTGTTTTTGAGACAGGGTCTCATTCTGTAGTTCAAGCTGATCTTGAACTCACTAAGTAGCCAGGCTGGCCTCAAATTTGTTGGAATCCTCCTGCCTCAGCTTCCCAAGTGCTGGGTTTATAGGCATGCACCACCATGCTGCCCTCTACTAGTCTTGTCCTCAAATCCATCACTTGTCAGTCTGGATGATCTCTTTAACCTAACAGTCACATCCTGATTAAAGCTCTTGAGTAGATTCCTCAACCCTTTGACATAAATCCCAGCACAGGACCCTCATCAATCTCACAGGCCCCACACCCCTGCAGGACCCTCACTGAACTTACGGTTGTTAGCTCTCTTCTCTTGCTCCGGCGTTCAGTCTTTGGTGTCATTGATGATGCCACATTTTCCATGCAGGGCCTTTGACCTTGTCCTGATATATCACCTCCTTTCGTCCTTCTGAAGCCCTAGGCGTTGCAGCCTCTTCAGAGAGGCTGTCCTCAGATCTGACAAAAGTAACTTGCTCTGCTTCCTCCCGGTCATTCTCTATCACAGTGGTTCCCCGAGCAACAGCGAGACTCTGTCTCCGACTAAAAAAAGGCTGGAGGAGTAGCTCTGTGGTAGTGTCCCTGGGTTCAGTGAGGGCGGGGAGGGGACACTCTTCTTACTGTTATTTTTTCATAAAAAATTGCTTAAATTTCTAATAGGGCAAATATTATTAGATATAACTTGTACGAACTGAAGGTCATTTCGGGCCTCAATAATATTTGAGAATGTAAAGGCGTCCTGAGACCAAAATGTTTGAGGAGCATTTCTGTATCAGTTACTCTCAGTAGTGAGGCTCATAATCTGAAATGATTTTGTCTATTTTTTTGTCACCCCATTATAATTTTATTCCTAAGAAAACTCTGCAAGATGTGTAGGGATTTTCACAGATGCCCACAAATGAAGTTCAGAAAGGCAAGCAAGGTCCACCTAGCCAGTAAGTGTTGAAGTTGGGATTTGGATCTGCATTTGAGTCCAGAACGTGCATTGTATTGTTCTGCTGTCATAAGTGCAAAGCCTGTCATTTGGGTGAATCCATTTCTTTAGGGGTATTTTTTTATTGGTACATTATATATATATATATATATATATATATATATATATATATATATATATAATGATCACATTCATCATAGGGAATTTGTAACTGTGCATGATATGTCTTGCCGCTTTTTTTCCCATTCCCCTCCGTTCGCTTCAACCCCTCTTCCCTTATTTACAAAAGGTTTATTTCCATTTTTTCCCCCTCTATTCTTTTTTCTTGTCTCTTCTTTTCATTCCCACTCCCTCCTCCCTTGTTCCCCTTCCCATTTGTATATTTTCATCCCATTTCCCAATATCTGTTGTACATTTTTGTCCTCATTTATACTTTCAGTTTCTCACACCAGAGAAACAATGTGGTATTTAAACATGTGTGTCCAATTTATTTCACTTAAGAATATGGTCTTAGGGTCCATCCATTTAGCTAGAAGTGCCTCAAGCTTATCCTTTATGGCAGAATAGTAGTCCATTGTTAAAAAAAACCCCACATCTTCTTTATCCATTCATCAGTTGTTGGGCATCTGGGCTCTTTCCAAGATTTAGCTATTAGAAAATATGCTGCTATAAACATGAGTGTGCATATCGCTGTAGTATGATACTTTTAATTCTTTTGGGAAGATTCCAAGAAGGGGAGTAGCTGGGTCGAATAGAACCTCTAGTTTTAGTTTTTTGCGGAATCTCCACACTGATTTCCATAGCGGTTGCACCAGTCTATACTCCCACCAGCAATGGAGAAGGGTTCCTTTTTCTGGATGACTCCATTTGTCCAACAATTTTTTCTTTTTTTGTACTGGAGATTGAATCCAGGGTCTTTATACTGGACTATATCTCCCAGCTTTTTAAAAATTTTCCTTTTTAAAAAAATATTTAAGATAGAGTCTCCCTAAGTTGCCCAGGTGGGACAGCCTCCTCAAGTGCTGGGATTACAGCTATTTTTGGGCACTTGCTGTGATAGGTGGATACTGTTGTAGGTCTGGGCGTACAAAGTTGAACCAGAGACTTGATCTTTGCTGTTGCTCTCAGGAGAGTGTCAGGGATAATGGTAGAAACACTGCATGCCAATAGGTAGCAGCCCTGGAAGGTAGGGTTCCTAGGGATAATGATGTAAAAATTGAGACCTAAAGCCAGGACTAGGAATAGGCCTACCCACGTGAGTGTAGGACAGAAGTAACCCTCCACGTACTCACGGTTATATGTTAAGGCCGTAAGTGTTAAGGCTGTTGGCATTTCTACTGCCAGGTGTTTCTGTTGGAGATGTACCTAGGAGTAGAATTACTGGATTCAAAGGTACGCAAGTGTTTAACTTTGGTCAGTGGTGCCAAGTAGTTTTCCAGTGTGGTTGTAGCAACTTTCACTCTCCCTAGGAGTATTTGGGATTTCCACTTGTACCATGGCGCATCAATACTTGATATTGTCTGTTCTTTTCATTTTAGCCATCCTGATGGGTATGTATTTTTTAAAAAGTTTACATATACTGTGTAAATTGGATCTTCATAATAACTGTGTTAGTGGGAGAGTCACTACCTTCCTCAGGGTGAAGAGAGATTATTTGCTTTGTCAGACACCCACAGCTAAGCCCGTGGCAGCACTGACATGCCCTCGAGTTTTCTGGCTCCACATCTTGTTACATACATATCCGTATTTCAGTCATGTGTTTTTTTTTTTTTTTTTTTTTTTTTTTTTCTGTGGGTACCGGGGGTTGACCTCAGGACCTTGCGCGCCAGCGGGCACCTGTGCCGCTGAGCGATATCACTGGCCCTTTTTTCTTATGTGGGTTCCGGGAGTCGAACTCGGGCCCTCGCGCTTGCCAGGCAGGCGCATATGCCGCTGAGCCATCTCACCGGCCCAGTCATGTGGTTTTTAAGACACTTGCGTTTTATTGACTGGGGACTAGACCTCAGAAGGGGCAGAAGGTTTGGCTACTGGGAGAGTCCACAAAGAACATAAAGCAGTGCATTTCAGCTAGCTCTAGGGTGCAGCCAAAAGGCAGAGGTGCATAGGACTAAATAGAAAGACCTGGTGGTATGTAAGCTGGGAATACTAATTTTAAGGTTAATCTTTAGTTGGAGAGCTTGACCCAAGCAGGTTAAAAGTAGGAGTTAGATGTGCTAGTCTTGGGAGCTTCTGACAGTGGGAGGAAGCTGAAATAAAGTTGCTGGCTGTATCTATCTCCAAATATTTAGCAAGTATCTTTCAGATAAATATTATGTGCCAGGCCTGTGAAATCTTTGGAGATGCAGTAATAAGGCAGAAAGGGTACATGGGCTCAATAGTTTTACCTGATGAAGTCCAGCTGTTAAAACCTGAGTGCTGACCAGCCTGGGAGGAACTGCAGAAATGGGAGAAAAGAAAGTAGGAAGGAGTCAAAATGAGAAAGAATGGTAGAGATTACCCAGAACGGTAGTGACTTGAAGTGGAGGTGGTGGCTGAGACTCCTAGAGGCATCCTTGGAGATGGATGGCATCAGTGTTTTGAGCAAGAAACAGCCCCATGCTGCCTGCCCCAGGGCAGGTGTCTGGAAGGACAGCAGCAGTGTTGGAGAAGAGACAGGGCAGCTGTGTCTTAGAAAGATTTTTATTTAGAATGCAGAAGTAAAAAGCAGATAAGTTTGGAGATTAGTGCAGTGGCTTTGGAAACTGAAATATATCTCATTTTAATATTAAAAATACTTCACCCAGGCCTGGTGGTGGATGCCTCTAATCCCAACACCAGGAGGCTGAGGCAGGAGGATCATTTTGAATTGGAGGCTACATAGTGAGTTCAACACCACCCTGAACTACATTGCAAGATCCTGTCTCAAAAAACAAAACAAACAAAAAAACAAAACCCTCAGATTTTAAGTACAGAGTGCTTAAGCATTTGTCATGAGGTACAACCTTGAGTTAAATCTATGAATGTAGTACATGTGGTTGGAACTTGGCATTATATCATAGAGAGGCATCTTATATGAGAGACCGATATAAGTTGAGTGTGATGGCACACATCTGTAATCCCAGCTACTTGGGAGGCTGAGGCAGGAGGATAGCAAGTTCTAAGCAAACCTGGGCAAGTTAGGGGACTTGGAATCCTCCTGCCTTAGCCTCCCAGAGTGCTGGGTTTACCAGTGTGTGCCACCCTGCTCAGCTGCAAGTCAGTGAGATGCTGTCTGAAAATAAAATTTAAAAAAGGACTGGGGATGTGGGTCAGTAGTAGAGTATCTACCTAATATGTATGAGGGTGTGGGTTTAATCTTCAGTACCCCCCCACACTGTAGCAGTGCCTTTAGGTTGGAGATAAGAGACTGACTTCTCCCATTAAGATTTAGCTGCTTAGCCTAGTTTGCTGGGCCTGACCTAGGGAAAAGAGTGATTTTTAAGGTGGCTTGCATAGACCCAAGACATTACAAGTCAGGCCTGAGCGTGGTTATGGAATAGGGTGATTATAGAGTGATGGGTAGGGCGCTGAATACGTGGATTAGCATTAGAGAGATTGCCATGCTCATAAATTATTGGTAAATTCTTGTTCCTGTAGCATTAGGATACATTATTTTATTTTTCCCAACTTGGAGATAGATGTTACTGTTTTTGCCGTGGTAAATGGACAGCTATTACATACTATTTACAGTCTTTATTTATTTATTTTTTTTGTGGGTACCGGGGGGTCGACCTCAGGACCTCATGCGCCAACAGGCACCCGTGCCGCTGAGCGATATCACCGGCCCCTTTTTCGTATGTGGGTTCCGGGAGTTGAACTCGGGCCCTTGCGCTCGCAAGGCAGGCGCTTACGCCACTGAGCCATCTCACCGGCCCTACAGTCTTTATTTTTATAAAGAGCTAAATTTTTTTTTTTTTTTGTGGGTACTGGGGGTTGACCTCAGGACCTCACGCGCCAGCAGGCACCTGTGCCGCTGAGCGATATCACCAGCCCATTTTTTGTATGTGGGATCCGGGAGTCGAACTCGGGCCCTTGTGCTTGCCAGGCAGGCACTTACGCCACTGAGCCATCTCACCGGCCCTAAAGAGCTAAATTTTTAAAGCTAGATTCAGGTTACTTTTGCAGTTAAAGCTGCTCAAATATTTTCTTTTGTTTTTTTGAGACAGGGTCTCGCTATGTAGTTCAGGCTGGCCTTGAACTCACTATGTAGCAGACTGGCCTCGAACTCGTGGCAATCCTCCTCCCTCAGTCTCCCAAATGCTGGGATTACAGGTGTGCGCCACCACACCTGGCTCAAATATTTTCTGATCATCATGCAATCAGTTTGTTTGATTTTGTTAGTGAATTTAGAGCTCTTGGTAGCAGAAAAGGTGAATAATTTAAGCATGTGGTAGTCATGTTTTTGTGGGTAAGATGACCGTATGGTTAAACTGCCTTGGATTTCTACCTGCCGTCCCCCAGATGCCAGAGAGATCTTAAAATGATCTATCCTCTGTCTTTATAGGGGGTCAGAAACACAAGCCTGAAAAATATTGTTCAGGATGAACCCTTAGATTTTGCTAAATGTATTTGTCTTTGTGCTTATTATATGTGTGTGGAGGGTGGCAGAAAATACCCATACTGACATGGGGGACAGGAGGAGTATCTGGTGCTAAAAATATCCTGTGAAGTTCTTCGAGCTACCGTTTAAGAATGCAGCCTACAGAATGGAGACAACTCAAAAAATGTAAAGAACTCAAAAAATTAACAATGTCAGGTGTGGTGGCACACAGCTGTAATCTCAGGTATTTGGGAAGCTAAGGCAGGAGGGCCTCAAGATCAAGGCCAGCCTGGGTAATTTTAGTTTCACTAAATTGAAACTAAATTGAAAAGGGTTAGGGATGTAGTTCAGTGCTTTCTTGAATTCACTCCCTAGTACTGCTCTGCCTCTCCTGGTTAACAAAAGAACTCGAAGTAATCCAATTTAAAAATAGATTAGTGATCTGAACAGAAACTTCTCAAAAGAATATAAATGGCCAGCAAATATATGAAACAATGCTCAGTATTATTAGCCATTAGAGAAATGCAAATTAAAATTCCAATGAAATAGTGTCTCACTCCAGTGGAATGGCTATTATAAAAAAATCAAAACATTACAAATGCTGGCAAGGATGTGGAGAAAAATGAATTTTTATACACTGTTGGTGGAAATGGAAATCAGTACTGCCACTATGGAAAACAGTGTGTGGAGCTTCCTCAAAAAACTAAAAATAGGGGCCGGTGAGATGGCTCAGCGGCTTAAGCACCTGCCCGGCAAGCGCGAGGGCCCGAGTTCGACTCCCGGATCCCACATACGAAAAAGGGGCCGGTGATATCACTCAGCGGCACGGGCGCCTGGTGGCGCGCGAGGTCCTGAGGTCGACCCCCCGGTACCCACAAAAAAAACAAAAACAAACAAAAAAAAACCTAAAAATAGAACTATAGGATCTAGTTATTCCACTTCTGGGTGTATGTCCGAAGGAAATGAAACCAGCATAACAAGAAAATACGTACATGTCGTATTTATTGTAGCCCTAGTCGTACTTGCCAAGGTAGTGAATCAGCCTCGGTAGGTGCTCATCAGCAGATGAATGGATAGAGGACATACGGCCTGTGTAAGAGAGGGAATATTGTTCACTCAGAGAGAAGGGTGGTATCCTGTCATGGGTAGCAAAATAGATGGACCTGGAGCACGTCATGTTAAGTGAAATAAGCCAGACCCAGAAAGGCAAATATTGCTTTTCCTCTGTCGTATGTGGAAACAAAAAAAAGAAGAAAAATGAACCTGAAAGTAGGATAGTGAATACCAGGGACCAGGAAGGGAAGGGAGCAAGGGGTAGGTGGGCGAAAAAAGGGTAATTGGATGTGATTAGTGTTCATTGTATGCATGTGTGGAAATATAATGAATCTTATTAATATAAACAGTTAATATGCATTAATGAAAATACAAGGAAAAGAATGCAGCCATCCTCAAGAAGGCAGACCCACTATGAGGCTGCCATTTACTCAATCATTTCTTTCTTGGATCATTCGCCCTCTACAGCCTCTGCGGCTGCAGAGACTGGAACAGTGGCAGTTGACATAAGTGTGACAGCAGATTCGGGGCTGCCCGCCTGTGGCCTCCTCTGGGTTCAGATCCCTCACCAAAGGATAAGCTAATTCAGTAGACCCCTTTCTGGACTGCACATCCTTTGGGGGCCAAAAATGTGAATGAACTTGAAGACATGGTGGACAAAAGGTGTTGTGAGGCCGAGGACACTGCCCATAAAGGGCGGCTTGAGCAGACAGGAAGTGAACAGCAGCTCAGATGGCGGAGGTGCGGACTCTGGGAGGAAGTCTTCGGTGGATGGGCTCCTTAGTGCAGGAGAGTGGTCCCGGGAAGAGTAACAGTCCAGAGGTGCTTTATTGTGAAGTAGCGCTCTGTGTGGAAGCAAAGCTATTTGCTTTTTAACTTCTCAAGTCACTTTTTTTTTCTTTTTCTTTCAGTACTGGGGATTTACTGCAGGGCCTTGCACCTGGTGGGCAAGTGTTCTACCACTGAGCTATATCCTCGGCACTTTTAACATTTTTGAGACAAGGTCTTGCTAAATTGTCCAGGCTGGCTTCAAACTTTTGATCCTCCTGCCTCAGCTTCCTGAGTAGCCGAGATTACAAATCTGCACTTCTGCACCTGGTTCCAGTCACACTTTATTACACGTTTATCTTTCTACAAAATTAATGTCAAATTATCACCGTTTGGAAGAAGGGGCTTACTGAAAATGTAACTAATTGTGTTGAGCTTTGTTAAATAAGGGAAGTGTTGTTTCTTAGGACGTATTTTAGAGAAGTCTTAGTTTATAAATAAAAAATATCATTTTTCAAATTAAAAATAGGTAGTTTCATGTCTCTTGAGGCTTTTTTTCCCTTTCGGTACTAGGAATTGAACACAGAGCCTTCACACTAAGCTATATCCCCAGCCTCTTTTTATTTTCTATTTGAAACACAGTCTGCCTAAGTAGCTAAATTGCCCAGGCTGGGCTTCAATTTGTGATCCTTCTGTCTCAACCTTCCATAGCACTGAGATTATAGGCGTGCACCACTGTGCCTGGCTGTCATTTAGGCTTTTATCTGTCATTTGCAGTTTAAATTCCTTTTCATTTAGGGAAATGTGCCACCACACCTGGCTTAATTCTTTTTTCCCCCATCCCCCTCCCTTCAGTCTTCCCCTCCCCATTTACAAAAGCTTTGTTTCCACTTTTTTCCTTCATTCCCCTTCCCATTTGAACATGTTCTTCATCTATTTTGCTCCTTATTTACCCTTTGAGTTTGTCACACAAAGGAATGAGATATTTAAACTTGTGTGTCTTAATTTATTTCACTTAAAATTATGGTCTCGAGTTGCATCCATTTATCTAAAAGTGACTCAAGTTTGTCCTTCTTTATGGCAGAATGATACTCCATTCTATATAAATGCCACATTTTCTTTATCCATTCATCAGTGGGTAGGCATATGGGCTGTTTCTGAGATTTAGCTGTTATAGATTGTGCTGCTCTAAACATGGGTGCACATGTATCACTGTGGTATAATGCTTTTAACTCTTTTGGGAAGACGTCTAGAAGGGGGACAGCTGGGTCAATTGGAACCTCTCATGTTAGTTTTTTGAGGAATCTCCATACTGATTTCCACAATGGTGGCACCAGTTTACACTCCCACCAACAATGGAGAAGGCTTCTTTTTTCCCCTCAGCCTTCCCAGCATTTGTTATTGGTTGATTTCTTGATGATAGCCATTCTTTCTGGAGTGAGATGGAATTTCAGCATTGTTTTAATTTGCATCTCTCAAATGACCAGTGATGTTGAACATTTTTTCATGTATTGATTTGGTGTTTGTATTTCTTCATCTGAGAAGTGTGTATTCATTTCAGATGCCCATTTTTGGATTGGGTCTTTAATTTGAGGGGTCTGATTTGAGTTTTTTATATATTCTGGATATTAGTCCTTCATATGAAGAGTAACTGGTAAAAACTGTTTCCCATTCTGTGGGTTGTCTCTTCACTGTGTTGGTGGTTTCTTTTGCTGTTCATGTTGGTGTACTTTCAAAGTGACTTAGAGGTGAAATTGTTCCCAGTGACTTTGAAAGAGATTAAGTGGGTCCTCAGAATTAAAAGAAACTCATTTTGGTGCTTGTGTGTGTGGCTGTGAAGCTTCAGGAAACTATTTTCTGGTTAATAGGAATCCTACCAACCAGTATTCAGAATGCTGTTGTCCCATCTTACTCATCTCAACACATTTCATTTCTAACGTTAAGATATGCCCATTAAAAATACTCAACACATTAATTTCATCTAAAATTTTTCATAAGTCTCTGGCATAATTAGGTTGTAAAATAATAACCAAATAACATAGTTTGATTTATATAGTGAGAATAGCAACTGGTATTTATTGTCTATACTTTGCAATTTCATAGATGGAGTTTTAACGTTGGATGCGGAGAATGCTGATTATGACTGTCCAGTTCCAAACTTCCATAAATGTGAAATCTGTCTGCTGTCTTTTCCAAAAGAGTCCCAGTTTCAACGCCACATGAGGGATCATGAGCGAAATGACAAGGTATGTATTTTTACAAGGAGTGTCATGAGCATGGGCATTGAAACTGAGGTATTATAAAAATCATTATGTGAAATCTAAATTTTTTTCACCTAAAGATTATTAAATTGTAGGGTATTTTTTTTATTTTAGAGAGAAAAAAAAATAATGATACAGAATTTTAAAGCAAGATAGTAGGAAATTAACAATGGTTAATATATTGAGTATTGTTATCGTCAAAGTAGTTGCTCAGATTATAATATATAGGCATGCAAAATTGATCAAACAATATAGCACAAACCGTTCTTTTCAATGAACTAAAAGAAGTTAGTAGTATAATTATTTTAGCTATCTTGTGTGTGTATGTATGTATATATATATGTATATATTTTCTTTCCCTTCCTTCTTTTCTCCTTTCCCTCATCCCAGTTGTTCTTTCCTTTTGATCAGTTTCTTTCCCTTTCACAATATCTATTGTAGATTTTGGATCTTATTTACTTTTTCAGCTTCTTACACTAGGGAGACAATATGATGTTTACACACGTAAGTTTGATTTATTTCACTTATGAGTATGGCCTCTAGTTGCATCCATTTACCTATAAAAGCCTCAAATATATCTTTCTTTATGGCTGAGTAGTACTCCATTATATAAATATACCACATCTTTTTTATCCATTCCTCAGTTGTTGGGCATTTGGGGTTGTTTCCAAAATTTAGCTATTACAAATTGGTCTAGTATAAACATGGGTGCACATATATCGCTGTGGTATGATGTTTTTAATTCTTCTGGGAAGATACCCAGCAGGTGAATAGCTGGGTTGAATGGGACCTCCAATCCTAGTTTTTTGAGGAATCTCCATACCGATTTCCACAGTGGTTGCACCAGTCTACACTCTCACCAACAGTGGAGAAGGGTTCCTTTTTCCCCACAGCCCTTCCAGCATTTGTTATTGGTTGATTTCTTGATAGGCATTCTTTCTGGGGTGAGATGGAATCTCAGTGTTGTTTTAATTTGCATTTCTTGAATGACCAGTGATGTTCAACATTTTTTCATATATTTGCCATTTTTATTTCTTCACCTGAGAAGTGCGTATTCATCTCAGATGCCCATTTTTGGATTGGGTTTTTGAATTTGGAGGGTGTGATTTTTTTTAATTCTTTATATGTTCTAGATAGAAGTCCTTTTTCTGAGGGACAATTGGCTAAAATTTTTTCTCACTCTGTAGGTTGTCTTTTCACTCTGTTGATGATTTCTTTTGAAGTGTAAAAACTTTTTAATAAGATGAGATCCCAGTTGTTGATTCTTTGAAGTACTTCCTGTACAGTTTGGGTTTTGTTCATGAAGTCTCTGCTTACCCTTATGTCTTCAAGATTTCTACTTACTTTCTCTTCCAGTAGATTTAGTGTTTCTGTTTTAATATTTAGATCTTTAATCCATTTTGACTTTATAGTTTAGTGCATGGTGATAGACATAGGTCTAATTTTAGTCTTTAGCATGTGGAGAGCCAGTTTTTCCAGCACCATTTGTTAAAGAGGCTATTTTCCAGTGAACATGTTTGGCCCCTTTGTCAAAGATAAGATGGCTAAGTGTGTTTGTAGTTGTATCTACATCTTCTAATCTGTTCCATTGATCCTCAGGTCTGTTTTTTTGCCAGTACCATGCTGATTTTATCACAGTAGCTTTGTAGTATAATTTCAAGTCAGGGACTGTGATGTCTCCTGCCTTGCCTTTGTTGCCCAGGATTGCCTTTGCTATTCTAGGTCTCTTCTCTTTCCAAATGAATTTTAGGAATGTTTTTTCTAGATCTGTGAGGTATGCTAATGGTATTTTGATTGGAATTGCTTTAAATCTATGTAACAGTTTTGGGAGTATGCCCATTTTCACAATGTTGGTTTTTCCTAAACATGAGCAAGGAATATTTTTGCATTTTCTAATATCCTCTTTGATCTCTTTTTTCAGAGTAATGTAATTTTCAATGTATAGATCTTTTACTTCCTTTGTTAGATTGATTCCTAAGTATTTCATTTTTTTGGATGCTATTGTGAAGGGTGTGGTTCCCCTAATTTTTCTCTCAATAAGTTTGTTGTTTGCATACAGGAATGCTGTTGATTTTTGAGTGTTGACTTTGTATCCAGCTGTGCTACTGAATTTGGTTATTAATTCTAGAAGACTTTTGGTGGAGGTTTTGGGGTCTTCTATGTAGAGAATCATGTCATCTGCGAATAATGATAATTTAACTTCTTCCTTTCCTATCTTATGCCTTTTATTTCTCTCTCTTGTCTAATTGCTCTGGCTAATGTTTCCAGAACTATATTGTATAGGAGTGGTGATAGTGGACATCTTTGTCTTGTTCTTGATTTTAGAGTGAAAGCTTTTAGTTTTTGTCCATTTAGTATGATGTTGGCTGTTGGTTTGTCATAGATGGCTTTTATCAGATTGAGGTACAGACCATCTGTTCTGATTTTCTGTACTGTTTTTATGGATATTTTATTTTGTATAAACATTTTGTCATTTTTTTGAGGGCTTGTCCTGATGGATGTATTGAAAGTTATTTATGAGTGGACAAATATTATGAGAGAAAATACTTTCAAAATTTTCCATAGTTTCAATTTTCTAAACGACTGAACAGCAGAGTTTGTTTGCTTGCTTGTTTTGAGGCAGGGTTTCATTATATAGTTCAGGCTGGGTTTGAACTGACTATGTAGCCCAGGCTGGCTTTCAACTTGCTATAATCTTCCTGCTTGAACCTCCTGCATGCTGGGATTATAGGTGTGCACCATCATGCCTGGCTCTCCGGCAGGACGTTTTATCCTCAAGGGGTCTTGCCTGGCATTGTAGATGTTTTAGATCATTCAGTAGGGAGCAGTACTGTACTATCTTTTTTTTTTTTTTGGTGCTGGGGCTAAACCCAGAGCCTTGTGTATACTAAGCATGCACACATTCTACCACTGAGCTGTGTGCCACCCCTAGCTGCTGCTTTTAAAAAAATATTTTTAATTTTCTTATTTGTGCATATTAGTATTACAGGATGGTGGAATTTATTTTGGGAAATTGGTACATACATTTAATGTATCCTTATCTTTTTTCACCCCATTACCCCCTTCTCTTTTTCCTCCCCTCCCTGTCATCCCCTTCCCAGCCTCCAACTCCAAGTCCAGCCCTTGTGGTTTCCCATCATTTGTCATTTATTTATGTGTTTATTCAATTTTTTAGTGTTCTCATAGAGAAAACATACGATATTTAACTGAGTTGGCCTAATTTCCTCTGTACAGTACTATCTTAAGTAGAGCTTTGAATCCTTTTTTGTGGTACTCCTTGTGGATATATCAAGAATATTAGTGTCTTAATAAAACAAAGAAAAAAAGCCCAGAGTATTAGTGTCTACTCCAGTGGAAGACTTTGCCTGATGGATGGAAAGTGACAGTTAAAACTGCAATTCCAAAGTGAAGGCTGACTTTTCCCTGGTATACTAATGTAAGCTGGGGGATGGGCAGAAATGCCAGCTCTCCTCCCTGGGGCTCAGGGAGTCACCTCAGGCTCAGTACTGAGAACATGCTGCTACACAGCTGTGCCGGTAGCAGGTGGCCCTGGTGCTCACAGGCAGTGCTGTCCTTGCTTGACCTTCCAAGAGGTTAGAGTCTCGCTACTTCAGAGAGAAGTACCAGGGGTTGTGTCAGCTTTTTACCAGTAAGTGCAAAAAGACCTTCTAGATGGAATCTACTAAAGATCTATATGGTTACATATTTTTTTTTTTTGGTACCAGAAATTGAACTCAGGACCTTGCACTTGCCTGGCAGGCGCTTGTGCCACTGAGCTATATCCCCAGCCCAAAAACTGTTTTTTCTTTTTTTTTTGGTGGTGGTGCTGGGGATTGAACCCAGGGCCCTGTGCATGCAAGGCAAGAACTCTACCACTGAGCCACATCCCCAGCCCCAGTTATGTATTTTATTTGAAGTGGTAACGGTTGGTCAGAAACAGAAGGAAAAAGTAATGGGTTGAAGTTTCTCACATCTTTTTTCATAGAGACTATAACCAGATACATTCGTATGCAACATTTCATAGTAGGAATATTTTCTGCAAATATATATTTTCTTTATAATTCTTTGAGCTGGGTTTGTAGGCTCATCCCTGTAATCCCAGCACTTAGGAGGCTGAGGCAGGAAGATTGCTGAGTTTGAGGCCAGCCTAGGCGACATAGTGAGTTCAAGGCCATCCTGGACTGTATAGCAAGACCCATTGTCAAAAAAGTTCCTTTATGGGGCCGGTGAGATGGCTCAGCGGCGTAAGCGCCTGCCTGGCAAGAGCGAGGGCCCGAGTTCGACTCCCGGAACCCCCATACGAAAAAAGGGCCGGTGATATCGCTCAGCGGCATGGGTGCCTGCTGGCACGTGAGGTCCTGAGGTCGACCCCCGGTACCCACAAAAAAAAAAAAAAAGTCCTTTATGAAATCATGTCAACAGCTTTATGGTGTCCCCTTGGGATGTGTTGACGGAGATCCAGAAGAAACGGTGTCTGTGCACTGTGGTACTTGTTAACATTTTAATAATGTTTATTGAACGAACATCTGTAGGAAGATTGTATTTCAATGGCTTCTTTACTTTTTTCTCCAAATAGCCACATCGATGTGATCAGTGCCCCCAAACATTTAACGTCGAATTCAACCTGACACTTCATAAATGTACTCACAATGCGGAAGACCCTACTTGCCCTGTGTGTAACAAGAAGTTCTCTAGAGTGGCTAGCCTTAAAGCGCATATTATGCTCCATGAAAAGGAAGAGGTAATTATTTTGCATTTCCTTTGCTAACTAATTGATGAAACACATCTAATTGTTAAAAGGATTTTATGTAAAAACTAGTTTTAAAAGTGTTTCTTACAGATTTTAAAGAGCTAATAATTGTCATTAAGTTTGTTTCAACTAATCTCTGGTTCACTGGTAAAAAAGTTTATTTTTCTGGCCCCTGTTAGTACCTTACGGTACAGACATGTTAGCGTGTAGGGCATTTGCAGGATAAAGCATGTCTGTATTGGCTGGCAGCAGTACTTTCCTGTCGTTCCCACCCCACCCCTAAGCAGAAATTAACTTTTGTAGAATTCCGCAGTACAGAGTAGCTTTTCTGCTGTTGTATGTGATATAATCTTCTTGCTTGGCTCCTGGGCCCCCTGACTGACAGGAATCAGGGGGAAGGGAAGGCGTTCATGGTGTCAGAGCAGGGGCTGATCCTAGACGCGCCGTAGAGCAGAATCTTGACAGCTTCAGGAGCTGTGGGTGGTGGGGTGGGCCTGATGTGAAGTGTAAGTGGCTGTTGCTTTAAAACTACTCCTGCTGCTGCTCCTCACTTGATTGTTGTGGAAACTGAAGATGAGAGGAGAAAATAAAAGTCACTTATAACACTTTAAATTAATCACTATAGTAGTTTAAATTGCATATGTAAAATTTACATCCGATAAATTGAGTTCATATTTTCTACTTGGGTTGTGTACTTTTTTATTAAATGCTTTTGATTATTTTAAAGTAATGTATTTTTATAGTTTAAAACATTATATAACTAATGTGTATTTTGCAAAAAGTTAAAAACGCATGTATCATAAAAGCACTTTATTGGAGTGTAAAAAGGGTGATTTCATAGAAACAGTAGAATGGTGTTACCAGAGGTTCAGGGTGGGGGCTAAGGCCGCAAAATTCCAGTTAGACAGGAGGAATGAATTCAGTAGATTGATTGTGTATTATGGCACCTGCAACTAAAAGCAGTAATACATCTTGTATTTGGAAATTGCTCAAAGAGTAGACTTTAAGTTTTCTCACCACAAAAAAAATGTATGTGAGATAATGACTTGATATGTATACATATATATATACACACACACATAATTTTACTTGTCCATTAAAAATTAATTGATTTAAGAATTTAAAAAGCAACTGTAATCACACGATTTGGAGAGATGCATATGCAGTCTTCCCGGCTGTTTTGTATGCACGCTCTGCATTGTGTGTAGTTTGTGTGATGTGCTGCTGCTGTGTGGTCTGTTTATAAGCTGCATTTTCCCCTAATATGCCTTAGGTGAATGCATTCTCCTTTCACTTACTGGATCATGAGGGTTTTCCATATTACCATTTTAAATTACTTTATTGAAGTTTTCTACATCTGGACTTAGCATAATAATGTCTAATCATTTTATTGGGTAATATTTTTTCAGTGTTATAAATGAGAAATCTTTGTATATGAATCTTTCTATGAATCTTTATTTCCATAGGATTGATTTCTATGCTTGGGTTTAGTGAATTAATAAATAAGCCTTTGTTTTTCAACTTCTTTATAGAATGCCACATTGTTTTCTGGAAAGCACGTACTAATTTGTACCTTCACTGCAGGATGCCTCTCATTGAATTTATTATACATTACTTATTATATAGGAATGCCTCTCATTCTCTTTTTTTTTTGTGGGTACCGGGGGTCGACCTCAGGACCTCATGCGCCAGCAGGCGCCTGTGCCGCTGAGTGATATCACCGGCCCTTTTTTCATATGTGGGTACTGGAAGTCAAACTCAGGACCTCGTGCTTGCTGGGCAGGCGCTTATGCTCCTGAGCCATCTCACCGGCCCCTTCTCATTCACTTTACACACTATTTATTAGCTGGAGTATAAATTGGTATTACCTCTTTGGAAAACAATTTGATTATATCCAAATTTTAAATTATAAGAAAAGCTTGGGCCGGTGATATCGCTCAGCGGCACGGGTGCCTGCTGGTGCGCGAGGTCCTGAGTTCGACCCCCCGGTACCCACAAAAAAAAAAAAAAAAAAAAAGAAAAGCTTTAATTATTAGAGATGGCCTTGGTTTTGTTATGTTTTGTTTTTATTTTTATTTCATTTTATCCTTTTTTTATTGGTACATTTTAGGTATATATAATGATAACATTCATCATAGGGAATTTGTAACTGTGCATGATATGTCTCCTTTTTTAATCATTCCTACCCTCCCATCAACCCTTCTTCCCCTTCTTATTTATAAAACATTTGTTTCCATTTTTTTCCTTCCATTCCTCTATTTTTCCTTGTCCCTTCCTTTCTTTCCCACTTCCCCCTCCCTTGTTCCCCTTCTCATTTGAACATTTTCTTCCCATTTCTCAATATCTATTATACATTTTGGGCTTTATTGCACTTTCGGTTTCTCACACTAGAGAAACAATGCAGTATTTAAACATGTGTGTCTGATTTATTTCACCTAAGAGCATGGTCTTAAGGTGCATCCATTTAGCTAGAAATGTCTCAAGCTTATCCTTCTTTATTACAGAGTAGTACTCCATTGTATAAAAACGCCACATCTTCTTTTTTTTTTTTTTTTTTTTTTTTTTTTTTTTGTGGGTACCGGGGGGTCGACCTCAGGACCTCGTGCGCCAGCAGGCGCCTGTGCCGCTGAGTGCTATCACCGGCCCTTTTTTTGTATGTGGGTTCCGGTAGTCGAACTGGGGACCTCGCACTTGCCAGGCAGGCACTTACGCCACTGAGCCATCTCACCGGCCCCCCCACATCTTCTTTATCCATTCCCCAGTTGATGGGCATCTGGGCTCTTTCCAAGATTTAGCTACTACAAACTGTGGCAGTAGAAACATGGTATGCATATATCGCCATGGTATGATGCTGTAATTCTTTTTTTTAAATTTTTATTATTTTATTTTATTTTATTTTATTTTTAAAGACAAGTAAACATTCTCATGTATTAACAAACTCAAGCATTAGAGAATGTACAAATACCTTTTGGAGAAAAATATTACTCAGTATAAGATTAAGCCATGTAAAAGCTAGGTAAAAATAGAAGACTAGGGCCAGTGAGATGGCTCAGCGGCTTAAGTGCCTGCCCGGCAAGCGCGAGGGCCCGAGTTCGACTCCCGGAACCCACATACGAAAAAGGGGCCGGTGATATCGCTCAGCGGCACGGGCGCCTGCTGGCGCGCGAGGTCCTGAGGTCGACCCCCCGGTTCCCACCAAAAAAAAAAAAAAAAAAAAATAGAAGACTAAGAAATGGAATAGTCACAGTGAAATTGCATTTTCATACTAGGGAGACAATATGATGTTTACAAATGTGCATCCGGTTTATTTCGCTTGTGAGTATTTTCTCGAGTTGCATCCATTTACCTATAAAAGTTTCCAGTTTATCTTTCTTTATGGCTGAGTAGTACTCCATTGTATAGAAATACCACATCTTTTTTATCCATTCCTCGGTTAATGGGCATTTGGGTTGTTTCCACGATCTAGCTATTACAAATTGTGTTGCTATAAACATGGGTGCACATATATCGCTGTGGTACGATGTTTTTAATTCTTCTGGGAAGATACCCAGAAGGGGAATAGCTGGGCCAAATGGGACCTCCAATCCTAGTTTTTTGAGGAGTCTCCACACTGATTTCCACAGTGGCTGCACCAGTCGACACTCCCACCAACAGTGAAGAAGGGTTCCTTTTTCCCCACAGCCCCTCCAGCATTTGTTATTAGTTGACTTCTTGGTAATAGCCAGTCTTTCTGGGGTGAGATGGAATCTCAGTGTTGTTTTAATTTGCATCTCTCAAATGACTAGTGATGTTGAACATTTTTTCATATATTTATTTGCCATTTGTATTTCTTCATCTGAGAAGTGTTTATTCATCTCAGATGCCCATTTTTGGATTGGGTCTTTAAATTTGGGAGGTCTGATTTTTTTGAGTTCTTTGTATGTTCTCGATAGTAATCCTTTGTCTGAGGAACAGCTGGCAAACATTTTTTCCCACGTTGTGGGTTGTCTCTTCACTCTGTTGGTGGTTTCTCTTGCTATGCAAAAGCTTTTTAATAAGATGAGATCCCAGTTGTTGATTCTTTGTGATACTTCCTGTGCGATGGGGGTTTTATTCATAAAGTCTTTGCCTACACCAATGTCTTCAAGAGTTTTACCTATTCTGTTTTCCAGGAGATTTAATGTTTCTGTTTTAATATTCTTTGATCCATTTTGAATTTAGTTTAGTGCATGGTGAAAGATATGGATCTAATTTTAATCTTCGGCATGTGTAGAGCCAATTTTTCCAGCACCATTTATTAAAGAGGCTATCTTTCTTCCAGTAAATGTGTTTGGCACCTTTGTCAAAGATAAGGTGGCTTAGTATGTCTGGAGTTGTTTCTGCATCTTCTAATCTATTCCATTGATCTTCAGGTCTGTTTTTTTGCCAATACCATGCTGTTTTTATCACAGTAGCTTTATAGTATAATTTCAAATCAGGGATTGTGATGCCCCGATGCTTTAATTCTTTCAGGACAATACCAAGAAGAGGAATAGCTAGGTCAAATGGAACCTCTAGTTTTATTTCTTTGAGGAATCTCCACACTGATTTCCACAGTGGTTGCACCAGTTTGCACTCCCACCAACAGTGGAGAAGGGTTCCTTTCTCCCCACATGCCTTCCAGCATTTGTTATTGGTTGATATCTTGATGATAGCCATTCTTTCTGGAGTGAGATGGAATCTCAGTGTTGTTTTAATTTGCATCTCTCAAATGACCAATGATGTTGAACATTTTTTCATATATTTATTTGTCGTTTGTACTTCTTCATCTGAGAAGTGTATATTCATTTCAGATGCCTATTTTTGGATTGGGTCTTTAAATATTGGGGTGTCTAGGGCCGGTGAGATGGCTCAGCGGCACAGGCGCCTGCTGGCGCACGAAGTCCTGAGTTCGACCCCCGGTACCCACACACACCCAAAAACCAATTGGGGTGTCTAGATTTTTTTTTTAAGTTCTTTATGTAATCTAGATATTAGTCCTTTGAGGAACAGCTAGCAAAAATTCCATTCTGTGGGCTGTCTCTTCACTCTGTTGGTGGTTTCTTTTTCTGTGCAAAAGCTTTTTAAAGAGATTAAGTCCCACTTGTTGATTCTTTGTGATATTTCCTGTCCAATCAGGGTTCTTCTGTTCATAACATCTTTGCCTACACCAATGTCTTCAAGAGTTCTACCTATTCTTACTTCCAGAAGATTTAGTGTTTCTGGTTTAATATTTAGATCTTTGATCCATTATGATTTTAGTTTAGCGCATGGTGAAAGATACGGGTCTAATTTTAATCTTTGGCATGTGGAAAGCCATGTTTTCTGGGACCATTTATTTAAAAAGGCTATCTTTCTTCCAGTGAAGATGTTTGGCTACTTTGTCAAAAATAAGGTGGCTGAGTGTGTTTGGAGTTGTTTCTGCATTTTCTAATCTGTTCCATTGATCCTCAGGTCTGTCTTTTTGTTGTTGTTGTTACTTAGTACCATGCTGTTTTTATCACAGTAGCTTTGTAGTATAATTTCAAGTCAGGCATTTTGATGCCTCCCTCTTTGCCTTTGTTGCCCAGAATTGCTTTTGCTATTCTAGGTCTCTTCTGGTTCTAAATGAATTTTAGGATTATTTTCTCTAATTCTGTGAGGTACGCTATTGATATTTTATGAGGATCACATTAAATCTGTATAACAATTTTGGAAGGATGGCCAATTTCACTATATTGATTCTGCCTGTCCAAGAACAGGGGATATCTTTCCATTTTCTGATATCCTCTTTGATCTCCCTTTTTGGAGTACTGTAGTTTTCAATGTGAAGATCTTTTACTTTGTTAGATTGATTCCTAGGTACTGTATTTCGTTTTTTGGATGCTATTGTGAAAGGTGTTGTTCCTCTAATTTCTCTCAGTGAATTTCTTATTTGTGTACAGGAATGCTATTGATTTTTGAGTGTTGACTTTGTATCCAGCTATGCTACTGAATTTAGTTATTAAATATAGGAGCTTTTTGGTGGAGTTTTGGGGTCTTCTATGGAGAGTATCATGTCACCCACAAATACTGATAATTGAACTTCTTCCTTTCCAATCCTTATTCCTTTTATTTCTTTCTCTTGCCTAATTGCTCTGGGTAATGTTTCCAGAACTATGTTGAATAAAATAGTGGACATGCTTGTCTTGTTCCTGATTTTAAAGTGAAAGTTTTAAGTTTTTGTCCATTTGGTATGATATTGGCTCTTTGTTTGTCATAGATGGCTTTTATCAGATTGAGATAAAGACCCTCTATTCCAATTTTCTGTAGGGTTTGTATCATGAATTTGTGTTGGATTTTGTCAAATGCTTTTTTTTTTTTTGCATCTATTTAGATGGTCATATGGTTTTTGTCCTTGGCTCTGTTCATATGGTATATTACATTTATTGATTTAAGTATGTTGAACCATCCCTGCATCCCTGGGTGAATCCCAGTTTGTCATGGTATATAATCTTTTTGATGATTTGCTGCATTCTTTTTGCCAGTATCTCATTGAGTCTATGTATCTATTTATTTGTATTTATTAGAATACAAGTTCTTGAAGTAGGTATAGATGATCTTCTGGATTTCTGCAGATCTGTTGTGATTTCACCCTTTACATTCCTAATCGCATGGATCTGAGTCTTTTCTTTCCTGTTATGGGTAAGGTTGGCCAATTTTATTTGACAATTTTATTTAATCTTTCGAAGAACCAGCTCTTTGATTCATTGATTCTTTGTATTGTTTTCTTAGTCTCCATTGCATTAACTTATGCTCTCATCTTTATAATGTCCTTTATAATGTCAAGCTTTGGGCTTGACTTGCTCTTTTTTTCCTAGAAGTTTGAGGTTCAATATTAGGTTGTTTATTTGAGCTCACTCTGTTTTTCTTACATGGGAATTCACCGCTACAAATTTCCCTCATAGGACCCCTTGTTATTGGTCCCATAAATTCCAGTACATTGTATTAGCATTATCATTTAATGGTAAAACTCTCTAATTTGTGCTTTAAATTTATCTGTGTCCCACTGGTTGTTCAAGAGGGTGTTATTTAATGTCTATGTGTTTATGAAGTTCTTGTGATTTCTTTTGCCATTGACTTCCAATTTCATTGCACTGTGATCTGATAATCATAGTGGGATAATTTCAGTTCCTTTGCATTTACTTAACCATGTTCTATTGGCTAGTATGTGTTCTATTTTGGAGAACGTCCCATGTGCACCTGAGAAGGATGTGCATTGTTTTGTGAGGTGGAACACTTTTTAGGTATCTACTAGGTCCATTTGTTCAAAGGTTTGGTTCAGCTCCGATATTTGTTGATTTTTTTTTTCTAGTTGATCTATTTGTGACAGTGTGGTATTGAGGTCCCCCATTTCAATTGTATTAATACTTATTTGATATTTCATGTCCATTAGTGTTGTATATAGTTGGGTGCACTGATTATTGGTGCATATATGTTTATGATTGTTTTCTCTTCCTCTTGGATTGTTCTTTTTCCAAAGATATAGTGACCTTCTTTGTCTCTCTTAATCAGTCTTGGCTTGAAATCCACTTTGTCTGCAAATAGAATAGATAGCCCTGTTTTTTTCCAGGTTCCTGTCACATGGAGTATTGTTTTCCATCCTTTGACTTTCAGTCTGTGCATTTCTTTTTGTATTAAATGTGTCTCTTATATGAAGCGTATTGTTGGATCTTGCTTCTTGATCCATTCTGCCAGTCTGTTTCTTTTGTTTGGTAAATTGAGAACATTTACATTAGTGGTTATAACTGATAGGTATTGACTTATCATTGTCACATTAGTGTTGGTTCCCTTTCTTTCACCTCTGTTTAATTGGTTACCATGCCTGATGGATTCATTCTATTAGGATTCATGGAATTGTTGTCTTCATTGTCTTTTTCTAGCATATCATCCAGAACTTTTTGGAGTGCTGGTTTGGTCATGAATTTCTTCAGGTGTTCTTTATCATAGAAGAATCTTATTTCTGCATTGATTTTTAAAAGGTAGTTTTATGGGATACTTTAATCTGTGTTGGAGGTTGTTTTCTTTTAGAGCTTGAAATACTTCACTCCAAGCTTTACTTGAATTGAGGGTTTGTGTTGAGAAGTCTGATGTGATTCTAATGGGCTTTCCTGTATAGGTGATTTGTTTCTTTTCTCCAGCAGCTTTTAATATTCTGTTCTTGTGTTGAATTTCTGGAACCAACTATTATATGCCTTGATGTAGATTTTTTTGATAATGGCCAATTGGAGTTTTGCATGTCTCATTTATCTGTGTGTGAAATTGTTTTTCCATGCTTGGGAAGTTTTCTGCCATTACTTCCGTGAACAGGTTTTTTGTGTCCTTTGTGTTATCTTCTGATTTTTCATTGATTCCTATCAGTCTTACGTTATTCTAGTTTGCATCATCTAGCAGCTGTTGGAATTGAGTTTTTGTGGTCCTTGCTATTTTTAAGAAGTCTTTCATTTCATGATTGCTACCTGCAAACTTGTCTTCTGCATCTGATATTCAGACCTCACATTGGTTGATCGTGCTGCATGTACGTGCAGTTGAATTTTTCATCTCCTAGATATCCATTTGAGTCTCTTTTATGCAATGCAGTTCTTTCCTTTGTTAGGAATTCATGGTTTCCATCACTTTCCTAAGCTCCTGTATTTTTTTTTTATGTATATCTACTCTAGATTCACTAATCATAGCTTCATTATAGTTATAATCTCTTTTGTTATCTGCAAAATTATTTCTGAGTTGTTTTTTTCAAGAGCATCATTTATTTGCTTTCTTTCTTCCACTGTACCATTTCAGGAAGTGTGTGGCTTTTGATTTCTTCCACCTGAATACCCCCTGGATTTGCCTTGGGTGAACTGGAGGTTGGGGCTGCGTCTTGCTTCTATGTCTTCTCATTTTCTGTTTCTTTTAATTTGTTTTCTGCATTGATCCTTGTAAATTGTTTAAGGCAGGTTGCTTTGTTACTGTTATTGAGAACTCCTTAGGAAATGACTACTTTTCAGAGATGTTTTCTAGGTGTAGCTGGCCTTTGGCTTTTGAGTCTGTCCCAAAACCCCACGTCTTCAATTTGTTAGGTATCAAGGACCACAGATTATAAATTGCGTCTAGGGGATGTTCAAGGCTGTCCTTGTCCTGACCTTTGAACCAGAATGGAAGGAGAAAATTCCCCTGTTTTCTTTTGGTCACAGCTGAAGCCCTAAGGCTAGTGATACCTTACGTTTACAGGGCAAGGTAAGACCCACTGAGGGCAATAAGGATCTTTAAAGCAATGTAGTAGCAATAATAAAAAGTATCACCTGGGGAAACTACAATTTCCTTATTGTCCCTTGTCTCATCCTTGCAATAGTGCTTTGTTCTTCTTGCTGGCCCACAGCAACCACCATTATGTTCCAGGAGTTGCTTGCTACCCCCTCCCCATGCACTGGCTAATAAAATAGTGGCGATTGGAGAGTCTTGGTCTCTGCCCATCCCGAGGCACTGACCTCCCAGCCCCCCTTCACACATTACTAAATTGTCTCTGTCTCTTATCTCATCCTTTCGCTGTACCCCTCATAGAGGCAGTTGGAAATCTTTTTTTTTTTTTTTATGTGGGTGCTGGGAGTCGAACTCAGGACCCTGCGTGTGCCAGCAGGCGCTTGTGCTGCTGAGCGATATCACTGGCCCCTTTTTTTTCCTTTATGTGGGTACCGGGAGTCGAACTCAGGACCTTGTGCTTGCCAGGCAGGCGCTTACGCCACTGAGCTATCTCACCGGCCCAGCAGTTGGAAATCTTGGCCAGATCCCCAATAATTAGGGAAGAGAAGTTGCTGCCTATTTGGCCTAGCCCCAAACTCTTCGGTGGTGCCCTGTGGTATTGTTTATGAATCCGAGACAATCTTGGTATTGGTATACCAGGAAGAACAGCTGAACAACTGTGTCCCCTTGGCTAAAGTACAATCAGTAGTACCAGTAGCATCAGGTACAGTGTAGAAAATGACAAGCTGTGATAACTGTTAATTTGCCACCTTAAAACATGGGTACAAGATTTATAGTGACATAACAAAGTCCCAAACAAGTCAGAAAATTATATACAGTAACTGTCACCTCGATAGAGTGACTTTACCTTCAGGGGAGAAAATTCAAAAGAGATAAAAGCAAAAAAATAGAGAAATAAAAGAAGGGATTAGAAGTAAGGCTAAAAAACAAAGAAAGATTCCCCAAGCTTTGGGAGACTGGTGAAGAAGACAGGAGAGAAAGAGAAAGAAAAGACAGAAACAAGGACTAAACAAAACCAAAAAAATCTAAACAATGTTCAACCTCATGAAGAAACAACAAAAACCATTCAAGAAAAAAGAAAAGGAAAGAAAAAAAAGGAAAAAAAGTGATTTCTCTGTGATTTCAAGCCTGCGGTTATCTTCTGGGGTCTCCAGTTTGTCGTGTCCAATTCATGGTGTGTCTGTGCTGTCTCTGGTAGACACGGGAGGCAGACAGAGCCCTCATGCATACTAGATGATCCCAGCAAGCCGGCAGCAGGATTAGGGCAGGGTACCTGGTGATCCCGGCAAGCCTGCATAGGAATAGGTAGGGTGTCGATTCTTGTACTTTCAGCTCCACAGCAGTTCAGGGCCTGACTTGTTCAGCCTAAATTAGTCCGGGTGTCTTGCCATCCTGACCTCAGCTCCCTGACTCCAGGTGTCTACTGTGGTTGTGCCTCACCCATTCTCCGCGAGTCCTGAGAGGGAGCCAACCCTTGGCTTCTCTTTGTCTCAGGTTCAGTGAGTCCCTCCCTAAAGTGGCATCTGGCCAAGCTTCCTCTCCAGGGACTCACCAGCTGTTGTGGTTCACAGTATCCACCGCTCCCTTCCATGAATATGTTTCTCTCTGGAGGCCTTTGGGGTCCCCCGCCTTCACTGTGTCTCTAGATTTTAGCCTCTTCTCTCACACTGCATGCTGGGAGTCAGGGAGAAAGTGCAGCTTGCCGCCTTCTTTTTCTGTTTTAATCTTAAAGCATACAGGACTGCAGCCTTCTTTTTCTGCATTGAGGTTTGTCTCCTTACTTTCCCTGTGGGCTCCAGCTCTCCCTGAGACCCTTCTTAGTTCCAGGGATCCACCTCCCTCCTTTTTTTCTGCCCCAAGTTGCTGTATTCCAGTGTCAGGATTCTGAACTTCAGAGAGTCTGTCCTGCCTCTGCTTACTGCTCCTGGAAGTCTCTAATACATATTCTTATGAACTTTAATTGATTTTTTAGTTTAAAGCATTCCATTTTTGAATTTTTACTTTCAGAATCCTGTAAACTAATTTTTCCGTATTTTATTGGAATTAATAGCCCAAAATAGTGGTTGGTAGTGTATCCAAAAAAAAAAAAAAAAAAACTCAGAGAAGTAAACCAAAAAAGTAACTGTAGTCTCTAAATCACTTAGGAATATTTCCTTAAAATTGATGTAACTGTAGTATCGAAGCTCATGTTGCTCATTGCAGTAAACTACTTGCCGGAAGGGTGGTATTTGGGGAATGACGGACTCACGCATGCCCAGATGCACACACACACTTGCTTGCCCACGGGAGGCCATGCAGGCTTCTTGGTGGCTGTGGCAGTGCGTGCAGTAACCAGTGATGTGGGATAGGCCTGCGAGTGCAGAGGGAGGAGTGCTATTCTATGGGGTGGGTGTAGGGTAGCTGGTGCTGCAAGCACCATTTGAAGTCAACACAGGCTGACTGCTATCGGGGAGGTAGAATGGCCCCTTGGAAGTTGGGGCAGGGAAAGGCAGCGTAGTATGTTGGGGCTGGGAGACTGCGGAGAAAGGGGAGTCCCCAGGCAAAGGCCTGGTGAAGGCATGCTACCATTCTAGAGGCCCTGGGCAGCCAGGAGAGCAGCTTTGTACACATTGCACATTCTGACTCTTCAGAGATGGTCACATCTTCAGCAGGGTGGAGGTTTGTTAGAATGCTGGCCTGTCAGCAGCATCATAGTTACCTAAGAGGTCTAGTGCTAACTCTAATGTGGAGAGTGTGATGGAGTGGAAGGGCTGCTGCCCAGATGGCTGTAGCTCTGCATGAAGCATGGCCCTTCTCGCCTAGGACTTCCTCAAGCATTGCCAGGATGTGGAGGAGCAGGAGGTGAGTCTTGGCTCCTGGCTGGCCAGGTAGAAAGCAGAAAGATGGTGGTGGCATACCTTGGTTCTTCCTTCGTTGTTTGACCTTGTGCTCTCTCCATCGGAGCAAATTGTGGGTAAATAAGCATTTTTTTTTCTTTTTGTGGGTACCGGTGATCGAATTCAGAACCTGCGCGCCAGCAGGTGCCCGTGCCATTGAGTGATATCACCGGCCCTTTTTTCGTATGTGGGTACTGGGAGTTGAACTGAGGACCTCGCGCTTGCCAGGCAGGCACTTATGCCACTGAGCTATCTCACCGGCCCAAGGTAGATATATATATATATATATATATATATATATATATATATATATATATTTTTTTTTTTTTTTTTTTTTTTTTTTTTGTGTGTGTGTGTGGGTACTGGGGGTTGAACTCAGGACCTCGCACACCAGCAGGTGCCCGTGCTGCTGAGTGATATCACCAGCCCTTTTTTCATATGTGGGTACTGGGAGTCGAACGCAGGACCTCACGCTTGCCAGGCAGGCGCTTATGCCGCTGAGCTATATCACCAGCCCCTAAATCAGCATTTTTAATAGACAAATCTCTGAGTGCTATAATGTGCATGTTGCTACCCCCGAAACATATTAATCTGAACATTTGGTTGAAAAGTATGTAAAAAGAGGATGGATGTGAACCAGAGCAATAAGAGACTAAGGTGGGGAAGTGAAGACATAAGAGTCAAATTCTGTTGTATAATTTTGAGGCAGGAGATGTGGCAGGATTGTTGTTAATGAGAAATAAGTATCTTCTTTTGCCAAACACATCTAGTGGTGAAGAGGTCATAGTTTTTATAGAGATATAGCAAATGAGACCAGATTGCTTTTATTTTTTGGTAGTATCCTAGAGCGTATTTTCTTTAATATCAGCAAGTTACTAACAATCTCTCAGTTTGTTATTTCCTTCAGTTATTATACAATATTAATTTAAAGTCATTTAGAGTGAAATCATTATCAGATTGCTGAAACTATTCCATTCATTCTAGTCTTCTTCAGTATAGCTCTAGGTAAGGTCAGTTAACAGCTGGATTTTAATGGAATTTGCACAATATTTAGCAGAAATTCAGATGGAAAGAAGTAGTGATATGTTTTGGTGTTTGGGAGTAACACGTGATCCTCATTGACAGATTAAACTCAGTTTTTCCATGTTGGATAGCTCATTTAGAGAATTACTTAATTATATAGTTGTGTCATGGAAGTGCAGATTTGCAGTAAGTCAGCCGCTGCCGCGGATTGGGCTGTTGCAGGAGTATTTGCCAGTGCTGCTGTACTCGTGTCTTCTGGGCATCAGCCCCGTGAGGGTGGGGGGTGGTGCTCCTGTGTAGAGCATGGGAGCAGGCATGCCTGGGTTCATGCAGCCTGTCGTTGGCAGCCCTGAAGTGAAAGCAGACTGTACCCTAGAACATCTAGAGCAGCAGCATCCAATGAGAACAGGGTATTGGTAAGATACTCTAGTAGCCACGTTAAAGTACAAAGTCACCGAAAAACAACCGCACCAATCAGGTCAAACAAGTTTATTAAAATAGACCAAATAGGATCAGTTAAAATCTTTTTTTTTTTTTTTTTTTTTTCTTTTTCAAGACAGGGTCCCACTGTGTAGCTCAGGCTGGCCTCAAACTCATGGCGATCCACCTGCCTCAGCCTCCCGAGTGCCGGGATTACAGGTGTGCGCTACGACGCCTGGCTAGTCCTGTGTGTTTTGCACTCACTAACACATCTAGCTGGGTAGTGTGTGATCTGCTCTGCCTGTAAATCAGGTTAGATTGATGACGAGCTGTCCACATCTAAAACCTTATCAGCTGTCATATTGTCTTAAGGTGATCTGTTAAGTTGTAATCTTACCTTGAGTTCTTTTCTGATCTTTTAAATTATTTCTTTGTGGTGTTGGAGATTGAACCTAGGGCCTCACCCATATGAGGCAAGTACTGCACTACTGAGCTACACCCGAAGCCCTTTCCTGACCCTTTTGTGGTGCTAAAGTCATTCTGCTTCTCTGAAGTTTTCATAGAACAGATGGACCAAGTGGCAGTTGCCCAGTGGTCACTTGGACACAGAATTCACTTGGCTTAACCATTCTAAATTCTGAAATTTATGTGGAACCAGAGACCCAGAATAGCCAAAGCAGTTCTGAGCAACAAGAGCAAAGCAGGAGTCATTGTAGTCCTGGACTTCCAAAACTGCAGTAATAGCATAGTACTGTCACAAAAACAGACATGATGAACCACAGAATGGAATAGAGGATACAGAAACAACCCTAAACATCTTCAGCCATCTAATTTTTGACCAGGGTGCCAACAACATGTGCTGGAGGAAAGATAGCCTCTTTAACAAATAGTGCTGGGAAAACTGGTTATCCACATGCAGAAGAATGTATCTAGTTCTGTATCTTTCACCCTGTATTAAAGTCAAATCAAAATGGATCAGAGACCTAGATATAAAAACAGACCTAGATATAAAAACAAATCTGCTGGAAGATTAAATAAGTAAAACTATTGATGACATAGGCATGCACAAGGACTTCCAGAACATAGCTCCATTTCACAAGACAACACTGAATCAACAAATGGTAGCATATCAAATTAGAAACTTTTGCATAGCAAAGGAAATAACCAATAGAATAAAGAAACAATCTATAGAATGGCAAAACAAAATTGTTGCCACGTACTTCTCAGACAGATGATTTATATCTAGAATGTATAAAGAACTGAAAAAATAATTAGACCCCCCCCTAAATAAAAGACGCAGTCAAAAATTTAGCCATCAAAATGAATAGATGCTTCTCAGAAGAAAAAGTACAACTGGCCAATAGATATATGAAAAAGCATTCAGTATCTTGACCCTTATACAAATGCAAATCAAAACAATAGAAAATCCATCTTATCCACAGAATTCACTTGGCTTAACCATTCTAAATTCTGAAATTTATGTGGAACCAGAGACCCAGAATAGCCAAAGCAGTTCTGAGCAACAAGAGCAAAGCAGGAGTCATTGTAGTCCTGGACTTCCAAAACTGCAGTAATAGCATAGTATGGATGCAAGGATTCAAAAAACAAATGCTGGTTAGTTTGCAAGGTGGTGGTGGTGGAACCCTTCTACATTTTTGGTAGGAATGTAAACTAGTACAACCACTATGCTAATTAGTATTTCTAAAAATAGAAATTCCATTTGACCCAGCTGTACCTCTTCTGGGTATCTTCCCCAAAGAGCTAAAGTTGTCATATTACAGTGATACCTGTGTACCCATATTTATAGCAGCACAACTCCGTTAGTTAAATCATGGGAGCAGCCTATATGTCCATCAACAGGAGAATGGATGAAGACAATGTAATACGTAGTTATATTTATGTGTGTGTGTGTGTGTGTGTGTGTGTATATATATATATATATATTCATCCATAAAGGGTAAATTTGAGTCATTTGTAGGAAAGTAGATGGCTCTTGAGACCATACTACTGAGTGAAGTAAATCAGACACATAAAGCTAAATATTGCATGATTGCTCCAATATGAGACCCAAAATATAAATAAAGAGCAAAACAAAAGGGAGTTGGTAGGAAACAGGGAGGTGCTTTCTGGAGATGGGAACAGGATCTGGGAAAGCAGGGAACGGGGAGGGTGAGCAGAAGAAATGGGGGTAAACATGGTCAAGATACAATACATGTATGTACCTGTACCAGTTTCCCAAGCTGAGTGTAACTACTAGGTATTGCAAGCATATGCTAATAAAAATTTTAAAGAAATTTGTGGTTAAACTGGGTGTGTGAGTGCACGCCTGTAAGCTGAGGCAGGAGAATTGCCATGAGTTTGAGGTCAAGGCTACTCTGGACTATGTAGTGAGTTAAGGCCAGCCTGAACTACACACAGTGAAACGCTGTGCCAAAAAAAGAAAGAAAGAAAGAAAGAAAGAAAGAGAGAGAGAGAGAGAGAGAGAGAGAGAGAGAGAGAGAGAGAGAGAGAAAGGAAGGAAGGAAGGAAGGAAGGAAGGAAGGAAGGAAGGAAGGAAGGAAAGAAAGAAAGAAAGAAAAAATGGCATTCTCTCCTTTCCCCAGTGTCTTTTCTTCCCATAAAGAAATTGTTTCATACATCCAAACTTGGACATAGTGATATATTTTTTGAGAGGTAAAAATGATATTTGTTCCAGAGGAAGGTATCACTTGTATATTAGTTGTTCATGATCTTAGTTCTTTTAAGGAGTAGTGGTTGGGACCTGTCTGCTGCTCACTACTTCGTTTCCTTCCCAGAACCTCATCTGTTCTGAGTGTGGAGATGAGTTCACACTGCAGAGCCAGCTGGCGATACACATGGAGGAGCACAGGCAGGAGCTGGCCGGCAAGCGTTTCCATACCTGCAAGGCTTGCAAGCAACAGTTTGAGACCTCGGCAGAGCTGAAGGAGCACATGAAGACTCACTATAAAGTTAGGTATGAGGCTTCATTAAGCTTGGTAAAAATTCTGTGTAGGATGTGACAAATTGGTATGCCAGTGTGACCGATTGAAAATATTTACTGCCTTAGGAAAAAAGCCGGCAATTGGGACCACGTAGCCTGTCGGCATCAGGCTGCCATTCCTGATGTGTGGCTCGTGTCCACACTGGGGCAGGTCAGTGCAGAGGTTAGTGGGAGGGGCCAGGCCTTGTAGAAATATTTGGCCAGAATTACAGTGTAAAAGCTATAGAACAAGGGTTTGGCACTGTATTTTTATAGGCACTTACCAAAGTTTGTAAAATGGACTTTATAAGTGCCTAATTTGCTACCTTTTTTTTTTTTTTGTGGGTACCGGGGGTTTGACCTCAGGACCTCGTGCGCCAACAGGCACCCGTGCCGCTGAGCGATATCACCGGCCCCTTTTTCGTATGTGGGATCCGGGAGTCGAACTCGGGCCCTTGCGCTTGCAAGGCAGGCGCTTATGCCGCTGAGCCATCTCACCGGCCCTTTGCTACCTTTTTAATGAGTACTGTTGAGCATGCCTGTGTGCCTGGCACTGTTTTTAGCATTTATACAAAAATATGTATAAATAGAATCATTAGATTACTACAGACAACTCCATCAGGCCAGTTTGATTTGATTTGATTTGATTTTTTGGTGGGGAGTGGGTTGAGACAGGGTCTCTGTGTATTCCAGGCTGGCCTTGAATCCACTGTGTAGCCCAGGCTGGCCTTAAACTTGCAATGATTCTTCCGCCTCAGCTTCCCCAGTGCTGGGATTACAAGTGTGGACTACCATGCCTGGCTCAGCTTGCTTTCATATCCCCATTTTGCAGATGAGAAAACCTCAGTTAGAACAATTAACATTCTTGAGGTTTCATAGCTGGTAAGTCAAGAATTAAAGATTTAAACCCTGGTTTAAAAGTCTACTTTTAAAATTTAGAATCTTAACAACCATGCTTATATTTGGATTCTTACATACATTTTATTTCTAGCGCAACTTAACACTTTCAAAATTTTCACATTTTATCTACTCATTATATATTTTGCTGTACTTTTGTCTCCTAATAGAATGAAGTGAAGAGCTCTTTCTGGCCCTTGTGCTATATAGTTAGTTCATGGTCATCAGTTGTCCTACTTTCAGACCTAATTTCTTCAACAAACTGTAAGAGGCAGTTCCAGTTATTGGTTTAACTACTGTCATTTTAGCTTGTTACCCTTCTCAGCCCCAGTGACTAGGAAGTATCTGTGTTTTTAACAAGAAGTTCCACGTGGATGTATTCATAAAGTATATGAACTGTCTAAATGCTGTGTAGCATGTGTTTATTCTCTTAGATGCAGCATATCAGAAATGTTGCCTGAACATCTCCATCTTGTCACCCATATCTTGTGTTACCTTTTCATTTCGTTATTGTTAAAAAATGTGTTACCCCTAATACTGTATTATTTCAGTGACTTTTACATCAAAAATAAATGCATATTCTCTGTACACATTAGGTTTTTATTCTGGTGAGGCTTTGGAACTGACAATTTTGATGTTCCCTTGAAGGTTTTAAAGATAATTGGAGATATTTAGGTGGTCATTACACACATAGCCAGCCCTGACTTCTAGGTTTTCCTGGATTGAGGGATGAATCAGACAGATGAGGCTGCATCCTCAGGGACTTGTCATTTGGTAGAACCAAGTCAGGGTGACTTGATTTCTGTGAGGCACAGAAATCACACACGCCTTCCTAAGCAGAAGGGAGATCAGGCAAGAAAAAGAATCAGGCCCAGGTGAAGGAAAACCAGGCTCAGGGAGAGTAGATGCCTGAATCCCAGCACTGAGCTTCCTGTGTTTGAGAATCAGAAAGGAGGGCAGTGTGATGAGTGCCCCTTGCAGGGGGTGTGGGGCTGAGCCTGATCAGGCTTGAGGATGACTCTGGCTGCCCCGTGGGCAGGAAGGTAGCAGGGGGACCCTTCCAGAGGCTGTTGCAGAGTTGCCACGGAAGGATGGTTTTGTCCCACGACCATGATGAGGGCCAGAAGTATAGAGAGGTGTGACAATCTTAAATATCACATGGTTTCTCTTATGTGAGAAACCCAAATTATAAATAAGGAGCAAAATAAAAGATAATACTAGGAAATAGGGAGATCTTTCTCAGAGAGAAAAACAATCAAGAGATGAAAGGAGGGAGAGGGAGGTAAGAGAGGATTATAAAAAGGAATTGAGATGTGTTATGTGCCAACTCTACACAAGGACTAAATATTATGTACTGCAAACATGTACTAATTAAATTTTTAAAACTTTAAAAAAATTAATATACAGTGGATCTCAGCAGTAAAACAGCATTTCTTTGGCAGCAGAAGAAACCAACACATTACACACCTAATGTTTACCTCACCAGTAATTAGGAAGGGGCACGAGGAAGGGAAAATTTCCTTCACCCCATCCTTCAATAGCTTTGAGATCAATAAACTTCTCATATCTACAGTCGCAGATGAGTGGATATTCAAAGGATAGAAATCTCACCTGAAATGAATGTCCACACATTTATTGACCACACTTTTACCCTTATTTCACAACAAAATGATGGTAATCTGGCTGAATTTGTGAAATCTTACTATAATTATTAAATATTTACTGGAGCGCTTAAAAAAATTGGGTGATATGAATATGTTGGGGTGTTTAAGAGTAAAACCAGCAGCTTTTGGAGGTGGACTTGAATTCAGCATGACCCCTGAGATTCAAAGGTGCCTTTAGGAGTCTGCGTTTCCTGACATGGAAAGGAACAGGTTGGGATAATGCAGAGTTCTGTTTTGGATGTGTTAGGTTGGCACCTCCAGCCAGCCAGCCACCTGTGAGGCAAAGCCAAATAGAGTCAGCTGCTCAGGGCTGGAGCTCAGAGGAAGTTTCTAGGTTGTGGGAGGCAAAAGTTCGGAAATCATCAGCATCCCGATGGCTCCTGAAAGCAAGGAGACCGTAGGATGTAGCATGAAGGTAGTGTCACTGTGGAAATACACCTGCTCATGTCTCTGTAGTTGACCACGACAGGGAAAGCTTGATCTAGAAGGGATGTTTTGTCCCTTCCTTCCCAAATCAGTGTTTTGACCTGTTTTTTTTTTAAACCAGGTTTTTGTTTTCATCAGAAGTAGGAAAAAAATAGAATTTATTTATTTATTTATTTATTTATTTATTTATTTATTTATTTATTTATTTATTTATTTATTTTGGTACTGGGAATCTAACTCAGGACCTCATGCTTGCCAGGCAGGTGCTGTGCCAAAAAATGGAATTTTATGATACTGAATATACATTAAGTGTGTGTGCATGTGTGTGTGTCTTGTCTGTTCTATGACTGATTTACCATTAAAATGTGTTCTGAGATCCCTCAGCTAAACTTTCTGGTAGGATTTTCACTTTGAAACTATAACAAGGGAGATGACTTAATGACTATTTTCCCCTCTGTGTTACAAAGGGTATCAAGGTCTTATAATAGGAACGTTGACAGAAGTGGTTTTACATATTCATGTCCACACTGTGGAAAGACTTTTCAAAAGCCAAGCCAGTTAACACGACATATAAGGATACACACAGGTATGAAAACCTTTCACTTTCATATCACCTGTTATGTGGCTTAAGGGAAAGAAAATGTGTTTCATAATCCAATCCTGGCTTTTCTATAGTTTTGTTATGCAATCTTGGTGAAGTTACCCAATCTTTCTGTGATTTCATTTTCTTAGTTGAGATATGTGGGTATTTGTCATATAGTTGTCCTAAAGTATAAATGGAAAAATATATGTAGTGCTCATAGCAAAGGGCCTGATGTATGGTATATTGTCAGTAACTGAGAAACATTATTGTTGTTACTGATGTGATGTTTATTTGCTCATTTAATTCATAAATGTTTATGGAGTATTACTGTGTCGGGGATTACACTGGACTAATGAGATCTAAACTAGCAATGTGAGCACTGAGTCTCCGTGTTCTGTTCTAAGAACGCTTTCACTAACTGGGCTGGAAAACGTTAAAGCAATACAAACTATTTCTCTGTGCCTTATCTTGTTCAATTGTTAGTTTTACTTGAGTATTTGAAAGTAAATACAGTATTCATAGCTGGATACTCTGACATCTGGTAAAACACAGTCTATTTATAATATTGTTTTAGTAAGGTAGGTGGTCTTCTCTAGGAAAGGACAAAGGAAAACTGCAAATGTTTTATTTGAAATTAAAATGACCCATGCTTCGTCGTTTTGTTTTCTGTCCTTCTCATTTGGTTCCCTTTATAGTAACAAAGCAATGAAATCTCATTACTATTTGGTCAGCTGCCATGGTTTGTCAACCAGTTCTGATTATGTTATATTGCTTTTTTCTTTTTTAGTGTTTTAATGAAATACCTCTTTGTAGAGTATTGTAGAATCTCAGATGATTTCAAAGCTTGTTTGTGTGTCTAAAGTTGATATTTTCAGAGCATCATCATATATTTATTCTTAGAGCAAGAGAAGAAAGTATTGTCTTTTAAAATGTGACAATACATTGTATTTGTACAAGTTCTAGCTTATTGTATCATGTAAGTTCTAGCTTATTTTTTTAAGTTTTAATTAATGAAAAAATAGTTTGAAGAAACAGTTTATGTAAGGTAACACACTTTATGCAGAGACATATAAACAGCATGGAGGGTGGAGTCCTTCTCACACTCACTTTTCAGATGTCGTGCACTTTAAACAGTTTGGTATCTGCCCCTTTCAAATACATAAATACATACGTGTCCTGTGTATCTTCACACCTCCAGAGCTGTGTATACATGCCATGTTACACTCCTTCACGTGACTTTGGGATCCACATTGTACTTTTGAACACATTGTTGTTCTCAGGGGCCTCTGAGCTGCCTTGAGTGCTGGGGAGGGCAGTTTTCCCAGCCCCTGACAGTGTCACACAGGCTGGCACTGTTTGAACACAGGGCAGCCTGGCCTGTGAGGGAGGTAACAGGGATCACCTGTGCACTGCCCTTTCTTTCATACGTGCTCCCAATTAGGTGGTTCATGTGTTCTGAGCTTGGTTTTTGAATGGCTGAGCCTCGCAGTGCCTGTGATAATATGGCATGGAAGAACACTCCTTGACCATGCGTGACCCCATCCAGGCCTCATCCAGGAAAGGTTAAGTACACCTCAGGTGTTATCATACAGGACAGGGAGGGTGTCCTCACTGAGGTTGGGACCCAGGGCAGACTTCCTGACTGCCTGCTCCTCCTCTCCTGCACTGCTCTCTGGAATGAGAGCAGGCTGTTTCCCGTTGGCATCTCTATCTAGCATTTACTTACCCTGACACTTGTTCAGAGAAGCAGGGATCTATCTGATATTGTTTCTGACTCACACCATATTTAAGGAGTGAGGCTTTAACTGAAACTAGACCTTCAACTAGCTTGCAGTTATGTTTTAACCTAGCCTGATTTTTTCTTTTCATTCATTCTTTTATTCAGCACGTATTTACTGAAAGCTAATGTGTGTAAAGTACCCTTTTAGGTACTGAAGGTAGAGTCATGACAGAAACAGACAAAACTTCACCTTGGACCATATATTTTAGTGAGCAAAGATGTATAATAAGTAAACTATTAAAAGTCACTGATGATAAATTAAACAGAGAAGGAGTTGAGGGGTAAGGGAGATTTTGATGTTAGCTAGAACGGATTGGGAAGTCATCCCTGAGAAGGGGAGGGAGCCATATGGACTCCTGAGGAAGCTGTTTCAGGCAGAGGTCTCGAGAGTGGATCTCCTGCTGTGTTGGGGCAGCGGTGGGAGGTGGGTTAGGAAGTAGGGCAGTGTGATTTGATTTGGCGCCATTGGAGGGCCTTGTACAGGTAAGGCCTACTCTGGCCTAATTTTAGAATGGCTCCCTCTGAGTTGAGAACAGCCCATACAGGGCTGGGGAACAGTGCGTCCATCCACTTGTGTGGCTAGGCTGTGCCTTGGGCCAGGTGGGAGTTTAGATGTGGGGCAGGGCTGCCTTGGATGTATTTATGAGGCAGAACCAGTGGGATTTGCTGATCTGTGTAGTGCAGCCGTGAGAGAAACTGCAGAAGGGGATGACTGATGGCCTGGAAGGATTGCACTGGCAGGAATACTGCCCTGGAACTTGTTTGGGAGATGTCAAGATATTCGGTGTGGGGCATGTTAATTTCAAGATTTCGAGTAGACAGTTATATATCTGAGTGTAGATTTGGGGAGTTGTTTTGGCTGGAGGAGTAGGTTTGGGGTCTTGATTTTGGGTAACTAGCATTTTCTCTTTTCAGTCTTAAAATGTTCATGTAATGATCCTTTTTCCCCCTCTCTAGGTGAAAGGCCATTTAAATGTAGTGAGTGTGGAAAAGCTTTTAACCAGAAGGGGGCATTGCAAACCCACATGATTAAACATACAGGTGAAAAACCGCATGCCTGTGCCTTTTGTCCTGCTGCCTTTTCTCAGAAAGGGAATCTTCAGTCCCATGTACAGAGAGTCCACTCAGAGGTAAACGCAGTATTTGGGCTGTGCACAGTGTTTCACAGTGTTACTGGCGAACCTGAGAAGTTGTATTCCGTCTTTTAAAAGTGCAGATTGAGCTGGGTGTGATGGTGCCTGCCTGTAATTCCAGTTACTGGGAGGCCGAGGCAGGAGGATTACAAGTTGGAGGCCAATTGGACGACTTAGGTAGCCCTGACTCAAAATAAAAAAATGGCTGGAGATGTAACTCAGTACTTGCTGAGCTCAGGCCTTAGTATTGGGGAAAAAAAAAAAAAAAAGGTGCCAATTGAGTTTTTCCTGACCAATCTGTTTTGGAAAAAAGTATATGGGAACCTTTTTTGGTTTAGTATATGTAGAAGAAGTATATTATCTTTTTGTGTTTTTAGTTTGATAAATAAATATTTGAAAATAATCATACCTTTGTTAGTTATGATTTATCAACTTGAATAATGTGTTTCATCCCATCAAGCCGAGTTGAAATACACTATCAAGTCTAAAGGCAAGAAATATGATTGAGAAAAAAGTATTGTTCTCATTGCTAACATTGCGAAGCTGCTATGCGGCCCCTGTGGCACGTTGGTGCTGTCCCTGGGTGGAGCCTGCGCTGTGGCCCCCTGCTGCAAGTTTCAGCCAGGATCATTTCACAGTTCTGTGCTGTGCGCAGAGCGTGCCGCTGTGTGGATCCTCTGGGCCTGTTTCTGTAACGCACATTAACCTTCGTTCTTGCTGTTAAGCTTTGAGGTCTTATTTAAGTTTTAGTTACAGAATATAAAGAAATATTTAAACAATACAAGTACTTTTATCACAGATCAGTTTATTCTATGAAACTGTACAGTTTTAAAAATTAGTCATTGACATGGAGTATCAGAATAGGGGATGAAAAATTTACATATAGTATGACCATCCTTCTCAAACTGCATGTTAGGCCCCTAGAAGATAAAAAAGTTAAAATTTGGGTCATTGATTCTAGAGCTGTCTGATGTAAAAAAAAAAAAAAAATTAATGTTGAAAGGCTAGGTTATTTCTCTCATTTGAATGGAATGGTAAAATGTGATTTGCTATAATTTAAGTATTTAGTAATTGTAAAGTAGTAACTTTTTTTGTTTTTATTCTTTAAGGTCAAGAATGGTCCTACCTATAATTGTACAGAATGTAGTTGTGTATTTAAAAGTTTAGGTAGCTTAAATACTCATATCAGCAAGATGCATATGGGCGGCCCCCCTAATTCTACAAGTTCTACGGAGACTGCGCATGTTATAACGGTAAGTATAGTATTTTGGTTTTTAAAAGAATTTTTAAAAATTAAACTCTGTTGTTTAAAATACAATCTTTAAAATTAAATATTTAGTACCCAAAAGGTACTATGAGATTTTTCTATGAAAATGAAGTGCTTTTTTTTTTAATTAATGAAAGAAAGCTCATCTTTTTTAAACTTTAGAGTAATAGTAGATAATCCTGATTTATGGATTATGTCATCTGAACCTGTAAAAATAGTATGAGGTATAATCATTAATATCTGAAATTACAATTCTTGCAGTATTATGATTATTAAATGTTCTTTACCTTTACATTATAATTTAAGAGTTAATCAGCTTTTGTAGGTAATATTTCTTATTTTCTGATGCAGCAGTCTGTGGAACTAAGTGCCTGCCACAAGAGGTGCACAGGTCCTCTCCAGCAGTTTATTCTTTTTGTTTTGATAGAGGAAGGCCCTCATTTTTCACCTTAAAGTGCCTAACTGCCACTTGTTCTGTGAGGATGGCAAGGAGGTTCTTTATTGACATTTTTTAATTAATAGACTAATTTTAGAAAATTTGAGCATAAATACAGAGAAAACTCCCCTATTTCCTATATTATTAGCACTTTATATTAGTGTCGTATATTTGTTACAGTTGGTGAATGAATATGGATATATTAATTATTAACTAAAATCCATAGTTCACATGAGGGCTCACCCTCAGTGTTGTGTATATTGTCAGTGGACAAATGTGTCTACCTCTGCAGTAGTAGAAGGAATACGTTTACTGTTCTCGTGGCCTTTTGGATATGGCATTTCTCATCCCTTGGCTTCTGCAGGAATCAGGTTGGGTTTTTCTTTTAGCACAGCCCTGCCTCAGATTGTCTTAGATTTATTCTTCAAGTTGTCTGTTTTTCAAAAATATATTGAGTTTTTTTGACCACTCTAGTTTTATTATTTCTTTTTCTTTTTGTAACTTTATGCTTTTTAAATCCATTCACTTCTTTTTAATGAGCAACTAGGAAGAAGAGGGTTAATGTGCTCAATCTGCTATCTTGAATTGAGTCTCTACACAAAAACTTCTAGAAAGTCAGAATAGAACAGTTCCATTGAGTGTGTTCTTTTAAGAACCAGTATTGTGCCTACCACAAGAATCAGTGAGGCACTGAACTGATTTGTTTCTCACTGCACTGGTAAAGTTTGTGTTTCTAATGAAAATGTTCCTGTGTTCCAGGCCACGCTGTTTCAGACCTTACCTCTTCAGCAGACAGAAGCCCAGGGCCCCTCAGCCTCAAGTCAGCAGAATTCTCAGGCAGTGACCGACGTCATCCAGCAGCTCCTGGAACTCTCTGAGCCAGGGCCCGTGGAGTCACAGCAGTCTCCGCAGCCCGGGCAGCAACTAAGTATCACAGTGGGCATCAACCAGGACATTCTACAGGTGAAGCACGTTTACCTGCTGGCATGAGGCTTTCACACGTGTGCTTTGGCAGAAACCAGGAGTGGTAGTTGAAAGAGATTTTGCAGGGCTTGTCTCAGTGAAAATGTTCTGATTTAAAATGTGTCTGTATTGAAAAAGATTGTAGTGAAACAAAGTTTGCCTGTTTAATTAGCTATGGACAGTGCAGAATTCTAAAGGATTCATTAATCTATGCATTAAAAAAACTGAAAGCCCTCTTTTTACTCTTAAGTGAACTTTTACTTTTCACAGTAGATTTTTCAGAACTTGTATCTATTCCTATTGAGAGACGAGGTGGAAATATTTTTTTTTTTTTTTGAGGTTCTGGTATACTATTTGAGACCGTCATAGGCATTTATAATGCAGAGGGCCTTGTTACTGGCTTTGTTATTGGTGTGAGAATGGCCCGAGCACATATGGGAGAAGAGAAGGAAGGGAGGAGAGGGAGCCTTCCATTCCTAGTCCAGCATTACATTTCACAGAAATCCCTAACTTCTACAGAAGTGGCCTTCCTCCTCATCTTGGTCTCTGTTTAAACAGGAGGATTGCAAGTTCAAGCCCAGCCGGGCAACTTAGTGCCCTAGTGAGACCCTGTCTCAAAATAAGAAATAAAAATAAGGCTGGAGATGTAACTCAGTGTGCAGGCCCTGGATTCAATCCCCATTACCACATAAATAAACCTTTCTCCAAAACCTCATTGTAAGAAATTGGCCATAGTATAATGAATCTCAGGATGTCATGCCATAGCTCTTACACAACTCTTACTCTTAAAAGTCAGTTCAGTGGGCCGGTGAGATGGCTCAGTGGCATAAGCGCCTGCCTGGCAAGCGTGAGGTCCTGAGTTCGACTCCTGGAACCCACATAAACGAAAAAAAGGGCCAGTGATATCGCTCAGCGGCACGAGCACCTGCTGGCGCGTGAGGTCCTGAGGTCGACCCCTGGTACCCACAAAAAAAAAAAAAAAAAAAAGTCAGCTCAGTGTAAATTATGCCGTAAGTCCCAAATCTGTTCAGATACAACCTAAATTGCCTGAGGTAAGATTTCAGAAAGTTGATTGATTAATTTTCATTCCCTTTGCTTTAGAAACCTAACTATTTCTCATGTTGTATTTTGGGTGGGGGATTAGATGTCAGGTACCTAAAGGGGCATTACAGCCAAAGGAACTACTCTGATAAATGATCACTTGGAATTGTAGAAAGTGTTTCTTGGAGTGGAGTTAGAATTCTGTGGGTAAAGCTTTATGGCATCTTGGGATTGATGTTGGTAGGCAGGTGTGGGCCGTTGCCTCTTCTAACCTCTTAGTTTTGTTCTGTCTCAGCAAGCCTTAGAAAACAGTGGGCTGTCTTCACTTCCAGTTGCAGCACCTCCCAGCGACTGCAGCCACACCAAGACATCCGCAGCGCCAACTCAGAGTCCAGACACCTCCAGTGTTTCCACCGAGCAAGGTGACCCTCCGGATGCAGGGCAGGACAAAGGGCAGGAAAGCCCCGAGAAGTTGGATAAAAAAGAGAAAAAAGTGATAAAGAAGAAGTCACCATTTCTACCAGGTAATTTAGGATGCTTTGTCCTTCAATAGCATATGCTCGTGTTTGAGAAGCATGCCCCCGTTCTCTCCTGCTAAAGTGACATGTTTGTGGCATATTCTGAATCTAACTGTAGTTGATGTATTGAAAGTGAAAGAGGATGATGGCACCTGTGAAACTTTTTGGATATACCTCTTGATTCCTTAGTGATCTTTCCTGGGTTAATTTCTCAGCTGGTGCCCTGGTTCAAATTTGCAGCTGTTTTTGTTCTCTCTGCTAACTCTGGGTACCTCTCACAGTTTTAGATCCATTACTTCTTTCAGTTCCGGCTTCTGCTGCCTTTTGCCTCAGGACTCCATTGCCTTGGTTTCCTGCTGAGCTCTTCCTGCTCATTCCTCCTGGCTGCTGCTATTTGCTGCCTCCCAGCCCGACTCTGCCTGAACCCCCATGCCCATCCCATTCTCTACCTGCCTCCTCTTCTTGGCTTTGGCTCCTCCATCATGCATCTCAACCTGTGCTGCAGGCTTCCCTCCAGTCTTCTTTGGGATACAGTCTTACTTCATAGTGAAGTGGAATTCCTGTCGTTTTCACATTCCTGTGTGTTCTGGACATCATGGTTTCTGAGGCTGTTGGCACTACGTGCCTTCCTCACCCTTTCCAGTGTTCTTTGTCTGAATTGGCGGTCCCTTGAGTCTGGCCTCATCGCTGTCCTCACAAGCCCTCCAGTGTGCATCCCTGTCTCATCTTGCACCACACTTAGGGTGGTGTGATGCTCACATTCTCCTGTGCTGCCTGGAGTACCTCCATGGTGACAACCCCTGTCTGGCCTGGAATGAATTCTGTTTGTGTCTGAACTCCCTAGTGCTCAGCATGGCTCTTGCATAGGAGTAGGTATTTACTGAGAGAGCCTGTATTTTGTGCAGAGTGTTTCTGTACTGTGCAAACCTCTTCCAGACGTCCTGGGGTACATGTGCTTTCTCACTGTAAAGCATGGGGCTACACTGGCATGTCAGTTGGCACTTCTTTTCTAAGCATGATTTTCTATACATGGATGACATGTGACTGGGAAGTCTCATTTTTCATGCCATACAGCATGAATCCTCTGTTCCCCTTGATCTGACTGTCTGCTCTCCAAGTGGAAAACAGGTTTCCTGGTCTCCAGTGTTTCCTGGTCTCAGAGCCTGGGGCAGCAGGTGGAGAGGGGGTGGATTAGCTGTATCATAGCCTTACAGGTTGCAGGTGTTCACATGTTCCTAATAAAGTATTACAAATACACATATGAGTTACTGCTTGTTCTTGTCTAGTTACTGTGCTAAATTGAAGATGCTCTAACCTGGCTGCAGGCCGCTAAGTGGGGAGCGGTTTTCCTCAGGCAAAAGGCCTGACTTGCCTTCCTGAAAATGCTAAGTAGCAAGCGCCCCTAAACTGAGATGTCACCTTCTTCTGAGATGCCCTTCCAGGTGCTGGAAATAGCTTTCTCCCCTGCACCCTCTGGCACTTCCTGTAGTGTTGAGAGGGAATGCTGTCCTTACAGACTTTGTGAGGCTCACGTAATCCCCAAGTACTTGAGTATGTCCCATATCTATAGCACTGAGGGAGTGTGTGCCAGTCCAGTAATTTCAGAGTAGATATGGTCCTTAGTACAGTTTGGAGCCAGTGCCCTTTCTTTTTCTTGTTTTTCATTTCACTGATGCTATGGCAGGAAAATTACTGGGGACACTTCCAGTGACCATGAGAAAACTGTTCTCGTCGGTCATAACACTTTCTTCATAGCTTGGAATTAACCTTGATTAGATCCCTGGGTTGATCTTAATCTGCCTTGCAAAGTTACTGTTCTTACATTTGTTCAGTTTTTGGTGGAATCTGCTTTATTAAGAAGTGTGCATACTACCTGAAAATGTAACCTGCTTTTATGTTTATCATACAACTCGTGATGGATAAATCACTGTGAATTTTTTTTTCTATGTGGGTACCGGCAGTCAAACTCAGGACCTCGCGCTTGCCAGCAGGCGCTTGTGCCGCTGAACGATATCACTGGCCCTTTTTTTCCTTTATGTGGGTTCTGGGAGTTGAACTCAGGACCTTGTGCTTGCCAGGCAGGCACTTATGCCGCTGAGCTATCTCACCAGCCCCTCACTGTGAATTTTTAGTTAAGTTTAAGTTTTTAAAAAGTTAAGTGATATATGGTGATCTAGAAATCATGGTGAAAGAGACTTGGGAAACCTGATTATTCTTTCAAGTATGAAAATGGTATGCTGTGATTATTTTGTGTGGAAACCTTTCTCAAAGCATTTGCATACTTGATCTTTTAGACTAGAGGGTGGACTTGGTAATTATTTCTTGGTGACCTAGGGATGTTGCCATGAACTTTGGTTATTGTGCTGTGCTGTAAGAGGCTGACATTCTTTGATCTGAAAGTGTGTGGGCTTCAGGATGGTGCAGTTGTTAGTTTTATCTGCTTTTAGAAAATAGTCATCCTCATCTATCCGAGGGTGGTCTGGTTCTGGGACCCTGTGAATACCAAAATCCCAGGATGCTGAAGTCCCTTGTATAAGATATATGTCATCTACTATCTGCATAACCTACATGCATCCTCCTGTATTGCTTCAGTTAACTCCAGATTGTTTATAACATCTAATACAATGTGAACGTTTTGTAAAATGTTGTTTGACTTTATTTTTTACGGAATAATGACAAGAAAAAATGTGTGTATATGTCCAGTTTAGGTATAGTTCTTTTCAAATATTTTTGCGTGCTTTCCGTTGAAGAGCTGACTGTATGTTTATTACCCTTGCCCGATGTTTTCCTGACGTAGGCCTTTCGGGGGACCAAGTGTGTGTGTAGCTCTGGGCTCTCCATTCTGTTCCACTGACCTGGTCCTTTGTGGTAATGTTAATACTGTACCATCCCCACTATTTTATAATAACTCTTAAATCATGTGATACATTTTTCATTCTCTTTAGAATTAACTTGGTCTTTAGGAAAATTCATGTCTTTGAAATACAGCATCTTTTATATGCATATTCGTTCTGTTGATGTCTTTTGTGCCTAAAGGTCTGGCCGCTGAGCTATATCCCTGGCCCTGGGAATTTACTTTTGAGTATTCATTGTGAGTCCTGCAATCTCTTAACTTCTATTATTATTGTAGCAATCTGTAGATGATTTTAGGTTTTCCATACAGACATTTGTATAAGAACAATGACAGTTTCTCTGTCTTGGGCTTCTCATATGGTGTTGTTTGAGGTACCGACAGGTTCCTTCTCAGTTTTTAAAGAGGCCGATTTAGTGTCTCATAATTGAGCCTGGATTTTTATAAGTTTTTCATAGGTACCATTCAGATTTAGGGAGTTTTTTTCTATAGTTTGCCAATAGGTATTTTTTCTTTCTAACCATGCTGAACATTATCCAATGCCTTCTTTTCCTCTTTGTGTGATCATATTGTCTTTAATCCGTAATGTTGTAAATTAAAGTAGTTGATTTATTAATGTAAAAAAACATGCATTCCACCTAGAGTGTGATCTTTTTTTCCTTTTCTTCTCTTTTTGTTGTTTGTTTTTAATTTGTAACACATTGCTGGATTTGCCGGGTGCTTTTTTCTTTCTTTCTTTCTTTTTTAGATTGTACCATGATATTTATTTACTTAATAATTTTGTGGCACCAGAACCTGCTTTTAAATCAATTTATCACATTTATTCTGTTGTAGAATATACATTGACATTGAAATAATTTAAAGAAATGTGATTGCTATTTACAGATAGTTTTGATATATCCCATCTATACTTGTGTCTGCACACATAAAAGAAAATAAAACCTTCCAAACATTTTGTTTCAATTTTTCATTAAAGTATGGTTGCTGTTTTCTATTGGTATTGTCTTTATAAAGGACTTTACTTAAAATTTCAAATAAGGAAATTAAGGTGGTAAGGTGATTTACTATATCTTTTTAACAGCATTTTTATAAGCAACTTCTCTTGTTTATGTTGTATTTAGGGAGAATCACATGTACTTTACAGACTATTCCTAATAAATATACTGTGGTAAGCTCAAAGAAAAAGCTCAAAGAAATACTGGAATTCCTGATTATGACATAGGCACAGGGTGATCTATTCCTTAGGGCTTTGATCCCTGAAAGAACTTCTATAAGTAAGATTTTAAAACTTCAGTGAGAAACTGCTTAAGCACTTGGAGAAGACCTGATTATCTGGGTTGCTAGCACTGAGGGCAGAGCTGGATGGACCCTGGACCATGTGGGAGGTGGGCTGTTCTCCGCGTGCCGCTTCTCGATGTTTTCTGACAATGTGGGTACCGGGGGGACGGCCTGCAGATGTTTGAAGGGTCGCAGAGTAAGTCCTCTGCGGCATCTGCTGCTTTGGTGCAGCAGACCAGTTGGTTAGCCCTTGAGATGCCAGCTTTCTCATTTGCAGATGGGGCTCATGAGGGAACAGATGAGAAGGAATTGATAAACTCCATGTGTGCAGTATGATACCTGGCACCTAGTAAGTGCTTAACGAATACCTGTGTTTTATGTGCAGTAGAGGCACCTCTCATCTTGCCTTAAGCAAGCATAAGGCATCTAGATGACTGTTTTTAGGAAATGGGTGAATATATGTATCTCATTTTTCTAGTTATTTTTTTCCACCATATATATTTTTTAAATGCCTGAATGGTGTTCCATTTTATGGATATATCACAATTTAATCAGTCTACTATCTATTAAATAAGTGGACATTTAGGTTATTTTTGCTAAGGCTGTAGTGGATATGTTTGTAGCTGTGTCATTTCACAAATGTAAATTTATCTGTAGGGCATATTTCTGAAATTCTCAAAGGTATCAAAGGGTATATTCTATAAAGATTGTTTTAAGGTTTATATTTTGAAATAATTTTAATATTAACAAAAATGTTCCATAACAATACAAAGAATTCCCATACACCTTTCATCTGTATTTCCCCAAAATGTTCACATTTTACTGCATTTGCCATCTGTACTTATCTATAATTTCCCCTAAATTTTATGAGTAACTTGCAGATATACAGTAATACCCTTTTTTTTTTTTTTTTTTTTTTTTGTGGGTACCGGGGGGTCGACCTCAGGACCTCGCGCGCCAGCAGGCGCCCGTGCCGCTGAGCGATATCACCGGCCCCTTTTTCGTATGTGGGTTCCGGGAGTCGAACTCGGGCCCTTGAGCTTGCCGGGCAGGCGCTTAAGCCGCTGAGCCATCTCACCGGCCCAGTAATACCCTTTTAACACTAAATACTTTAGTATGTTTTTCCTAAAATCTAGGACATCCTCTCAGATGACCATCAACATCAGGAAATTAAAACTGACAATTATTGTTGTACAGGCCTTATATAAATTTCATTGTTTTCTTGAAGAAATGTGCTTGTTAACAAAGAAAAAATATACAGACTCTAAAATTTTTGATAGATAACAGTTTTCTTTCACTGAGTTGAATGGATTTGTATATATTCCAATGAACAGTGTCTTCGAGTATCTGTTTTTTCATACCCTTGGTAAGGGATTGTTACCATAATTTTGGGACCTTTTTTACTCAGCTCATAGGTTAAAAAGTGGTACCTTATTGTAGTTTTATTTTGCATTTTTCTTACAAGATTTTGAGGTTTAGAGCTTTTCATGTTATAGAGCACTTACATTTTTGTCGAGCTAATTTTAATTTTTACTGGCTGCGATAAATTAAAGATGGTAATATTTTGAAATCTATGTTTGTAGCAATTGAAGTGTTTATGATGTTTGCCTTAGTACCATTCATTTATCTTTTTTTCCCTATGTTTTAGTAGTAGTTTAATTCTTTTCTTGTTGGATGTTGTTTATACATTATTGATTTACATGTGGTAGAACTTGGAATCTAGGTCTTTTCTTTTTTTTTTTTTAATGGTCTTTTTGAGACAGGGTCTTGCTGTGCAGTTCAGGCTGGCCTTGAGCTCATTTTGTAGCCCAGGCTGGTCTCGAACTTGCAGTGATCCTCCTGCCTCAGCCTCCCGAGTGCTGGGATTACAAGCTTGTGCCACCATGCCTGGCTCAAGGATTCTAGGTCTTTAAGATTAAATGATTGTATCTTTTGTGAGTAATATTCTATATTTTCTTTCTAGATTATTCAGTGTGTTCCTCATTTTTGTCTCATTGCATTGACAAATATTTCTAGAACACTGTAAATTCAGGGTAGTCATAATGGACCTCTCCATGGTTCTGACAGAATTGCTTTTTGTATTGTCCCATTGAGTGCTGTTTTGGTAATGTTTTAATCACCTTTTCTTGCTTTTACATAAAGAGTAGATGCTGAGTTTTAGGAAATTCTTTTCCTCTTGAAGATGATTATGTATTTTTTCTTTCTAAATGGATTGATATGTTTGAAGAGGAAAGCTGCTGTCCAGCACCAGGGGAACTTACCTAATGGGATATAGGTCTGGCTTTCCACATCTTTCCATTTATTTCAGTTGGAAATCTGAGTTCAGTATTTCTTTTTTGCCTGATGTGTAGAGGCCACATTTGGAACTGCAGGGTTGCCAGTTTGGAGTCTCTGTTATAGTCTGTTCCCTAATCATTAGAACTTGTGACAGTTTTATACTGTGTCTTTCTAGATCATATTTGTTTGGAAAAATTGAACTTTAGGTGATGATTTCCTAATTTTAACTAATAGATATTATAGTTCTGTTACTAGTTTTCTTTTCCACCTAGCTCCCTTTCTAAGACTGTTTTACTCTGGCAAAAAACATTATCAGGAAAAATACTTTTTTTCTCACTTTACTCATTCACATACATATAGAAAAAATTCCTTGTATTTATTGATAACAAAGAAAAAGAAAATTATGTCTGACAGAGTTAAATAGATTTGAGTTGAAAATTTTTGGTGAATTTTATTAACATGACCAAAGTCTTTTTGATTTTATGTAGAAGATTCTTTACCTGAATAATCTATATAATTATTATAGATAACTATGTAGTTATAAATGAATAAATGTAATAAGACTTTTCAAAATTTCATTTACAGTTTTTTATATTTTAGAAATCATTTTGTTTCCATGAGTTTTACTTCAGCTGAGAATAGTTTTAAACTTGATCAAGGGGCCGGTGAGATGGTTCAGTGGCATAAGTGCCTGCCTACCAAGTGTGAGGACCCGAGTTCAACTCCCAGAACCCACATACGAGAAAAGGGCCGGTGATATCGCTCAGCGGCACGGGTGCCTGCTGGCACGCGAGGTCCTGAGGTCGACCCCCCAGTACCCGCAAAAAAAAAAAAAAAAAAAACTTGATGAAAAGTTGAATAATATTTATAGTTGTGAAAGATAGAATCTTTTACATTTGATTATGAGGTCTCTAGTGTCATATATACCATTACTTTATCTTAACTACTCTTAAATTCCCTTTCATAGCATGAGAACTTAACATTCACTAGTTTTTTTTGCACTTACCTTATTTTTAACTTGTGATATTAGGCCCAAGAAATACTTTTTCAAACTTCATTCTTCCTCTTTGTGTTCTGTGAGTTGATCATAGAGTCATTGACCACATCTGCTTTGATTCTCATTAACTGTTAACTGATCTCTCTCTTAACTGTGGTTTGCATCCTCTTGCCTGTTCAGTTAGCGCTCTTATCTTGGAGGATGTGAATTGTGTTCTCATGGACTGTTAGGGCTTTTTCTCACAATGAAGTCATGATGCTTGATAGATGCAGTGGTGATGGAAGTTGCGGTTTCTGTAAGTGACCCTATGCTGCCTGCCATGGTGGAGCACATGCAGCTCTTCTTAGGTGCGGCAGGCTGCCTTTGCAGGGCCTTGTGTTTGTGACAGTTCTGGGCTGGGCTGGACTGTTCTGCTTTCCTTGTCACTCTAGGCTCAATTCGTGAGGAGAATGGGGTGCGGTGGCATGTGTGCCCCTACTGCACCAAAGAATTCCGGAAGCCCAGCGACCTTGTGCGCCATATCCGTATCCACACCCATGAGAAGCCCTTCAAGTGTCCACAGTGTTTCCGGGCGTTTGCTGTGAAGAGCACGCTGACAGCTCACATCAAAACCCACACCGGTATCAAGGCCTTCAAGTGCCAGTACTGCATGAAGAGCTTTTCCACCTCAGGGAGCCTCAAGGTACACATCCGCCTGCACACAGGTACGCATGGACGTCAGAGGAGGATGCTGATACACAGCACCCAGAGTAGGGGTGGCAATAACTGAATTCCTGGTAGTTCATTTTGCTTCCTTTTCAGTGGTATTTATTGATTTGCAGCCTTGATCCTAATGGAGCTAATGTTACAAGGAGGGATGCATTCTGAAATGTAGCATTTGTAAATAAAAATATAATTGCAAATGGTAAAGAGATTGCTTATGGAAGATCCACTTTAGTTTTAAACTGGCCAAGCCTTTCTGAGGAAGAATTTGGTAATCCACAATCCCAGATGGCCTGTAGCTGTTAGCCAGAGAATGGCCTGGGGCCCTCCGGCTAGGATCCGTTAGGCCTGGCCCTTTAGCGGGGAGGGAGACCTGGATACGTCCTGCGCTGTCCAGAATTTTCTTCTCACTGTTAGGGCATGCAGGTTTTTATATATGGGGTTCTACATCTTTCTAAGTACAGCTTTATTGAGAAATAATTCACATACTGTAAAATTCACAAGGTGCACAGCTTAGAAGTGTGCAACCCACGCCATTATCTAATTGGAACCTTTTTATCACCTCTTAAAAGCTCCGTACTGCTAGCAGTGTCGCCTCATAGGCCTGAAGGCTTCCACTGGGCTGTCTGTGGCTGAGTGTTTGAGGAGCTAAAATTAGCTGGAAATGTTATACGTCCTTCCTCAGAATCTGCATTTTCATTTACCAGTACCTTTTAAGGAGGAGGACAGACATTTCCTTCAGAAAGGGACGCAGTAGTAGGACACAGGAGTAGGATGTTAGCAGGATGTTACTACTGTCATCAATATTATTTTGTCAATGGCAGCTACCTCTCAGGGCTGGTTTATAAGACACCAAGTGCTGTTGAAGCCTAGTATCTGCCGCCCCAGCCACAGCTGGGAGATGGGTGTTGTCACTGCAGTGTATAGGTGAGAATTTGAGGGAGAATGCTTGTACACATTTCAGAATTCTTATGTTGGAATATACATACTTTATAACTTAAGACTTTGTCCTGAAGACAGTAAATTGTTTCTCTTTTACTTAAAATGCTCTTGGTACATACTCTAACGTGCATAATATGCACTGTATACAAACAAGGGAAAATATAATCCCTTTATAATCCAGGAAATTATAAGCGTGGAATAACAAATTGAATATTCAAATCAATATTGGGAATACTAATATTTTATGTTGGCATTTGCTGTTGAGATATAATTCCTTGAAATAATTCTAAAATGTGCTTTTATTTTCATTAGGAGTTAGGCCTTTTGCTTGTCCTCACTGTGACAAAAAATTTCGAACCTCAGGCCATAGGAAGACTCACATCGCTTCCCATTTTAAACACACGGAATTACGGAAGATGAGGCACCAGCGCAAACCTGCAAAGGTTCGTGTCGGGAAGACTAATGTTCCAGTCCCCGACATTCCTTTGCAAGAACCAATTCTCATAACTGATTTAGGTAAGACGGACTCTAGGGTGTCTTTACAGCTCACCAAATACACTTTCTTTTGGTACTTGCAAAGGACGTATGCGTATTATGGTGTGTGTAGGTGTATAGTGTTAGGTGTGGTAATAATGAAGTTTTGTTTGTTTGTTTCCCAATTAAGATTAAAATCCTACACCACTGCTCAAATTGTGGTTTTGGTTCAGAGAAACAGTGTAAAGGTAGAGGTAGAAGTCCTCATTAAAGAAGTGTTTCTGACTCAGTGGACCATCCAGGTGACAAAGATTTTTTATGTGGAATGTGCAGTGAACTTGTTTTCATCTTTGAATTCCCATGTGGTCTGAGACAGATTACTGTTTGGGCTGTAATCTTTTCATTGGAAAGAAAAAGAAAATCCTGCCTGTTTTTAAGTTCTTTTGAGGCTCAGTTATATTGTAACCAAGCCATCTATGATTTTGTTAACTAAGAGAACATTCTTTATGAGAATCTTCAGAAAAACAGTGTTTGTGTAATTACTAGAAATGTAAGAAACCTGTTTTATCCTGTTTGGGCTGCTATAACAAAAGTAGCTTACACTGGGTAGTTTATAAATAGTAGAAAATTTATTTCTCATATTTCTAGAGGCTGAGAAGTCCAAGATCAAGCTACTGGGAGATTCAGTGTCTGGCGAGGACCCTCTCCCTTACAGATTGTACCTTCTGCCCATGTCCTCGTATGGCAGAAGAAAAGGCCATGCAGCTCTCTAGGGCCCAATCTCTAAGTACTGGTACTAATCTGGTACTGGTACTGAGTACTAATCTCTAAAAACAAAAGTCAAAACCAACAGCCACACACAAAAAAAGAGTACTAATCCCATTTGTGAGGGCTCCGCCCTCAGTACCCCGTCACCTGTGGGAGCCCCTCCCCCACATCATTACTGTCATGTGGGGTTTAGATTTTGAAGATGAGTGTTTTGGGAGGGGCACAAACATTCAGACTACTGCATTCATTAAACTCTGTGTGTGAATTTATATTTCTATGCAGTTTCTGTATTATGTAATTTTCAAGTCAAGATAATCCAGTCTGTAAGCAAAAGTAATATTGAAGTATAATTTAGTGTAAAAAAGGTTAGATGATATACAGAAATATATTTTAAATTGATATACTAGGCCACTAATAAAATGAACCTTTTTAGGTTCTAAAAGCATAACATCAAAATATATGAAGCAAAAACAATTAGAAAAAAGGAGAAATATTCAAATTCTCAAATGTAGTGAGAGATCCTTAATTAGAAAGATCAAAAATAACAGTAAAATTGAACACTTGAGTATACATATAAAAAAGTATTTTGGGCCGGTGAGATGGCTCAGCGGCTTAAGCGCCTGCCCGGCAAGCGCGAGGGCCCGAGTTCGACTCCCGGATCCCACATACGAAAAAGGGGCCGGTGATATCGCTCAGCGGCACGGGCGCCTGCTGGCGCGCGAGGTCCTGAGGTCGACCCCCGGTACCCACAAAAAAAAAAAAAAAAAAAAGTATTTTAAATAGTTTCATTGGCTTTTTTTTAACTTTAAAATACACACTTTTTCAAATATGGGTAAAACATATTTACATGTTGTAGTATAGAAAAATTTCAGCAAATTCTCAAAAGTTGATGTATAGAGTACAGTCTACACAGTTCCATGAAAACATTAATAAAAATAGCCATTCGGAATTTAATCACGAATTAAATCTGGAACAGATTTTCTTTCTGGAACAGAAAGACTCAAAACTGAAATTTGTATATTACAATTGGGAACAGTGTATAAACGCATTGGGTAGATCAAAGCTGCCTCAGAAAAATAAAGGCTTTTGAGTATTTCTTATTAAAAAAATAAGAATGAAAATAAGTAATGTTTAACTCAAAATGGAGATAAATGAAAAAAGCAGAAAAGAATTAGTACATGTAAAAGGATTTAAGATAAATTTGAAAATTTTATAAGGCTTTAAAACAAATGAGTAGTAAAATAGATTACCATTACCAAACAAAACAGAAAATGAGAAAACATAGAATGTAAAGATGCTGTAAGCACAGATAGAAATTTGCAAATCAATAATTCATTGCTAAAACAGGTGAAACTTTAAAGATGAAATGCTTCTTTTCCTGGATAATATACTTATCAGCATTGACTTCAGAAGAAATAGAATACCACAAAATACAAAAGATTGACAAGACAGTGAAAGATCGCTTCTCCAGCACGCCAGGATCTGATGACCTTATGTATGCGTTCCGTCATGTTTCCTGGGAAGTATAATTGTTGTGGTGTTTGTTTCCTGCAGTAGGTTAGAATACTTTGATATACTTCTCTAGTTTTGGTGGCTTACAAAAAAACAACCACCACTGCCTTTCAGGTTATAAATCTAATTAAATGCCTGTGGGGTTCTTGTGTTAAAGTTTATAAATCTTGAGTTTTATTATATTAGAATCTTATTCTACAGTTTTTTTTTTTTTTTTTTTGTACTGGGAATCGAACTCAGGACCTCATGCTTGCCAGGCAGGTGCTGTGCCACTGAGCTAAATCCCTGGCCCTCTACAGAGTTTATCCATAATTAAAATGGGATTTTGCTTGTTGGCTTCATAGATGCCTGAATTTTAGACCAAATTAGTGGCAGCTGAATTCTCCTTTGGTTAGGCTGAGTGTGAAACACGAAGGAAATTTTTAACTATTATACTTAATTTCATCACTACTTATATGTGTGTCTGTGCCTTTTGTTATACTCTGAGCCCCTTCAGCACCACAGAAAAGTCTTGGCTGTGGGATAGATATTGATAAAAACACGGCTAGGAAAGATTTTAGCATAGAAAAGTTTACAATCACAGTGGTGCAGGGGTATCTCAGTTCACTAATGCTTTTGTTTGTGACCTTAAGTGTTCGGCTAAATTTTGTTTTTGTTTGTGAACTGTACATTGGGTTATGAACACAACTGCAGCCATCTTTGCTGCATGAACATAAAAACATGGCCATCTTCCAGAATAAGTTCATGAGCCAAGGCACCACTGTATTTAACTTGATTGAGAGGTGGGATATTCTGGTACAGTTTAGCTGCTTAACATGTTTTACACTAAAACTGTCACTTTTAAAAGTATTAGAATTCATTAAAAATACTGTAATGAATAATCTGATTTTTAAGGAAAATAATTGGATGGTGTAGTACCATATATTTTTAAAAGCTTTTAAAGATTCATGTTGTCTTAGTTACTTTCTCATTACTGGGACAAAATTCCTGATATTCACAAGATAAAAGAGGGAAGGTTTGTTTTAGCTCATAGTTTGTAGAGGTTTCAGGCTATAGTTGGCTGGCCCCAGGCATGGTGGCATACCAGAGGAGAAACAGTCTATGGCAGGGCAGGCAGGAAACAGTGAGCTTGCCCTCTATCTGTCCCTTTTTATGTTCCATCCAGGCTACAAATTTATTGGTTGGTGCCACCCACACCCAGGGCAAGGCTTCCCTCTTCAGTAATTCCATCATTCATAACTGTTCTGAACCAATCATGGACAAATCCAATTATCACATACCTGTAATCCAGGATCACATACCCATGATCCACCCACCTCCCAGAAGTCTCATCTGTGAGCACATGAGGCTTGGGGGGCAACATCTAGCTATAAGCCATAACACATGTGAATTTAAAAAGTCTTCACAACTTCTCTACTTTCCCTGTTCCTTAATTTTGTAGATGCAAAGACTTGAGTCTAGGGTAAGGTGGTAACTTTGCTTTTGGTGATGCAGCTGGCTTATACTCCTGGTGGATGTAGAACCTGGATCTTCTGATTTCTAGCTCAGGGTTGTACTTCACTGGAGCTTATATGTTTTGGGTTTTGGACTGTTTGCCTGTGTATAGTGAGATAGTTTGGGGATGGAACTCAAATATAAACATAAAATTCATTTATGTTTCATATGCATCATATACAATAGCCTGAAGTTAACTTTATATAATATTTTTAGTGCGCTTGGGTTTTAGTTGGAGCTTGTCACAGGAAGTGGAAGTAGAAATGAAGAAGTAGGTTTAAGAGACATTGGAGAGGGCCAGTGAGATGGCTCAGCGGCGTAAGCACCTGCCTGGCAAGAGCGAGGGCCCGAGTTTAACTCCCGGAACCCACATATGAAGAAAGGGCTGGTGATATTGCTCAGTGGCACAGGTGCCTGCTGGTGCGCAAGGTCCTGAGGTTGACCCCCGGTACCCACAAAAAAAAAAAAAAAAAAAAAAAAAAAAAAGAGACATTGGAGAGACTTGATGTCCAGGACTGGCAAATAACATTTTAATTAGACAGGGAAGGGACTTCTCAAAAGTTCTGAAAGACCTACCCTGGTGAACTAGAAGGATGGTATTCCATGGGCTCCTGTGGAAAAGCTGGGAGGAGCAATAGGCTTTAAGGAGAAGAACTGAAATTTCACCTGGACTTTTAGGAAAAGGAAGAATAGTGTATCTTAAGTATATAATTATTGCATAGAAGTTTGAGGCACTGCTAAGGCAGAGGGGAGGGCTGGAAATGGAAATCCCTTTAGTAAAATTTCTGTGAAAATGCTTGTTTTATTTCAGAACAAAAGAACATGTTAGAGTAATTTGTGTTTTGAGTTTATAGTACCTCATGTACAGTATTCATACTGAGTAAACAGGGGATTTAAAATCCTGACCTAAATTTTGTACATAGGTTTCTAAGTTCCATGTCAGCAAATTCCTACATAGAAAGTAAATGTAGAAATCCATTAAAAATTGGCTGTAGGGCTGGTGAGATGGCTCAGCGGTTGTAAGCACCTGCCTGGCAAGTGCAAGGGCCCGAGTTCGACTCCCAGATCCCACATACGAAAAATGGGCCGGTGATATCGCTCAGTGGCATGGGCGCCTGCTGGCGCATGAGGTCCTGAGGTCAACCCCCAGTACCCACAAAAAAAAAAAAAAAATTGGCTGTAGAAACAAATAATTGTGATAGTATACACACTTTTCATGTTATAAAGGTAGTACCTTAATTTATAAATATTTCTCCTTAGGTACTTAAATAGTTTCTAACATGATTAAAATGGCATTTGGTTACAGTACTGGAATCTACAACGATCAGAATTTTCATCAGGGTAAAGCAGATGCCTTTTGATTTAATTTTATTATTAGTGTGCATAGTGAATTATTCTTGCTTTTCTTTTGGTTTATAGGTCTTATCCAGCCCATTCCAAGAAACCAATTTTTCCAAAGTTATTTTAATAATAATCTTGTAAATGAAGCAGATAGACCTTACAAGTGTTTTTACTGTCATCGAGCTTATAAAAAATCTTGCCATCTTAAACAACATATCAGGTAAGGTAACAGATTGAGAGGTGGAAATTTAGTACAGTTACAGAGATTTAATGATCTGGTCATGTCTACAAGTATTTAGGGTGATATTAGCAGCTTTTGGTATTTAAAATACCACATTTGACCCCAAAATACTTACTGTAATTGGCATTTTTTTATTCTTCAGTGTTTTTTTTTTTTTTTTTTTCTTTCCTGTACCAGGGATTGAATCCCAGGCCTTGCACATGTTAGGTGAGCTCTCTAGGGGACTGAACTATGTCCCCTAGCCCATTTTTGAAAATTTTATTTTGAGACAGGGTCCTGGTTAAGTTGCCCACACTTGACTCAAACTTGAGATCCTTCTGTTTCAGTCTCCTAAGTACTTGGGATTACAAAGTGTGTCCCACTGGGTGTGGTGGCTTACACTCTGGGAGGCTGAGGCACAAGGATTGCAAGTTTGAGCCCAGCCCGGGTGACTTGGTGAGACCCTTCCTCAAAATGAAAAAATAAAAAGGGTTAGGGATGTAGCTTAGTGCAAAGGCCCAGGTTCAGTCCCCAGTACAAAAATGAAAGTGTGTACCCCTGCACTCAGCTCTTCAGTGTCTTAACTAAAATATTTTACTCGGAAAATTGCTGCTGAATTTTACTTCTATTCCAGTTATATTTCAGTATTTGCAATTTCCAGGAACTGTCAAAGAAGTGTTTGATTGGGTTAGAATTTCCTTTAAGTTTTTCAAGGGTATTCATCTGAGTTTTAATACCTGGTGCTCGCACCTGTGAAAAGAAAATAGACTTTTGATTATGGGGAACACCATAACATGGAAAAAGTTTAGAATGTGGAAGACATGAGTTCTCATTCCCCATTATATGCAGCTCTGTATCTTTGGCAAGTCACTTAGCCACTTGAGTCTCAGGCTTGTCCTTTGTAAAATACAAAGTATTATTTAAAAATGTGATGATCAAGTGAAATATATATAAGAGTATGTTCTAGTTATAAAGCACTATAGAAGAGTAAGAAACATGTTCATTACAATTTTTTCTTTTTAGGTCACATACAGGTGAAAAACCTTTTAAGTGTTCTCAGTGTGGAAGAGGCTTTGTTTCTGCAGGGGTGCTCAAAGCGCATGTCCGGACACACACTGGACTGAAGTCTTTCAAGTGTCTGATATGCAATGGAGCCTTCACTACTGGTGGTAGCTTACGGCGACACATGGGTATACATAATGACCTCCGTCCCTATATGTGTCCTTATTGCCAGAAAACATTTAAGACCTCACTAAATTGCAAAAAGCACATGAAAACCCATAGGTAGGTATAATTCTGATGATCACTTTAGTTATCTTTATAATTCTTAGATGGTGGTGGGGAACATTTTTAGGAAATAATTGTCTTTGATTCCTATATTGTTTCTGAGTTGGAGTATGTGGGCTAAAGGTACTTAGCTCCAGTATCTGGGGGTCTATTAAGAGCATTGTCATTTTTTATTTTTAACGTAAGTCTGAGGCAGTCTATATTGGGCCAAATGTTTTTGTTGGAAATCTCTTTTTATTTAATTAATTAATTTATTTTACACATTCACTGTTTTTTAAAAATTAAGTTTATTGGTACATTTTAGGTATATATATTGATAAAATTCATCATAGGGAATTTGTACCTGTACATGATATATCTTCTTTTTTTCCCATTCCCTTACCCTCCTTTCAACCCTTCTTGCTCTCCTTATTTACAAAAGCTTTGTTTCCATTTTTTCCTACTTTTCTCGTTTTTTTCTTTTCCCCTCCTTCCTCTCTCCCCTCTCCCTAGTTCCCCTTCCCATTTGAACATTGTCTTCCTATTTCACAATACCTGTTACATATTTTGGTCCTTATTTACACTTCTGGTTTCTCACACCAGAGAAACAATGCAATATTTACACACATGTGTCCGATTTATTTCACTTAAAAGTATGGTCTCAAGGTGCATCCATTTACCTAGATGTCTTAAGCTTATCCTTCTTTATGGCAGAGTAGTACTCCATCGTATAAAAAACCCACATCTTCTTTATCCCTTCATTGGTTGATGGGCATTTGGGCTGTTTTGAAGATTCAGCTGTTGCAAACTGTGCCACTATAAACATGAGTATGTGCAAGTCTCTTTTTAAAGGTCATTGTCGATAATTAGATGAAATGGTAGACTATGCCTAGTACAGTCAGGTAGTGAAGATTTCAAAAAAGAAAATCTTGGTAGATCTTACGATTTGTAGTCATGTTATTAGTGAATCTCAGGTGTAATGATTCTCTGTTGTTGGCCTAAAGAATATGTTTTAGATATCTCATGAGCCTATCATTCAGTGTAGCTTGTGTTTTCACTTGCCTGGAGGGCCAGGTCATCTCTAATGGAGGTATCCCAGAAGAGATGCGCTTCTGACTGGAGCTGGGGCTTGCTGGGTACGTACTCCCTTGAAGCCACAGCACTGTGCAGGATCAGGTAGAGCACGGGTGAGATGGCCGCCTCCTGGCTTATTTGAAATGAGGTACCAGCCTGTCGTGAGGGTGTTAAGCTTCCGACCCCGGAGCTTTTACTTCTGGGCAGGCAGTAGTTTAACGCAGAGGCTCCTTCTCCGATGCTCCCTGCAAATCCAAAGCTGAAGTGTTGGGATAAGTTCACCGCGAGAGCTTTTGTTGGATGTTCGCAGTGTGCCTACTGCGTTAATGTTGGGATTACAGGTTTTAAGAATCTTATTGGCTGAGTGTGGCTATAATCCCAGCATTCTGGGAGATTGCATTGCAGGAAGATTGCAAATTTGAGCCTAGCCTGGACAATTTAGCAATTTAATGAGACCTCATCTCAAAAAAAAAATTTTTTTTTTAAATTGGCCTGTGAGACCAGATGTGTATTTCATTTGTGTGTTTGAAATGTTGGGCATTCCCAAAATACCACACACTTAAATATTTATATACATTGTTATTAAAATTAATGAAAAACAAAACCAAAATCTTCAGGCAAGCATGAAGAAAACAAGCTGCCACCTATTAGCACATGAGGCGCAAGTCCTCAGGGACAAGCCGTAAAGGCAGACGGGGCGCATGGCTGCACGGAAGATTGCAGTAAAGTGTGACGGCGTGTTTTCTGCTGCCACATTTTCCTTGTCATTCCTCTGTTGATGGGCATATAGGCCGCTTGATAATTTAGTTATGACAAATTGTGCTGCTACAGACGGGGATGCATGTCTCACTGTAATATTATGTTTTTAACTCTTTCAGGGAGATAGTCAGAGGAGGTATAGCTGGGTCAAGCGGACTTCCTGTTTTTAGTTTTTAAGGAATCTACGTATTGATTCCGTAGTGGTTGTGGTAGTCTCCATTCCCACCAGCAATGTTGAAAGGCTCCTTTCCCCACAGCCTTGCTAGCATTTGTTCTTGAGTTTTGATTATAGCTATTCCTCTGGAGTTAAGAGGCAATCTCGATATTGTTTTGATTTGTATTCCTCTAATGGCCAAAGACGCTGAACAGTTTTTCATGTACCTATTGGCCATTTGTACTCCTTTTGAAAAATGTTCAGTTCATTTCCCCATTTTTTGATTGGGTCTTTTGTTTTGAGGGTTCCAATGTTTTGTTTAGTTCTTTATATATTCTAGATGTTAGTCCTCTGGGGAGTACCTGTTAAATTTCTTTTCCCATTCCGTAGGTTGTCTCTTTGCTCTGTTGAATGTTTCCTTTGCTGTGCAGAAGGTTTTTAATTTGATATAATGCTATTTGTTGATTCTTGGTGTTATGCCTTGTGTAATTAGGGCTCTGTTCAGAAAGTCCTTGCCTATGCCTGTGTCTTCAAGTGTTTTACCTATTTTATCTTCTAGCAGATTCAGTGCTTTTATATCTAGGTCTTTGATCCATTTTAATTTGATTTTAATACAGGGTGAGAGATAAGTCTTTAGATTCATTCTTCTGCATGTGGATAACCAGTTTTCCCAGCACCATTTATTAAATAGGCTATCTTTTCTCTGGTATATGTTTTTGGCCCCTTTATCGAAGAGTAGATGGCTAAATGTGCCTGGTATTGTTTCTCCATCCTCAATTCTATTCTGTAGAGCCACATGCCTGTTTTTGTGCCCATGCCATGCTATTTTTATCACTGTAGCTTTATAATATAATTTAAAATTTGGGTTTGTAATGCTTCCTGCTTTGCTCTTGTTTCTCAGGATTGCTTTTACTGTTTGGTTCTCTTCTGGTTCCATTTTAGGATAATTTTTTTTCTAGGTGTAAGAAGAATGCTGTTGGTATTTTCATTGGGATTACATTAGATCTATTTTGACAGTTTTGGTTCTGCTTATCCAGGAATGGGATGTCTTTCCATTTTCTGATGTCCTCTTCAATCTCTTTTTTCAGAGTACTGTAGTTTTCATTATAGAGATCTCCTACTTCCTTGGTTAGGTTAATTCCTAGGTATACTTTTTCTTTTTTTCTTTTTTTTTTAAGCTATTGTGAATGGGATTGTTTTCCTCATTTCTTTCTCAGTGAGTTTATTGTTGGCGTACAGGAGTGCTGTTGATTTTTTGTCCTGCTACTTCGCTGAATTTGTTTATCAGTTCTTAGAGTTCTTTGGGGGAGATTTTTGGGTCTTCTATATAAAGGATCATGTCATCTGCAAATAAGAATAGTTTTATTTCTTCCTTTCCTATTCAAATACCTTTTAACTACTTTCTCAGGCCTGATTGCTGTGACTAAAGTTTTGAGTACTATATTGAACAGGAGTGGTGAGAGAGAATATCCTTGTCTTGTTTCTGAGACGAGTTCTACTTTTAAACATGTGGCATCTTTTGTCATTTTTTTAAGCTTTGAAAAATTCTCATGTGTATAGTCTGCCTTTTCTCTGTGCGTTCACGTCCTGTGGCTTGTGGCAGCACTTAAGGCATAGTTTTCTTCAGTAACGTTTAGAACTTGCTGGATTGTCATCATGACTTCAAAATGTAACAGTTTAAGAATAAAAATGTTATTAAATAAGTTGTAGTGTTTATTGTTGTATCCCACGCAAGCACTGTTGATAGCATCTAACTTTGTGAATTGATGTTGCTTTTTTTAAAGATACGAACTTGCTCAGCAGCTTCAGCAGCACCAACAAGCTGCTTCAGTGGATGACAGCCCCATGGACCAGCAGAGCATGCAAGTGTCTGCCCCCTTGCCAGCAGAGATGGAGAGCACCGAGCTGCAGCAGACGGCTGAGGCAGACGCGGCAGACCCTGAGGTCATGCTGGACCTGGGGCCACAGCATGTGGTTGGCACAGAGGAGGGAGCCCTCGGGCAGCAGCTGACAGATCAGCCTTTGGAAGCTGATGAAGGTGTTATTTCTGGAGTTCTAACTTACAGAATAATCCTAGGGCATTTTTCAAGCCTCTCATACTCACTGTGGTCTCTGCTGGGATCTCTCCTCTTTGATCTTCTGAACTGTAGTTTGTGCTGTGTATGTACGAGTGTGTGCATGTGTGGCTTTGACATTTTATATTGCCCTTTCCGGTCTTTAACCAGGCTTTTATTTTTCAGTTTTATTAGATTTTTCTTTGTTTTAATCTGATTTCTTAGTAGCAAATTTTGAAAGTATTCAAAATCTTTAGACTTTAGCAAAATCTACTTTCTGTATTTTTTTTCGTGTGTGTTCTTCCAGTTCTTCTTAAGCAAATGTTCAGGCATGCTTGTGCGTATTCATCTGTGTGTATGTGTTCCCCGTGCTTACCGAAATATGGGTCTTTCCATGCGTGCTTTTTGTAACCTGCTTGTATTCCATAATATATTGAGAGAATCTTTCCTTTTAGGGTTGTGTGTATATATACATATATGTGTATATATATGCACACATATTTATATTATACTTATATTAAATATCATATTTAGTATACTAAATATGTAAATACATTATATTAAATATGTTATATTAATACATTAAATATCACATCAAATATATATTAATATATTAATGTATTAAATATATAATACTAATATACAATTAATATGTGAATATATATTTATTTATTAAATATATAAAATTATATTATTTTAAATATACTTAGGTATATATATATATATATATATATATATAATCATTAGTATTTTAGGATATTACACTCAGAGTGTAGTTTCACAGAAACAGGTCAGCAAACTGTTTTTTCCTGTCTGTGGTGGGATTAGGTAGCAGATCCAAAATATAAAGCAACATGTTATTTCCTTCATTAATACAGTTGGACTACAAAAAACTGTCAGCTCAACCATAGCAGTGTGCTTAGTACCATAGATGATTTGCATTCTGGCACAGGCTTCTTATCTTATACAAGTTCGTTAGCAAATGGTTTGCTGACCAAGTTAGTTTTGTTTTATGAATGTCCCAAAATGTATTCCAGTCTATAGGTATGATTGTGTACTTTTGTATCCCCTATGATGTCTGGAACAATATACATCTCAAAAGGTTTTAAATAGTTGCTGAGGGCCGGTGAGATAGCTCAGCGGCATAAGTGCCTGCTTGGCAAGCATGAGGTCCTGAGTTTGACTCCCGGTACCTGCATAAAAACAAAACAAAACAAAAATATTTGCTGAGACTGGGGTTTGTGTCGCATGCCTATAATCCCAGCACTCAGGAGGCTGAGGCAGGAGGATTGGCACAAATTCGAGGCTAGCCTGGGCTATGTATAGTGAGTTCAAGGCCTGCCTGAACAATACAGCAAGACCCTGTCTCAAAAAACTAAAAAAAAAAAAAAAAAAAAAAAAAAAATTTGCTGAATGTATTGCATTTTAGAATATTAATTTTATAGAAATTATATAGATATACTGTATATATATATATATGTGTGTATGTATATTGTTATAGAATGATTACATAGCATCCCTGTTTTCAAATTGAGACTAACTTTTGAAAATTCATTGGAGTATGCCTTTAGACAGATGAGTGGGCCTGAAGTAACTTTCAAGTGTGCGATCTTGCTTTCTCTTCGCGTTTCTGTCTGTAGATGGGTTTGCAGCCCCGCAGGACCCTCTGCCAGAACACATGGACCAGTTTGAAGAGCAGTCTCCCCCACAGCAGTCCTTTGAGCCAGCAGCATTATCACAAGGCCAGTGTGGGTTTCAGGGGGATTTGCAAATGAGCCGCCTTGTGCAGGGTTTCCTTTTGTAACCACCTGGGGTGTTCCTATAAAGACCCTTCTAAAATTTGTGGTTTCAAGCCACATAGCTTTTGCAAATGTTATGTCATTTTAAAAATACATTTTTGGAGCTGCTGATAAGAATAATTTCTGATTCTTACTTCCTTTAGCTATCTTTTATTTATAAACTCAACTTATTTTTTCTTTTTGTGTAACTTTAATATTTTTTATAATACTCCTGTTTCTAACTCATTTCAGGCTTTACAGTGACTGACACATACAGTCAACAGAATCAGTTTCCTCCTGTGCAACAACTACAAGATTCCAGTACACTTGAATCCCAAGCCTTATCCACAAGTTTCCACCAGCAGAACTTACTGCAAGTTTCGAGCTCTGACACAATTAATGTAGTAAGTGTCTTCAGAAGGGATATGTACCTGTCATTACCTAGCAGATGCTGTCCTATCCTTTGCTGTATTTATTTATTTATTTATTTACTTTTGAGACAGGGTTTCACTGTACAGTTCAGGCTGCTGTGAACTCACTTTGTAGTCCACGCTGGCCTTGAACTCACAGCAATCCTCCTGCCTCAGCCTCCTGAGTGCTGGGATTACAGTTGTGTGCCACCACACCCGGCCTGCTGTAATTATTTAGAAATTGCTTATTTACAAGGGTGTGCCCACTTTTGGCACCACTAAAGTTAGTACATCCCCCGCAAAAACTTCCGTGTATAGCACGCACAGGACTTTCTCTTGCCTTAAAATACCTTAAGAAGGTCAACACTGTGTGTGATTTTGCCTTTTTGGCTAAAAGCTAGGAAGTCAATATAGTGTTGTGCAATAAAGTCTGAAGGATGTTGCTTTAGGCACTAAATTTAAATATTTTTGTTTGTGGAATCTTAAATATGTTAGAGCGAAAATAAAATTGATGCTGGAATATCAAGAACAAGTATGCATGTATGTATGTATGTATATATGTATGTGTTTAGAGGTACAGGGAAATGAACCCAGGGTCTTCACACTGAACTATAGATCTCCAGCCCTTTAAAAAACTTTTTTTGAAACAGGGTCTCGCAAAGTTGCCGAGGCTGGGCTTGACTTGTAAGCCTTCCACCTCAGCCTTTCAGAGGGCTGGGATTATAGTCATGTGCTGCCCTGCCCAGCTTTAAAGCAGGTATTTAATCACATAATTAAAAATTCTGTCTCTTACTCAAGTTGGAGACATTTTAAGTTTTTGATTTTTTTCTGTTCATGGAATTTATTTTTAAATAGTGGTGAAAATTATTGACCATTCAGTTGTTGTCTGTCTTTAAAATTTGTTGGTAGCTTTGCCCAGTGGTAGGCCTGAAAGTGTCATAGCACTTTTTCATAACTCCTCATAAATCAAACCACATGATTGACAGCAGGTACTGAATCTGGGCATAGAAAACATGCTGCTTAGTAACTTACCTTACTGTAGAGCCCTCTGAACAAAACTGTGCCAACCCAGTGCAAGTGATATAGCTGAAGGGCGTTGTCTACTTTGGTCATGAAAGTCAGGTGAACAAATTAGAAACAGGCCCTTGTTTCCAGCAGTGTACAAGATAGGTTTCTATTCCTTGCAATCTGCCATTTGACTATCTAGGATTCTGAAGCCTGGCTTACCCTTTACCCCATGTGAGTAGGGTATATTTTGCACAGCATGTATTTTAGGGGGGTTGTAAAACATTGGCCAGGTAACATAGGTTGTTATCCAGGTGTTGTGGGGAGGGTTAATGTAACTGCTTTTTGTATGTGGTACTGTTCCAGGAGGTGGAGGGTGGCTTTTCTTTTTTCTATCTGTAGCTTTTGTGACAGAGAGGAGACAGTCTTTTCAGAAGGTAGGATTTTTATTCACTGCCATTGTGTTAACTTTCTGTTGCTATGAGAAAATACTTGAGAAAACCAACTTAAGCTTTACCGTTGCTCACCATTTCAGTCTGGTCGGTTGGCTCCATTGCATTTGGGCCTGTGCAGAGGCAGAATATCATGATGGGGAGTATGTGTGGAGCAAAGCAGCTTCTCCTCATGGTGGCTGGGAGGCAGAGATAGAAAGAGGAGGGACTGGGTCCCAGTGTGTCCGTCACGGGCAGCCATCTCACTTTCTTCCACGTGGCCCTACCTCCTAAAGGTTCCATTGCCTTGCAGTAAATAGTCCTGGGCAACAAGGGCTGGCAACCAAGCTGTTAGCAAATAGGCCTTTGGAGAAGATTTAAGGTCCAAACTATAGCAGCTCGTAAGAGTCAAGACAATGAAAGAGTAACCTCTTATTAAGATGTATCAGAGAATCAATTTCATGGTCAGCTGGATTCTATATTACTGTAGGTTAGTAGAAAATAAGTATCTGTTTAATTCTGCATCTGTGATGTTTACGACTGCTGTGGCCCAAATGATCACAATGGACAACTTGCAATTTTGCCTTTAAATCCACATTTATGAGTGTTTGTGTCCTCAATTCTAGTTGTTGAGTTGTTTTATGTTTCTTCACAGATACTCACATACTCTGCTTTATACTTCTGCTCATTCTAGACAACTCGTTTGATTCAGCAGCCGTCCCAAGAGGAGCTGGACCTGCAGACACAACGCCCCCAGTTCCTAGAGGATGGCGAGGACCAGAGCAGGCGCTCTCACAGGTAACCACCCAGACTGGCCTCCTGACACTGAGTGCTATACTGCCCAAGGGCTCCTGACTTTTAAACTCTGTGAAGCAGTGTTTATTATCATCCCTGCTTTCTTCAGGATCTGAGACAAAGATTAACTTGGTATAATTTATACTGCTAGTAAGCACGAGAGCCTGATTTTGGATGCAGCAGTCTTTCTTTAGCCTGTACATTTAATCTGTTCTGCAGTAACTTTCTACCACCACTTTAAAGCATTATTATCATGTTTTTAGAAATAAATTTAAATGGCACCTTTTTGTCTAAAACTCTCTGTGTGCCAGGAGAGGATTTGGAAGGCAGCCACAGATGTGCCTGCTGAGCAGTGTGTGTTGAGCTCTGCTGTGTGCTGTGTGCATGCTACACACTTGCAGGACGGCGCAGACCCTGGCGAATATTCACAGTGAAAAGTGCAGGACTTACACAATTAAAGGGGAAGATCTCTGTCCTAAAAACTAAAATGAGTTTTACCTTTTCTAGATTGCCTTAGCTTCATAATATTTTAATAATTTATTTATAAAAATTTTTAAACAGTACTTTTTTACAGAGCCAATTAATAAGAAACTAGCTCTGGTTCCTTTATAATCTCCCTAAAAACTGATGAACTGCCTGACCTCTTGTGAATGGTCTTAAGATTTTTTTTTTTTTGGCACTGGGAATCGAACTCATGACCTTGCACTTACTGGGCAGGTGCTGTGTCGCTGAGCTATATCCCCAGCCCTGGTCTTAAGATTTTTGAAAATGTGTGTTTTGCTAATATTAATAAATACATAACTCTTGAAAGGCCAAGTAATTACTTTGTTACTTTTACGTAGGATTATTTCTCAAACACAATCTTAAGTTGAGCCAGTATTTTGTGCATTTGATTCTTGACTTTCAGAAGGGCAGTATCCTGAGAGCTCAGTGAATTTCCAAGTTTAAGAATATAATAGGGCAGTGCTTTTTACTTTGGGGGTCCAAGGGTTCTGATGGTGCATACATGGTATGATTGAAAAATACAGTGAGTATTTAAATTAAATATTAGACACATTGATATCAGTCCCCCTCAGAATACTCCCCTGTGTTTTGAGAACACACTTACCTCATTGTTCTGGCTAGTTTCTGAAGCAGTTCTGTAAATCCTCTTTTGCGAACGTCTTTAGTGGCACTGTCATGTCTGTCTTAATGTTCTGAGTCAATTCGAAATGTTTACCTTTCATTGTCGTTTTGACTTTGGGGAAGAGCCAGAAGTCGTATGGTGCCAGCTCCAGTGAATAAAGTGGACAAGGACACACCATAGTGTTTTTCTGTCGGATTGCACTCAGTAAGAGCATTCACTGTATTTTTGATCACGTTTCATAAAGACACTCATGAAAAAGGACTTTTGGAACTGCTTCAGAAAGTGGCCAGAATAATGGAGTAAGTCTATTCGAAGTAAGGAGGAGCGTTTTTAGGGGAATTAATGCCGTGTCTTTTACTGTAATAAATTTTTAAAAATTTAAACATTCACCATATATTTTGATCACACCACATACAGATAGCCTCAGGGTTTCTATGACTCTCCTGATATTTTATTGGCAGTTTGATTTATTCACTATGGATTTGTTTATTAATGTCTGATTTGGGATTTTGCATTACTGTTTTCAGGTACCATTAATCTAATATTTCCTTACGATTTCATCGTGTCATCTGCTTGGGCCTTCCTGAACTTAGAGCCTCACATCATTTATCCATTCATTTATGCAACCCTAAGGCCCTATAGGTGCCAGGCATTAGAGCCATCTTAGTGAGCCAAGACGGAGTTTACGTTCTAGTAGAGAAGAAAACGAACAAGATGAGTAAGAAAACCTCACTGAAGGTGAAGTGGTACGTGGGCCATGGTGCTGAATACCACATGGCGGCTGTCTGAAGGGCAGTTGTTGCTCCTGTAAGCAGTGATTATGAACTCTGAGCACATTTAGCAGGCAGAGCCTTATAGAATCCACTACAGGTTAAGATGTGGGAGAGACAGAGATTTAATAGGACTGTGAGGATTTTGACCTGAGCTTCAACAAGGCAGAGATCACTATCATGTGGTTGGGGAGATTTTGTTAGGTTTAAGACCAAAGTTTTGTTTTTGTCATTAAGATTGATGTTTAAGAAGAATAGCATGTGTTCAGTTTTTTCCATCAGATTAGAAGTAAAGGAAGAGGTCCAGGCTGGAAGTCCATACCTGGGATTTACCAATACAAAGACTAGTATTTAAACTGAGGAGTGCACACGCAAAACAGAGAAGTGGCTCAAAGATTGCACCCTGGCCATTCTAGGAAGGGGTGCACAAAGGGAGGAAGAATGAGCTCTGAGGCCATGATATAGAAGGAACTCTGAAGGAAATGTTTGCATGCATTTTGTTTGTTTTTTTGTGGAAAGAATGTATTCTTTCACTGGATTCTCAAAGACACCTGGGATCCTTCTCCTACACATTAAGGAACACAGGACCCATAACTCTTATTTTCCTCCTAAAGTACAATAAACAGAGAGAGCAGTGAATCTCCCAGACTTTAGATGAGCCAAGTCCGAGGCTGTGACCCCCAGGAATGCAGCAGGTCCCAGTCTCTCTACCTGGTCTTAATGGAGGAATTAATTTATCTCAGAGTTGTAACAAGGATGAAGTGAAATCCACTACTTCCTGTGGTACTTGTCTTCTAGTGATACTACCCTAAGTGCTAGCTCTTGTAATTCAGTAGTTATTAGACATGTTGGAAGAATTACTCTGTAGTGGACAAAGGAAGTGGGTATGTTCTATGAAGAGAGTGCAGGTGACCCTTCCACAGACAGAGAAGGTTCTATCCTGGGTGGGTGACAGTTGGGCCTTGAAGTGGCCATGAGCCCAGGGATGAGGCAGGAGGTTGGCTGGGGTGGTGGTGCAGGCCCTGCCAGTCAGACTGCTCTGGAAGGGAGGTTGTTTCTGTATAGCATGGCCAAGTCCTTTTGCTGGGGTAGTTGGTTTTAATTAACAGAGGTGACTTTTGGAAAGCTTTCTCTCTGTACCTCAGTGTATTTCAAGTGGTGTGGTAGTTTTCAGTCCTGCACAGAGATTTTTATTGTTGTTCACCATTGACCAGAGTCCATCCTGACTTCATGTGCAGATTCACTTTTCCGATGCTTGCTTTCTGTTTTCGATAGTAGATCGGTAGTCTCACCAAACCACAGATGAGATTACAGCAAACCTCCTCAGCTCTCAGGTTAAGCTTGGACTGCAGAGGACTGCTGGCTGCAGCATGCAGGCCGTAATTTACTTGAGAATGGATCAAAGAGTGCCATAATGGAGGAAGCTTTTAATATGTAAATAGGGATGCTGAAACTTATGATTATTTTAATTTTTAAAGTAGTTTTAACCTAATTCAGTAACAGCCTAGGGCAGTAATGGCTAACCTATGGCACACATGCTGCATCGGGCTGTTTGTATCATTAAGAGCTCTAAAAGGTTTGCCATCACTGACCTAGGGGTAAGTAATTCTGCATATTTATATAGTATTCAAAATAACTCTGGTAAAACCTGTTTTGTTTAAAAGTTTTAATCAAAAAAGTGTATGGGTTGGCATTTCTGAATGTCCAGCCTCCAGAGTGATTCTGATCCTGAAGCATTGGAAGGTTTCATAGTGTCTAATGACTTACTAAAAACATAGCACATAATAAATTTTCTTCCTGTATGTTTAGAGAAGGTGTCTAATTAATCAAATATTTTGTGTGCTGAGGAGTTTTTATAGGATGTCCCAATCTGGAAATTAAAGTAGTACTTGACCTAGCAAATTGTCATTGCCACCATTTTATATTGTATATTATCATTACCTGAGTGTGGGCCACACACCCAGTTTCTGCAGGAGTTGTGTCCATTTGGTGATTGTCACCGAAGCTGGTTTGCTTTCCTTTGTTCTCAGATACTATGTTGGTAATCATGCTCTGAAGGAGCAGGGCCTGAGCTCTGTGTATTTGGTTTGCAGGTGTGATTATTGCAACAAAGGCTTCAAGAAGTCCAGCCACTTGAAGCAGCATGTGCGATCGCACACAGGGGAAAAGCCCTACAAGTGCAAGCTCTGTGGGCGTGGATTCGTCTCTTCCGGTGTTCTCAAGTCCCATGAGAAGACGCACACAGGTCATTTTCTGCCTCCCACATGGAGATTATGTCTGTTTTGTTTTTATTTTATTTTTTTATTTTTTTATTTTTTTGTCTTTTTTGAGACGGGGTTTCACTATGCAGTTCAGGTTGTCCTTGAACTCACTTTGTAGCCCAGCTAACTCTAACTCATAGTGATCCTCCTGCCTCAGCCTCCTGAGTGCTAGGATTACAGGTGTGAGCCACCATGCCTGGCTGTTTTGTTTTTAATATAACGGCTTAAAGAGATACAATCCATGCACCATCCAATTCATCCACTTCCATGGTTTTTAGCACCTTCAGAATTCTGCAGCCACTATCACTGTGTCATAGTAGAACATTTTACCGCTAATGAGAGAAACTTGACCCATTAGTAGTCACTCTCCCTTTCCTCTCAGTGTCCCCAGTCCTAGGCAACCCTTGATCTATCTCTGTTTTTATACGTTTGTCTGTTTTAGACAGTTTGTACAAATGGACTCATGCACTGTGTCAGTGGTGGCGAACCTATAGCATGCATGCTGCAGTGGGCTCTCTGTACAACCGAGAGTTCTAAAAGGTTCGCATCACTCTGCTCTGTAGTCTTTCGTGATTGGCTTCTTTTACTTAGCAAGGTTTACCCATGTTGTGCCTGTGTCAGTATACTACATTCATTTTTATGGTCAGTAATACTCCAGTGTATGGATATACCAAATTTTATTTACCTATTCGTCAGTGGGACATTTGAGTTATTTCCATAATTTTACTATTATGAGTGATTCTGCTGTGAACCTTTGTATGTAAGTTTCTATATGGTCTTGTCTTCATTTCACTACTGAGGAATGAAATTGCTAGGTTAAATGATAACTGTTTTTAAACTTTTGAGTTTGTCAAACTGTTTTCTAAAGTGGCTGCACTGAAACAACTCCAGACATACTAAGCCACCTTATCTTTGACAAAGGTGCCAAACACATTCACTGGAAGAAAGATAGCATCTTTAATAATTGGTGCTGGAAAAACTGGCTCTGCACATGCTGAAGATTAAAATTGGACCCATTGGGCCGGTGAGATAGCTCAGCGGCATAAGCGCCTGCCTGGCAAATGCAAGGTCCTGAGTTCGACTCCTGGTACCCACATAAAGGAAAAAAAGGGCCAGCGATATTGCTCAGCGACACAAGCATCTGCTGGCAAGCGCGAAGTCCTGAGTTTGACTCCCGGTACCCACATTAAAAAATAATAATAATAAAATAAATAAATAAATAAATAAAATTGGACCTATTATCTTTCACCATGCACTAAACTAAATTCTAAATGGATCAAAGATCTAAATATTAAAACAGGAACATTAAATCTGCTGGAAGATAGCTTGATAAAACTCTCGAAGACATTGGTATAGGCAAAGACTTTATAAATAAAACCCTGATCGCACAGGAAGTATCAGAAAGAATCAACAACTGGGACCTCATATTATTAAAAAGCTTTTTGCACAGCAAGAGAAACCAGCAACAGTGTGAAGAGACAACCCACAAGGTGAGAAAAAATGTTTGCCAGCTGTTCCTCAGACAAAGGATTATTATTGAGAACATATAAAGAACTTAAAAAAAAAAAATCAGACCTCCCAAATTTATTTATTTATTTATTTATTTATTGTTCATTTGTTTGTTTGGAGGAAATTTAAATGATGCCTTATTGTTGGAAATTGGCAAACCTGGCCTAATGGTGCATGTCTGTTTTCCCAGCACTCTGGGAGGCTGAGGCAGGAGAATCACAAGTTCGAGCCCAGCCTGAGTTATGTAGCAGTTTAGTATACCTCATCTTAAATTAAGAAAATTAAAGACAGGGTTGGGGATATAGCTCAGTGCAGTGGCCCCGTGTTCCATCCCCAGTACTGCCAAATAAATAAATATTGTTTCTTTGATAGATTAATATATAAGAATATTTTATTTACTTATTTATTTATTTAGTGTTGTACTGTGGGTTGAACCCGAGTGCCCCTGCACCAAGCTATGTCCGTAGCTCTTTCTTTTTATTTTAAGATAGGGTTTCCCTAGGTTGCCCAGGCTGGGCTGGAATGTGCCATCTCTTCCTGCCTCAGCCTCCCACAGTGCTGGGATGAGGGGCCTGGAGCAGTGCTCCCATCTGCTGTTTATATTCTTTTGTGACTTGGCTCTCATCTCTAATTCTCAAGTGAACGCCCTCCCCTCTTCATACATTATTGTATGTTAATTTTATTTTTGGTTTTTTGAGACAGGATCTCATATGTAGCCCAGGCTAGACCTACCAAATTTAAAGACCTAATCCAGAAACGGGCATCTGAGATGAATACACACTTCTCAGATGAAGAAATACAGATGGCAAATAAATATATGAAAAAATGTTCAACATTACTGGTCATTTGAGAGATGCAAATTAAAACAACACTGAGATTCCATCTCACCCAGAAAGAATGGCCACCATCAAGAAATCAACCAATAACAAATGCTGGAGGGGCTGTGGGGAAAAAGGAACCCTTCTCCACTGTTGGTGGGAGTGCAGACTGGTGCAACCACTGTGGAAATCAGTGTGGAGAGTCCTCAAAAACTAGAATTAGAGGTCCCATTTGACCCAGCTATTCCCCTGCTGGGTATCTTCCCAGAAGAATTAAAAACATCACACCACAGCGATATATGTGCACCCATGTTTATAGCAGCACAATTTGTAATAGCTAGATCGTGGAAACAACCCAAATGCTTATCAACCAAGGAATGGATAAAAAAGATGTGGTCTTTTTATTCAGGCATAAAGAAGGATAAACTGGAGACTTTTATAGGTAAATGGATGCAACATGAGACCATACTCATAAGTGAAATAAATCAGACTCATATGCATAAACGTCGTATGGTCCCCCTAGTGTGAGAAGCTGAAAGAGTAAATAAGATACAAATTGTGCAATAGATTTTGTGAAATGGGAAGAAACTGTTCAAAAGGAAAGAGAAACTGGGGTGGGGGAAAGGAGAAAAGTAGGAAGGGAAAAGCAAAAAAAAAAAATTATATATATATATGATATCATATATATGATATCATATATATATGATAGTTAAGATAGTTATACCTCTAATTTCTTTTAATTCATTGAAGAGAAAGGTTTGTGCTAATATTGTTTGGACAACTAAACACCTATATCTTGTACTCTGAGTAACTAATTTAAAGATAACAGTATGCAATGTATTAATCATTGTAACTCTCCTATTGTTTTGAAATTTTGTTTTTTTTTTTTTTTCTCTTTAAAATAAAAAAAAAATAAAGTGGCTGCACCATTTTACAGCCCCACAAGCAAATGTGTGAGGGTTATTTCTCCACATCCCTGTCAGTGCTTGTTACTGTCTTTTTTATTATCACCATCTTCATAACTCACTGTGCTTTTGATTTACATGTCTTCAGTGGCTCATAATGCTGAACATCTTTTCATCTGCTTACTGAGAAATGTCTGTTCAATTCTATGCTCATTTTAAATTAGATTATTTGTCTTATGATTATTGAGTTGTAAGAGTTTTTTAGTATATTCCGGCTAGTAGACCTTTATTAGATATGTGGTTTACAATTATATATTCTTAATGTATTGTCTTATCTGTTTAATATATTCAATATACTTATTAAACAAAAGCAAATGTTTAATATTAATATGTATTCTTTGTAAGGCTTTATTTGAATACGAAGGTGTGCATTTTGAAATACACAAGCAAAGCCAGGCATAGTGGCATATGCCTGAAATCCCATCTCCTTGGGTGCCTTAGGCAAGAGGATTGCAAATTTGAGACTATCCTGGGCAATTTAGCACGGCCCTGTCTCAAAATAAAATTAAAAGGGCTGGCTATGTAGCTCAGTAATAGAGTGCTTGCCTAACATGCATGAGGCCCTGGTTTTAGTCCCTAGTGCTGTACACATGAAAAGGAAGAAGAACTCAGAAACTTACAAGCAAACCAAAGAAGGAAGAATCTTATGCATACGAAAGAAGGCATATTCAGGCATATTGCAGGCGTATTCATAGGTTGGTGGCTGGGGAGTGGTTTTAAGAACTCTTGGAAAGGTTGGCTGAGAGCAGATTCATGGTGGTTAAAAGCACTGCTATGGGGGTTAAGGGAAGCTGAGGAAGGAAGATAGGGCTGGGATAAACACCTTTGTAGCAAGGCACTTCTCAAGAGGCAGTGGTGCAGAGAAGTAAGGGCTTCAGTGTTGAACTTTATATGAATGAAGCCATAGGGAGGTTTTACAAACTCTCTCTAGGACTGACCTGAGTCATGTGCTGTGACGTGATGCAAAGATAAATTTGAAAAAACATTTCTGGGGTTGAATCCACAAACGTGTTGCCAGTTTAGATGTAAATGACTGAAGACAGAGACTGAAGACTTGGTTTGAGAAACATTTCAGAAGTTACCAATTTCAGTGAAAACCAGTAAGACAGGCCCTGTTTCCATGTCTTTAAAACAGTCTGATTCCTAAAGATCAGAAATCACAGCACAATAAATTGTCTTTAAGTTTGTGGTTTATTGAATACATCTTTGCTTTGACGAGCTTACAATTTTAAGGTAATAAAATATTACTTTTCTTACCATCCTCAACTCCTGTGTTACGACAGGAGTGAAGGCTTTCAGCTGCAGTATCTGTAATGCTTCATTCACAACCAACGGCAGCCTCACCAGGCACATGGCCACACACATGAGCATGAAGCCTTACAAGTGTCCGTTCTGCGAAGAGGGCTTCCGCACTTCGGTTCACTGCAAAAAGCACATGAAGAGACACCAGGCGGTCCCCTCTGCTACATCAGCAACTGAAGAAACTGAGGGAGGAGGTATTTTCCCTTTGTTTCTTCAAAGACTATTAGCCAAATGCAAATATAGTAATTAATGAATGTATAAAGCACCTTGAATATTTGAACTTGGCTGTGTACACCTTAAATTCAGTAGTACCCTGAGTTTTTAAAAACTAATTTACTTTTGGATATGAAAACCTACATGTTTTTTGAAAAAATTCAGGGGCACAGTGATAAAACTCTCTTTCTTATCATTACCATTTGGGGCAGACAGAGTTAGCACCCACTCTAACATTGCGTTCTTCTAGCCACGCTCGTGCATACATGTAGGTAGAGTTTAACTTTCTAACAAATGCGATAGCATGCTGTGCATGCTTTTATAATCTACTTAGTCTCCTCTCCCGTGAAATTTATGACGTACGTATTTGATCTAGTAAGCACTGGCCTTCAATAGCTCAGTAACCACATGGAATTCTGTCATATTTTATTATATAACCTACTATAGGTAGATGTGCGGCTAATATCTGCGCTCTTCTGAGTCAGCATTTAATTGACACTAGGCACTTCACAGTTCGAAGGATTTTCATTTTGTATGAGGCATGATCAAAAATACAGTGAATGTTTAAATAAATTTATTACGGTAAAAGACACATTGCCACTAATCCTCCTCAACCCCTTTTCCTTCAAACACAATTATCCCATTGTTCTTGCCATTTTCTGAAGCACTCTAGAAGTCCTTTTTTGGAAGTGCGTTTGTGTGGCTGCTTCAGTGTCCTGAATCGATTCAAAGCGTTTAATATTTGTGATCATTTTTGACTGTGGGGAAAACCAGAGGTTGAGAGGTGCCAGATCCACTAAATAAGGTGGATGAGGACACACCATAATGTTTTTCTTTGACAGGAATGGCTGTTACAGAAGTGATGTGTGGCATGGAGTATTGTGATGGAGGGTGACACTGTTTGCCCAGTCCTCAGACCATTTTCTACATTGAGAATATGCACATCATGCTTTCACCTATGAAGCCCCAGTACACAGGGTGTCTGTGTTTCATAAGCAATAGTTTTTTTTGTGTGTGTGTGTGTGTGTGTGGGTACCGGGGTCGACCTCAGGACCTCGCACACCAGCAGGCGCCCGTGCCGCTGAGCGATATCACCGGCCCTTTTTTCGTATGTGGGTTCCGAGAATCGAACTCGGGCCCTCACGCTTGCCAGGCAGGCTCTTAAGCCGCTGAGCCATCTCACCGGCCCCTCATAAGCAATAGTTTTGAGCATCTGTGCCTTCCGTGAGCATGCTTCTTGCCCCTGCTGTGGTGGGTGCTATCATCCCACAGTGGTACATGGTGATTGTTGATGTTACCTTAATGACTGTGTGGAGGTCATTTGATTAAGGGTTCTCAGAGATCAGGTCTGCTGAGGATTCTTAGCATTCACTCTCCAACTGCTTATTCCTCCATCTGCTTGCGGTCATTTGACCTGGAGGTCACAGTCAGACCGTTAGGGTCTCTAATATGTTATACTGAAATGAGAGCTGTGTAGCTCTCATATTTTGAGAAATTTCCCTAACCTGCCTTAAGAACTTCCTTCCCATCTCTTACTTCTATATTGCAGAACAGCTATTCAGCTAATCTTGTTAGCAGATGTTCTGAATATCAGTTTCTGACCTTTCGTACCTGGAATAGTTCACACCTTTCAATCTGATAGCACTTAGTAGAGCCCTTATTTCCAGCTGTTAATTGTCCTCAGATTTAATAAAGTAGAAAAAGCACATAGGTTTTCCTTCAAATGAATTAAAGAATACAGGATATCCAAGTACTATTTTTGGACTCCTGTAGTCTGGAGAGTGTTAACTAATTGGCCATTATGGGTATAATCTCGAAGTCTAATTGCATACATATTCTTTCTCAGCAATTAATAAAGCTTGTAATACCACTAACTGAGTGCTATTAGGATTGACTTGTGGGGTTCTGTGAAGGCCTCATCATATTTATAAACACCTCGATATGCTGTATCTTATTTTCCTCTTTTGGATCTCTCCTGGCCACAGGAGAGTTACCAGTTATTCAGTTTCACTCACACCACATCAGGAGTCTTGAGATAGTCACATTTCCTGTGTCAGGTGATTTGGCCGCCTCTGTGCGTCCTGTTGTATTTCTTCTTTTCATTTTCATCATTTTCATTTTCCTTGGTTCTTTCCATGGCATGTGCTGTGCTGGTGTGTTCTTGGTTACATGAAAACTTAATGTAGTTATCTCCATATTGCATTGTCTGTGTTGGTGGGACCACTATCTATAACCTACCCCAAGTCTTTCCAAATACAGAATTTTAGTTCACTGTATTTCCTTTTCCTGCAGCTTCTGCCATTTGGATATTGAATCTCATGGTTCTATCCTTTGTGGTCTGTTCTCCTCCATTCCTGCCTTTCTTCCACTTCTTCTTTCTCATCTTTTTCCCCGTTTTGTTGTAAGAAAGATGAGCAGTTGGTTTTTACCTCATTTGGGGTTAGCACTGTCCACTTTGCTGTTTCAAGCTTCTGTTGAGTCCCAGTGTCTCTGTTCCCTGTGCAGCCGTGATGCCCCTGCTTTGCACCACACAATTTTCCTCCCCGTTACGTTTTAATAGCAGCTTATTCTTGTTTTCAGTCAACTGGAATATATCTTTACATTTCACTGGGAGAAGGCTTAAACATATATACATTTCTAAGCTTTATTTTCCTCTTTGCAGTAAGTCTTTTTAATCGGAGGCTCTTCGCTAATTCATCATTTTGGTCTCTGTTTCTGGGCCTCTGATTTGCTAGTGATAAAGTCTGTGTGTGCGAGTACTGTGGGTTGCGTGGGCACGGGAAGCTTTCCTGGCCCCTCGTAGCTTTGCGGCAGGGGTGGAGGATCATCAGTACCAGCAGCTCTTGGTGGTGTGGGGCGTGCCCAGAGGCTCACACTTCATGTGGCCTTTTCCTTTATGATCTTGCCTAGTCTTTCAGTAGGACAGTGGTGGGAAAGACAACTCTTTCCCATCGTAAATGTAGCTAGTTGAGTTACTAACTTTAATCTTACATGCTTAATTTTATTTCTAGTTTCGTTGCAACTTGAGCTTTTGCAAGGATTTTGATCCCTCTTCCTATGTGCTTTGAGTAGATGTGTGTATGGAGGAAGAGGAAGAAAGCTCTGACAGAAACGCATCGAGAAAGTCCCGTCCTGAGGTGATCACCTTCACAGAGGAGGAAACAGCCCAGCTAGCCAAGATTCGGCCCCAAGAGAGTGCTACGGTGTCTGAGAAGGTCCTGGTGCAATCGGCTGCAGAAAAGGACCGCATCAGCGAGATGAAGGATAAGCAGGCAGAGCTGGAATCTGAGCCTAAGCATGCCAACTGCTGCACCTACTGCCCCAAAAGCTTCAAGAAGCCCAGTGACCTGGTGAGGTGAGGGCTGCTGCCAGGCTGTGCAGGTGGCTCTGGGAAGTTAAAAAGTGTGTGCTTCCCATCCTTTTGACACTCTTCGGTGCAGTAAGGGAGCACTTTCAGGAGCAGGAGGTTTTTAAGCCTGTGTTACCTCTACAGTGACCTCCTCAGAATAGAACCTGTTGATTGCTTGAGCATATTTCTGGGTAACTGTGGTAGTAGTAAAAAAAGAGAACTAATTTATTTATTGAGGAACATGGTGTGCTAGGCTTTGTAGACGTTTGGAAGAGCAGCAGATATCCTCCTTCAGGGACTGTTGGCCTATGTGAGGAGTACACAAGTTAGAGACCAAAGGAAGTATATCATAAAGCAGACAGCAATGACTGATGAACAAGATAGAGGGTAGCAGAAGGGTGAGGAATCCAGGACACAGGGGAAAGGATAGAAGGCACGCCAGAACTGTTGAGACTAGGGAGAGAGGGCCTGTGCCTAAATGTTTTCTGTTGCATGGGAATCCCAAAGTTCTGTTGCCAAACCTACCCATGGGCTTCGAAACCTCATGCTAGAAGTACAAAGACACTACAGAGATTGTGTCATAGTGCCTCTGTGGGTCATTGCTGATACATTCCCTAAAGGGCCTGAGAGGTCATGCACTTCTGTGTCCCTCACAGACCTTCTAATGCCTGTTTTAGACTAGCAAATGAGGGGGAAATCCTGTCTTGTCCTGCAGTATGCTCTTTTGGATTCCAGGTGTGGTTTCTTAACTTTGTGTATGTCTTTTGGAGGTTTATATTTCTTCTTCTGTTAACTAGCTCTGCGTTACTGTCTACTCTGATGCAGTCTTTTAGTTAATTTTTAAAAACTTTGAGTCTTAAGAAAATTAGCTCTGTTTGCATTGTCTTGCAAATCCTTTGCTGTTAGATTTATGATATTCTGTGTATAGAGTGGAGCTTATAGTTTTTATTTCCTAAATTTTTAAATATATAGTAACATAACTTTTATTTACATGGTTATAAATTTCAAATTATGAAGGTATTCATAATGTGTATATAATTAAAGAGACAGCCAATTAATTAACAAATGCTGTTTGGATAGGCACGTGCGAATCCATACAGGAGAAAAGCCATATAAATGTGATGAATGTGGAAAGAGTTTTACTGTGAAATCTACCCTTGATTGCCATGTGAAGACTCACACAGGTAAGGAACAAACATTTGCAGGGTTGGTGGATGTCTTACAATACTAAAATTTTTTGTTTCTCTATATTTTAAACATATAAGTACTTTCAAAATTATAGAAAGCTTAAAAATCAGGAACTATGAAAAAAGTGGATTTAAAGGGATTAGATCTCAAAAATTGAGTTATAAATTGTCTTGTATTCTTACTCAGGCTTAAATATTTGTGTGTAAAATATTCTGTGTTAGTCTCATTCAGGCTAAAGAAATTCAGTTTGTTGGGCTTTATAAAAACTAGAGACTTGGCGAGTCTGATGACAGCTACCAGGTTGTAATGCTTTTTTTTTTTTTTTTTTTTTTTTTTTCCTCGAGACAGGGTCTCACTATGTAGTTCAGGCTGGCCTTGAACTCCCTATGGAGCTCAGGCTGACCTTAAACTCACAGCGATCCTCCTGCCTCAGCCTCCTGAGTGCTGGGATTATAGGCATGCACCACCATGCCTGGCTGGATTGTAATACTTTTTATGTGAGGGGAAAAAAATCTTAGGAAGGAAAAGATTGTTTGGTTTTCATCTCTTTTTTTTTTTTTCTCTTTTTCTTTTTTAATCTTCATCTGACTCAAGGACCTGAAAGTCCACTGCCTTTGCTTCTTGAATTTCACACAGTGCATCCTTGAGTGAGAAGGCAGCTCTTCCACTCTTGCTGAGTGTGGATTCTGTCTTCCATGTGTAAGCGTGGTGACCTTAGGCCATTCAGTTCTCTGACCCACAGGTTCCTTGTGTGTGAATGGGGCTAATGATAGTACTTCCATTGTTAGGGATTTAGATGCGTTAAGACCTGTGAATAGCTTAGAAGAGCATTTGGCATGCAGTAAACTCACACTGTTAGTCACTGTCACTTTGATTCTCAGGGTTGTGATGATCAAATTTACCCATATTCTTAATTTTTTATTTCGAGCAATATTAAACGAGTACAAGTGGAATTTCATACATTTATGTTAAGTCTTGGGATTATTTTTTTCTTCAATCAAATTTTATTAGTACATTTTAGATATGTATAATGATCAGATATTCATCCATAGAGAATTCATACCTGTACATGATATATATTGATTTTTTTTCCCATTCCCCTCCCCTCCCTTCATCCCTCCTCCCCTCCCCATTTATAAAAGCTTTGTTTCCATTTTTTCCTTCTTTACTATTTTTTACTTTTCCCTTCTTTCCTTTCCCCCTCCCCTCCCTTGTTCTCCTCCCCCTTTGAACATTTTCTTCCTATTTCACAATACGTAATATATATTTTGGTCCTTACTTATACTTCCAGTTTCTCACACTAGAGAATTGGAATTATTTTTGATGGGCTAATATTTGGAACAAAAAATGGATATGTGAACCATTTATTAAGCCTCTTAGACATGCAGTTTTCCTGTATCACAAGGTTTCTTCCTATATCTGCTCTCTTGTGTCACACTCTGGACTTGATGAGGCCAAGAAGGGGTCATCCGTGTCTGCCTTGGCACCCCAGGCTAGCGTATTTTGCATGTGCAGTGGGTGCCTGGTGATGTTCACAGTGATGTGGCACCATTGCTTTGCGTACTGCGCTTGGCTTGGGAGTTCAACGCAGTCTGTGTGGGTAGAGAGTAGAGAGAAGTCAAAGACGAAAGCAAGAATGCTTTCCGTGCCTCTTTCACTATTTGAAGTGGAGACTTGTGAAGACAGGAGGCTGAGGACCTGGCCTTTTGTGCCCCCACCTGCATTGTTGCCGGTGTAAGCAGCGCTTGTTTTGTGGGCAGTAGAGGGAAAAAGGCAGGAAGTGTTTTACCCTGAGCTCTTCTGGCGCAGAGCTGGTGCGGATGACACTTGCCCCTTGGTGGCTTCTGTTTCATAGGTAATGACGTGAAGAACCAGAAAGGAAGAAGTAGGTATGTGACATTAGACACCTGAATGTACTTTTCCTGTCTACATTCTCTAATTGTGGTGCTTCCTGTACTGGCATTCTGGATGTTCCTGTTTGGCAGAATATAAAATAAAGCGATACTGAGACATCGGTGAAGTACCCTTTGTAAAATCAAAGAAGAGTGAGAGTAGCACAGGCCTGAGCTAAGTCCGCCACTTCCTAACTTCCCGTAAATATGCATCAAATACTCCAGTCAAGGTTCAGCACATCACGCGGGGTTTCAGGACACTAAACTCGGAGGGTTGTGAAAGTACCAGATGTAAACTGTACGCAGTAAGGTCCTACCACCGTCTGTGACAGCCTACATGTGATGGGTCAGAGGCTTTCTTTAAAGCACTTCAGCCTACACATTTAGCACACTTCATCCCGGTGGATGAGGGGGTCTGTAAGTGTGAATGCTCATCGCCCCCACTGATTCTTGGCTGGGCTTTTCACAGGTCAGAAGCTGTTCAGTTGTCATGTCTGCAGCAACGCTTTTTCTACAAAAGGAAGTCTGAAAGTCCACATGCGCTTACACACAGGAGCAAAGCCTTTCAAATGCCCACACTGTGAGCTACGCTTTCGTACATCTGGGCGAAGGAAGACTCACATGCAGTTTCATTACAAACCAGACCCAAAGAAAGCCAGAAAACCTGTGACTCGAAGCTCATCTGAAGGAGTGCAGTCCGTAAACCTTCTCAACTCCTCCTCCAGTGACCCTAATGTGTTTATCATGAACAATTCTGTCCTAACAGGACAATTTGATCAGAATTTGCAAGGGCTGGTGGGCCAAGCTATTCTTCCTGCCTCAGTGTCAGGTAAGTGCTGAGTTGGGGAATAGCCCAGTCATTGCACTGACATACATCTCTCTTATCCATTCCTGGAGTGGAAGAAACATCACAGTCAACGGGAAGAGGTCTCCGCCCTTGAGCCTTTCACTTAGGAGGAATAGGAAAATCGAGATGTTACCTTTTACACGGTTACCTTTCTACTCCTTTTTTTTTGTCATATCTGCTTTTGAAGCCCATAGCACTTTGGTTAGTTTCCTTTTTTTGGCAGTACTGGGGAATGGATCCAAGGTCTTTGCTTTTATTACATCCCCAGCCTTTTTTTATTTGAGACCAGAAAGTCTTGAGACAAGGCTGGGCTTCAACCTGTGATCATCCTGTCTCAGCCTCCCAGAGTGTAGGAATATAAGCATTGCTACCACTAGATTTTGTTTTTAATGGGTTTTAATCTGTTTTTTTCTCAGTTAGCATTCTTTGTGTGTGTGTGTGTGTGTGTGTGTGTGTGTGTGTGTGTGTGTGTGGGTACTGGGGATCGACCTCAGGACCTCACGTGCCAGCAGGCGCCCATGCCACTGAGCGATATCACCGGCCCTTTTCTTGTATGTGGGTTCCGGGAGTTGAACTCAGGCCCTCGCGCTTGCCAGGCAGGCGCTTACGCCGCTGAGCCATCTCACCGGCCCTCAGTTAGCATTCTTATAATATAGTAGTGAGATATATCATTTACAAATATTTACTAACATTGTTTTTAATGTAGCAGTTATCCAGTTATCTTTGGGGCATACATTACGTGAACAGTATGAAATTTTAGCCATTTGGGTCTCTTTGCATACTTATAATAAATGTGGCCAATAAATGTGGCCATTCTTGATAGCCAGCAGATACCCTGTGGGCCCCTCTTTCTATGTCTTTGACTTGCAGAACAATTAAAGCTAGGCTGCCCCTGCTTAATGGTCACTGCTATTTTGAACCTTGGGCTAACCAGTAGACTCACTTTTCTGATATGCTTAAAATAGGTAACATTATTGTATATTCCCCAGGGTTTGTTTTGTGACAATTAAATTAGATAACATTTGTGTGTCATATAAATATTCACATATCTTAATTAGAAGATCATATTAACCTAATATATAACACTTGGGTATTTAAAAGTCCCTGTGTAAAAAATGAATTCTTTTAGATTTAAAAAGCATTTATGATATTCAGTCCTTTCCTTTCCTTCTCTCTGGCCAGCTGGTGGCGACTTGACAGTGTCTTTGACAGATGGGAGCTTGGCTACCCTGGAAGGCATCCAGTTGCAGTTGGCTGCAAACTTGGTTGGACCAAATGTTCAGATTTCTGGAATTGATGCCTCCAGCATCAATAACATCACATTGCAGGTGTGATAACTGACATGGTTTTCCGTGATGTAAGATTGTCTGAATCACGTAGAAGCATGGGATTTTCATGGCAGGTATCTGTGTTGGTTTTCAGATTGATCCAAGTATTTTACAGCAAACGCTCCAGCAGGGCAACCTCCTTACCCAGCCACTCCCAGGGGAGCCTGGTGTGGCCCCACAGAACGCTGGACAGACATCCGACAGCACTGTCCCAGCCAGCGTCGTCATTCAGCCCATCTCGGGCCTATCCTTGCAGCCCACGGTGACATCTGCTAATCTGACCATTGGCCCGCTGTCCGAGCAGGATTCCGTGCTGACCACTAGCAGCAGTGGTAAGGGCTGTTCACTTCTGCTTACTTTACCGGCTGGAATTTCAGTCTCTTGCTTACAGTCACACATTTGGTATTAGGATACTAATGATGTCGTGTTTTTTCCCTCTTGGTGAAGCTCACTAAATAAAATCAGATGTCCTAAAGATAAAATAAATTTTCATTCATCAATGGTGTTTGCTCAGTGTATGTGTGTAGATGAGTATATTCGTATAATTGCCATGTAATGAGTTTTTGTTTCTTTTTTTTCTTTTTTATTTGCCATGCTGGATATTAAAATCAGGGCTATGCACATGCTGGGCAAGTCTTATTTTTGTAGATGAAGTAATTAGAGGTGACGTTTTATTTTGACTTACCTTTTTTTTTTTTTTTTTGTGGGTACCGGGGGTTGACCTCAGGACCTCATGCGCCAGCAGGTGCCTGTGCTGCTGAGCGATATCACCGGCCCTCTTTTCGTATGTGGGTTCGAGGAGTCGAACTCGGGCCCTCGTGCTTACCAGGCAGGCGCTTATGCCGCTGAGCCATCTCACTGGCCCCCTGACTTATCTTTTTGAAATAACAATTTAAGATACTTTAAAACAAGAAAAAATGTATTACTTTGCAGCTTAACTTTGTTTTGCTTTGTGTTGATGAGCAGGGACCCAGGACCTCACTCAAGTGATGACTTCACAAGGCCTCGTGTCCACCTCCACAGGCCCCCATGAGATCACCCTGACCATTAACAACTCGAGCCTCAGCCAGGTTCTAGCCCAAGCTGCTGGCCCCACTGCTGCGTCATCCTCGGGGTCTCCACAGGAGATTACCCTGACTATCTCTGGTTAGTAAGTTGACATTGTAAACATGCTTTTACCCCTCATTTAAGTCTGTCAGACTGTATTTCCTTTCCCCCTACTCTCAGCTTTACATAAAGCCAGTGCTCAATAAGTATTTGTAATTTATGTGATAAATTCAAGATTATTGAAATCTAGTACTAGATATTAAAAACTGTAGTTTGTCTTGTTGCTTCCTGTTTGAGTTGATTGTATAATTCATTCATTCATTAATAAATTTTTAAAGAGTCAGTTTTGCCATATATTTTTTGTGTTTTTGTTCAGCAAAGATCAAGGCAAGATAGCGTGGTGACGATGGCTATGCTCTCTAAACTGAAGGAAAGTCATGGGTAGGAGCCTTCTAAATGAGGACTTGTGGAGACCCATGGTGTTTGCCCCTTCTCGTGTCTTCAGAATTCCACTCAGATTATGCAGAAAAAAATTAGAATATGATAGAACATTAGAAAGTAGATAAATAGGCAGAAAATACCATCAGGCAGTAAGGCTCACTTTATTTATATATATATATATATATATATATATATATATATATATATATATATATATATATGTGGGTTCCAGGAGTCAAACTCGGGACCTCGCGCTTGCCAGGCAGTCGCTTATGCTGCTGAGCCATCTCACCGGCCCAAGGCTCACTTTACATTGGCAAGTCATACCACGTGTTAGTCACCAAGGTAACACAGTCCCCTTCTCCTTGTGTGTACCTCCCTCTGTCCTTCGTATCATTCATCCTCAGAAGCATGCTCTGGCCTAAGTTAGCTTTGGCATATTTGCCGGGTGTGCTTTGCCCATGTGATTCTAGGCTCTGAGCTCTTCACATTAACTAAGAGTTTTTAAAAATTTAATAATTTTTATATCCTTACTATGTGCCAGATATTATTCTAGTAGCTTTTACAAATACTAGCTCATTTGTATATATTATATATAATATATACTCATTAGTATATCTTAACTCTTTAAGCCTTGTAATCACCTTATGAGGTTGCTTTTAAATATAAGAAAAATGTTTTACTGGAAATAAAAATAATTTTCGTGGAGATATTTGTGGAGATCTAGTTTCCCCTTGAAGAAGTGTAAAATCGTAATGGACAAAATACAGTACTGGGCTGACTCAGCCTTGAGACCGCCCCAGGATTGTTCTTTTGTTTTAGTGAGATTTCTGCAAAATTAACAGTGAAATTCAAAGAAAGTGTATATAGAAGAAAAACGAAACATTTGCTTTTTTGGGAGGATATCTTTATTCCTTTTAATATATGAAAAATTTGAGGAACTAATTTTAGACAGAGCTTTCCTTTTGAATGATATGCCATGATTGCTAGATGCTGTTGGATGGCAAAAATTGACATTGAGTTCTATTTGATTGAGTAACCTTCCATCTTTTCATTATATACGTGTCTGAATTTTAATGTTGGGAATACAGAAGGGTTATTTTAGGAAAGCTATTCTGTTAATCAAATTAACTTTCTTTGAGTACCGTCAGTATAGCAGCCATTGTACTAGGCCTATCAAAAACACATTGGTGAATTGTCCTTTTGTTTCCCCTGTGTTTTCCTATTGTTGGCACATTTTTCTTATGTTATTGCTTATAGATACATTTGAAAGTGGTGGGTCATATAACTGTAGTTTTAAAAAACTGGTTTAAAGGGTTTGTCTTAGGATAAAACTGCGGATCAGTTACTGAGGTAAAGTTTCTCTAAACTTCGGGCTCAGAATTTCTTGTTGTCTCCCTTCTCAGTGTTGCGTAACAAGAGCTGGGTGCAGATACTCTTACGTCAGCATTTCTGTGACCCATTCTGAAAAGGTGTAGAAAAACATGTACTTGTCAGTCATCTGTTGCAAACATCTAGCTGTGCAATGTGGATTTTCAGCTAGTTTGGAGGAAGTTCCTTGTATTAATGCATAGAATCATAAATGCTTGAGAATGACAATATTACTAAAGAACACTGAGCATGCAACTACTCCTTAAGTTTTGTGGCCTTCTAGCAGTTTATGCATTATAGTGCTTGGAGAAAAAAATTAAACCTTGCATAAAGGGCTAGGACAGTCCTTTGCCTCCTCAAATTAGTCTTGTACATACAGAGTGAAAGTCCTTTTACCTGAGAGAGCCCAGTTATTAATGAAAAGTGATATAAAATAGGAATCAGAGAAGCAACAGCTGCATACTCTGAACATTCACTCAGGGGTCTTTTGAATATTGGCCTGCTCTGCTGTTAATAGTCCTGCATTCTTTTTATTTTGCCCGTATTTGTGTCCATAATACATGGTTTCATCTCTTATTTGTATTTCTCTGGAGTGGCAGGAGGAATAGGTAGTGCAGCATCTTCATCTCCTGATGCTATTCTCCCTCAGGTTTTGTGTTGTGTTGCTCACAATTTGATAGCAGAATTAAGTCAGCTTGTCTTTATTAAGTCATCTTAAAATGACTTTTATTGAAGCTTCAGCAGGGTTTTTTTTTTTTTCCAGCTTGTTTTTAATTCATATCCTCTAGTTTCTGTACTGTTGATTACATGACAGAGTATCCAGTAAAGCCACCATAGGCAGATTTAGAACCAGTAGCAAATGGGTACTGGCAGGATTTTATCACAGGCCTGTTACTGCGTGCTTATGAGCACCCAGAGCGCTTGGAGGCAGGAAGCACGCCACTCAGGGACACCTCAGCATTGGATAAGTAGCTCATTCCGCGTCAGTCAGTTAAGGGAGGTTCTCCTACTGTTTGGTGATGTCCCTTAGACCCATTTACACGTTTTTGCTACACTTGACATTTGGAAATATTTTCAACTCCAGTGAAATTTTTATTGAGGTAAAGTAGAATTCTTAAGTGTTTAAAAATTCTTCATGGCTTAGAAAGTGTAAACCAATACTATCATTTAGGGAAATGCATGTTGTGGGCTTATTTTCATTTTTCCTTGAATATTATTAAAAATGAAAGCTTTGAGGATGCTATTCTATGTTTAGCACATTTGCCAGTATATAAATTCAAATGTTGCTTTCAGATATCACAGTATTTCCATTTACATTGAGATCTTACTCAACACAATTTTATCAGAAGTATTGACTAAGTACACAGTTGTCAGCACCCAGGATTATATTCAGTGTGCAGGTGACACCTTAATAAGCAGTAACCAGATTTTCTCACAACCACAGTTTGCAATATTAAACTCCTCACATGTGCAGCTAAAGATTTAACCAGGAGAGACACTGTACAATCTAGGTAAAGAGCAATGCACATAGAAAATGTGGGACTTAAACTGTTCTTTAGTGTGGCAGATACGTCACCTGCAGGTGTAGTCGATCACATGCAGTGTCATTCCATGAGGAGTAGAACTTACGTTCAGTTCTAGGAGGCAGAGTTCTCTACAGACTTACCATCCAGTTAATAATGCTGCCATTAGGTACTGAAAGAAATACAGCCTCGCTACCCCCAATGACAGGGTTACATTGTCTGAAATGCAGTTCAGTGGTTCCGCTGTGCTGGCCTCACAGAGTGTAGCATCTACAGCTTATGCTGTACCGCAGCTGTTGGGACCACCTTCGTATGTGCAGTGTGACTGGACCAAAACGTCATTATGTAGCACGTGACTGATTTTAATCAAATATAGAAGGCAGTGTAATTGCACACATGTTAGCATTCTGATGGCTCCACTTACAAAGCTGTCCTTTTCTGAACTGGTGTTGGATGTTACTTTTGCCCTGTCAATGACTTTTCTGGCTGACAGTAGGGTAACAAATAGAGAGAAGGCAGCTTTCTAAGATTTTTTTTTTGTAATTTTTTTTTTTTTTTTTTTGTGGGTACCGGGGGGTTGACCTCAGGACCTCGCGCACCAGCAGGCGCCCGTGCCGCTGAGCGATATCACCGGCCCCTTTTTCGTATGTGGGTTCCGGGAGTCGAACTCGGGCCCTTGCGCTTGCCGGGCAGGCGCTTAAGCCGCTGAGCCATCTCACCGGCCCCGTTCTAAGATTTTTGAAATACAGACGTTTATATAAGGGTAACTTCTTACTAATACATGAGCTCACGTAAAATAAGTTTCCAGTAACCATCAACACTAAGATAACACATCCATCTCGTGTTCTTTATCTTGTAGAGATTTTCTTTGCTTTTTAGCCTACTTATTTTCCAGCTCTGTATATCAGTTTTGGGGAAGAATAATCTTCAGGTATATTTGTACTAAAAAGCTAGACTGTCTTCATACTTCATTGAAATACTTATCTAGTAATTCACTTACCTGGTAAAATTTTCCAGTAATTCACTATGTGGCAAGAATTGTAAGATGCCAGGGAGTAAACAAGTGAGCAGGGTGAACAGCTCATTTTGTGTGCTAGCTCATAGAAGTAGTGTGTTGCACACTATTTCTATTTCTTACAAATCAGCATACAGTTGCTGCTTTAGCAACATATAAAAGAGGCGTGATAGTGCTGAGCGGGCACACTGTCTGGGTCGACCTCATAGGAGGCCTGCTCTTCAGCAGTCCTGGCTGGGCTAGAGACAGGCTTTGGGAACGTGGCGGGCATTTCTCTCAGCCTGGGGCTTGGGTTCTCCCTGCCGTGGATGGCTTTGATGAACCGAGGAAGGCCCAGTAGGTGAAACTAGAAGGCATGGCCACTCAGGACCTTAGAGAAACTTCCTGCCCCCTTACTGAAGGGTAAATTGAGAGCTCTGTCTGAACCACGTGTTGGAAGATCCAAAATTGGGACCCCCCCCCGAGCCAATGAGCATTCCTTCTGTACCCTTTGTTCTTCATTGTTGATTTTTTTCCCACTATAATCTTACCCATTTCCTCCTTTATTAGTCTGTTTGTTTGATTTGGGTGCACTAAAAGGCTGTATCATAGAACTTAATGCTTATTAATTTAGAATAAGAGGCATTGTAATCTTTTTTAATTAAGAGGAATTTTGTTTTATATTATAATTGACTACAGGCTAGAGTTTCAGGTTACAATTTAGTCTATAATGGGTAAAATATGCAGATATATCGTGTATTCTTAAGTCGCGTAGCAAACTTTTCTCTGTAACTGCTTTTTAAAGGTCACAGGTGTGTGCGTATGAGAGAGAGACAAGATTAATTTCTTGGCTATCCGTGGAGTTCTAACCGTCAGCTGTGGGTTCACCGTCTTTCCCCCCTGCGCGGTTCCTGTTGTGAAGTGAAGATGTGTTTCCCGTGCAAGGACCGGAGCGAACAGTGGCCAGTGCTCACCGTGGGTCTCTGGGCTGGAGGTGCTAGACTCAGCACCCTGCTTTCCGAGACGGTGCTCCGTTGTCCGGGAAGCTCCCTGCTTGGCATCGTTAGTGAGCCCTGGCAAACTGATGGACTGAGGAGAGTTGTGACGTGTTCCTTTAAGTGGAGTGGTTTTTAGTGCTTCTTGGGGATCCTGGATGTTTGCTAGTGCAGTAGACTCCTTAATTCAAAATTGGGGATGTTCTGACAGAATGGAGGAAGGAGGTGGGATGAGTCATCTGGCTAGTGAGGTGGCCACGTCTCTCTCCTGCGCATTCGCTTCCACAGGGCTCACAGGCAGTGTCACCCCAGGGGCCCCAGGCAAGTGAAGGCTCCTCCTGGGCAGTGGAGCTCTTCTTCATGGCTGGGGTGTACAAGGCTCCCATATTCTACGGCTGGCAATCTTTAAAAATAAAGCGTGCTATCGGTGATTTACTTGTTTCTTTCCTTCAGACTGTTTTTGTCTTACAGCTAGCTGAGGAAATTTTTCTCTCATTTTTTATGCTGTTTTAGCTTTATATCCCAGGTATTAGGTTTAAAAATAAAGTTTTCAAGGAATTTGGTGACATTGTAAAATATGAGTTCATAATTAAAGAACATTTTTGTATTAATGTAATTCCAGCTATGCTTAATACGGAATTTTAGATGACCAGGTGAGGTATTTTCGAATCATCCTGCATGTGGGAAGAGATTCTTCCCTCACCTACCTACTCAGGTTTAGTATTACATCTGAGAGTGGAAATTAAAATGTTGTTTTGAGATTTATAATGGCTCTTCTGAGGGAAACACTAAATGAAAACTGTTAGCATTAACCATATGAAATTTATGTTGCCAACTCCTGAGATAGAGAATAATGAATATGCATGTGGTTGTCATTATTTTTAAATTTTCATGAAGCTGGGGTTTCTAAGGCTGGCATCTGTAAGTTAACTGGCAGTTAGCACTTTAATTGAAGGTTTTGGAAGAGGTACTATATATTGCTTTTCAGGGATTCAGGAATGGAAGTAAGGCAATTAGTCAGATTCATGCACAGGAATAAAGCATGTGCATTTGTTCAGAGGTAGGTTGTGGGACTGGAGGCTGTTTCTGATCTTGACAACATCCGTTATGAAATCAGGCAAAGTTTCCCTGAAAAATGGTCCAGTATAAGTGTAAGTACCCTCTCAGAGGCAGACAGTGTGGTAGTGGATAGAAGTTTAAGATTTCGCAGGATTTTTTTTTTTTTCCTTTTTCTAGCAAAACTTTTTAAGGAGTTTTTTTTTTTTTTTTTTTTTTTTTTTTTGTGGGTACCGGGGGGTCGACCTCAGGACCTCGCGCACCAGCAGGCATCTGTGCCGCTGAGCGATATCACCGGCCCCTTTTTCGTATGTGGGTTCCGGGAGTCGAACTCGGGCCCTCGCGCTTGCCGGGCAGGCGCTTAAGCCGCTGAGCCATCTCACCGGCCCTTTTAAGGAGTTTTGTCTGAAGATAGTATTATCTTTTTGTTTTTACCTTAGTCCACTTTTCACTTTAATTTTAATGAATAAAATGAGTTCTGCTTCTAATGAATGTACAAAACAGTTCTTTACTAGTGCTGTGTAAAGTTATTTATCTTTATTTTAGATTTAAGTACAATCTATTGTTTATTTCTAATAGCTCTAAAGATTATCATTTTCCTTAGTTGATGCATTTTAAAACTGAAGCCGAAAATCTCCCACACTTCCAGGTTGTACCATGGAGTGATGGGAATACTTGGGAATGAAGGGCCAGACTAAACAAAGGGCTTTCCCTTCTGTTTCTGTACCCTACCTGCTGTCTTCCCATATTTTTATTAATTGCAAGAAAAAACTAGGATCTTTTAAACTTCTGAAACCTTACAAAATTACATTAAATTTTTTAGAAGCTGTGAGATCTTGTTCTAATACAGATTTAAGACAGTGTTAGCTTTGGTGAACATACAGCTTATTGATCTCTTAAAGATTACTATTTTTGAGTCAGAATTATAAAATGAAGTATGATTTTGATTACTGAGATATATCCTAGATGAATAGTGGTTTAAGGAAAATAAATGGGGGCCGGTGAGATAGCTCAGCGGCATAAGCGCCTGCCTGGCAAGCGTGAGGTCCTGAGTTCGACCCCCGGTACCCACATTAAAAAAAAAAAAAAAAAGGAAGAAAAATAAATGGGAAATAAAAGTCTACAATCTTTATTTAAATATTGGATCCTAAATTTTATATTAAGAGTTGTGACTTCTAGAGCATTTAACAAATATGTAACTAAGAGCAATTTGCATCTTGCAGTTATCCAAATGTGTGCTTAAGAAAATGTCAGCATTTCCCTGCTTTAGGCTCATGTCCTTTTCATTCATACTAAGGATGGTTCTGTTTAAAAACTTATATCCACCTCTTTGTGGAAATCCATCAAATTAGAAGACATAATTAAAGGTTCTCTGTTTGATTTGAAATATGAACTTCTGGCATGATCTGAAGTTCTGTGTTTTCCCTTTAATTAAATTAATACATAGGCTTCCATTTTCTCTTTAGACTTTTCATGCCAGGTAGTCCTGGAACCTTTTGATACAATAATCATCACGAGAAAGTCAGATATATTTTACAGGTGGGAGGGAAGATCTTTTTGTCCTTTATTTTACCAGTTAGGGTGAGGTTGAATTTTGTGTTGTCCAGTAGTAATGAATAGTGTTAGCTTCGCTTTGCTTGTTTTAGGGATGAGCCCAGGAAGGACTCACAGGAATGGGCCTCCCTCCCACTGTCTTCAACTCCTTGGGCTCTGTGACAGCTGGATTATTTGCACCATGCAGTGTCCTTCAGGACCCTTTGCATTTCTGTCCACTTGTGCGACCAACATGCGTGCATGCTAGTTGCAAGAGCAAAGATGTGTGGAGATAGAATGAGGAAGGCTGCTAGGTCAATGTTCTGTAACTGGAGTGCTTAGTGCATGCAGATCCCTCCACAAATCCACACTCCTCCAGTCCAGCGCATTGAGGAGTCCACTGTGCAGGACAGGAGCAGGTGGGAGGGCACCCCAGCGGCTGCTTCAGTGCACAAGCTCCTAGCCTCCTAATGGTTATACTGCTTTTGAAGGTTCCAGGTCTGTGCAGCACAGTGTGGGACTCCACGAGTGTGGATCTATGGAGGCCTTGTATTTGGAGAACTCCAGTTACAAGTAAGTAGCCTGGTTTTCCCATTGGCCCCTGACTCCTAGGAGAGGCTCTGGACTCGTGTGACCGAAGTCACTGAAGGTGTTGACAGGAGCCCGTTTTGTTTTGTTTCTAAATCTAATTAGGTTAGATAGTGTTTTGAACTTAGACTTCACGTGTTACCTTGGGTCCTTAGTGCCCCGCACAGTGGCCGACACGGGATGATGAGTGTACATTTACAGGAAGACAGGTGGTAGGCTGTGAGGCCAGAGTGTTCATGCCTGTGTGTGCGTGTGTGTGTGTGCATATGAGGAACTGCTTTAAACACTGGTTTTGTTGGTGCCCTCACAGGACTTGGATAATCCCATTCGGAGCCCATCTCACTTGCAGAAGAGGCTGTATGAGTGCCGTTTCATAGAAGAAAAGGCCTATCTTTCCTCCTTTCTGTCCCAGATATCTTCCTTTCTTTTAGCATCAGCTGTCAGGGAAAATATTTTAAAGTTTTGTTGCCTTTTCCAAAGAAAGCTAAGATGTCATATAGGATAAGTTAATATTTAAAAGATTGTGTAAAGTTTCATTTGATTGACTGTATTTCAGAATAAGAAATATTTAAAAAGGTAACAAAAGTGAGAAAATGATTAGAGATAGTCCAGTTTATCCGCTAACCTATGAAATTCATCGTTACTCAGTGGAACCTGTTTGGTTCTTTCCTCAGTGGTCTCTGTAGTCCTGGAAATCCTTGTCTGAGTTTTCTTTCTACAGTGGTAGCTGTGGATTGGGCTGTAGTTTGTACTTTCACTCTCGTTTTAAGGGTTTTTCTTTATGTTACACCAAAGAAGCAGAGTGTATACCTGTAGGTATTTGGAAACTAAGAAAAGCCTTGCCATAAAATTGGAATGAAAAACTCTTATGATTTCCTTGATGTAGTTTCAAAAGCATCTGTAATGCAAATGCTAATTATCACAGATTAGCTTCTTCATGAAACCTGCTCTTCCCGTGCCCTTAGAATGTGTCTTGCCTTGTTTCTCCACTGAACAACTTACTTTGCTTCTTTTGTAGAACTTAACCCTACGAGTGGGAGCCTTCCTTCAACAACACCAATGTCACCATCAGCCATTTCCACTCAGAACCTGGTCATGTCCTCGTCAGGTGTGGGGGGAGATGCCAGTGTCACGCTGACCCTGGCCGACACTCAGGGCATGCTGTCTGGAGGCCTGGATACAGTTACGCTGAACATCACCTCTCAGGTGAGAGACCTTCAGAGAGGGATTATAGGACCCTTCAGAGGGTGACTATGGAAACTTCCTTTATTTATTTTGTGCTAAATACATGTTTCTGAACATTTTCTTTCAAAATTATAGGTTTTTTTTCTTTATTAAGAATTTGTTAACCATAACAAGGCAGGAAAAGAGTAATACAGAAAAGTATACAAGATAAAGTTTAAAAAACCTTTAACCTCAGTACCCAAATTATGGTGGATTAGTCACTTTGTGACAAGGACAAGTTAGAACCCCCGGTATGTGTGCCAAGCAGGAGGTGTAGAGGAGGCTGGATGTTAGAGTACTTAGACTTATTTACCGTTCAGAGAACGCGCCTCAGTTCCTGTCATATGATTCTGTCAACTAATTGAGACCTAACTGGTCCTATCCACCTCTTTATTGTGCTGCTGATACACTGTTCTCATGGTTAGGTGACAGTGGTAGTGAACAGAGCCGTACTTCCAGGGGCTTTTATTAAAGCCTCCCAGCTTACCAGACACTGCTTCTGGCATCACCATTTGGAAGCCTGGTTGTTGTTCTGCCACACAGGGCAGGCACATTTTGGAGTCCTTAGTGCCTTGCTCAGTGTATGCTTTTAACTCTGGTAGTTAAAGAAGTAGTTCAAGAAGTAAAAGTTACTTAAAGTCTGATCAATGAAGTTAAATGCCTTCAAATAACTTGGAAGGTGAGGATAGAATTTGAACAGAAGTCCGAAAGCCTTTTATTTAAATGATTATGAGAGTGGTTTTCTACATGTTACATTATGTGCTTTTGAGAATTGTGCATTATAATTAAAGTGCAAGTTCAGTAAGTAGTTCTCGGTATTGGTAGTGGGTTGTATTTGTGGAGTCTGAATATTTACCGGGGATGTCCAAGGCATTTTCTGGAGAACGTGTGGCACGGAGCTTGCAGTACTTGGCTGATGTTGCTCACAGAAGACACATGATCAGGGCAGGTGGATGTGCCAAGGGGGGACAGTTCTTCAAAGAGGACTTGAGGATGAAGTGTGGGACTTGCAGCAGTACCCCAGTGAGGTAACAGTGGTGCCCATTTGGGGGGTGACCCCCCACGGAGGGGCAGGTGACCAGTTCTTCCAGAATGCTACTCCTCTGACTAAGCCCCTTGTGTTTCTCCACTGCCTAAGGTCAAAGTGCAGAGTTTTTTCCTTGGTATTGGAAGGGTACTTAATTAGGTGCCTGCCTGGCTCTGGCCCCCTTTTCCCTGTCTTATTCCCAGCACGTGGTCTTAGACTTTGGGCTCTGCATGCAGGCAGCCCTGCTTCTGTGCTGCAGGCCTACTCATCTGCCGTACTGTCTCCCTGAACACCCACTGTCCTGCTGCCTGCTGGCTCCTCCACACATGCACCTCTTCCCTCCTGCACAGTTCGGCCTGTGCTGGGCAGGTCTGAGGTATGAGCCATAGAGCTTTATGGGCAGCAGGAGCAGTGATAGCCTCAGGAGATTGGATGCTCATCCAGGAGAGTTCCTGGACTTCAGTGGAGTAAGCCTATCAAAAATTTTAAACCCATAAAGGTTATCATACATTGTCTAAAATACTAATTTAAAGGACTCCAGTAGAAGTATATACCTTTATTTGAATGTATTTTCTGTTAACTGACATATTTTGTTCATCATAGATTGACTTAAGAGTCTAATAGCTGGAAAAAAACAAATCATTCTTAGCTTTATGAATATTTGTCTGAAGTATAATGAGTCCGTATTTGTAAATATGTAAATTATTATGTTTGCTCACTGTCATAAAAACATGACCTGAAAATCAGAAAGTAGCCATAAGAAATTAACCAGTTTATAGTGATAATCATCTAGTATAGGTGAGAATTATTCACAAGGAGATGAATATTGAGTGGTTTAATATTGGTCCCTGAAATTTCATGTGCTCTGTGAGTTTAGTGAGGGAATGAACCATCAGCCCTGAGAGGGCATCAGACACAAGGATCACATAGCTCAGCACTGTTCTGCAGTAAAAATGTAAATGCAAGTGAAAACAATCAAGATCCCTGAAGAAACTAAAAGGAAGCAATAATGTAAACATTTACAGGGCCGGTGAGATGGCTCAGCGCTGTACACGCCTGCCTGGCAAGCGAGTTCGACTCCCGGATCCCACATACGAAAAAAGGGCCGGTGATATTGCTCAGCGGCACGGTTGCCTGCTGGCGTGCGAGGTCCTGAGGTCGACCCCCGGTACCCACAAAAAAAAAAAATTTACATTATTACAGATTTTTACGTTTGAAGTTCACCAATATTTATTATACATTATTTCTTTTTCTTTATGAAGTTCATGACAGAAAATGGTTCTAAAAACAAAACAAACAGTAGTTTAGTAGTTCTTAAGTAGTTTAGTTATTCAGTATTCTTATGTAGTTTATATCTAAAGGGCAGGGTTGAATCTGTAATAACAAAATGTTTGGTACAATTTCATTTTTGTAAGTATGTAATTAATCCTAATTTAAAATCTGACAATGGCCCCATTACAGAAGAACATTTTGTGGGATAAATGATTCTAATCCAGAGAAGATTAGTTTGCTTTGAGATATAATTTTATTGAAGTGAAAGTTAAAAATACAATAAAGAAATTAGGAAAAAAATACCATTCACAGTAGCACCAAAAAAATACTTAGGAATTAGCCTAAGTAAGCAGGTGAAAGACCTCTACAATGAAAACTACAGTACTCTGAAAAAGGAGATCAGAGAGGACATCAGAAAACGGGAAGACATCCCCTGTTCTTGGCTAGGCCAGAACCAATATATTCAAAATGGCCATACTTCCAAAATTGATACACAGGTATAATACAGTCCCAGTCAAAATACTAATAGCATTCCTAACAGAACTGGAGAAGACAATCCTAAAATTCATATGGAACCAGAGACCCAGAATAGCAAAAGCAATCCTGGCTAACAAGAACAAAGCAGAAGGCTTCACAGTCCCAGACTTGAAGTTACATGCCAGAGCTACAGTGATCAATAAAAACAGCATAGAACTGGCGCAAAAATAGACATGAGAGTCTATGGAATAGAATAGAGGTTGCAGAAATGACCCTAAGCACATTCAGTTATTCACATGAAGAAGACTGAACCTAGACCCATCTCTCTCACCATATACTAAACTAAAATAAAAATGGATCAGAGAATTAAATGTTAAAACAGAAATGCTTAACCTGGTGAAAGACAAACGTATGTGAAACTCTTGAATTCTTTTGTACCATTAGTGGAGAGATGTAACTGTTGCATTTAGTACACGTAGATATTAGCTATATGTTAATACCTGAGTTGTCTTCATATTTCCATTATAATTGTGGATTTCTTCTCTGGGTTAAGTGTGGTACCTAATTCGTTCATATGGCATGTTAATGTCCAGTTTGTCTTGGAGGATGCTCCTGTAGCTGATTTGCTTGATAATAACAGGGCCACGTAATTGTTGCTATTTATCTGTAAACCAACATTCAGATTAGCTTTGTGACATTAACAATATGAAAGTACATTCCCAGAGAACTTGGTTGTTGGGCTAATTACACTACATCCTTCCCTACTAAATTAACCAAGGGGGTTGGATCTTGGAACTGAGGCAAAGGACTGTAGTTAGCCATGCCCAAAGTACATCACTGAAAATGGACTAAAGAAATCTCTATACTAGCAACGAAGTCTTTACACTATATGTGCCCACAAACCTCAGCACAAAACAAACAAAAAACAATGGAAACGAGAAGACAAAGCAACAAAATGCCTCTCAAACTCCCAGCTTCCTCAGAGCCATCCATGGGGCACCAAGGGGCAGAACAACACGAACCATACACATGAATTACTCTTGAATGGATAAAAGAACAGGTTTGAAAACAGATCAGGGCCGGTGAGATGGCTCAGGGGCATAAGTGCCTGCCTGGCAAGCGCGAGGTCCCGAGTTCGACTCCCGGAACCCACATACGAAAAAAGGGCTGGTGATATTGCTCAGTGGCACGGGCGCCTGCTGGCACGTGAGGTCCTGAGTTCGACTCCCGGTACCCACAAAAAAAAAAAAAAAAAAGAAAAAAGAAAACAGATCAAAGAGGTACTCAGTGGGATCACAGAAGATATAAGTAAACATAATGGAAGTAATAACTAAAAGGATGTAGGAACTTTCAGAAGAAACTAATAAAAACCTAGGTGAGCTAAACAAAATGAAACAAAACAAGTTTAGCAAAGAAGAACCAGTTTAGCAAAAAATTAAGAGTCCATCAGTAAGTTTCAGTCAGAAATCTAAGAAATTTAAAATTATATTGAAAGTATAAACAGCACAAGTGACCAATGTGAGGACAGAATTTCAGAGCTAGAAAACAATGATGCCTTCAAAAGATCAACTACTCAAAGACATCTTAAAAGCAACAAGAGAACAGGAAAAATGGATCCAAATGGTGATAGATGACACAAATAAGACTAATCTAAGAATAATTGGAATAAGTGAAAAATCTGAAGACAACAGAAATGGTGTAAAAAACCTGTTCAGAGACATAATGGCAGAAAAATTCCCAAATCTAGGGAAAGAAATAAACATACATACAAGTGAGGTATATAGAATCTCAAATAGTCATGACCAAAAGAGAACCTCTTTATGTCACATTATACTCAAAGTACCAGAAGTGACCACAGGGACAAAATCTTAAAAGCTGTTAGAGAAAGGCAACAAATCACCTATAAAGTTAAACCCATTAAAATCACAGCAGACTTCTCTGTACAAATCTTAAAGTCCAGGAGGACTTGAAGCGAAGTGTTTCAAGCCTAAAATAGAACAACTTCCAACCCCAACTTAAGTATACTGCAAAGCTTTCCTTCAAAATTAACAGATAATGTATTTCCATGACCAGGAGCATCTCAAGAAGTTCATGAACAACAAGGCAGCACTACAAAACATTCTCAGACATATCCTAGAGAGATACAGAGGAGCCAACCATGCCGATAAGTCAAAAAGAATGGATACCCCTGGTGGGATGGGCAGCCAAGCAAAAGGAAATCAGCAACATGAAAATGATCCAATGACAAGAATAAGTCAGTGCGTCTCAGAAATAACTCTCAATGTGAATGGTCTCAATTCCCCAGTCAAGAGACAGAGATTGGCAGAATGCATCAAGAAACAAAACCCAATGATAGGTAGTATACTGAACCCATTTAATTAAAAAAAAAAAAAACCTCACAGATTAAAAATCAAAGGACAGAAAACAACATTTCATACAATAGAAACCTGGAAAAAAAAGCAGGAGTAGCTATCCTAATTTCAGACAATGTGAATTTCAAGCCAAGACTGATCTGAAGAGACAAAGAAGATCACTCATATTGGTTTAAGGGAATAATTCAATAAGAAGAGATAACAATCATAAAAAATATATGCACCAAGTATCACCACAGCCAACTTCATAAAATAAACCCTAAAGGACATGAAAAATCAGATAAACACCAATATAGTATGTAATGGGGGACCTCGATGTCGCACTGTCATAAATGGACAAATCAACTAGACAAAAAAATCAAAGAAACATCAGAGTTGAACCAAACTTTTGAACAAATGGACTTAATGGCTATCTACAGTGCTCTAACCAATAGCAACAGAATACACATTCTTAGCAGCACATGGGACTTTCTTGAAAATAGAGCACATACTAGCTCACAAAACATGCTTAAGTTTATGCAAAAGACTCAGAATTTTCCCATGCATATTATCAGATGACAGTGCAATGAAACTACAAATCAATGGCAACAGAAACTGTGCAAACACATGGAATTTAAACAGTACCTTCTTGAATAATCAGTGGGTCATGGATAAAATTAAAGAAGAAATTAGTTCCTACAGTGAAGTAACAGTGCCAGTATGATATACCAGAACCTATGGGACACAATGAAAAGAGTCCTAAGAGGAAAGTTTATAGTGTTGAATTCCTACATCAGAAAAACAGAATGAGCTCAAATAAATAACTAAATGATGTACCTCAGGATCTAGCCAAAAAACAAAACAACACAAAAACAACAAAAACTACTCCAAATCCAAAGCTAGTACAATGCAGGAAATTATAAAGATCAAAGCAGAAATTAATGAAATTGAGAGTAAAACAATACAAAGAATCAATGAATTGAAGACTTGGATGTTTGAAAGATTAAACAAAATAGAACCCTTAGCCAGTCTTATCAACATAAGGAAGGAAAAGACCAAAATCCATACAATTAGAAATGAAAAAGGCAGAATCACGGCAGATTCTGCCGAAATTCAAAAGATCATCGGTAACTACTTATAAAACCTGTAGTGTAGGGCCGGTGAGACGGCTCAGCGGCGTAAGCGCCTGCCTTGCAAGCGCGAGGGCCCGAGTTCGACTCCCGGATCCCACATACGAAAAAGGGGCTGGTGATATCGCTCAGCGGCACGGGCGCCTGCTGGCGCGCGAGGTCCTGAGGTCGACCCCCCGGTACCCACAAAAAAAAAAAAAAAAAAAAAACCTGTAGTGTAGTGAAATGGAAAATTTTGAAGAAATGGGTAGATTCCTAGATACATATGAACTACAAAACCTAATCTAAGAAGATATAAAAATCCTCAATGATCCAGTATCAGTCAAAGAAATTGAAAAAACAAAACAAAAAAAGCTACCAAGAAAAGCCCAGGTCCAGACAGATTCACTGCTGAATTTTTAAAGAACTTTAGAGAAGATCTAATAGCAGTACTTCTCAAACTCTTAAATGAAATTGAAAGAGAAGCAGTACTCCCAAAGTTATTATGGAAGCAAGCATTACCCTGATTCCAAAACCAGAAAAGGACCCAACTGAAAGAGAGAACTATGGGCCACTCTCGTCAATGAACAATGATACAAAAATCCTCCGTAAGACACTGGTAAACAGCATGCAGCAAATCATCGAAAAGATCATATATCATGAGGAAGTAGTATTTATTTCAGGCATACAGGGATGATTCAACATACACAAACCAATAAATATAACTCACCACATAAACAGATGCAGGCACAAAATCACACAATCATCTCAGTAAACACAGAAAAGGCATTTGACAAAATCCAACATCCATTCATGGATAAAACCACTGAAGAAATACATATGGAAGGTCTCTATCTCAATATGATAAATGCCATTGAGGTATGACAAACCAGTGGTCATACTACATGGAGAGGAGCGGAAAGCTTTCTCTTGAAGACCAGGAACAAGACGAGGATGTCCGGTATTACCGCTCCTGTTCCTTATAGTTCTTCAAACTCTAGCCAGAGCAATTAGACAAGAGAGAGAAAAGGGATGTGGATAGGAAAGCAAGAATTTAAGTCATCATTACTTGCAGGTGATATGACCTAGAAGACCTCCAGAAACTCCACCAAAAGTCTCCTAGAATTAATAACCAAACTCAGTAGTGTAGCAGGATACAAAGTGAGCACTCAGAAGTCAATAGCATTCCTGGATATCAATAATAAACTCATAGAGAAATAAGGGAAACAGTACCTTTCCCAATAGCATCAAGAGAAATGAAATATTTAGGAATTAATGTAACCAAGGAAGTGAAAGACCTCTACAATGAAAACTACAATACTATGAAAAAAGAGATTGAGGAAGACATCAGAAAATGGAAAGGTAGCACCTTTTCTTGGATAGCCAAGAAACTGATGTATTCAAAATGGCCTTACTTCTAAACTGTTACACAGATTTAATGTAATTCAAATAAAAATACCAATAGCATTCCTCACAGAACTAGAGAAAGCAATCCTAAAACTCCTATGGAACCAGAATAGACCTAGAATAGCAAAAGCAATTCTGGGCAAGAAGAGCAAGGCAGAGGCATCGCAATCCTGGACTTCAAGTTGTACTACAAAGCTACGGTGATAAAAACAGCATGGTGTTGGCTCAAAACAAAACAAAACAAAACAAAACAAAACAAAACCACCCAGACATGTGGATCAGTGGAAAGGATACAGGATATAGAAACAACTCCAAGCACATTCAGCAACTTTATCTTTGACAGAAGGGCCAAATCTTTTTGCTGGAGGAAATATAGCCCTTTTAACAAATGTTGCTGGGAAAACTGGCTATCCACATGCCGAAGATTGAACCTAGACCCGTATCTCTTACTATGCGCTAAACTAAAAATGTATCACATATCTAAATAGACAATAGAAATGTTCAATCTGCTGGAAGACAAAATAGGTGAAATTCCTGAAGATATGTGTAGGCAAAGACTTTCTGAACTGAACCCAGTTACAGAAGAAATAATACCAAGATCAGCAAATGAGATCACATCAAATTGAAAAGCTTCTGCACAATAGAGGAAACCGCTAACAGTGAAGAGACAACCCATAAAATAGGAAAACAATTTTGCCAGCTACTCTTGGCTAAAGGACTAATATATAAATAATATATTTATATATTATTCTAGAATATATAAAGAAAAATAAATTACAAATTCTAGAATATATAAAGAATATAAATTCTAGAATATATAAAGAAAAAAATTAGACCCCCCCCTAAATTTAAAGATCCAATCAAAAATTGATATCTGAAATGAGTAGACACTTCTCAAATGAATTACAAATAGCCAATAAATACAGTGGTAACTCGGTTCATGAACTTAATTCATTCTGTGATTCTGGAAAGGATGGCCACATGCTTGTTCGTGTGGGAAGGATGGCTGCAGTCGTGTTCATCACCCTTTGTAGAATGTGTGAACAAAAACAAAATTTTGCCAGATGCTTCTGTGTTACAAACAAAAACAAAAGCATTTGTGAACTGAGGTACCACCATACTTGAAAAAATGTTCAAGATCGCTGGCCATTTAATAAATACAAATTAAAACAACACTGAGATTCCATCTCACTCCAGAAAGAATGCCTGTCTTCAAGAAATCAACCAGTGGCAAATGCTGGAGAGGCTGTGGGGAAACAGGAACACTTCATTGTTGGTGCGAGTACAAACTGGTCTATCCACTATGGAAATCAGTATAGAGATTCCTCAAAAAACTAAAAATAGGAATTCCATTTGACTCAGCTCTTCCCCTTTTAGGTATATTTCCGAAAGAGTTAGACATCAAATCTCAGTGATACATGCATATCCATGTTTGTAGGAGCATGATTCAAAATAGTTAAATCCTGGAAGCAGCTTGTGTGTCCATCAACAGAAGAATGGAGTATACTTATACACAGTGGAGTACTACTCTGCCGTAAAAAAGGATAAACTCGAATTGATTGATGCACCGTGAGACCATAATGTTAAGTGTAGTAAATCAGACACTCCACAAGAAACATAAACATTATATACTGCACATATGCACTAATAAAGTGAAACATACCCGCGATAAAAGTAACTTTGTACAGAATTTATAAAAATGTGTGAGTTATAAAATTCCTTTCTCAGTCATAAATTTGGGCTGATTTATTTTTTCCAGACTTTGGACTCCTGAGGCAACTGGTGAGCTAGGCCAGGCTGCCAGTTTCATGTCACTGGTTGGCACTGATGATCTTGCAAGGAAGTGAATGCACATTGAGAAATCTCTTCAAAAAACAAGATGATTTTCAGTTTTTACTCTGAATACAAAAATAAATAATTTTAATCATATTTTATATGGATTCTTGTCATTTAAGAACTTATTATTACAGATAATTGACCAGGTGCAAAACATTTATAACGTGACATTTAGATATGTAAATGTGGTTTTTTGGGTCTCAGTAAAAAGTTGGAACTTTACTGTGGAATGAATCAAAAATGGACATGTGTTATTAGACTCCCTGGGTAAAAGACGTCTGTTCTAAGGTGACAAAGTTTCTTTGTTGTTGTTTTTCTAATTTATTATTTTAGTTCTTATTTATTTTTAAAGTGACAAAAGTTTCTTGTAAGTATAATGACTAAAATTGGCCCCTTCTGTTTGAAGCTTTCCAAATTACTTGCTTTCCATAGCTTTGTGGTCTACAAGTTACTCATATTGACACTGGTTCTAAATATCTTGAAATTTTTATTGAGGTGTAATGTTTTTCGTTTCATTTCTTCTTTTTTTTTGGCAGTAGTGGTTGTGCTAGGGATATTTGCCTTTTTGAGTTGGACTTACTTTGTTTAACCTGATGATTTCCAGTTCCATTCATTTTCCTGCAAATGATATAATTTCATTCTTTTTTATAGCTTAATAATACTCCATTGTGTATATACACTTTTTTTTTAATCCATTCTTCTGTGATGGGCACCTGGGCTGCTTCTGTACCTCGGCTATTATAAATCGCGGTGCAGTAAGCTTGGGTATACTGGTATCCCTGTGGTATTCGGACTTTAATTCCTTCTGGTATTACCCAAGAGAGCGGTATTTGTAGTCATTTGTAGGTACTTGTAGCTCTATTTTTAATTTCTTTTTCTTTTTTTTTTTTTTTTTTGTGGGTACCGGGGGTCGACCTCAGGACCTCATGCACCAGCAGGTGCCTGTGCCGCTGAGCGATATCACCGGCCCTTTTCTCGTATGTGGGTTCCGGGAGTCGAACTCGGGCCCTTGTGCTTGCCAGGCAGGGGCTTACACCGCTGAGCCATCTCACCGGCCCTAATTTCTTTTTCTTTTCTTTTTTTTTTTTTTTTTTGAGACAGGGTTTCACTGTGTAGTTCAGGCTGGCCCTGAACTCACTATGTAGCTCAGGCTGGCCTTGAACTCATGGCAATCCTCCTGCCTCGACCTCCCGAGTGCTGGGATTACAGCCATGTGCCACCACACCCAGCCTATTTTTCCTTTTTTGAGGAACTTCCATACTGATTTCCACAGTGGCTGTACTAATTTACATTACTAGCAGCTGAGTTCAAGGATGCCTTTTTCCTACATCTGTACCAGTATCTATTGTCTTTTGTATTCTTGATGATTGCTATTCTGACAGGTGAGATAGAATCTCAGTGTAGTTTTGATTTGGATTTCCCAAATGGTTAAAGATATTGAACATTTTTTCATACACTTATTAGCCAGTTGTACTTTTAAGATGTGTCTGTTCAACTTATTTGCCCGTTCATTGATTCTTTGACTTTTTGAGTTTTCTGTATTCTCTGTCAGAACAGGAGGTGGCAAAGGTTTTCTGTTCTGTAGGCCAGTGGTGTGAACCTATGGCATGCATGTTACTGTGTTGTTCTTTTAACACAAAAGATGTTAGTGTGTGAGTGAGTTGTTTTTTTCTGAACTAAAACCCCAACATTCAGGTTTAATTGCAGTATTGGCATTTTGTGATAAATAACTAGGTTTTGGGTTTCCGTTTGGTCCTGGGTCTCTAAAAGGTTCACCATCACTGCTATAGGCTTTCTTTGCTCTGTTGGTTTTCTCTCTTGCAATGCAGAAACTTTTTAATTTTATGTAGTCCTATTTGTTAATTCTTATTATTTCAAATACTATTGGAGTCCTATTCAGGAAATTTTAGCTGTGTCTATGGCTTCAAGTGTTTCCTCTATGTTTTCTTCTAGCAGTTTCAAATCTCAGATCTTTAGTGGTTTTTTTTGTTGTTGTTGTTGTTTGTTTGTTTGTTTTTTAGGCTTTTTTGTTTTGTTGGTTTTGTTTTATTTTTTGAGACAAGTTTTACCATGTGGTCCGACAGGTCTCACCATGTGGTCCAGGCTGGCCTCAAACTCACTGTGAGACCCAGACTGGTTTTGAACTCACAGTAATCCTCCTGCCTCAGCCTCCCAAGTGCTGGGATTACAGGCGTGTGCCACTACACCCAGCCAAAGTCTCAGATCTTTTATGTAGGTCTTTGAATGATTTTAAATTGATTTTTATACAGGTTGAGAGATGGGGATCTAGTTTTAGTCTTCTACATATGAATATCCAATTTTCCCAGTACCATTTGTTACAGAGCCTGCCTTTTCTTCAGTGTGTGCTTTGGATCCTTTGTCAGGAATCAGATGCTGCAGTTCCTTGGGTTTGTTTCTGTATCCTTTGTTACATTCCATTGGTCTAGGTATCTACTTTTGTACCAGTACCATGCCGTTTCTGTTACTATGGCTTTGTAGTGTAATTTGAAATCTGGTATTGTGATATAGTACCTCCAGCTTTGCTCTTTTTGCTTAGGACCACCTTGTTATTCTGGGTCTTTTGTGTTTCTATATGATTTTTTAGGATTGTGTTTTCTAGTACTGTGAAAATGTCGTTGGCATTTTGTTCGGAATTATATTAACTTTGTAGATTGCTTTTGGTAATACAGGCATTTACCAATAGTAATTCTGCCAATGCAGGAATGGGGAGGTCTTTCTACCTGCTAGTGTCTTCAGTTTCTTTTTTCAGTGCTCCATAATTTCCATTGTAGAGGTCTTTCATTGTCTTGATTAGGATGATTCCTAGGTATTTTTTTTTAAGCTATCGTGAATGGAATCATTTTCCTGATTTCTTTCTCAACTAGTTCATTATTGGTGTATAGAAAAATCTATTGATTTTTTAATGTTAGTTTTGTATCCTGCCTTGGTCATTTCTTATCAGTGTTGCCCAACTTTGTTGACTATCAGAGTTCCTGAGTTTTGTATACCAGGTGGACTCAGTCATAGTGAGTGGGCTAGAATTTGTGCTGTCCATCACCCTTTCTCCCTCGTCTCTGATGCAACCGCCCACCTGTCAAGTACCCCATAAATGTTTAGTTATCATGTGCTAATTTTTTAAAAATGCACACAGGTTCACAAAGATAATGTGTCCAAGGATGTTTACCACAGTGTTTGTAATACTTTTAAAAAATGGAAACATTTCAAATATCCATCAGAGAATTTGGTGAATACATTATATTATAACCACACATATGAAAAATAAAGTGTGCAACTTAATGGTTGTTAGTATTTTTACAGAATTGTACATCAGTCTAATTTTAGAACATTTCACCCACCCCGAAAGAAGCCTGGCATCATTGGCAGTAGCTTCTGTGTTCTCCCCACCCTAGGTCTATCCTCACCCTTCTCTTGTACCTCCAGCCCCTGGCAGCAGTTAATCTCCTTTCTATCTCTACAGGTCTGTGTGTTCTGGATATTTTATAAATGGAATCATACAACATGTGTTTTGTGACTAGTCTTTTCTACTTAGCCTGGTATTTTCAAGATTCATTCATGTTGTAGCATGTATCAATGCTTCATTTCTTTTCATTGCCAACTAATATTCCTTTATATGGATATACCACAGTAAAATTCTTTTGTATAGACATGTCACAGTCCATTTGTGGATTCACCAGTTGATAGGCCTGGGGGCTGTTCCTGTTTTTTTCTGTAGTAGTGCTGCTATGATGTTTTTTTCCCTGCCAAGTTTCGAGTGTACCTAGGTTTCCATTTCTCTTTGGCTCCTGGGTGGTATGGAACATCTTGCTTTCCAAAGTGGTTTTGCCATAGAACACCTTTTACTACTTGATTTGATAATGCTACACCTTCTGAAATAATAATAATCTTTCTCCAGGGTCAGCAATTCCCAGCATTGCTCACGGATCCCTCTCTCTCAGGCCAAGGAGGATCAGGCTCACCACAGGTTATATTGGTGAGCCACACCCCACAGTCATCATCAGCCACTTGTGAAGAAATAGCTTACCAGGTATGGAGTGTCTTTTCTTCACCTGTGTACACTGGGAAGGGGTGGAGGTAGAGAACCATGTGGGTGGCCTGGGCAAGTGGGGCTGGCCGGGAGGGAGTTCCCAGCCGAACCCTGAGCAAAGCGGGGTCCAGAGCTCTGAGGGCCTGTGGGGGATATGTCAGACGATGGATCTTTGGTTGTAGTCTCTGAGATTTGTTTAGGAAGTATGGTTTAGTACCACAGACTTGGGTGGGATGCTTCATATTGTGATATATGTCTTCAGCCTGTTAGTATCTTGTTTGCCTTCTGATCAGACTTCATGTAGTCATTTACTTACATGTAGTTCTTGTAGATTTTCTTGTAACACCTTTGCTTATTCTTTTAAGTCTTATTACAGTTTTACATATACATATGCATATGCATATATATTTGGGTACGACCTGTTTCTCTCTCTTTTTTTTTAATGGAGTGTTTACCATGTGCCATGCACATTTCTAAGCACATTTTATTTAGGTCTCATGTTAGCCTGTATATTGTTATAGTTGGGTAAGTTGAGGCACAAGACACAGGGAAGAAACATAATTTGCTTGTAGGGAATTGAACCATAGAACTATTGCTTTGACCACATGTTTGGGCAATTCTTCAATAAGATGATTTTTTTTTTTATGTGGGTACCGGGAGTTGACCTCAGGACCTCGCTTGCCAGCAGGCGCCCATACCACTGAGCGATATCACCTATCAGGGCACAGCATTGCTTGCCAGCTACCCTGGAGGACGAGACAGGAGGATCAGACGTTTGTGGCCAGCCTGGGCGACGTAGTAAGACCCTGTGTCAAAATAAAACATAAAAAGGACTGGGGATATCGCTCTGCACTTCAGTCTCCAGTACCGAAAAAAAGAAAGACAATCTGTGCTGAGGTGACAGTGTGTGTACACTCAGTGTAAAATTGTCTCTGGCACAGGAGCTGCAGATAGACTGCCTCCTGGCTGGCCTGTCTTTACAAAAGTGAAGTAACTACCTTCTGTCTGACTGTTCCTAGGAGGACCCAGAGACTGGACCTGCAGGGCTGAAAGCTTGAAGTTAGCAAATCAAGGAGGCTTTATCTAGCAGAAGCCTGTCTTCTGGCAGTTGAGCCTTCGTTCCTTCACTCACTGCTTGAAGACACATTACCCTTTTTTGAAATTATTTTTTTTCTGTTGGAAAAGAGCATACACTCGCTGCCAGGTTCCTGAGGCTCTCTTTCCTGGGCACTTGGTGTGTGTTATTTAGTGTGGACATCACTTCAAATCCGTGAAGTGTCCAAGCATCATTGCCACATTTCCCCCATCGTAGATAGGGAACTGCGATGCAAGGATGACTTTGGATGACCAAGGTGCACTGGTCAGAGCCAGGGCTCCCTGTGAACCCAGGTCTGTCTTACTCCACACAGAATGCAGGCCTAGATATTTATGCTGAGTTTCCTGTTAATTGGAATCAGCTGGTCTCCAGTGGGACCTTCTTAGTAAGAAGTTAGCGTGTTGGAGGGAGATTTGGGGTCAGCAGGGTGGTTATATGCCCAGGGGCATATGGGAGTAGCATTCCTTGAAAGGTCTGCCTCGTTTTAAGTAACAGCCAGTTACTGAGCTCCTGCCAGGGCCAGCCACCAGATACAGAGGCAATCAGGTCCATAAGAAGTCTTCCTGGGCTAATTACAGCATGGCTGCAAGACTGGTTTCATGGGGAAGAGAGCTGTATTGCTCTTTTCTCTGCTTCTTGACAGCCAATTTGGTGGAGTAAATAGATAAACTTCTACCCTGAAACCCCCACTGCCTCTCTAGGTTCAGAATAATCTGGTCTGGGAAGCAGATTGTTTGTGGCTCTGGCGGAGTGTATGTCTCACTCCGGACCTTAAAAACCACATCACATTCAGTCTGTCATGTGCATCCCCTCTCCTTTTGGCAAGTATGAGTTTAGCAATTTTCTACTAAAATTGAATTCACTTTGTGTTCTGATTTTCATATACACAGTTGTGAAAATCAGCAGAGCATTGATGATCTACTCCACAGTAGTTGTAGAAACATGACTTAAAAGTGTTATTTCTGATGTGATGGTCTACTGATTCTTGGTTATGCTAACAATTATTTTGCAGAAGTAGTTTTCAAAGTTTAGTTTGTGTTTTCTTTGAATGAAATAGACTATTGTGTTGATTTCTTTTTTCTTTTCTTATTTTTCTTTTTCTTTTTTGAGATAGGGTCTTGCTGTGTAGTTCAGACTGGCCTTGAACTTACTGTGTAGCCCAGGCTGGCCTCAAACTTGCAGCGATCCTCCTGCCTCAGCCTCCCAGGTGCCAGGATTACAGGCATGCGCCACCACACCCGGCATCTGTTGATTTCTCATGACTGAAATGTTTGATTCAGAAACAGTTATTCTGTATTTCAGTTATGATGACTGTTGGTAAATATTTCAAATGGAGAATATTAGGCAGCACTGTTAACTAAAGATTTCGTTTTAATGTTCATTGCATACTGTTTCTTTTAATCACATAGTTTTATTACTTGCAGTTGTAGAGTAGTTTTGGGTTTTTCAGTTATTCCAGGGATTTTCAAATTATTTTGACTCATGAGAAATGTATTTTATGCAGTGACCGTATTGCCACATGTGTGTTTGTTTTATTTTCATACACAGATATATGTAGACACACACACCCAACACAAGTGTTAGCCAGTTATGGGGGCACACGCCTGCCATCCCAGCAGTCTGGGAAATTGAGTCAGAAGGATCACAAGTTCGAGCCTAGCCTGAGCAACTTAGCAAAACCCTGACTTAAAATTAAGAATTAAAAAAAGGAGAGAGGGGTCTCAGGGAATAGTTCCATGCAAACACCATAGGTCCAGTCCCCAGAACCACAAAACAAAAGAAAAAAACACCTGCTCTGTGATATGACACATATTTACAGTGTCTTTTCTCTTCTGAGCTTTGCTGTTTTGTTCCTTTTTTTCCATTTCCCCTTTTTTTTAATTATAGCAAAAATTACATGACATTTCTACCTTGTAGAAATTGTTCCTAAATATTTCTTCAATGTTTAACCATTTCTTCATGGTCTAATATTATGAAAAAGTATAGGATAAACTAGGGATAAAAATATTTCTCATAAATTTTCCTTATAATTGTTTCATTAAAATCATTATATAGAGACTTACACCCACAAAACTAGTCTGTTGTTTCTGTAAGCTAAGGAATAAACCCTTTGTACTTCATTATTTTTTTAAGTGATGTAGCATCCCATTGAAATGATTTGAAAAATCTACTGATTGGTTGGGACCCACAGTTCAGGAGAAATACTTTAGCTTAATCAAAGCTAAAGACACTGTTCGCTGTTAGGGAGTATTTACAGTGCATTTTGCTGAGAAGGATCTTCTGCCAAAGCAACAGCATTTGTGAAGCGGTATCATTGATACTACTCCAGTCTAAAACTACTGCTGCTGATCAGCATCCGTTGAATGTGTGCCGTGTGTCAGGCGTGTTCTCAGCACGTGTACCTCACATATACCTGGGTTTGTCTTCGCCCTGATAGGGAGACCTTGTTCTGCCTGTCATTGCTTCTTCACTGAGAAAATAAGCGCAGAGGGGCTAAGTAGTCAGCCCAAAGCCAAGAAGGCAGTGCTGGAGTGAACCTGCACCTGGTCGGTGCAGCTGCAGAGTGCACTCACTAACCCTGTTCTGTTATCTCAGTTTTTCTTAGCCAGTATATAGTAGATTTGAAGGGTCCCAAGGCAGCAGTGTACATTCTGGTCTAACAGAATGTGGGTGTCCTTGGTGTCTTTGCTAAGGTGAGGGAATGCGTGGGGTTGTAGCTGCACCAGTGTTAGGTACACACCTGTTGCTGCCTGGCTTGTCTGCTGGTTCAGAGACCCCACTAGTCCAGTAATCACAGAACTCCTGACGTACTCCAGGTGACTGATGTCTCTGCCCAGCTGGCCCCTGGTGACCAGCCTGAGAAGGAATGCCCAGCGCACCAGTGCCTGGAGTGTGACCGCACCTTCTCATCAGCTGCGGTACTGATGCACCACAGCAAGGAGGTGCATGGGAAGGAGCGCATCCATGGCTGCCGCATCTGCAGGAAGGCCTTCAAGCGTGCCACGCACCTCAAGGTACATGCCTAAGGGATGGCACCCACAGGTCCTGGTAGCAGAAATAAAAGACCCTGTTTTGTTCTGATGAAGAGGTCAGTAATGTAAATGTGTATAGCAGGTTCTTCAGTAATGGTCACTATGGTGTGCAGTTGGGTGGATTACATATTCATGTGCAATTCAGAATCAGTTTTTAATGCAGATTAAAATAACACTGGAGCATCATTTTTCACCTGTCAGGCTGAGGGAGACGAACAGAGCTGTCAGCACACAATGTGGAGCCTGTGGCCTGGCAGGAGTTCTCATGGGGGAAGAAGTGATACCTGTACACATGTTTGTGCTCACCTAGGCCACCAGCCTTGAGGTGCCCCTGTACTGCACAGTGTTTATACACAGGTGTGGCTGCCGTGAGGGGAGACAGAACGGGTGGACATCCCCAGGGAAGTAAAAAGCATGAGGAAGAGCTGTGGGTGGCAATTCAGATGAGGCCCCATGATGCCCAGCTCAGGGCCTCTCTTTACAAGGGAACACTAAGGAAGAGGGTGAAGCCAGGTTGAAGCCTGGTAAATGCTCCTGCAGCAGGCAGTCCAGGTCATCATCCACAGTCGCCAGTCACATTGGTATATGTCCTGGCTACATGACACTTTCCCTTCCCAAACCACCTAATCTGCACCAGATTGTGAGGCAAACATCACACAATACCCAGCTGAGAGATGTCCTGCAAAATACCTGACCCCCTTCAGAACCATCAAGATCATCAAAAACAAGGAGAGACTGAGAAGCAACCAACAGGAGCCTCAGGAGCCACGATGACCACATGTGTGTGTCCTGAATGGGGTCCTGGACAGAAAGTGAACATTAGGAAAAAACTAGAGAAAGGAGAATCAAGTGTGGACTTTAGTTATTAATGTGTTAATAACACACATCCTACATTAATAGAAAATGTTAACAATAGGGAAACCCGGGAATGTAAGAGAGGTGGTTATACGGTGCTCTGTGCTCTCTGCTCAGTTCTTCTGTGAATTCAAAACTGTCCCTAAACAGTCATGTCAGTAAAAATCAGTTCTGTATGTGGGAAGGCGTGACTACAGAGCCAGTGTGCAGAAAGGAGGAAGTGTGTGCATGCAGGCTGCGGACACAGCCCCCACGGTGCTTTCCAGGGGCTGCTGCCTGGGCCACTGGGAGGGTGGGGCGGAGCCGCCTTAGTCAAATGGGACTTAGTCAAATGCTCTGAGAGGACATGCATGTGTGTGGACCCTAGGGCTCAGTGGCGGGGGTAGGGGTGCTTGTTTTAGTGTATGTACTCCTCTTGTTTGTTGATTTTTAATGAGTGTAGAACTAGAAGAAGAGTTCTATTTAAATGAGCAGTTCCTTTCTGAGGAACTGTAATGCTTGGATCCTTGCCATCCATGTACTTTTTTTTTTTTTTTTTTTTTTTTTTTTTTTTGTGGGTACCGGGGGGACGACCTCAGGACCTCACGCGCCAACAGGCGCCCGTGCCGCTGAGCGATATCACCGGCCCCTTTTTCGTATGTGGGTTCCGGGAGTCGAACTCGGGCCTTCGTGCTTGCAAGGCAGGCGCTTAAGCCGCTGAGCCGTCTCACCGGCCCATCCATGTACTTTTTCATGAGTGCAGAATAGAGGAAGTGGTGCTGGGTGAATTGTTCGTCAATGGTGTCGCTGTTGCTGGCCTCATCTGGGAACTTGGCTGCAGCTCCTCCTTGTGCCTGCTCTGTAGAGACCTCCTCAGGGGCCCAGGGACCATGGAGCCTTTATCCTTCCTCATATTTGTTCTTCCCTCCCTGTCCCAAAGGAATCCTGCCTCATTTCAGCTAGTCACCCACATCCAACAGAGCAAGATCTTACCGTTTTTCTGGGGAAATGCAGCTCATAAGTGTTTCTTTAAAACCATCCACTGAAAGTGGCAGTGTTCTCTGATGCTCCACATGCTTTCCTCCTCTGGAGATGACTGTAGGTTTATGGAGGTATCCTTCCAGGCCAGTGGGTAGTCTGTTCCCCGGAGAGCACCTCACCATTCCTTCTGGTTAGCACACCTTGAGTGCCTACTGTTTGCAAAGAAAATGGTCCTAGAAGCAGAGGCTCCATCCTCAGAAAGTTGGAGTTATGTGTCATTATACTAAGCATGGTACACCAGGATTGAGCAGGGAAGGGTAAGTTCCAGTTGTTTACAGATAGGCACAGTGCAGGGGCATTGTGGTTACTGTACTGGCTTAGAACACCCCCTCTGAGGCCCTGGCTCTGCGTGTCTGTGATGTGGGGAAGCTTTCTGACCTCTGGAGTTGAGTTTTCTGCCTCCCTCTTGTCTATGACAAACCTCATAGGCTGCGCTGGGCACTGAGGAGTGGAGTGCTTGGAGCTGTGACACAGAGCTCACGTTGGAAGTACTATAGAGGTTCTCTTCCCTCTGAGCTTTGCTTTAAAGGAAGAGTGCAGCCTAAAAACTACTCTATCAGGATAATCAGGCACCTTGTAAAACATGGGAAAATAGCCATAGGGATAGCCAGAAGCCTGCGGCATGGCGTATGTCAGATCTCTGAGAAAAACTTCAGTCATACAGATGCAGGGTTCCTGACAAACCGATAATCACAGAACACCCACAGTGCAGAATTACATCATGGCTGCAGAAGATTTTTGGTTCCTTGCGAGGCAGTAGTCCCGTAATTGGAAGAATCTTCTCAAGTTGTAAGTGTTTTGACGGTGGTCCTGGGTCTGTAGACCTGTGGAACTGCCTGTAGACCGGCTTCCAGGTGGATTTGTGTGTAGCGAGGGGAAGCAGAGCAGCTTCGGCGGTCTCTCACTGGACTCGTGGTCTGTGGTCTCCTTTAGCCTGGACCACAGCCTAATGAGGAGAAGCTGGTGCCTTTTTGAACACAGACCTGCCAAGGCCACAGACCTTGTAAGCAATTCTGTCGGGTTGGCGCCTGGGTCTTCTTGACAGCCTGCTGTTACTGCTAGTAGACTCATCCTTGAAAGCACAATCAGAGATGAGCCTTTGGGTGACCCTGGTCACTGATGTGGGTTTTCAGGATGGTTTGATTTTCCTTTGCTGTTCTAAACCTCTGAAGTTCTGTTATGCTGTAATATACACTTGGTTTCTCTGCCTTCTGCCAGGAGCACATGCTGACACATCAAGCCGGCCCTTCCTTAAGCTCTCAGAAGCCAAGAGTGTTCAAATGTGATACTTGTGAAAAGGCGTTTGCCAAACCAAGCCAGCTGGAGCGACACAGCCGCATTCACACAGGTAATAAGATGTGATGTGCTTTTATATTATTGCTCTTGGAAGTGGGCTTCTTTGGTGACAAAATACGAATCAGCATGTAAGTACCCGTGTGCAGTAGAATGTATCATTTCCAAAGCAAGGCCCGTGTGTTCCATTTTCCTCTGCTCTCTCTTTGGTGACTTTGGGGATTAAACTCAGTCCTTTGCATTGAGCTACACTGCCAACCCTTTTTATTTTTTGAGACAAGGTCTGAGTTGCTAAGTTGTGACAAAATCCCCTAATTTTGGATGAATTTATCATCTGCTTTTCAAGTAGAGACTTTGCTGTTTGCATTATCTCTATGGGGAATCAAACTCGTGAGGGGAGCCCTCCCCAGCCCCCCAGGCCTGCCTACTCTTTCTCTACTACCAGCAGACTTTTCTTCTCTCCTGCTCTCCTATCACTGCCCACATCTGCTCAAGCTTCTTGTGCCAGAGGAAAAAACAACAAAGCAAATAAACGAGCCCTCCTGACTCTTGGACCTTCTCTCTACTCTGCTTCGACACTTGTCTCTGATGAGTTCCCAGGACCATGGGTCCTGCTGGCTACTTCTGCCAAGAGCTGTGCATTGTTCTGTCCCTCTGCCCCATCTGCTGCAGGTGTCACTAAGACCTCTGCCTCCCCAGTCCCTGTTTAGAGGACAGCCAGGCTGAGAGACCATGTGAGGCAAATCTGAACATATCATCCCCTTCACCCTTTGGGGAGCTCAGTGTCCTCCTGCACCCCACCAGGCCAACCTGAGCCACGTTTCTTCCTTCCTCGAGTTCTTGACTCATCCCCTGCTGGGTTCCCACCTCTTAAGGCAACATTTTCTCTGCCTGCAGTTGACCTCTCAGCCCTTCTCCCTGGGTCTTCTTAAGTCTCAGCTTCAGGGTCAGCTTGCAGCTCTCTCTCTCCAGGAGACTTCTGTAACTCCTGGTGTCACAAGACTGCCATGTAGTGCCCTTCACATGTGGCCTTTTCTGACCTGCAGACTCTGGGCACATGGAGTCCAGGGGCCTTGTTCTAGGCTGTGGCCTTGACTGTTGGTTCAGATCCTGGCACTCACCAGGTGACAGCATGTACTTCCTGAAAGAAAAACAAGCTTTCGTATTATAATTTCATAATGCATTTATTCAGAAACAAAGATGAACTACCCTTTGCCTTTAGAATCAAGCATGCGTTGAGAAGGGATTGGAGAACATCACTCAACACATGTTAGCATGTACATTAGAAACACAGAGATGAATAATAGTACCACAAATCCCTTTATAGACCAGAGCGAAGATCTTAGGAAATGAACTGTGACCTTCAACCTTACCCAGAGATTGGCAGCTCAGTGTAAAATAAGAATGCCACGCATTCATATTTAGCTAGATTTGACATTTTACCATCAATCTCAAGGTCTGTTTGTGTTCTTCGTTAAATATTTCTGTAATATATCTAAAACTTAGTGGTTTAATGATTTGTGTCTCTGGCTTTAATGTGACTCTTTCCATTCCAGTTTCTTAAGTATTCATTGCTAATGAAACTGTGGACCATTAAATATTTAAATACTTTCATTTGATATTTTAAATGTATTTATATTTTTGTTTAGGTTTTCTATTTTTTCTTTGTAATTAAGATATGGCAGTAACATCTGACTTATCTTTATAGTTATGTGGATCATAAGAACTGATGTTGGGCTGGTGATATAGCTCAGCGGCATAAGTGCCTGCCTGGCAAGCGCGAGGTCCTGAGTTCGACTCCCGGTACCCACATACAAAAAAAGGGCCAGTGATACTGCTCAGCAGCACAAGCGCCTGCTTGCAAGCACGAGGTCCTGAGTTCGACCCCTGGTACCCACAAAAAAAAAAAAAAAAAAAAGAACTGATGTTAAACTTGGAGCAGTATTTTAAAAGATGTTTTGATATGAAAACATTCCACTTGATAGCCTGCTTATAATTAGTAAATATCGGGGCCGGTGAGATGGCTCAGCGGCTTAAGCGCCTGCCTGGCAAGCGCGAGGGCCCGAGTTCGACTCCCGGAACCCACATACGAAAAAGGGGCCGGTGATATCGCTCAGCGGCACGGGCGCCTGTTGGCGCGCGAGGTCGTGAGGTCGACCCCCCGGTACCCACAAAAAAAAAAAAAAAAAAAAAAAAATTAGTAAATATCTAACAACATCTAATACTCCTTGGTGATAAGCATTTTGTCATGTTCTCATTTTTGGTTGAAGTAGTAGCTAGGGACATTCCTCCTCTGCGAGGTCATTGAGCCCTCCTTCCCACACACATGGCCCCAAGGGCCTGGAAATGTGGTGCCCAGCTGGTGAGCCAGGCCCCGGTGCTGTTGCTTCTGTGAAGCTCCGGTCCTGCCCTCTTGCTCCCTAGCACTCAGACCAGCGTCCTGGGCTGGAAGTAGGCTTCTCCGCTGCAGCCTGTCTTGCTTATCTGACAGACCGCCTAAGCTCTGAGTGATTTGGGAAGGTTTTATAACTGTTCTACATCATACTAGATTGGCTGAGCTATTAAAAGATGCAAGGGGTAGGAGTAGGATTAGTTTTCTCTTGTTCCATAAAAGATTCAGTTGCTTCAAACGGCCTCCTTGGCTATGCCGCAGTGTTCGGGTCAGCAATACAGGTGGGCCTGATTGGGTCTCTGCTAAGGGTCTCACAGGCCAGAGGTGGGCTCAGCCCTTTGTGTGGATGCTCTGGAGAAGACTCGCTTCCAGGCTCCTCCAGGTTGTTGGCAGAGCCCAGCTCCTCATGGCTGTGGACTGCTCCTAGCCGGAGACACTGCTTTTAAGGACTATGTGATTATACAGGCCCCTGCTGATCTTGCTTCTCACTCCAAGGCAACTGGTGAATGACCTTACATCATCTCCCTTTGTAACTAAACAGTCAGAGGCATGAAGTCCTTGCATCCACAATCTTTAGGACCTGCAGAAGGCTTGGGCCATCTTTAGGTGTCTGCCCACCTTGGGATGCTAAGATAAAGCCTCATTTGCATGGCCACTGAAAAGAAGGAAAAACAGACCCAGCGCCATGTATTATGAGAGCTGTGAGACACAGAGCAGGGCCCTTCAGAGCACAGTGTGAGCAGGAGGCCATCCTTTGGACAGATGTGGAAAACCTCGTAGGCAAAGGGGAGGGAGACGCTGTGCCACCCCCAGGGCGCCGAAAGCTTGGGGAGTGGGTAGGGAGGCGGAGGCAGGTCCTAAAGGAGGCCATACTGTTGAGACCCTGCTAGGCCTCTGCAAGATCGATGTCTGGTGTGTACTGTGACATTCACCTGAGCAGCTCCCGTCAGGCCCCAGACGTGGCCGCTCTTCCTTTCGGTCTTTAGTATTTATGTTACCTTCAAAGCAATTAAATGTCACTTTAACAAGTACTGTTAAATCGTACTTTTAATTAAATGGATTTGATAGTCTCATGTCTTTTGTTTTTGCTTTACTATATGAAATGTGTTAGAAACTTTTTTGCTTAAACCGTGTGTGTTCTACTTTCATTTCTAGTTGTTTCTGTGCCTCTCAGTAACTTTTGATTGAAGTTTTATGTCTTAGTATGGAGTGGCTTTCCCGGAATCCTGTTAATTAGCAGTAACAGCAGCAGGAAAAAAATCACTGTGATCCTTCTAAGAAGTGCACACTCCAAAATGAACCTTTTTCACACGTGCTGCCCAGTGCGATCTTTTCAGCGACACTGATGTGGTGCCTTTCCTGCACAGGGGAGCGGCCGTTCCACTGCGCACTCTGCGAGAAGGCCTTCAATCAGAAGAGCGCGCTGCAGGTGCACATGAAGAAGCACACTGGGGAGAGGCCCTACAAGTGCGACTACTGTGTCATGGGCTTCACGCAGAAGAGCAACATGAAGCTGCACATGAAGCGGGCGCACAGCTTTGTGGGTGAGCGGCCACACCCTCAGACGGCCTGGGACACCCTCGCCGTCTCGTGTGTGTTGTTCCCTTCAGTTCAGATAGCAGTCCCAGGTGTGTGTGGCACAGCCTCAGCTCATGGGAAGAAGAAAGCCTGGTTTGGAGAGGCCCTGAGTGGTAAAGTCAGGAATGGGCAGAGCAGGCCTGGAAGCCCATGCTTTTGCTGATTTAGTATGAGTATACGCCTGCACCACCTAATGGCATTTCAGTCAGTGACGGGCAGGGTGTGTGACAGTGGTCCGTCCCGTAAGATGGTATCACCTGTTGCATTTGGCCATCTTAGCTCATGTAAGCACACTGGCCACGATCCTGCAATGACAGAATAACTTAGTGCATTTCTTGGAACATGTCCTTGTAATTGTGATACTACTATGTGTGCACTGCCCTTCACACACATGTGGACAAACAGAATTTGAGGAGATTAAGTTTCTGGTTTATTTTGATAAGATGACAGGAATATGTTGGGAGACAGGTAGCCACTCAGAACCTCAGCAAACACAGCTTCCTGAGTAGCTTGTTCCTCACTAGAGCTTTCTGTAGTGAGCAGTCAGTGCCCAGGCAACCCAAGCATCATTTCCACATCTGTCTTCACACATCCTGGAGGCCCTTTCCCAGCAGGGTATATAGGTCATGGGCTGTTTTAATGCCCAGGGGTCAGGGCCAGCCTGGTGTCTGCAAGGATCAGGGTTGGCCTGGCCTCTGCGTAGCAACAGGGAGGATCTGCAGGACTCGAGGCCAGTCTGGCATCGGCATGGGGGTAGGGGTCTGCAGACGCGAGCCTGCATTCTCTCTTCTCAGCACAGCCTGCACATGGGCCTCCATTTCTCTTTGCGATCCACTGACATTGATGTCACTGAAGCAGGGATGTCAGGTGTGACTTGCTGTGTCTCTCGTGCTCCTCTGTGTTTCTCTAGCCATAGTATCTTTATTAAACAGAGGAACGATAATGAGTGACTTAGACCAGGCTACCCTGGTAGCAGGAGCCGTGCAGAGGAGGGATGTGAAGTATTTTATCATAGTGGACAGAGCCCCTGCTGAGATCAGTGAGTTTCAGTTTTATTCAGTTGTTTGAGACGGTGTGCTCTGTGAATGCGGTGAGGCCTTTATGCCCGGTGGGGTCACATCTGGAGGGATGGAACACTTTATATTGTGGGGAGTCTTTGAGGAAGGAGAGAAGGGTTATTTTTCTCCCTATCATGTACACTGTAGGGCAGTGGTAGTGAACTTATGGCACACATGCCGCAGCAGGCTGTTGCTGTCACTGAAAGCTCTGAGAGGTTCGCCATACCTGTGGCAGGGCTTCCTGTTTTCCTTTCTGTTAGAAAAGCCACAGGTGTTGGTGCTCGTCATTGATTCCGTATTGACATAGCCTTTATGGGCTTGGGTGCCTGTACCAAGCACGCCGTTCACACGCACATCACAGTGACTGCTACTGACAGACATGGCTAGTTTTTTCCCACTGGGATGGAAAGCAGATCAAGTTAGAGGTTTCTTGTCTCTATTTCCTGGGACAAGAAATGTGAATGTGAATCCTGTCCTGTTACTGAAGGTCTGAGGCCTGCTTTCTCTTTGCTGCCTTGCAGGAACCTTGCAAGCGGCCACTGTTCCACAGGAGCAGGACGGAGAGGAGCTGCGGACGCTGCACCTGGAGGAGGTGGTGCAGGAGGCTGCGGGCGAGTGGCAGACCCTCACCAATGTGTTCTGAGGCGGCGAGGGCACCTGCAAGCGCTTGTGGAGCAATGTTGGCGAAGAACAGAGCACTCACAATTTCTATTTTAAAGCTTCAAGTGTTAAAAATGTACCACAATAGTTTTTTAGCTACAAAATTATCTAAAGAATCATTGTCTTTCAGAGACTTATAGGAAAAAAAATACTGGGAAAAATGTAACTGCATTGTTCTCATTTGTCTACAAATCACTGAACTCAGGTACTACAATATTCAGTTTCATCTTTTCCATGGCCAGTGTATCTAGTTAAAAGGAAATTAACTGGATCTTACTATTATTGTAGTGTGATTTCTTTGTATTAGCAAAGACAAAAGTTAACATGAACAAAGTATGTAAGATTTTCCCTCATGCTTTCTGTTATAAGAAGCATTGCTTATGAAACAAACATAAGATAGGTGCATGAAGTTCACAAAAAATGTCGTAACACACAGGGAAGTTTTTCCACTTTTTACTCTGTGCATTTTGAAAATTAGTAGCAATTGACTCTTTTTAGCCTACCCTAAGTTAATATAACTAATACCTTGAGAGATGGCTGGACCAATTCTCTCTCCATCAGAAATCTAATCCCTAGTTAGAATGCAGGATCTGGGGTGCCAGCAGGGGGAATCGAGGAAACCCGAGCCCCCAGTGAGGACCAGCTGTCTGCACAGGGCGGTGACTCACTTGCTGCGTGAGTCTGCTCCGTCGTGTGGGTCAGATCATGGCGGAAGCACAAGCCATATGCTGCAAGGGGAAAATGGCAGAATTGTCCCTGTCCACCTCAGTACGTAAGTTTACTTGTATTTTAAAGTTAAGAGCGTATGAAAACCCCGTGATTTCCTCTTCATGCATAAAGAGATGTGCTTTTTATTTCAGGGAATTCTTTAGTGTCATCAGCGGTGCCATATTAGACACGTCCCAAACCAAATCCCACCTGTGCTGGGGCAGAGTGCACACGTTGTTCCTGCAGCATTCCAAAGATGGAAGGTTCTCTACTTCATGTTACTTTTCCTTTGAAATTATTTATATGTTCTATATATAAATACAGATGTACATAGACAAATATATGGGCCTCTGTGTGGCTGAACAGTATATTTTGTAAATAGAAGCACTAGTCCCCATTGCAGAGAACGCATCCGAGGCTCACGTACCGACGAGCACTTCAGATCGGTATTGTGTTCATTTTATTAATAAATGGATATCTTTTTCACTGTAACATAGAGCTGGGTTTTATTTTTTTCCTGAAAAATAATTGCCTTTATTTTCTCTCTTTGCCTCCTTGGTTTCAGAAGAGAGTAGTTTTATTATAAATATTGTATGGACTTTGTATATTAAAAGAGAAGCTCATTTCAGATTCCTAAAGAAAGAGACATTTCACTGTTATTTTGAAAGGGCATCTTTTGATTTTGTTGTTCACTTTTGGCGTTTGTATATAAGTAATATTGGCAGTGACATGAAGACTTTTGTTATGTGAAAATATTTAAGTCAGAAATATTACCTTCTTTTTCCAAACTACTTTGTGTATTGTATATTTTTTTAAGAAAAGAAAAGCCTTATTTGACTTCTTGTGATACTGGACTTATTATAAATCCTGACGCTCCCTGAATGTCAGTGTGTTCACCTGGCTGTGGTAGTATTTTCAGAATAATTGTAATTGTGCAAGAGTTTTAAAGGCTCTGCTTTTAATGCACTTTTTCTTTTATAGTTTTGTATTAAAATATTTTAGAAATGTTAATTTTAGTGAACAAATATCCCTAAAGTTGGAATTATGAGAATTTTAAATCTCTGTTCTTGCTGGGTTATTTATTTTGCTTTTAGCATTAAATGTCATCTCAGGACATCTCTAAAAAGGTATTAAATTCTTACTTGTATAGAGAGCATAGTTTAGTGACTGTACTGGTTAATTGTTGTTTAAGTAAGGCCTTAACAGGTGAACCTGAAGCCTACTTTTATTTTGCTTAAAGAAAAAAAAAATCTATCAATCCATTTTGTGTCTTTTCTCAATTTATTAGCAGGCAAACACAAGACATTTGTGTATTGAATTTACTTCCTAGTCATAAAAGCTGCTTCTTTGCAAAACATTCCTTGGAAATATAAAGTGTTTGAAACGTCATTTCACTTGAATCTTTGTGGTTTACAAGGTTGATCTTTGTACTTTACTAGTTGATTAAAAAGTTGTTTTAGGGGCCGGTGATATAGCTCAGCGGCACAAGTGCCTGCCAGGCAAGCGCGAGGTCCTGAGTTTGGTTCCCAGTACCCACATTAAAAAAAAAAAAAAGTTGTTTTAGGAAAGATTTCTAGCCTCATGCATAACGAGGGTTTTGAGGGGAGAGAGTTGTATTTTTAAACTGTCTCACCATAGCATATCTGCTTTGGAATAACTATATTTATAAACTGATATTAGAAATACGGTGGGGTTTTTTTCTTTAAGAATATTTAAGATAAAATGCTTTGGCATGTGAATTAATTTCAAGTTTAGATATTTTTAACAGAGTATAGTTTTAATGACATTTTCCTTTGCCTCTTTGAATTCTAGACAATGAAAACTCACCCTTGCAATGTCTGTCTGAGGGCTTCGCTAAAATTTAGGGGTGGCTCCTGACAGCAGGTCCTGTGCACTAGCATGGCCCTGTACAGGTGCCACCCCTGTTCTCGGTTGTCCTCAGCAACTGCCACACTGAGGGTTTGGTTTCTGTTAGAAAGTTCATAACTGCCTTTAACCCAAGTTCATGATAGAGGAATTTTTCAGTACTTAAATAAACTGAAAGCAGAAATTACCTTTCCAAAGATGCTGAACATAAAACTAAAGATGACATAGCAGGAGACATCTAGTGTGGGCAAAATATATGGAAGGACATTAGATTCAAATAGAAACATGTGGCCAGGCATGGTAGCACATGCCTGTAATCCCAGCACTTGGGAGGCTGAGGCAGGAGGACCATATGGATTCAAGGCCAGCCTGGACTGCCTAGTGAATTCAGGCCCAGACTACATAGTGAGACCCTGTCTCAAAAACCCATAAATAAATAAATAAATAAATAAATAAATAAATAAATAAATAATGAAATCGAAACATGTTTTCAAAGAGATAAACGGAAATGCTTCCCCAGGCCCAGCGAGCTCTGCTTGAGCCCCTCTCTGTACCGGAGGTGCTGAGACACGCGTGTAAGAAGAACCCTTGGTGGCGAGTGCTGCCTGCAGCTGCTGGGCTGCTCATCAGAAACCAATCTGCATGTTCCTGCTGCGCTGCTGCTGCAGGCCTGCGCAGCTGTACTAGCCAGCTGTTTCCACAGTGGGCAGCGCTTGCTAGGGAATGTGGGACTAGTATATCCTTCTGTGCTCCTTCCCCCATTTCTAAAGAAATGCTGAGTTTTAAAAGTACAGTTGGGTGTGGTGACGCACACCCGTAATCCCAGCATTCTGGGAGGCTGAGGCTGCAGGATTGCACGTTTGAGCCTAGCCTGGGCAACTTAGTGACTCAGCGAGACCCAGTCTCAAAACAAGGGCTGGGGATGTAGCTCAGTGCAAAGGCCTTGAATTCTATCCCCAGTACTGCAAGGAAAAAAAAGACGAAGAAAAGACTGGCTGGTGTTCTGTCCTCTGAACTCTCATGTGCCTTTGTATGTGACAGTTGTGCATGAGTGCAAGTACAGGTGTTAAAAAGCAGATTTCCAATCTTTCTGTGTGGACTCCCTCTTTCATCGCTCATTACAATTCACCTTTTAAGGTTAAAGGACCATCACAGAGACTTATGTAACATTTTATAAGGAAGTACACAAGATACACAGAACTGCTTTCTGGTTCCTATTTCTAGGACTATCTCGTGCCTGCTTCTTCAACTTTGTTTTTCCTAAAACTTACTTCATAGTCTATACTCCGCCCTTCCCCCCACCAAAAAAAGTTAATCCCAGAGTTGATCATTGGTGTCTTCTTTTCCTAAGCCTGTTGCATCGTGAAGGTGGCAGAGGAGATTATGCAACTATACTTCTGAACCTAGAGTTCTCTTTTTACACTTAATTTGTATTCGTGTAATGTAGGTGTTTTGGAATTTTTAGAATGAAATTTCAAGAGAGCCTAAATACATAATCCAATGTAGTGTCTTGTATCTGTTTGGGGCCCCTGTATCTTTATGCTATTCTAATGAACAGTGTCATTTTGAAATCTGGTTGCATATTATTTGTTGTATAAAAATCGAAGCAGCAGAATTCCTGTAAGGTCAGAAGCCCTGCACGTCCCTAACAATGACATGTCCTGTGTCTTTGTAGGGCCCATGAGCCATGGGTTGTACCCAGTCCTTGTTTATCCTCTCTGAATCTATTGCCCTTCCCCACACGGACTTGTGCACAGGTGAGCACACGCGTTTATTCTATTTCATACCTAGCACCTACCCAGAGGCACTGTGGTAGTTTCTTACATGGATGACTAATAGTTAAAGCACTAAAAAAAAAAAAAAAAAAAATTCATTAGTATAAATGTCAGGAGCAATAGACAGTAATCATAAGAGATTTTGCTATTTAATCTTTTTCTGTGTATAACACTACAGCATGAAGACTTTTGTATTGAATCAAGATTCATATATTTGACAAGTTCTAAAATGCCATAGTGATTGTTCTTGAGTCACTACTGAAGAAAATGTGAAGTTAATTTTTTTAATTTACAGAAGAGTTCTCTTTTTAATCTTCAGAATTGTCTCATGGTCTATTTATACATTGGATGATATTTATTTAATCCAATTTTGTATTAGAATTGGATAGGTATGCCAGAAGCCACTGTGCTGGCTTTTAAAAATAATAAAAATAGTTTTTCTATTTTAAACTCTTGTATGTTATTGGGGCTTGGGGTGAGTGATAACCGTTAGCAGGTCCTTTTCTCCGGCTAATGCATCTGCTGTGGGTCAGTGTCGCCTGCCAGCGCCGCCTGTAGCAAGTTGGACCCAGGCTGCAGGGGGCCAACCGTCTTTGATTTTCCTCCTGGGGAGACTCGGCCTTCCGTGTGGTCTGAAGGGCACTTAAGAGTGGCTTCTGAAAATCAAGCCTGCTGTCATTTTGCCTGTTTATGATGTATGTAGGAGATTGGACTTTCCCAGAAATGCCAATAGAGTTAGCTTATAGCCTCTAGCTCTTTAGAAATACATATGGGTGTATTTTCCTGCGTATCACATTTCCAGACTAACTGGTAGGGATTTTAGTTTATGGCCATTCTCCTGTTCAAGTAACACGTCAAGGACACCTATGTTTCAGATCACCTTCTGTCACAGGGTAGGGATGGAAATGCTAAAGCGATCTCCACGCCCACCCATGAGGCCTGTTTGTAGGAAGCTTCTTACTCTAAGCTTTTGGAATGTAGGTAGGGGAAGGGTGCTATTTTACTAGGCAGATTGTAAAAAGTTGTTTCCACTACAGTGGGTTTTCCTAACTGTTTAGAATGGTTTTTCAAGATAAGCTTTTCCAGAGTTCTTGACTCTTAGAAAGTATCGAGTGTTGTTAAAACCCAGTGAAAGACAGGAGCACACAGAGCCCCTGCGCCCCACCACACCGGGACGCGAGGTGATGGCCTGGCCTGAGCAGCTGCCCGCCTGTGGCCAGGCTGTTGGTTCTGTCTGTAAAATCAGCACATTGCTTGTCTTCCCTCGCTGCTCTACCTTCTGTCTCCTCCTCTGCGAAAGGGCTGTGAGGTTTGGGAGGCAGCTCTTCACGGGCCTCTCCCCTTCCCGTGTGACTCCAGACGAGCTCTCCCAGGCTGTTTGTGGGGACACAGCCTCAGAAGACAGAGGGGGCACTGGGACGCTTGTTTCCTGACCAGGCTGAGTGAGGCCATGTCTTGCTCTAAGGCAAAGTCTGGCAGGCTCACTGTCTAGACTCCAGCAGAGGAAAGATCCGGGTTCTGCACCCCCAGGTTTCTGTGCTGCACCACGATACTGGTATGCAGCCCCCTCCAGGCCCCCTTTGTGTTGTCCCTTGGGAATTGGGGCTTTGACAAAAATGCCGATGCTCTGGCTCCTAATCTTACTAAGGATGGTAAATCCCTTTGTCTCTGATCCAAGGGGGCCATGTCCTCTGCCAGCACCCAGGGAAAACCGGTCAGCTTCTTGGAGTGGGAGAAGTGGCCTCGAGGCTGCTGAGGCTTATTGACGGGGTGGTCAGTTCATTCCAGGGCCTGCACACATTCTTGGCTCAGCTCACAATGTGAGCAGAAATTTACTCCATCTCATCCGTAGTGTCCTTGCTATCACTGAGAGCTTTTACTGTTGACTAGAACCTTCGCTAAACCCTAGTCCCTAAGGAAAGCACACCCCACATACACTATCCCACATGCTCCTTTCTACCAAGAAACACGTTTCCCTGTTTACATTGTGCTGGCCACCCAAGAGAGACGGCTTTATGCTACTGCCTTAGGAACCTGAACAGAGCCAGCCTTGATTCTTCTACTAACCAGTTTCCATCGGGAAATGATCCTTACCCTTAATATACAACAGCTCTTCCGATGTTTTCTTGGCCAACATTCAGTAGAGTCTTGTGTAGAGATGGACTGTAGCCAGCTATCTCCTTCAAGATGCTCTGCCCACAGTTCTAAGTTCCTTTCAGGCACCTTCCTCAAGGTTAATAGTCCAAAATCTTTATTCATTGTATGACCTTTTTAAAATTATTTACTTATTTATTGAGCAATACTGGGGGTTGAATTCAGGGCCTTTGCACTGAGCTACACCCTTGGCCATTATTATTATTATTATTATTACTATTATTACTATTATTATTTTTATTTTGAGACAGGGTCTCTCTAAGTCATATAATTGCCCTGGCTGACCCTTAAAGTCTTGATCTTCCTTCTTTGCCTCCCAGAGTGCTGGGATTACAGGCATGTGCCATCATGCCCAGCTATATTTTTGAAGCAGCCTCAAAGTTACAGAAAAGTTGAAAGAATAATACAAAGACTTTTTTTTTTTTTTGTGGGTACCGGGGGTCGACCTCAGGACCTCGTGCGCCAGCAGGCACCCGTGCTGCTGAGCGATATCACCAGCCCTTTTTTCGTATGTGGGTACTGGGAGTCGAACTCAGGACCTCACGCTTGCCAGGCCGGTGCTTACGCCACTGAGCCATCTCACCAGCTCCCTGCAAAGACTTTCTGTGTACAGTCGCAGGTATGTATCTGTGGGTTCCACATCCTCAGATTCAACTAGCGATGGATCGAAAATATTCAAGGAAAAAAATTGCACCTGTACTGAACATCTAGAGACTTTTCTCTGAATTACAGAGTGTAACCACTGTTTACCTAGCATCCGCGGTGTCTTGGATATTGCAAGTAATTAAGAGATGACTTAAGACATACAGGAAGATGTGCATAGGTCATAGGCAAGTAGGACACCGGTTTATGTCAGGAAATTGAGCATCCGTGGATCTGGTGTCCTTGGAGCTGTAGAGCCAGTGCCATGTGGATACTGAAAGATGACCGTACTTGTCACCTCAGACCCCATTCAAATGTTGCCAGATGTCTGAGCAGTAATGTCATCATGGCGCATTCACACCGGGTTGGCTTCCCCTGCCTCCTTGGCTCACACTGCTGTGATATTTCTGAAAGGCTCAAGCCAGGCACTGAACAGGTTGCTCATCTCGTGCTTTGTGGTTGGGACAGGCCACAGGCCTTTGAGCAGAACCGGTGCTCTATTCCAGTTGCACCTTACCAAGGTGACAGGAGGGTGTCTGTCCCAGCTGTGATGTTGATCATGTCAATCACTTGGTTGAGGCAGTGCCAGATTTCCTCCCTCCAGCCACTTCCCCTTTTGTAACCAAAAACACTTGCAGACCGTGCAGCTGTGCTTCTCATTCCATTCTCACCCCGGTGTTAGCATCCTGTCATCTTCCCTGTTCAGCGGTTCAAGGGCTCTCAGTGATTCTCTAGTTGTATGTTTAGTAAAGGGCATTCTCCTTTAAGGAAGCTCTTCCCCCTCATTTGTTTATTCTTCTATTAATACTGGTTTAGGGTCATGGCTCCTATTTTATCCAACTGGTTACAACCCATCAGAATATTTACTCTCATGGTCAATCTCAGATTTGGCCAATAGGAGCTCCTTTAGGATATATTTTTAGTCCTTTTCATATGGCCCTATGATTCCTTGAGCCCTTTTTACTTATTTTCTGACACCGTAAATTGTTCTTTCCCAGCCCCGGGATCAGCTTTTTCTCCAAGGAGCCCTGGGTCTCTCTGGTGGACATTGGTATTTAGAAACAAAAGGTTGAGTGGTTTGTGTACTCGCTGCCACCTAGCAAGCAGGTAGAGCTGGGGAACACTGTGTGTGTGTGTGTGTGTGTGTGTGCGCACGTGCATGCCCCCACTGTTTGCATCTGTTTGCAACACCTATTTCTCTGTTGATTCTGGTTCACGCAGGTGGCTCGCAGGTAGCTCGCAGCTCCAACACCACAATTCCTGTAGCTCCTCTCTGCGTCTGCCTTCCCTGTCCGACAGGGAGGCACCTGGTGCTACTGCCACCATCCCTCCACTTATTTATTTAGCTGGATTTCTTGGCCCACAGTACGTGTTCTTACAATATCAACCTGCTACTTTTTATTTTAAATAAAAATGATATACCTGCTTTCTCTTATTACCTCTCTTCGAACCTCTTATCCTATTTTTAAAGGACATTTTATCCTTTGGAAAGAGCAAGGTTTTATGCTACTGTAATATAGAAACTATTGTCAGTGAGTCCTGTGTGAACTATTCTTGTCAGAAATGTACTTAGGAATGTTAGAGCTATTCATTTTCTCTCATAAAGTTTCTTAATTAGTCTTTCCAAAAAGTAATAGAAGGAAGGTGGGGGTGGGGGGGAGAAATCCTACATACCTGCTATGGATTGAATTGTGGCCCCTAAATTCATGTTATATAACTCCCCAAATTACTGTATTTAGAGTCAGGGGCATTAGGAAGACTGTTAAGATTAAATAAACTCATGGGGTAGGGCCCTAGTCCAATGAGACTGGCATTATGTGAGGAAAGGGATACCAGCGGTATCTCTCTTGCTCATGTGAGGACACGGGGAGGAGGCACCATGTGCTTGGAGAGAGGCCTTGTGAGAAGCCAGCCCTGCTGGCACCATCACTTGGAGGTCTGGCCTCGGAACTCTGGGAAGATAAAGCTGCGTGCTTTAAAGCTGTCTGTAGTGTTTGTTTGGCAGCCCTGAAAGACTCACTCAACACCAAAAATCAGTGAATGGCTTAGCTCTACTTTTTATGTCTCTTTTTCCACAAATTCCCAATTCCAGTGAGTCGTTCACAGCTTACGAAGTCACTCTGCACCGTGCAGTAATGTGCATCTGCCAAACTTGCTCAGCTCTTCCAACATCCGGTTTGGCCCATCCTCCACCCTCTGTTCTGAGCAGTGCCTGGGGCCTCATGGCCCAGCTCCGCTGCCCACTCCCAGCGCTTTCTTCCGGGGCACTGGCACCCACACTCCTTGGTCTGGGTTGAATGGCACGGGCAGAGGTGCAAGTTGATTGGAAACACAACAACACAGTAGCCAGGAATCTGCACATTTAGCTCCGCAGCCCTCACGATGCTAGACTATCCACAGCAGTGCTCAAGGCCCACACTGTGACATGCGCAAGATGGATTGTATCTGCAGGATTCCAGCAGCCCCTCTCATAAAGCCTTTTAGTCAACTTGAAAGGGAAGTATGCTGACCTCTCTAGATGTGTGTTCAGTGAGAATACAGCTCTGGGGCTCACTTCCTGTTTTGCTTTGTCGTATTAAAAAAAAAAAAAAAATATATATATATATATATAATCTGAATATTTCATTATCATGGTAAACGCTCCATTAAAATATGCCCTTGGTTTACTATTTAATGCATTTCCTATATGTATAAGATGAAATTAGATTTGTCAACTGGAAGAACACAATGTTGTAAAATGTGATGGTCTTTGCACCATTTCCTGAATCCCTTCCTTGGGAGGGGTTTTGGTAGAAGGGAAGTGGGAGGAGGGTGAGCACTGGGTTTTGAGTCAGTCGACTCTGGCTTGCAGTATGAAAATGGCACAGCCCCCAAATAGGTGCATTCAGAGCCCCTGTGTTTTTCTATACTTGGGTTATTTTGCCAAAGTTCGGGTCAATATGCCCCAGAAAAGGGGGCTTCTGCAATCCCACAGTCTTTCTAGAGCAGGGCTCACAAATGAGGACAGTTTCTCAGCAGCTACTGAGAATACAACAATGGTTCTATTAAAAGCAATGTAAAATGTAAAAGAACTTTTCAGTTTATCCATTTGAAAAAAGTCTTGTAACCAAAGGTAATTGTAAGTAAAAGAAAAAAACCATGACTTAATGTCATGGTCTCTGCCAGAGAAAATGTATGTGACAAAGAGTAATTTTGTCAGCGTTCCTCAGTTCACATTAACTGAGTGTTTACACTAGCAAAATAACAAGACATAAAGACTTTAAAACTTGTCTTCAGGGCTGGGGCGTAGCTCTGGGGTAGAACACTTGCCTAGCACTCATGAGTCCCTGGGTAAAAAGTTGTCTTCAGATTAACAGAAACTTCTTTTCCTTCTGAGCTGGCCGGTCAGTGCCTTGACAGTCCCCTCACTCCACTTGTGTATTAATGCGTAACCACGTGGTGGCAGTGCCCCTCCAGAGCTCTGGACTCATGACCACAGGACACACATTAACGCTGGCTCCCGAGACAGGGGTGGCACCTGACATGTGCTCACATTCTACAAACCAAAACACAAAGTAAGACACCCAGGCTGAGTACTGCAAGTTTATTATTTTATTTCAATATTCAAGAACAGTATGTGGTCCCATGGCCCCATTTTGCAGCCCCTGCTGCTTGGATGTAGCCACAGGCAAGTTCACTCAGCTGACAACAGCACAGAAAGGGTGAGTGCTCATTTGAAAATTTGGAGGGTTCATTTCCAGAATTTTGTTCCCTTCGTCTAATATATTAATAGGTATTATTTTAAACCCACACTAAACATTTGGAATTAGCACGGGATTAAAAAGATGCATTCTGGCATTATGTAGACTATTTACTCCTCATCTTCGTTCTAAGGGAGAACGGTGCCAGTGTGGGAGACTCTGGAATGTTCTGAAGACGAGCTAAATCAAAAGGCAGGCGTCAGTGGGTTAGCAGGAGGCACAGGGGAGTCAGCAGAAGTTAGAAGAGGTTTGAGTCAGAGGTTTCTTGCAGCCCTGCGTCTCTGTTAGTGATTCAAGGAGGGGCACTCTCCAAGGTCATTCACTAAGGAAGGTCATTTGTAGGACAGGAAGTTATCTTTTCACTGCTCGTTAGTGTGTGTCAGTGAACACTGCCATTGTGAGCTACGGATGGCGGTCACACCCAGCATCGAGAAGTGACCAGATGACACCGTGAGGACGCCCAGAGAACTCCTGCAGTCCCGCTCTGAGATGCACCATCTCCCTGGACTCTCCGCCCGGGCTCTGGTGGGGAAACGGGATTCTTGATCGTGGCTGTTCAGGTGGCTGCTGTGCAGAGCGACAGTGCCATCCGGAGGCCACACATGCAACATCTTCAGCATCTAATCTCCCACAGTTCCCGTTTCCCATTTGGGGCCATCGCCCAGCCCATTTGCCTCCTTTCCCTCCCTCTGCCACACTCGAATTCAGCTGGTGGGGTGTGGGGGCAGCCGGCCTGGAGCCCCCTCTGTGCCGCCCCACACTGGACTCACAGCTGCCCAGCCCGCGTCCACATACCGAAAGCTCCCTCATGTCGAAGCCACACCTTGACTGTCTAATCCTGTTAGGAAAAATAAAAGGTACTCTAGGAGGTGAGAGAATGTCAGGGAAAGAAAACAAAGGAAGCTTGGATCATAACAGCCGCCCCACCCGTGTTCTCTGGTTCCATGGTGCTGCGCCTCAATGGCAATGTTGGCAAAAGCTCGAGGGCTGCCCGTAAGGGTGAAAAACAAGTCCAAGGATGAAGGGAGGGTGAGCTGGGAGGGGCGTCTGTGCACGGGGACCTGTGGAGAATGGACTGCTGTGCGCTGGCGCACGGTGCAGGGCAGGGAAGGCCCCGAGGAAACTCCATCTTCATCAGAAACGAGAGTTTACACCAGGTTTGTTTTCATCTTCTCTATTTAACTGTTGGCTGGAAATCGCCCCTAGGTTGCTGCGTGCCTGGCCCACTGTGTGCACAACTCAGCAGGATTAGGTGACAGGTCATCTGCGCTAACTAGCTAATCGATGCAAACAGAATTAAAGTTTAAGGCAATTATATTAAGAAGCTGAGGACGGGACTCTGTAAGGACCAGGCAGGGGTTCAGCGTCTCGCCATGGGAGATCCAGAGCGGCTGTCTCTTCCTCCCTAGGAAAAGGGAGAGACAGAGTTAGGTGAGAGCTGCCATGGCCTGTCCCCACTGACTGTCACCCTGCCCACCAGTGTGCCCTGTCTGTGGTCACCGGACCGCAAGCCACCTGGGACTCTCATTTGCATCCTGCACCACGTAGAGTGATCTTTTCTTTCCACCCTCACACTTTCCTTTAGCAAGTGCTAATTGAAATCGCAGAACTGCACAATAAAGGCACTTGAGTCGGAGTCCCAGGACACAGCTCGCTGGTGGTCCCTGCTGTGATGCTATTGCATTTCTGTGGGTGAAGCTACCTGGGCCACTGTGCTTTGAAGGAGCACTGTATTTCTCCAGCTAGAGAGCCCAAGGTAACCGAGGGACACTGTGAACAGAGACAAGAATGACGACATTCTTGGAGAGATTTAGTGTGATGTGCACACCAACTGCTACATGCACCAGAAAAGAACCCAGCAAGGCCATGGTTCTCCTGGTACACCCTCTTCTTGTCCCTCTCCTGTGCCACACGCACCGAGACAAGGCCGTCACACAGAGGGATGTCTACACAGTGACTGAGAGGGCAAAAAACCATACATTCGTGTGGATTTTTGAACTAATACGATTTGAAATGAAAAACAGCAGAGTGGGCAATCAGATTGAGTGGGAGCCCAGGCGGGCAGCAGTGGGAGGGAAGCTGGGCGTGGGCCTTGGTGGAGAAGCTGAGCTGGTTTGTTACACTCAGTGCCACTCAGACTGACCTGGGGGAACTGTACTGTTCTGGGTGGAGTTCTTTCTTTCTTTCTTTCTTTCTTTCTTTCTTTCTTTCTTTCTTTCTTTCTTTCTTTCTTTCTTTCTTTCTTTCTTTCTTTTTGTTGTATTCAAATTTTATCCTCTTTCTCCTTGGTTTTTCCTTTCATATCTCAGGTTGTGGATGGAAAATTGACCTATCAAAGATTTCGTTTGGACTGGGAGCCCTCAGGAGGCGGTGGATACCGGCAATGTGCTGTGCATAGTGTTCAGGCCTGTGTGGTGGTCACTCTGGCCTGCCTGCTCCTGTGCTTTCCAGGGTGCTCGTGATGCAGGCTGAGGCCAGAGATGTTAGCTGGTTAAGATGTGGGCCCTCGCTCTCTGGACTTTACCCTTCCCCCACCACCCTTGTGCTGAAGGAGCATCTGCGTGTTGACCACGTCGTCTAAGAAATGTCATTTTCACAACTGAGAATGCTTGTAGAAGTCCAGCCTTTGAGGCCACCGAAGCAATCATCTAGTGATCCTTCCCCTCCCGAGGAAAGCCACTTTCCCAGGGGCTCTGCGTGGCCAGAGACAGGAGCAGGGGCCCTTGTCCCACTGGGGCAGCTAGACTCTGCCCAAGCCTCTACCTCACATCCTAAAGGCTGGCCCTGTCCTGTCTAGTAGGAGCTTTGCTCCTGGAAAGTTATACAAACGCTGTTTTAGAAAAGAAAGCCCGACTGACCTGGAGCGGAATGGGCTCCCAGCGTACGGGTAAGATGAGGTAGGTACTATTTTGACTCTTTGATGCTTCGTTTTGGAATTAAAATGTTGGACATATGATATTACTTTCTATTATTGTACCCACAGTTTATTGAGAAGCTACTAGGAGCAAAACTTCATTCATCTATTTTCTCTTTTGTGCTCACAGCCAACCCTTGAGTATAAACTCTTATCCTCATTTTATAGTTGAGGAGTCAAAAGGTCAGAGGGGTTAGTCATTTTCCCAAAGCCAAGCTGTGGGCAGGGGGGGACCAGGAGGGGAAGTGGCAGCACGGTTGCTTCTGTCTCACTTTTTCCTCTTTGTGCTTTGCACCTGTTCGTGCCGTCTGACCCGTGCTTGTGGGCCCTGGTGATTGACAAGGCTGGGCGCAGCCTGCAAAGCTTGCTCCTCCTTCCTCCTGCGGGTGGGAAGCTAACAGACCCCACAGAAAGCATGCAGCCACGTCTCCTCCCAGCGACACTGCACAGTCGCGCAGAACACTCTGGGAGGCAAAAGTTCCCTTTCAGCACTGGGGAACGAAAGTTCCCAAGCAACAGAAGGACATGACAGTTCTGTCAGCCACAGTCCCGATGGAAATACTGGATGCCAAATCAGAGCCTCTGCCTTTCTGCTCACTTCCAAGAGTGTAAAGAAGAGCAGGAAGCAGCAGTGGGCCAAGCGACATTAAGTGCCATAGAGTCCCTGCCATTGCCACCTGTCCTTCTCATCTCTGGCAGGACTTTTAAAATTAACTTTCTGTCCCTGTCAATGCATCCAGCCATTTGACCACAGGAGGCCAGCTATGCACTTGGGCTTTTTATGTAGTAAAATTTAATTATAACCATAAGCATTAAAATTTGTTTACATTTGCTAAAATTTCCCTTGAACTATATAGAAATTTAAAAAAATTTTACAAATCTTACAGAAAGAACCTCAGGGGAAAACCCGGGCTGCACACCCTGATGTTACCTGCACATGAGAAATGTGTGGCTCTCAGCACAGCTGCTCCGTTCTGTGGGCCATGGCCAGCTCTGGCCTCCCAAGCATCTGGCAGGACCCGTGGACAACCCTCACACATGTCACCAAGGAGTCACCAAAGACTGTGTCTTCTGGGCAGAGCCTCTGAACGGCCGGGCCTGTGTCACCTGAGCCATTGCCCACTCTCAGCGGGTCTAACACTCCCTAAGCAGCGGGGCAGTGATTAGTCATGCAGATGGGACGGGTCCGTATTTCTCAGATGACTGCAGTTACAGGACAGCCTGGGAAAGGGGAGCAGGTGCCAGCTTCTGGGGCTCTCAAGCATAGGAGTGGTGGCCTAGGGCACCCAGGTGTGGGTCAGGTGCCCAGGTGGTTCAGGGCAGGTGAACTCCTGGCCAGGGCTGAGGTCACTCAGAGGCACTGCTGTTCCACACCCTGCCGTTGCCCCATCCACACCCAAGGCAGAGTGTATCAGGAAGGTCCTCTTGCTTGAATATCTGGGTTGACTTTATTTTCTTACCTGAATTGCCTTCGGGTGTACCTTGAGGTGTGAATCCTGCCTACACTTTCCCTGACATAAAGAAGATAGCGGCTCAGTTCCTTTTCACTCATGGCGCACGTTTGAAGCTTTTCCTGACCCACTTTCCCCAGAAGCAGGGCCACGCTGCATGTCACCTATGCGTGAGGTCTGTAGTGCCTCCAGGGCCAGGCCGAGACAGACACGCGCGCCACCAAGGAAACATTCTGACTTCTGGGCAGAGAGCAGCTCATACACACAACATGTGGAACTAAAGATTAGGTGGCCAAATTCAACAACCACTTGTGTCACACGCCAGATCATTTGCCCACACATCGTCAAACCCTGACGTTTGGATCAGCAATTAGGAAGCAGGAGTAAGGAGGCCGGAGGTCTCCCATCAGCGATGATTTGATGGCGGAACCTCTGCACCTCCACTTCCAGGGCGCCTCGGGGCTCAGTGTCACAGGCACAAGGGAAGAGCACAGGCCCTGCCTTCAAGCTAATAAATCTCAGAAGGGACACGACCAACCCAGATACAGCAGAGCCCTTTCAGGTCACAATGAGTTGCCTGCAAGCCCTGTGGACATTCCCAGAGCAGGCCAGGCAACCCCGGGCTCCTTTCTCACCAGCTGTGACATCTGAGAACTGAAGCCACAGAAACTTAGCTTCCCAAACACGCAGCAGCCGCCACTGGAGGCCTCAAGGTGGAAAAGCCGCACATGGAGTAAGGATCAGGAGTGCCGTCTATGCACCCGGATCCCAGCCTGGATGCTGCCATGTGGGAGCAAGGACACGTTCATGTCTCCATCGCCCTCACAGCCCCGTCCTTCCTCCATCTGCAGAGAGTCAAGTGCGAATGCTAACCTTTCACCATGACAGACAATGAGGGAATCGTTAAAGACTCGAATTTTTCTTGACTGTGCTATGGCATCACGGATTTATGCTTTACTGTCGTAACTGACGAACTCAGATTTGCTGGCATCTGTCTTCCTTACTGTGTGTCTTTGGGTCGGTGAGGAAGCTGACTTGGCAGAGCCTCATAAGTAATTATGGTAGTGATTGTTTTATATCAGCATACTGAGCAGGGGAGCCGCTCCCCTTGTCTGTTTATGAGTAGTGAACATGGCAGCTTGGGCTGTTATAATAACAGGTTAAGTAGGGACATCGATTCAGACTGTGTTCATTCAGTGACAGTGGCTGCCATCAATATTGACCTCGGATGCAGGGACAGAAAGTTCTCCCTCAGAGCCCTAATCCAGGGTAGGGAGCTGTTTCCTGTGAAAGGTGGCGATTTATCTCACCCAGCTCCCTGAAATGTGCGTGTGTCAATCACCACACCCCTTAGTGTGTAGCTATACAAATCCCAAGGCCTCTTCTTTACCATCCAGCCTGGAGAATCCCAAATCTAGTCACCATTTTCCCTAGTCTCTGCCAGAGACGCATGATTGGGTCTTCAACATTAGCATGCAGGTCACACCTGTTATTTGGCCCCTGGAACCGCTTGGTGCCAGATTCAGGGACAGAGTCAAGATTTGCCTTCCCCAGGACACTCTCCCCCCACAGCCCAGCTTGTCACCACTCCTCCTTCTCTAGAGCTCTCAGAGGCCTTCTCCCATTCTACTCCTTCTACCAGAACACTGTTCCCACCCGTGCACGGCTGACTCCTCACATCCTTCAAGTCTTTGCAAAGTGCCACTTGCTCCTCAGGGTCCTCCCTGGCTACCCCATCTGATGTTGTAACCACTCTCTAACACACTGTGCATGACAACTCCTCATACCCTTTTCTCCTGCAGAATTTATTTTGCTCACTTTGTACCCTTCAATACAAGCTGCGCTCCAGGTTGTCCCTTCTGTCTGTGCTGCCCCCTCAGGCATCTGCGTACCCAGGCACCGTGCAGTGCGTAGTTAGCATCACCTGAGAGCCTCTGCCTGGTCCTCGGTGCACACCCAGCCAGAACCCCAGCTCCTGTGCCAGGTGGGGCTGCTCCTGGCCAGCTTGCACCCACGCCACCGGGGGCAGAGGTCACCTGGACTCCTCAAGAGACCCCTTCCTCTGGAGATGGTGACCACCTTAGGATGTCCCTTTCCCCAGGCTCGACTCCTCTAGCCTCTGAGCAGCTGAGACAATGTTAACATAAACACGCTTTATGTTCAGGACCTGTGACTTTCCTGGGTCAGCCGCCCAGGAGACCCTTGCGTAGACATTCTTATCACCTCCACAGGCCATGAAAGGTCTCAAATGAACAGAGGCTGGATGGGCCCTCTATACACTAAGTAATCTAGAATTAAAATATGGGTAAAATGGGCAGACAATGAGGCCCTCTTTCAGCACAGGATCTGGATGCAGCTGGGCTGAGGCCTTAGGGTGGCTATGCAAGGTTAATGGAGGCTGAACCCCAAGATGGGGTGGGCCTGGCTCCACTGCTCCCCTGACCCCAGTGTCTCCCCCAGAGCTGTGGGACTTTGGCCTTGTCTGAGAGGTACTGGGGCCCCAGGGAGCCCTGTTCTAAGAGGGCAGCCCCTGTCCACATCCACAGTGTCCTGGCTCCAGTACCCCAGCCCCCAGGGACATGACGTTCCTTGGCATCACAGAAGGCAGATTTCCTTATGGGGGAGCTTGGGGGCTGGGCTCAGAATAACAGCTGGGCTGGGGTGTCCCTCACCCTCGGGACTCCCTGGGGAGGAGGCCCATGAGACAAAGGAAAGCGGGGAGCACCGTAGTTCCCTGAGCTCCAGATGCCCTGTGGACTCATGCTGAGGCTTTCTGTGCCCTGTCCTGGATGGAGCCATGCCCATTGCCTTGCCTTGTCACCGCATTCTGCTTTCGCAATGATTTTGTAAGATAAGTTGATATATGACCCCAACTTTGTGGATGAAGAAACTCAGTCTCAAGGAGCTCAGGGGCTAGGGCCACCGGCTTATGGACACGGCCCGTGTGGTCACAGGATCTGTGCAGCTTACGGGCCCCCACTTCTGGGCTTCCTGACTCCCCCCACCAGTGACTTCAGTGATCCTTCCTTCTCCCTATAGGCCTGGCTCCCGCTCCTGCGCCTTTCCTCAGGGCTTCCACCAGGTGCTCCCAGGCGAGCCGTCCCCTCTGCCCAGCAGGGGCGTCCTCAGGGACGGAGAGCAGCCACCCCACCTGACACCCAGTTCCGGGTAGCTGGACGGAGTGCTGGTGCATGGAACCCACATGGCTCCCTTTGAAATACAGACAAAGGAAAAACCACACGAGCGTACTGAACGACTGCATGACGAGACAGAGGCAATTTGGTAAGCGACTGAAGAGGCCCAGGAGGCTCCGAAAACAGGCCAAGTGTAAGGCATCGCAGTCTCACCAGCAAGATGAAAGAAACAGTGACTAAAACAGTTGACGGAGGCACACGCCCAAACCAAGGCACAAATAGAACTAAAGACACAGAAACTACAACGGCGCATATGAAAGGAGATAGCACAGCGGGAAAGAAACACAGTCAACGTGCAAAAACACAGTATCTGGGAAGAGCTACAACATTTGCGGCAGAATTCGGAGGCAAAGATCCAAGCCAAGACCCAATAGGTGGAGACAACCAAACACAACAAGCTACACGTCAAAAAAGAGATCCCCACGGCATGCCGATGGAGGGAGACAACTGAGCGCCAGTGTGGTGGGACTAAGGACGAACTACAGGCTCTGTGTACATGGATGGAGGAGACAAAAAAACCAAAAGCAACAAGCACAAGAGGAGACTAAGTGCTTGCAGACACAAATGCCAGAGAGGCGCCAACACATGCGTCAAGCAGAGACAAAACTGGCCCCACACGTGAAGGCTAAAGCTGAGACAACTCAAAAAACAAAAATAAAAACAAACACACAAAGGGCTCTACAGTCACTGGAGGAGCTGCAACTACAAGCCAAGGAGGCAGAGAGATGACTGCAACAGACAGAGACAAAACAAACACTCAAGTCCAGGTAACCCTAGAGACAACTCAGTGTAACAGAGACAGAGCTACAAGGAGAGCGAGCCTCCTTTGCAAAAAGACTGCACAGCTAAATCACACCCTACAGGAAAACATGTAACGATGGCCCAGCTGGGAGAGAAAACAAAGTGACAGGTACAACAGCAGACAAACACTAAAGGTGCTCGTGAAAAGGCTAACTGGAAACTAGAGTGCTAACAATTCAAGGCCAGTGAGACATTGAGGCTACAGCTACAAGCAAGGGACATAACACAACAGAAGAGCTTGACACGGGTCAAAGCCAAAAATAAAAACAAAAAAACAGAGATCGTATTCAGATAAGCCACCAAGGGAGGAGAAAAAAAGCTCCTCTGGAAAGCTGACCCAGAAAAGAGATTTAAACAAATCAAAGAGGCCCTGACTCATGCCCAGCCTTAGCACTGTCAGATACAACCAAGCCTTCCTTCCTCTAAGTGCATGAATTTAAAAATGGCCAAAGGAGTCTTCACCCAGGTCACGGGATCCTGACACTGTCCAACGAAACACTTGTCAAAGAGACTGCAGCCCTAGGATGGCCTCCATATTTTATGATGCTTGCTGTCGCCACGTCGTTGATGCAAAGGCTAATAAGATGACTTGGGGACAACAGCTCACCATTCGAGTACCACCCTCAGTTATAACCTAAATGGACCAGAGAGGACACCATTGGTTGTCAAATCCGAGGATGATTCGGTATCAGGGGCTCTTATGTGAAAATCCTCGCTTAACTCTAGAGACAATAAACATTCTTAACCTGGCCGCTTTGCTCCAGTCAAACCGGGAACCCTGCTTCACGACTGTACGGTTGTGCTAACAGGGGTCGAGCAAACAGGACATGCAATGGCGACTCCACTCTGTGGTAGAGGCCCAGGCCCTGCCTACCGGAACCTCAGCCCAGGGGACAAAACTAACAGCTGGACAAGGGCTCTTTTGCTGACAAAGGACAAAACGGTTAACTTCTATACTGACTCCAAATATAAAAAGGAGGGCTCCTGATGGCTGGGGAAAAAAAGGATAAAGCACAAAACATTTTACAGCTTCTACATGCTGTATGGGCCCCAAGGAAAGTGGCCATGATACACTACAGGGGACACCAGAGGACTGAGACAATAAAAGACAGACAGGGAAGTAAAGCAGGGCATTGATGCCCCACAAAGGGGGGGCGTCCAGCTATGCCCCTCAGCCCAGAGCCGCCCCTCCTAGAGGCCCCAAATTACTTTCCAAATAAAAAAGTCTGGTTTGCCCGAGAAGCTCAAAAATATACAAAGGGGGGATGATAAAAGTTTGCTGATGGGAGGCTAGCTGTTCCGGAGTGCTAGGCCCAGGTTCCTAAAACAATTCCATCAGGTGTCTTGCATGGGAAATTCCGCATTAGAAACGTGACTAGGTCACCATTTCTGTGTGCCAGCACTCACTACAATTTCTCAGGCTGTTTGTAAACAGTGCTTAACCTGCACACAGAACAACCCAAAGAGGGCTCGCCCGGCCCCCCGGTATCCAGGAAAGAGGAGCTGCTGCCTGTGGAAACTCACTTACAGGTTTTACTAAACTGCCTCAAGCCGGTAGCTAGCGATATGTGTTAGTGCTCGTTAGTGCTTCTTGGCACGGGTACGAGCTTTCCCCACCCAAACAGAAAAGACACAAAAGGGGACCAAGGTGCTGTTCAGAGACATCGCCCCAAGATTTGGACTGCCCCGCCCTTGGGGTGAACCCACATTGCAGCCTAGATAGTCCAGGAGCTCACACCAATATTAAAGATAAAATAAAAGCTTCACGCTCTTACCGGTCTCTTTTCCTTTTTGTTATAATTCTCCCTCTGCCCAACAGGGAGCCAAACCCACCATAACGAGGTCAGTGCTAATGACAGTGATGCTCTCTATTTAAACTTAATGTAGAAAGCATCAAAGAGGGGATGAAGCGGCACTGGAAGAGCAATCCCCCTCGAGCCCCTCCCCCCAGCTGTAACTCCTTGCTCTGGTGCAGAAAAGCTTGGCAAGTACGTCCTGCAAACAGAGTTTATGTCATTTTGTTCTTGCAGGATTCATAAAGCTCTGTCTTATTTCAGGGCTAAGTTATTAATCGCTTTGTCTTGCTTCTGCACCCTCGCTTGCCCCTCCCAAGTTTCTAAAGTCCAAACCCCTCAGCCAAATGTATGAAACTAGAACCTTTCCTTTGTTCTAACACCCAGCACTTTGGACGTGAGTTCAGCTGGGTCTACGTGCATCTAAAATCCTGGAATAAATCCTCCTTTTCCTCACTGGTCTCTCTGATCTCGGTCACCTCCCAGGAAAGCCCAGCATGGGAGGCAGAGTGCTGCTCTGTACCGGGCCAGGGACAGAGAGTGCGCTGAAGGCATGTTGTGGGTGATAAGCAGGAGGTGGCGGAGACCCTTAGCTGGAGATTCTGGAATTTGTCTTTTTAACTGAGCCGTCTTCTAATCCCTGGCCTCTGTGCTGGGACACAGTTCAGCCTGGAGACCCTCACAGGGGTACAGTAAACACTGTGCGTATTGAGCCCCGCCTGCCCATGGAAGACCCCCAGCGTTTCCCCAGGAAGGAAGGTTACATTACCAGTTTAAAGATTTTGGAAAGCGTGCCCTGGGCATCATGGGCCCCCTTGAATCCCTTGGATTTATAGTCGGAAGCTCTGCCTCCGTAGCCAAATCCTGGTTTCTGCCCCTCGGCCCCCTGCAAGAAAAGACCAGAACTCAGTGTCCACTTGTGGCTCCCACCAGGGAAGGACCCACACTACCAGGTGGTTTGGTGAACCGTTCAGGAGCCACGGGCCAGCTAACAAGGGAGAGACAGGAGAGGCCCGTTCCCGACTCTATCAAGGTGTCGCCCGCAGTGAGGATTCTAGCATGGGCTGGAGCTGTGCTGTGCGGTCTGAGGCCCAAGTGTATAGTTTTACAGACCTCTAAGGTTTCTGCACCCCCTTTCTACCTGGGTGAGTTGGGGCAAGTGTTGGAACCTAAGATTCAGTTTCCTTATTTATAACTGGGGCTAGTAATGGTCCCTTCTTTCCTGGGGTGTTGTGAGAACATGAAGACTTAGTGGAGACGCCGCCCCAAGAGCAGAGCCTGCAAGCTCTCTGCCTCCAAGCTCACATCATTGCGGGGTGGCTGCCTGGAGGAACAAGCACCCCTACCCTGACCTTCTGCATCTCCTCCCTCATTTCAGGGAAGGGATGGAAGTCCCTAGGGGGATGTAGCAATGGGAAGTGACTTCTGAGATACATAGATCTTTGTGTCCCAGGGCCAGTTTATTTTCTAATATGTGTTGTTTTCAAATAGTAGATTCTACTGTAAGTATGAACTTTGGTGCCAGCCTTATGGGGTAAGGGCCTTCGCCCTAGGCATAGCATACAGGGCCATAGCAGCTACTTCTATAACTCCTGCTTCATTCAGCAGAGCTTGAGGGGAGACAGTGGCCACTCAGAGCCCCGACAGCTACTTTCATCTGAACATTTGGTCTCCAGGGTTGTCACTTGGGGTAAGGGACAGAGGACACTTGGCAAAGAAGCACTGCGTACTAGAGGCAAGCCAGCGTGACCCAGGCATCCTAGGAGGACTCTCCACGGCTACACGGATGCGGTGATGGCACACGGGGGACCGGATGACAGTTAGGGAGTGCTGCACCAGACACACAGATGTTAAATGGCTGAAACCCCGATTCCCAGAGCAGACGCTAAGTCCTCTGTGTCACTCTGTTGGTTTTCTCCAAAAATAAAAAGCTTCCGAGAGCTCAATTTAGAGATTGGTATTCAGATTAATAATTTGCTTGATCTTTCCTCTTTGAAATTCTTGGTCACTTTTATTTTTGGACAACCTAGAATTTACCAGGAAACATACAACATAGTTTAGAAAAAGCGAATGGGGCTTTCAGAAACTCCACACAAAAAGAAGGTCCTCAGTGCTGGAAAACAGACAGACAAGGTAGTGCAATGTGGGGGAGGAGCGAGCTTTGGAAAAAGAAATTTAACAAACATTGGTAGGAGTAAAAATGAAGAAATGCAGAGAAAAATGTAAGGTCTTTCTTGTTAGCCAGAGGGCTCGTGGGGCCTAAAAATGACTGGAAAAGAAAGATGGTCTTCTCGCCACACCCCCCTCACTCCATATTCAGTGACGATTTTGCGTAACGCCCCAATAGTCCACGTCTAGAAAATTAAGAGGCCGCTAAACAGTTGCTAAAACAAGATTTCTGGGTTAAAAATGGATTTCATTCTTCAGTATCATCTTTGTCTCCTGCTGGCACACAAAAACAAAAGTTAATTGGCTGTGATTACCAGTTCATGTAAATATCCTACATTATTGTCATCTGTTTTAGATTCATTAGGTGAGAAAAAGCAGGCCAATCATTATTCATATAAAATATTCTGGCACATGTCTTGGTTCATAATTCAATGTGGTCATATGTTGGGATAACACAGGAGCTTCACAGAATCTTTCCTCTCTCTTTCTTTCAAGTGATCCTTCCTTCTAAGCTTCCCTCTTTCTGCTTTTTCCTATTCTTTCGTCCTGTTTTTCTCCTTGGACTTTCTTTCTTTTAAAATTCATTCATTCATTTATATGATGCTTATTAACAGAGCAGCAGGTAGGTGGTTCCATCATAAAGATCTTGCAGTTCCCCAAACAATTCCCAGCCAACAGACAGGTGGTTAACCTTCTACTTTATTCTGTATTTTTTTTTTTTTTCTTTATGTGGGTACCGGGAACCAAATTCAGGACCTCGTGCTTGCCAGGCAGGTGCTTATGTCACTGAGCTATATCACCAGCCCTGTATTTTTTTTAATAAAGTAAGAACTATATCCAATACTTTCCAGTGACAGAAGTCAGTCAATTTGGTTAAGTTATATTGGTAGGCATTTTAGGTGACTTGGCTCCGGAAAGTCAATCAGTAAGCTATTTCAAATCTTGATTGAAAACTTGCTCTTGATATTAAAAAGCCCAAGATTTCTGAGGAAGTTTTCTTGGATGGCTTAATGTGTAAGTTTTAGTTATAAATAAAACACAAAACCAAAATTTTTTGGATTAATGGAGTTATTATAAATTAAATAACTGAATTTGGCATCTTTTTCTTTTCATCAGTGGTATTATATTTCTCAACAAAACGTCAACATTTGGGGTTAAATGGATTGTCGGCCACAGTTCCACATTCAACATTCCGGGATTGTTTTGCCAATCAGTTATATTGAAAGAAATTAAGAATTTTCTCCAGAATGGTGCTTGTCCTTCCCTAGGAAGGAGGCCAGAGGGGTCTGCCAGGAGCCCTTCTGGAGAAGAGGTGTCTGACCTTGCAGCACCTGGGTCCCCGGACCTGGAAGCAAGAGAGTTTGGTACGCTGCAAGGGAAGACCAGGTCTGCTTTTCCCCATGCAGACATGAGAGAAACCCATCAACCGGAGGAAAAAATAATCCATTAACTCCTGGGCAAACTGGTCTGGATAGGAAAGAAGAGGCAGGACTGTTAGGCAAGTGAGAGAGCACAACACAAAAGTGAAGGGGTCGTGGGGACCGGAAAGGAGGAGGAAGCTGAAGGGAAATGCATTTGTCACCTACCCAGCTAAATCTGCTGAGGGACAATCCTCTTCCCTGTGTGAGGAAGAGAAAGAAACAATGACATCATGATCCGTTAGGAGAAAAATCTTTCTAAACAAGAAACACAGTCACACAGCATAGCCCAGGGACAAGGAACAGGTTCACGGTGCAGCCCGGACCTAGAGGTTGGGAGGGTCCGCAGCACCTGCCAGCCCATTCTACTGGGAGTCACATGGCAAAAAGGTTTTGGAAAGGATTCAGGTGGCCCTGAGTCCATTCCTTTATGGTACCTCTCGGGATTTTCCGGGAATGCCTAGGAATAATGTGATGATTAATCAAAACATTCCATGGTCTTACCTTTCCTTGAGATGGAGGAGGTGTGCGAGGTGTCACCTGGAAAACACAACAGAAAAGTGGGCTTGGGGAGTTGTCCTTCCTCTGAGCAGTCCCACTCTTCCTGGAGCCCTGACTAGCTTGGGTTTATGGAGAACGCCTCATATCCATTAGTATCAGAAACCACCCGCTCTCTGCCAGTTTCCCCACTTCTGTCCTAGACGAGTGAGAAATACGGAACCTGAGGATCTGCAGCTGCTGGAGGCTGCGCAGATCTCCCAGACCGTGCAGGATGCACCTCCAAGGCGCTTCAGATGGGAGCTGGCGTGTGACCCTGTGACACGGAACTTGAGCTCTATTCTCCATCTGCCCTTTGACATTTGAAGCTTCAAAGGGAATGCCATCTTGAACACACCTATCAGAATCTTACCTTAAACGTCTGCTGCACTGGGATTTTTACCATTGTGTTCTTGTTTGTAACAAATTTATTTTGCAGAGCAGTGTTAGATTTATGGGAAAATCGCGCAGAAATTAGAATTCCCATATACTACTATTAACTCCTGTGCATTTGTGTAGTTCATAACTGATGAATAAATACCAAAACATTAGTATCAGTAGTAGCTGGTTTCCATTAGGGTTCACTTTATGTTGTGCATACTATGGCGTTGCACAAATGAATGTCCATATCCACTGTCACAGTGTCACACAGAGCAGTTTTGCTGCTCTAAAAATGCCTTGTGCTCCCCTATTCATTTCTCCCATTCCCTGACTTGGGCAACCACTAATCTTCTTGCTGTTGCCATGGCTCCGCAAAGCCGCGTTTCGAATTACACAGCACCTAGCAGCACTAAGACAAGTGAGCTCTTGCTAGCGCACACAGTTCCGTAAGTGGCAGATGCAGTTTAGAAGTGCTGGTTTGGAACTTGGGATTCTGGGCAGTTTCCACTGAGGGTTGACTCCGCAAAGCCAGCCACACCATGAGGAGGCCCTCGTGCCTGCTGTGGGTGTACTCGTGAGCCTTGCGGATTACAGCAGCTGCCAGCAGACCCTCACTTTGCAATGCCTATGTTCCCCCGGGGAACCAGCACTTACAATGTTCTTGAAGAAGTGGACTACAGGGTTTTCATCTTGGGACCGGCCGTGTTGCGACTTCTGGGGCAGGGAGCCATAGTGGGTCGTTCTGGCTGCGTGGTGTGAGTCCTGAAAGAGAGAGGCACACGTGCTCAGGACGACCTGAGGCCAGATCTGGTCCTCCCCAGGGAAGGTTTATCTCATTCCGTGGGGGATTGGAATAGTTTTTCTGTTTCTAAGGACCTTATACTAGGAAGCTGCTAATGATTCACCAGCTACACAGAGGCAGGCGTGGGACTTGGGCAGATATTGGGTCTCAAAATTACACCTTGTTCAGTAGATATTTCTATCGCCGATGCAGCGATAGAAGATGCAGAGGAATCCAAGGGTGATTCCAGCTCAAGCAGGGGCAGGGTGGGCAGAGCACGGAGAGGAAACTGCTAGTTACCCCAGGGTTCTATTTGGAGAAAAGAAAATGCCCAGAGAGTACACACAAAACAACCCGCAACAGCAAACGACGAGTCTGCTCATAAGCTTCCAGTGTCTGTGACACGCGCTCACCGCTGCTTCTCAAACATCTTCACGTGGGCTGCCATGGCACTTGGTCAGCCGGGTTTGGGGCACTCACTTCTGTCATCAGTATGGAGGAAGGGAAGGGGTGTGAGTGCTGGGGCCGATTCGTCATCAAAGACCCAGAAGTTTCCAGGTGAGTAAATCCTGTACAGAAGACACCCAACGACAAGTGTGGGGGGGGACAGAGCGTTCATCCACGGGGACAGAACAACTCTGAGTGGAAGTGTGGGCTGCTGCCGCCCTCACAGGCTTTACGACTCCCCTCCTCGGCTCTTCCCTCAGCTACAATTGCCCAACACAGTCAACACGATGCAGGGAGGGCGAGCTGAGGACAGTGATCACGTCCAACTGAGTGTCCACGGAGAAGAAACCCAATGGAGGGGACTTCAAAACATGACAGTTCTCATAAAGGCAAACGGAAGGGACCTCAGGGAGAAAGCAAGGAACTGATGCTTTTGCTTTTCCTTCGTTCTCTCTCCACCCTTCCCAGCACCCACTCAGGCATAAGCGCCAGCGCAGGAGGAGCCTCTCGGGCAGGAAGGTTTGCAGCAGGAGCATCCTGGAGGCCCAGCGGCTTCGGTGGCAATGGGTCGCCCGACGGCAGAAGGTTGTGCCGCAGCCCATCAGTTAGACAGGAAGTCCGTCAAATCATTCCTTCCACGTTCCCTGTGTGCAAGTTTGGGAGGACCCCTCCCCCTCAGAAAGCAGTTTTGTCACCAAAAAGTCTAGTGGAGCTTCTGTAGAGTTCATGACAATGCACCTCGCGGGTATAATCCCAGGTAGTACTTGCATGTCAGAGACGAGGGGCGCTATTTGGCGAGTGCTCGGTGTTCCCGGGCACTTGCTTCATGTACGCGACTATTCCTTGATATCAGGTTTGATACTTCACAGTCACCTTGAGCCCTCCCTCAGTCTACTTCCCCTCTTCACTCAGATAACAACTCTTCAAAACGCTTCCTGCATTCATCCTGCTCCTCACTGTGAGGTCCTTTCCCCGCTCACCCTTCAAGGGGAAGCCCAGAGTCCACCATTCCTGCCTGTCTCCCTCTGGCCCTGGCCTCCTGGCTGATTCCTCTTCCTTACTCTCCCCCCTCCTGGCCATTTCACACTACACACCGAGTCAGTTTTCTGAAACATGTGTAAAAGCCCCCGGCCTCCCCTTCCATACGTCCAGTGGCCCACTCTGCCCACAGAATGAGATCCATCCTCAAGCATTTCCGAAAGGCTCAGTAGCTGTGAGGGGCCTGACCTCCTGGTCCCCACCTAGCCCACCCCTGCCCCTTTCGCCGAGCAGCTGCTGTCTTCCCTGGACCATCCCCAGCACCCACCCCGTGCTGCGGCCATGGCCGTCTTCTGCGTAGATGTCACACATGCTCTTGCCAGAGGGTGCCTCTGTTGCCTTTCTCCTCGAGCCCGGAGCCCACGTGCACTGCGCAGCTTGCTCCGGCGCCTGCGCAGACTCAGCCTGGATACCATTTGCTCCTAGTCCCAGCGAGCTGTGGGGCATCACCATGTGCCTGTGTGACATTCGTCCCTCCCCACTAGGCAGTGAACACCCAGGAACAGAGGAGGCTGCTTGTCATCTGTGATGCCTCGAAATGGCCTCGCCACTGCCAGGTGTGGTCCACCCTTTACAAATATGGCAGATGCAAAACACAAAAATCCTGCCCAGAGTTTTGGAATAAATTAGCAGGTGAAAAAATATTCCAGTTTTATTTCTGGATCTCTTAATAATTGTAACCCCATATTTTACCACTTAGTCGTGTTTTTCCTCTTTTGTGCATCTTGTCTGATAACCACCTGTGCACCGATTAGACACTAAGGTTTCTGGGGCAGGGAGGATGGTTTACACCTGAATGTACGATTTGTAAGATGCAGCCTGCTCTCCTCTTGGGCCTGGTCCTCTGTGCACCTGTCCTTACTTCCTTACTGTGACATTAACTCCCTCTCACGGAGCAGTCAGGGAGTTGCGATGGCTTGCTTGGTTTCCTCACAGGCAGACACCATGGGTGTTGGGCTGTCACAGCAGCACGGAAGATGTTGCCACTCCAGTTCTTCGTGTTCCAACTTATTTCCCCCGGTGGCTGCAATCACCTGGATCACTGCTCGGACCCCTGCTGTTACCTTGTCTCACCCCTGGCCTGCTGTGTTCACTCACCCCTGGCCAGCTGCACTCAGCCTTCTCCAGGAAGCGAGGTGGAAAGTGAGGAGGTAGAAACCAAAGCATCTGAGCCTGGATACTACTTCAACTACTTTTCGACAAATCACTTTAAGTGTCTATTGTGTCTACAGACTCCATCCTCATGACTTGACATAATTAAAATAGCCCAAACTTCAGTGCAGTTTGTTCCTTTCCTGGTGTTCACATACCATTTTCCACCTGGTGTGTGCATTTGATTTTGGACTCTGGATTTTGCTGTGTGTTGGATTTTGAATCACAGAAACATTGTCTGCGTCTGAATCCTTCGCCTGCCATCCTTATACCACTGTAGCATTTGTGTTACTAGGAAAAACTCCTTCGGTCTGCTGGAAGATTCTAGGGATTACATGATCCACAATCTCATATTGTTAATATTGTTCGTGTTGTGAGAAATTAAAAAGTATCTTGCAGACAATGGTTCACACGTGCATCTCTGTTTTGAGTGGCAAAACAAAAACTATATTTTCACGCACGCATGCGCGCACATGTGTGTGTGTGATCTGTTTTGTGGTACTAGGGATCAAACCCAGAGGTGATCTATGAAGGAACCACATTTTAGCCCTTTTTAAAAATTTTAAATTTTGAGACAGCATCTTGCTAAATTGCCCAGGCTGGCCTTGAACTAGTGATCCTCTTCGCCTCAGCCTCCTTAGTAGCTAGGCCTACAGGCATGCAATTTTTTGTCAGTTACTTTTTTTTTTTTTTTTTGTGGGTACTGGGGGTCAACCTCAGGACCTCGCGCCCCAGCAGGCACCCGTGCCGCTGAGCGATATCACCGGCCCTTTTTCATATGTGGGTTCCGGGAGTCAAACTCAGGACCTTGCGCTTGCCAGGCAGGCGCTTATGCCGCTGAGCTATCTCACCAGATCTGTCAGTTACTTTTATAATGAGAATATTGGTCACCAAACTTTTGAGGGGAGAATAATTTAATTCTCTTAAGCAGTTTCTGAAGTTGGCAGGTTGCATCTTAGAACTACACAATCTCAAGTTAGTACCATTCACAAAGAAGGGAAATTGGCAAATCTACAGACCTCAACACAGAGCTAAGTGTGCAATAAGCAACTACATTTAGATCACTTTTAGTACAGAGTCTAACACATGAAGTAAGTCTATGTGGTTAAAATCATACAAATTTGGCTATATACACATTCAAGAGTGACTGCACTGACTTTGATTTGGGTTTTCTTGCAGTAAATTGTTAGCTACACAGCTCAGTTGAAGTAGTTACATAGTTATAACTATTGTTACAGTTATAGTTGCCTATTACTAAAAGAACATTTGGTCAATCATATTTCTATATACTAGCAATGAGCAATTAAATACAACACAAAAGTGTAAAAATAGTACCATACACCATAGTACAAAAGAAACAACATGCTAGGTGTGACTCTAAGGAAACATGTACAGATCTTTATAAGGAAATCAAAGAAGCCTTCATTGGAGTGATAGACTATGTTCATGGATCAGGAAACTCAACAGAGTGAAAATGTGAATTTTCTCCAAACTGATCTACAGATTTAGTGCAATTGCCAGGTGTATTTTGATTAGAGACAGACAAGCTGATTCTAAAACTATATAGAAATGCAAAGGAACCAAAAGAGCCAAGCAAGTGTAAAATAGAAGAAGAAAAAGAGGAATCACATTACTTTAAGAGTTACTATACAGCTATAGTCATCAAGGCACGGTGGCATTGGAGAAGGGATAAACACATAGATCAATGGACCAGAATGGAGTCTAGAGTTCGATACCATCACAGATACGATCAGTTGATTTTGACAAAGATACAAAGACAACCAATGAAGAAAGGACTATCCTTTCAACAAATGATATTGGAACTACTGGACATCCAAGTGCCCACAAAGAAAAGAAAAAAAAGAAAAGAAGAGAAAAGAAAAGAAAAAGAACCTCAACCCAAAATGACATCTTATATAAAACTTAAAATCGTTCATAAATTTCTACCTACAAGGCAAAACTTTAAAGTTTTAAAAGAAAACAGGGACTCCTCATGACCTGGGGGTAGGCAAGAAATTCATACATCTTACTCCAAAAGCCTGATTTTTAAAAGAATAAAATGGATAAAGTGAACCTCATCAAAGATGAAAACTTTCATTTTATAAGAAATACAGCTAAGAGACTGAAAAGACAAGCTAAAGACTTGGAGAAAATATTTGTAAATTGCACGTAAGACAAAGACTTGAAACCTAAGGTATAGAAATATTCTCAAAACTCAACAAGAAGAAAACAAATAATCTGTTAAAAGTTAGAAAAATACTTGAATAAACACCAAAGATGATGTGTGGAAGGCAAATCAGCACAGTTCAACGGTATTGACCATTTGGAAAACACAACTCCAACCCGCGAGATAATTTTACTACACTGCTGCTATGATTAATACAAGGTGCTGGCCATACTCAGTGTTGGTGAGAATGTCGAGCAAATGGAAGTCTTATGCACAGTCACTCTGAAAAACAATTTGGCATTTTCTTATACAGTTAATCATGTGCTTACCATTTGACCCTCCAATCTCATTTCCTTCTTTGAATGATAAAAAAGAAAAGATATATTTTTTGAAATGATTTTTGTGATGAATACATTGATAATCAAACTTTTGAAGGAAAAATAATTTAAATCTTAAATACTTATGTTCACATAAAAGCCTGTGCATGAATGTTTAGAGCAGTACAGTTCATAGTCACTAAATACTACGAGCAACCCAAATATTCTTCAGTGATTATAAGGATAAAATCATTGTGGTATGTCCATACAGTGGAATACTACTCAGCAGTGGAAGGGAACAAGCTTTCAGTACATGCAATAAACTCAAAGGCATCTCCGAGTGTGCTGAGTGAAAGAAGCCATTCTAAAAAGATTTTATGCTGTTTGATCTCATTTGTATGACATTCTTGAAAAGAATAAACCATAGCAAGGGAGATCAGAGCAGCAACGGCAGGTGTTAGGGTTTGGAATGTGATTATGGTCTGAATACAAAGGGAAAGTAGGAGGGAAGTGTTTGGGGTGATGTGTCCTGATGGTGGTGGTAGCTACAGAAACTCATACAACTGTTAAAATTATAGAACAATACAAAATTGTCTACTTTACTATATGTTAGTTTATAAAATAAAATAAGGCCACGTAACATGGACTATCAATATGGAGCTCAGAATTGCAGGCACAGAAACATTACACCATTTGGTGAATTTGCTGCCAGTCTCTGCACAGGAGGCTGGCATCTCTACTGCCAGCATTGCTCTCCTGCCATGGACCTCTTCTTGCATTCCCACCCTTGATTAGGATGTTCTCCTCTTCCAAACGCTGGTTCTTTCTGAGCCACGAGACACCTTTGGCTATAACACCTCTTGTGCACTGAGGTGGCCTTTCTAGCTTGCCATAGCACACTACCTCTGTAGCTAGATATTAATCTTTTAGAGGAAAAAAGGACAAACTTCTGCATACTTCCCAAAGCATGTGACCAGCTGACTCACAGCAAATACAGAGGACAAAGGACAACAACCACAAAACCGTCACGCTGCAGCTGTGTGGAAAGAGCTCACACTGGGAACAGGAAGGCTCCAGCCCGGGGTCTGACACCAGAACCAGGGGGCCTTGAGCAAGCTGCACGGTGTAGCAGATCTTTGCTTCCTCACATATAAAATTGAAACAGGGATTTTCTGAGAGAATTTTCAGCTCTGAAGTTTCACAATGAGGCCACCTTTGAGTAGTAGCCAAGGAATGAAAGATAATTCTCTGGTGACATTCACATCTTGGAGCACTTCCTGACTCTAGACCTGTTGCTAAGGAGTATTTGTGGAGGGCTACAGGAAAAGCCCAGAGCCACACCTCAGTTGTCACAGAGTGACAACTGGTGCAGGGGACTGCCTGGGCCAGAAGGGTGCTGTATCTGAACCACCTTAAAAAAAATTTTTTTTTATTATAGTAAAATATGCACAACACAAACTTTACCCTTTCAGCTACCTTTAAGCACAATTCAGTGGCATTAAGCACATTCATACCATGTGCAGCCACCATACCATGTATCTCCAGAACGTCTGCGTTTTCCCAACCTGAAACTCTGTCCCACTGAACGCCGACTCCCCAGTCCCTTTCCCTCCAGCCCCTGCAACCCCCGCTTTGCTTTCTGCCTCTGTGGATTTGAGTACTCCAGGTACCTCATGTGAATGACTCACCCAGTGGGGGTTGTTTCACGTCACAGCGTGTGTGAGACCTTCCATCTTTTATAAGGATGAGCCATATTCCACCACACGTGATTATCGCACTGTGTCTACGCATTCATCCACCAAGGCTACATTTGGGTGGTTTCCACCGATGGGCTGTTTTCACCTTGTGAGGGACCCGGATGCCTCCTGGCTGATCTGATCGGGCTATGACATTTGGGTGCCCTCAGACAGCCCTGCCCGAACTCCCCCTCTCCTTCCCTCACTTGCCTGAAGAGAACCTCTCCATTCTCTGAATGAGTTCCAGTGTTCAGCGGCGTGCTGGTGCCACCATTCTGAAGGTCAAGGAGCACTCACATGTGAAGTTCACTGACAGCTTCGGGGTCTGTGGGTAGAGAAGCGGGTCCTCCACCTCCGTCAGTGGCCTGATCAGGTGTGAGCAATGTGCTTTCAGGGCAGGGGGGCCAGCAACGGAGTCTCTGTAGATGAGAAGACAGGAGGAGCCTGGCTGCTTCTGGGTCCTCCCTCTGGGCTGTTGGTGCCCACACCTCAGGCCCGCTGCTGCTGTCTTTGCTGGCCAAATCGCCTTGTTCTCCACCAATGTAGCTAGGTCACTCTCTGAGATTCGAGTCTCTCTGCCTATGCCTGCTTGTTTCAAGTCACTTGTCTTCTTTACAGGTGATTTAGAGGCACGGGAAAGCCTCATGTAGTGGTGTACACTTGTAGTTCCAGCTGCTCAGGAGGCTGAGGCAGGAGGATGGAAAGTTTGAGGCCAGCCTGGGCAACTGAGCAAGAACTTTATCTCAAAATAAACAAAAATGGTGAGGTAGCTCAGTGCTGCCTGGGTCTAATCCCCAGTATAGGGGTGAGGGGGTGACAAAAAGAGGTACAGCACAGATGAGAAGGTGAGTTCACCATGAACAAGAGTCTCAGGCTCACCCATGAGGACTGGAACAGGAGGAAGGTTCGAGCCACGGACGCATGACCTTCCTCCACCAGAGACCCGGCCAGGACATTTCTGCAAATATCTGGCTGGGTTATTTGGAGCTGAATATTTGGGACAAATGAGGGTTAGACAAGTACCCTAATTAAAATTTTTTTCTATTGTTTAGAAAAACAATATGTACTCATGCATAGTTCCATAAAAAAAGGTTTGTAGAAATTGTAGCATCCAGGATAACCGTTATTTACACTTTGACGACATTTTTAGACTTGGTCTTACGCATAAACACAGGTATATTTGCTAATGGTTTTCGAAGTGATCACACTGTGCGTGCACACTCTTTTGTTAGCCTAGTTTTTCTTTTTTACTAAATAGTATGTCATGCATCTTTTTTCATATCAATATACATTTGCATCTTGATTAATAAAACAACAAAACAAACTTCTTGATGGCAAGTAAAATGACATTACACTGAATTGTTTTAGAAATTGTGGGAGGGGTCCACGGCCAATCATTTCACTTGTCTTTAAATAAAATTCTCCTTGGGCCTGTTCGTTTGCACTGTTTTTGAAAAATGAATCTTAATTTTCTTTCAACTCGCAACAATGCCTGTGACCAGCAGGGTGCGCTCATGGACGGGGCGCCTGGGTGCACAGGGCTTCTGTCCAGGCTTCAGGAAGGCACTCGCTGCTGTTTCCCAGTTGTCCTTCCAGTCCCGGACAGCTAGAGCTCTCCAACTTGGGAGTCATACCCGGAGACTGGCTTCCGACCGACGCCCATCAGGTCAGTGGTCCTCAGACGGGACAGCAACAGGCTCCCTTGAATACAGAAGCTGTTTCATGAGCTCAGGGGGGACACGGGTCTGCACATTTTCATCCGGGTTCGTGAGAGGAGACGGATCTGTGGAGTCATTCCCTCTCAAAAGGAAGTGCCGAATCATGCGAAGATGAACTGACTGGTGCCTCAGATGTTGTGGCCAGGGAAGAAAAAAGGTTCTACCTCTGACTTTATTTTCTGCCCGAGAGAGGAGCTTAGATTCTCCAGAACGCATCCTTGCAGTGTCGGTCCTGTAGTCCCAGCATACGCATGAGCTGCACCTGCCACCTGTCCCGTGCGCTGCGCGCTCACTGCTTGCTGGTCAGGATCCGCACCGCATCTGAGCCCTGGAGACCTCGGCCTCCGCTCGCTTGCTCTTGCTGTCTGCGGGAATGCAGGTCATGACCACACGGGCATAGACAATGCAGCCAGTCCCAGCCAGCCTGGCGCAGGGCTCGCCGTACATGAGCGCCGACTCCAGTGTGTCACCCATCTCCACCCCTGTCCCCGTGGTGGACAAGGCCACGCATGGAAACACCTTTCACATATCATTGATGATGCCCTGGCCTCCATTCCAGTCAGAAAGTACATTTTGCTGTTCTGCTTTTAATGTATTTTATTGTGTACAAGTTGGTGGGAAGCTGGTCATTCCTACGACTGAATGTTGATGACGTGCGCTCTGACTTCTCTACCTGTGACCAGGAAGTCACTTGTGTGTAGAGCTGCATCTGGGGCCCTGTGTCCCTCTATGAACCTGAAACTGGGTATTTTTTTTTTTTTTTTTAAGAGTAGGAAAATTTATTGGGGAAAAGGAATGGAGAATAGGAATAGCTCCTGAGAGACAGGAGGGGTCCTGAATGGGTTGCCCTGGGTATTCTTATGGAGGCCACCAAGGTCAGGGTCCCTCGCCCCAGTCTTTCTCCACCCCAAGTCTGCTACTGTCTTTTCCTGCTGAGGGGCTCCGTGTGGCCTTCCAGTGCCTGGGCATAGAACTTAAGTGAACATTTAAACCTCTGCATGAGACAGGTCCCTGCTGCCCTTTCAGAGAGCCATATGCCAGAAAAGTGTCACAAATATACCCTGTTAGTCACATTCAAGTCCAGTGACTTAATAGAGCTGTGACAATTGTCTTACTGGCATTTTTTTTTTTTTTTAAAGTCAGGTAAGGGAGCCAAGTTCCCAGAATGCACATTTTCCTGTGTGTCTCCAAAAAAGATTCATTGTAGGGAGGGAGTAAAGAGAGTGATTCTCCCGGGCTTTGAAACCAAAGATATATGCATCATCATCCGCCCTCTCTGCAGTGTACCAAGACCGCGCTGCTCTCATGCACCATGTCATTCTACGAATGTGGAAACTGGGACGCAAAAGGTGCACAGATCTCTTGCCAAGTCTCATTTTTCAGTCTAGTCCTTTAGACAGCTGTAGCAAGTGTTCTTGTGGACAGTGTACAGATAGGATGAGCAGCTCATGTTAGAAACAAAAACAGCGGCTGATGAGGAAATTCACTGCCTTTTTGTATGACACAAGGAGAGATAAGGAGTTTAAATAATTGTGTGCTCATTTTATTATTTCAAAAGTACATAGACTTACCTTGTTCTATGATGCCAGGAGCTAGAAATAAAACCATGCTTATGTATGAGAAAAAGAAATTAATACCTGATGGAGTCTGTTAGTCACGTCATTTAACATCTAGGCAACTTGAGAAGTTTCGTTTGCTTCTCTAGAAAACGAGTTCCTAATTAATTTGGTAAACACTTACATTTAGATCAACAAATGCAAGTCTGGTAAATGAGATGAGATTTTTCAATTTCATTGTCATTTTAAAGGACACAGGGCCGGGGATATAGCTCAGTGGCACAAGTGCCTGCCTGGCAAGCGCAAGGTCCTGAGTTTGATTCCCAGTACCAAAAATAAATAAATAAAATAAAGTAAAATAAAAGACATATTTCTATATAATTAAAATGAGGGACCCTGTCAGTTCCCCCCTCAAAAGAAAAATTACACCTCAACACTAATGGAATGTATTGTTTGAACCACTCCACTTGGTCCATGTGACCAAAACCACCCAACCCACCAGCCCATCTTCTGGTACTTCTCCCTTCAATTTGCAGCTGCAAGCGCAGCTGGAGACCTCCATCTACATAGCTGCTCTGGGAGTGAAGGAATAAATACATTTGCATCTCCCTCCCGCACCCCAAAATCTTTGATTCTTGTGGCATTCTCAAAAAACTCAGCAGCCAGGGGACAGGGCAGCCGATCTGTGCAGCCCTCTTCAGAACCACGAGAAATAATGATGTCATTGCTTTGCTGATTTGTCCCAGTAAAAAAGAACAGGGGAGATTGGGATCAATAGAATTATTATTTTTTCTTGTAAGGTAGAAATAAAAGCAAGTAAGCTTCTCTCCTATTGTATTCTTCATATCTGAGAGCCATAAAGCTGTTCACTTTAAAGTGGATAGATCTTTTCTATCCTCTTCCCTTGCTTTATACTTAGTTTGTGGTTCATAAAGATCTTTCAGATCTCTTAGAAATCTTGTTGAAATAATTTCTCTTCCTGAAAGCCTTCTTGGAAGAGGAAGTGCATGGCTGGCTTCCTCCTTCCCACAGAGGGACTCTTGTGTTTTGATTGTCACAAACATTTTCTACTTGGGAACTGCTGGGGAGGGCAGCAGCCGGCGAGCGAGTCTCTTAAATGGCGAGGTTCTGGCATCTCTACTTCGCCCCAGTGCCAATAGTCCAGCAGCTGAAGTAGGTGCTGATAAAATCAATACCGAGGAGGCATGGGCATCAGGGGTTCTGGACTGGTGACAAAATCTCACATCTGCCTGTTTTGTGAAAGGATCTTTCTCCTTTTCCTTGTCCCCCCATGTCCCTGACTATCAAGACACTCTGGCCAACCCAAAAAGCCACCACAGGGCACAGCCGTTTCCTCTCACCACCTGTTGGTTGTAATTCTAGCTTTGTTTGTACACATTTTTCATCGGAAGTATTATGCCAGTTCTGGTTGAACAGCTGTTTCAGGAGAGAGCTTAGCTTTTTTTTTTTTTTTTTTTTTTTGTGGGTACCGGGGGGTTGACCTCAGGACCTCGCGCACCAGCAGGCGCCCGTGCCGCTGAGCGATATCACCGGCCCCTTTTTCATATGTGGGTTCCGGGAGTCGAACTCAGGCCCTCGCGCTTGCCAGGCAGGCGCTTAAGCCGCTGAGCCATCTCACCGGCCCCAAGAGAGCTTAGCATTTTAAATCCTGAAATCTAGAGAGAATCTTTTCCTGTCGGAAGGATACATACAGTTTTTCTTGTGTTTTTGCCCTTTGCAGGGTTTAAGAATATGTTTGCTTCTGAATCACTGACTCGGACCAATTTAATTAAAAGCTGTGGGCTTTTCTTTCTTTATAGAAAGCCATGCGGTAGCGACAACAGGGTTTTCTCTGTTGCTGGAGAAATTCAGACAAGCCTTGCATTCAGGTGGAGATCTCGGGTCACCTGTACCTGTCCTGCAACGCGGCCCTTCTCACTGCTGGGAGATGGCCTCAGCAGGGGTGGGGAAGGTTCACAGCCGCCTGCTCCTCCCTGCTGCTGCACCTGGGGGCTGCTGCTTTGCCACATGACTACAGCGATCAGTTTCCAAGTGTGAGAATTTTTATTTTTAACAAATTGGGAGCAGAAAGCAATTGAGATACTACTGAAATATGGTTGGGAGCACATCTTGTTCTGCTTTTTTCTCTGATGTTTTACGTAGGAGTCAGGGGACGAAATCCCTCTGGCCTCCTCTGGGGGCTTTACGCCCTTCTCTGGTGATGCAGGGGTTGGCAGCAGAGCCCTCCCTGGGTGACGCATCTGAGGCCCAGCCCCGGGCACAGAAAGCCAGGGCAAACGCGCAGCAGCAGCTCGTGCGTCTGCCAAGGGAGCGAGCACCCCCACGCCCACAGCTGCCGGGCCCCAGGGGACAACTGCGATGCCTGCTCCCAGGTCCGTGTCCAGAAGAGGAGCGATGGAGGTGACAAATGGCCCTATTGGAGCTGCAAGCTGTCGTCAGATTGATGAGGAAGTCGTGGCAGCGTGGTGTGCTTTCCACCCGGTAGATCTGACTGAGACAAGCAGCTCGCTCAGGGTCGCCTTGCGGAGGGGTCTCCCACGCCCCGAGCGCCGATTCTAGGCCAGGCAGTGTCCCCTCTCCTGCTCAGGACACCACAGACCGCTCCCGGGGAAAGGAGCTCCGGGGATCTAACCTCGGCTCAGCCGGAGCCGGTGGCGAAGGCCTGGCAATGGTCCGGCTGCCCCGCAGCGCCGAGTTGCTGCCGCTTTGTCTCTTTCCTTCTCACGAGGTCAGAAGTAGGGCCTCGTGCTGGTCTTGGTCACTCAGACATTTTTTTCCCTTCGCTTCCAAGTACCCGTTTTTTAATTTCAAAGAAAACCATTTTTAGCATAAATACGGAGTTGGCGTCACAGCAGAGCCATCAACCAAACAGCAATGACCCGGATGCTCTTCTCATGACCTCAGAACTCGGTACCCCCCCGGCGGAGTGCGGGAACACAGGTAATCTGCGGGTCTGTGAGATTTTCTTTTCGAAGGGAAAGTGAAGCAACAACAGGATTTGGCCCCAAAGCAGGTGCAGGGAAAGAGATTGCTGGAACCAGGGTCTCCAGGGACATACTTGCAGTATTTGTCATTGATGTGACACTTTTATTTTACAGCTGAGGAAACAGGTTTGAAAGCAGAAATGCAACTGCCCAGAGGCTGTGGCTGGCACAAGGCAGCAGGCTGGAGCCTCTCAGACCTTCGGGGCAAATTTTACCCCTGTCCAAGGCTACACGGAGTGGCCATACATCTTTCTAGAAGAGTTTTAGTTCCTAGCAGCACAGAGGCAGGACTGTGACCATAGTCGTGCACACTTGGGGGGGGGTCCATTCTGATTGTTCCCGTTTCTTTTCTCACCAGTGCTGGCAGGGAAGATGACCATCTTGTGTTCACCGCTGGCTCGTGGGTGTGGAACTGCAGCTCAGAGAAGGCGAACAGCAGGCCCAGGGTCACGCTGCTGCTGAGCGGCAGAGAGAGCCCCAGACCATGTGCCTGTGACTCTCACCACCCTCTCCCATGACGTGAAGACACTTCCCACGCTGCAGTGTGCTGTGGGGACAGCTGGCAGGTTCAGATTCAGCCTGAGCATTTCAGCAAACATCCAGGGATATTAATGGCCAGGATCCTCTAAGACAGGCAAGCATCCATCTACAGGCAGAGCAGACTTCCTTCTGGGGGAAGCTGAGAGGAGTGACTGAGGCGTGTGGGCAGCAGAGGCAGCCCTTCTTGTCCACCGTTTGTCTCTGGGCTTCCAGCCAACTTCACAGGAGCAGTGATAGCGGCTGTCCTTGGGGGCAGAGCCCCCTCCCTGGGCTCCTTTCGGACTTTCTCTGCAGTGACCTCCCTCCAGCGGTGCTCACTGTTGCCTGGTGCCAGCCCCTGCCTGGGCCTGAGCCCCTGAGGTCCAGGCTGCGGGAAGGAGTGACAGGGCTGCCCAAATGGGCACCTGAGAAACGCCTGTCCATCTCTCATGAGCTGTTTTCCATTGTGCACTTCCCACCTTCTTTCTCCCCAAAATATTTACTATTGATTCTCAAATGCTATTCCATTTATCTGTGAATGCACCCCTCCATCTGCCCTCCAGGCCCCAGAAAAATGGGCAGTGCTGGTCCCAAGGAGAACGCGGAGCCTCTGGAATGGAAGAACTGCTGGCCCAGAGGCCTGGTCCTGATGAAGCACTCAGCAGCGCGGGAACCAATCTTTTCCTTGTCGTGTGATGTCCAACTTCATGGTAGGTGGAGCTTTCCCCTCTGCCGGTGTTTTTGCATAGAGAGAGAGAAGGCAGTGTGTTGGGTCCCCACCAGAGTGGGGACCACGGGCTCAGCAGAGCTCATCAAGGCCAAATGTCTGACCTGAGGGGAGGGCGCTTCGGTTCCTCCTACCATAGGTTGGTGACCAGTCTGTGGCTGCCACCCAGTGGCTCTGTCCTCGCTGCAGTCCTGTTTCAAGTGTCCATCATAGAACCCTGGGATGATAAATGTATTTTGATATATATTTCCACCCTCGCAATGCTTTCCCTGCGGCCAATGCTATTAAATTCACTCTCTAGGAATCTTAGTCATTTTCTTGAAATAATAAAGAATCCCCCATGCTGGGGAAAGACATTCAACATCATCAACTCTCTTTGTCAAAGAGCAGAGGGGAGATCTCAGGCTTGTTCTTCACTCGGCATGAAAGCGACATGGAATTGTGACAGCAGGAAGGTGACACTGACCCCCAACTTCCACCATCAGGGACCACTGGTCCTGCCTCAGTGGACCAGGCAGGCATGGGTGGCTAAGCACAGGGGCCCTGGAAGAGTTCTTTGCCCATCAGGAACAATCCTACTGGACGCGTCTCTTACAGCAACCTTAGGTTACGCCGTTGTTTCTCCCTTACTTGGCAGACATATAAATATCACACACCCAGCCGTCTACCCTTTCTGATATGTTTCAGTAAGACTCAAGTGCGTCATCAGGCAAGCCAATCCGAACCCTATTTGGACCAGAATGGGGCATCAGAGAGGAACAATGACATGAAGAGCCCCATACTGGAGACCTGCTGTGTTGTAACCACCTGATAACATATCCACCAGAGACCAGCGCTCTGCAGTGATGAGGTTTGGGCCAGTTTTTTTTTTTTTATATGAGGGTACCAGGAGCCGAACTCAGGACCTCACACTTGCCAGGCAGGCGCTTATGCTGCTGAGCTATATCACCAGCCCTGGGCCAGGTTTTTAAACGCTTAAAAAAAGATCTGTCTGGGATGGTCTTAGAGAACAGGATGGCTGTTTTCCCTCTTTGCTAAATAGTTTTTGTTTTTTTTTTTTGAGGGGTACTGGGGATTGAACCCGGGGATGCTCTACTTCTGAGCTATATCTCCAGCCCTTTTTATATTTTTTTATTTTGAAAAAGAGTCTTGAAATTTTGATCCTCTTGCCTCTCAGCCTCCTGAGTAGCTGGGATTATGGGCCTGTGAATAACTTTTCAAAGAAGAAAAATCAAACATTCCTTGAAAGTCTCTTGCTATGATCCACTCTGCAACATCACGGCGCTCCTGGCAAAGTCTCCCTCTCTCTGCGGGGTCTGCGTTCTGAGCAGCACCGTGTCTCAGGCAGAGTGAGGAAGGGAGCGGGGAGGCACCAGTGCCACTGAGGGTGAGCTCCTGGAGCCAAGGGCATCCTCGCTCCCCTCGGTCAGGCAACACACTTTTGTTGCAGAACTAAAGACACCCTTCTTACAAGCCCTTCACTCCCAGGCCTGAAGCCAGGGTTGGGTGCCCAGGCCCACCCCAGCCTGGGGACACCAGGTGGCCTTGGGCCCAGGTGGGTGGCAGGGAAGCCTGGCTCTGGAGGGACAGGGTACCCTCGGGAACCACCTGGGGGAAGAGGTGTTTTCAGGAAGAAGTCACTGAGACAGCTCTTGCACACTGGGCACAGCCACATAGCTGTGCTGGAGTCAAGGTGCCACACACTCGGGGACCTTGAGCGGTGCCCCCTCCCAAGGACCAATGATGGGCGCCTTCTAGTCAACCTCAGCCCTGCCACTACTCACGGTCTTCACGCCGCCATCTGCCTTGGCACTGGTCTGGTCTGGCACCTCCAAGGCCCTGGTGTCTTGGACCCCGGGGTGCTCTCTGGTGCCGCCAGCCTTGGCCTAGCTGCCTGGAGGCTGAGGGCAAGCACCTCACTCCCCACAACCCCACTTACCCTCAAGAGGGAGGGCACAGTACCCCGATGCTCAGCCCTGCCAGTCTAGGCATGGGCAGCAGCACCCTCCTGCGCGGGTCCTGCCCAGGCTCACGGGCGAAGGCTTCTGTCCCAGGAGCTCTGCAGTGGTCAGCTGTGGGGGCCCCTCCTTGCTCACTTGTACCCACCTCTAACCTCCACAGAGGATGGTCCCCAGCCACCGGCTCCTTGGACGCCCTCCCTCCCTATGCATGCATGCTCGGTGCTCACTGGGAAGAATGATTTCTGTATTCAGGCTTCAAGCAGCGCTTTTTCAACCTTGTACACGTTCCAAGGGGCCGAGGAACACACGGTGACTGCCTTTATCCCAGAGGTAAATCTATGACACCAGCCTGCTTGGTGCCCCTTGCAACGCTCACTATGGGACGAGGGCTGGCATTAGGGTGGGCTCCCCCTGCCTTCCCTGGAACCACCTGGGTATCTACATGCTCTGAGAGGCAGCGGCGTCCACCAAGTGAGGCCAGGCCCAGCGACGTCCTTCATGCTATGTAAGTGTGGCTGAGTTCAGTGAGGACGGAGCCCCGTGGGATGGTACTTTCCAAGGCCAAATCATGTGATATTTACTGAGTGCTAAGTATCTAGGCACTGATTTTCAAAGCACCTTGAGCAAGGATGTGCAAGTACCATGTCCAGGCCAGCGCTCCCACGCCAGGGTCCTCTGCTGCCCCCTGGCCATGGGTCATCACTGATGGTCACACTCAGGCTTTTCCACCATGCTGACCTGACAGCATGCGCCACCTTGGCTGACCCACCAAGGCTGCCACAGGAACGTGGTTCCTCTACTCCTCTCCTGTTGCTTTCCTTTAGTGCATTTGTTTGTATAATCCCCTTACTGGGGTCCCTCAGGACCCACCTCCCTGACTTTGCCACAACTCACAGATGCCCCAGAAAACGTGCTGTGCTCCTGGGACAGAGCAGCACCCTTGGAAGGCCCGCCTGCACTGACCGACGTGACCATCTCCGAGGACCCTGTGCACAGAGTATTTCACATGCGTAGGCAGGTGGGGACGGCGACCACGTCTTACCTTGTACATGCTGCATAGCCCAGGCTGGCTGCGGGCCTGAGAGGGCAGAGGGCTCCTGCTCTGCTTTAGCCAGGGTACCTGCCGAGGACACAGAGTGGGTGGCGTGAGTCCAGGGTGGGCACCGCCCACACACCCCACAGTCCTCCAGCAAAGCTCCTCTAGGATGAGCGAGGCCAGGCCCCAGGCAGAGTGGAGCAAGTGGGAGATGGAGGATGCAGGGAGAGTGCTCAGGACGAGAAGCGATGGGCTGATGGATGGATGGACCCTGGAGAGGCCAGGGGAGAAAGGAAGGACGGGACCGAGAGAGAAAGGAGTGAGAGGGAAGATTATGTGACTACACGTTCTTAATATTGTAGCAGGCCCTGGACACAGATGATTTCTAAGAGAGCGAGGAAAGGGAGCACCCCCGGTCTGGGCGGAGTGTGGAGTAGACTTTCTGAAGTCTGTGATGACGTGGGTACAGTTCACGTTCTATTCTGTTTGTAGTTCTACTTTCTTCTGTAACAAGTGTGCTAGCTGTGCACTGAATTTATAAGTGTGATTCACTCACGCTCTGGGGGCGGCGTTAACTGTGGATGTCACTGTTCAGCCTTTTTGAGCTTTCTGTAGGGTACAAGGGAATATCTCAGAAGTAGCAGTGTTCAAAGTCACTCTAGCAGTCACATAGAGTGACATTTTCTTGTTGACATTCTTCCTTGTTATGCTGAAGTTTAGGAAATTAGGTACTTAATATTCTATGGCATAAATGACATGTTAACCTCGACTCTGTTGCTATGCATCTTGGAAGAATTTGCCTCTAATTTAGTGTATGCTCCTCGTTCTATTAGTTATGAGAGTATATCCGCGCCAATGAAGTTCGAGAGATGGGACTGAAGAACAGTATTATAGGCCCAAGGAAAATGTAGAAAGTGCCTAGTTTTTGACTATCCACACCAAGTGGTGAGAGAAAGAGAGAGAGAAAGAGAAGGGGGGAGGAGGAGGAGGAGGAAAGAGAAGATGTGGGGAGATTGCCTTCCAATGGTGAAAAGATAAAATCAATAATATGAGCTTCAAGAGATTTCTTGTACTGTTTACAGATGAAATGGGTTCTTTCTAAACAAATTAATGGTGAGTATGCTTGGAGATGACTAAGTAGCATGACCCGGAATGTTAGCGTACTTAGAAGTACAGTGGTATCTCAGTCCACAAACAGAATAAACTTTCCCCATAAGGTCAATATTGAAGCTAACCAGTGAATCTGATTTGGTTTTTGTCCAACTTGGCTTGCGACCAGAATCATTGAAAGAATTGAGTTTGTGAACCGAGGTGCCACTGAGGTATTAATGAAAGTCGTCGCACTGGAGTTTGCAGAGGCAAATCTGTGGTGACCGTGTGCTTAGCTGTGCATCTGAAATGATGCTTCCTACCTGTGTGAGAGGGGCTGTTTCTACACTAGCAAGGATCACTGGTGGCTTTAATTAATGAGTAATGCATTACGAGAGACACTTGGATGTACATCTTAGAGGATGTCCCCATGGACAAGCGTGTGACTGTTCTGCCTTGATGGGATGTAGCTGTCCTCGACTGGTTGTTTATGGGTGCACCCACGCTAGGACCTCATCGACAGCAGAGGAAAATGGCCTCCTCCTGTCTCTTCTGTGTGAAACGACGCCCTCTTCAGGAAGAAGGGGACAGTGGACACTTTTACCTACTCTGTCCCCTCTACCATCACACCCAGAAGACTTGGTTTTCTCTTTAGCTCTTTCTCCTTTTTACTATTTTATGAAGCAGAATGATTTCAGGGCATTGAAGAGGGTAGTGATAGATATAATAGAAAGAACCCTTAGCCTGTTAAGTCAGGGCTTGGTAGGAGATTTCCATCGTCCTTCAATCCTGACTCAGTATCACGGGAGATTCCATGTGAGGTCAGGTGGAGATAACCATTTGTTTCCCCCCAGTAATTATCTATTTTTCAGATATCAAACTAAGCTCGATATCAACCAGTCAGAATTGCCTTTTACCAAATGGCTAATGGTTTTACCAAAGTCAGTGGTGGGGGAAATCAGTGCCTTAAAATGAAGATGAGTTTGAAAGGAGGAGTTAGGAGAAGACCTACTAGCAGGGCAGGTCACACAGAGGGGGCAGCCTATGCCTACATTAACTAAATGTCTTCATTCTTGTTCCTCACGGATCAGCTACCCAAGTCTACCCTCCATCTATGCACTGTACAGCATCACCCCGAGAAGAGCCAGCACAGCTCCTATCTGTCACCCTCTGAACACATCCCCACCAGAAGCACAGCAGTGGCGGCCACTGGCGTGCTGACTCATTCAGGGGATATCTGCTGCACGCACTGGGCCCACCTACAGCATCCGTCCTTCTCCTGACACCCGCAGGGTGGTGCTTTGAGAGAAACATTAAAGACAGCAGAACAAGAGCAGTCGTGACAGAAACACCAGGATACCACGGCGTCCATGGAGAGAGAATGTCTTTGTGGATAAAAGCAGAGGAGCGAGAGATTGTGACCTTCACTTGCAGCTGTGGAAGGAGTGCGGGTGCTCAGACTTACCTGCTGGTCCTGCCACCAGGCCACGGAAACATCCACTGCACAGTGCAACTGATTAGCCAGTGTCACCAGACATGATGACTAAAAGTTTACATGCAATTAGTACACCATCCTTGGTCCGTTAAACTGTTTAATAAGTGCATAAAAAGGCAGACATATACATAAAGCGGAAGTCCATAACAAAATCGAATTGTTATACAACTGCCAGAGGCAATCATCATTAAATACACAAATACAACTTACAAATGTATCACTTATACAGAGGGTACGGGAAACCACTCCCAACACGGGCGCATCAATCCCAACATAATCCCTCCCATTCAGTGACAGGGGAAACGGTGTCCCCCGAGATAACAGGAGGATATAGTAGGTGGCTGGTGCCTGAGCCAGAGACACCCAAATTAATAACTGATCAGGGTAAAGACACTGCAGAGGGAATTCCCACAGGAAATAGCAGAAAGTGTCGCTGCGGGTACAGAAATGAACGCAGCCCACTATATTTAGTTTCTCTAGAGGATCTCTGGCCGGGTCAGGTACCGCAGCCTCCTGAGGAGATGTCGCATGGTTCTCTGCAAGCTCTCCTGCACTCTGGAGAGCAAAGCCACCACTCCCAGTCCTGACTGTGGGCCCGACATGCGCCCTCCAGGTGCCACACAGATGCCCTCTACTGTGTCCTTCGTATCATGCCCACGTGGTCCCCTCTCATGGGATCACAGAACACAGGTACAGATTTAGGGTACCACGTTAACAATGGAGAATGAAGCTACTTTAGAAGCAATGTTTAATGAAATTAAAATGCAATGCAAAATATCAGGAAACAAACACTGTGGTTAATTTACAAGACTGATCATACCCCACAGCACTGAACGACCGGACCTGTTCCTCTCCTGCACTGTCACGACTAGAGGCGTGTAAGTAATCTGAATGCTGACTAAGGACACGCTGAGACCAGCAGGTTATCAATGGAGTTTTTAATGCAAAATAAGGAGAGAAAAATAGGCAAAGCCATCATACGGGGGTTAGCTTTAAAAGCATAGTGCTATGGAGGAGGACTAGTTCCTCTTTCCTGGCATCGTTTCGTGTGCCCTGTCTGGGACTAACAACTCCTGCGCACCTCAGCTCTTTTGTAAAACTTCACTTCCTTAGAGAAGAAGGACAGGCTTCGGAGCTCACAATTCCAAGCTGCTGGCTTCTGAGGCCTGGGTAGCCCTGGGGTCAGTGCTGACACAGGAAGGGAGCTGGTGCGCGCCGACCAAGCAGTAGGTGTGGTGACTCAGCCAGTGTCTCCAGTCTCTGCCCCAAGGCCACCCTCTCCCCATAGAGCCCCCCACCCTTTCCCCCTAAGGGCCCACATTCCAGGGAACCGGAAAACCTGTTCCTTAAAGGCCACGACACAACCCTCCTTTCTTTCTGAACAACAAAGGAGAATGCTCTTTGTAAATGCACTTTTCATCTATGGCTCTCAGAGAATATGCCTCCTCGAGGAATTCTCAGTGCACTTGCCTTGAATGTCAGCCCTGGGGACACAAAGGCTGGTGTTGTCAGTGCATTCCAGGCACTGGGGGTGGCAGCTCCTCACGGGGCACCACAGGCCAGCATGTGCCTGGGAGGGTGGTGGGGCGGGACAAGCGGCCCCTTTACGGTGATGGGGGGCGCCATTCAGAGTCTTGCTGGATTCTGCCATGAAAACCCTATTCTAGACAGATGAGCAGGCGCTGCTTCTCCAAGTGTGTGTGGGGGTGTTGGCAGCTGGTCCCCCTCAGCATCCCACATGCGTTAGCTATTTTAGGAATGGAGATGGTGAGACCAGCTTTCGTCATGAGTGCCAGTAACAGGTCTTTAGATTGTCTTGCAAGCTTCTTAAGTCTATCCAAAGGACATTTCTAGCATATTAAAAGGAGATTCCTCCTGATTTATAAGCAAAACCAACTAAAATTAGGAATGAAAACATTTAAAAAGTACTCCACAACAGCCTACACCAATAGGTACCCCAGACTTCTAGGGAGATGGCGGGTTTGTCACTGGGTGTGGAGTGAGTTACCTTTGGAACTCCAGTGTTTAACAACAAACAAATAATCCTTAATAAGGTAGCTGAGTTGGACACACATTGTCAGTCACCCCACCACACGCCCTTGCAGGGACCCCAGGAGGAACCACCTCTGGCTGGCCTGTGTTTGGAAAAAGCCACTTTATTATCACAAATGCATAAACGGTAAGGGGCTCTTCTGGCACCCAAGGGCAAGGCTGTTCATTTAAAAATCTTTTATATTGAAAACACTCAGTAGTGGAAAGAATTGATACCTTAAAATTTTAAAATCAATTACTTGAAAATTATTCCTATTTTTAAAAATCCTATGAAAATGTTTTGTGTTTCAGGATCCTTGGTAACCTAGACATGCTATTTGCAAAGAGACTGACTGCACCTGAGCCTAGAATCTTTTTTTGAAAACACTGAAGTATCAGAGATTTAAAACAATGACGGCTGTAATCTTGCATGACGGAAGAGGCGCATGTATGCGTATATAGCTCCACTTTGCCTGGTCACAATGTTAGATATAAATGCTTTCACAACTTTATTTCAACCTAAACCATTACCACTAAAATTAAGCTTGTTATGGAATTTATGTTGGTTGGCCATTTAATTTTTTTTGTACAGTTTTAACATATTTTTCCTGTTCCTTTGATTGGGCAGAATAGCTTAAGTTTTCAATACTGGCGATAATGCCTGCGTGTGAGGTGCTTGGCATAACAGCCAGGCTTCACTTGGCGTCCAGGATTCACCAAGACATGGTGTGGCTTGATAGGTTTGTTTGAAAAAGCATCCCCACTGAAATTAGTATTAGAAAGAAGTCAGGTGACTGACATTTCAGGATGAGGAAGTGCTGCCACAGAGTAAAATAAAATGCCTACAAATACAGACCTGGAGCAACCGGCCAGCATACGACTTCCATGAGCACTGAAGCCATACCGAATGTCACTCACAGGTAAGCCACGGCCAGGGTCACAGCCCGAAATCTCAGGTCACAGGGGCGGCAGTCGTTGCCTCCTGAGAGCTCTGAGGCCCACAGGGAAAGTGAAGCTGACATCTGTTTGTCTCAGCATTTCAGATCATCGGTCACCTTAAGAATTGTGTTGCGGACTAAACTTTAGAAACACGGTGGATCTAAGTTGCCCTGGGGTTGTTTTGAGGGTGCACCCTCATCGCTCAGCTTCTGTTCCCCACTTTATTTAAAAGCCTCTCCCATTCCGAAAGGCTTCTCAGAATAAGTACAACACAGAGGCAGAAGAAACCTTAACAGATTTTTGAGAACATCTACTAAATCAGGGCCTTTCTAAAAAATCCCCTTTCTTTCCAAAATTACCCCGCTCTCGGCCACTGTAAACTCCTGTGGCGTGCCGTGCACCTGCGACCTGAGCAGCACTTGGGATTAGCTGCTCAAACTGCAGCCACGGTTAACTGCTCCTGTTCTCTCTGGAGGCCATTCCTGGAAAGTGGCCACCAAGAGCGGCTTCCCTGTGACACACCGTTATCCCTAGGGCATTTGCATTTAAATAATAAAACTTCCAAGGTTCTATACACAATTCAATGGGATCACAAGATAATAAGGTTTTGATTCACAGGCATTCATTCGTCCCTCCGCCCCCTTCCACTGGAGTCACACAAAAGAGAAAGTTTACTCGAGGCGAATTTAAATTCCGGAGTTGCTTTACAAGGCCTCCTCCGCCCCAGTCATTTCACGGTACAGCCACAGGAAGCCAGCTGCGCCGACCCCAGGAGAAAATGAGCAAAACCCAACGCTGAACCCAAAAGTGCGGCGCAGAGGCGAAAGCAGTCAAAGCCCCAAGCGCAGGGCACGAGGCCTCAGCATGTGCTCTTAGCAGTGCCCACAGCCAGGGCACCCTGAGACCCGCTGCAGACGGGCCCTGCACTTCAGAGTCACACCTGATCCCGGTCCCATGCGAGAGGAGGGGATTGGAGAACGGCCCAAGCAGCAGCCGAGGCCCACTCCCTGGGCCCAGCACCCTAGGACACTCAGGGCGCTCGTCAGCGCCTCCTCACCAGCCTAGCTCACCTGGACCTCTCCTTCCCTCTTTCCAGGTAAGCCACAGCGCCTCTACTCCACAGAGCTCACCTTGCTGGAGCCCCGCTTGGGCGCAGCCCTGTCACTGCCAAAGAAGCGCCCGATGGAGTCAAGGATGCCCGTGTCTCGGTGCCTCGGGAGGAAGCCAGGCCTGGCATGGTCCATGGTACTTGCTGTGGCCAGGTACTTGGATCCGTGCCTCTGGGAGGGTCTCTTCTGTGACGCCATCACATCCAGGCCCTCGGAAGCTGCTGCAGTGTCTTCTTGGATGGTCTGGAGCTCGTCGGACTCAGAGGGCCTGTCTTTGAAGGTGTTGTCCTCCCTCCCCGGGGCATCTCGGGAAAAGAGGCGGATCAAGTGGGGGCGGCTCCTTGGGTCAGCTGGGTGGGCGTCCTGCCAGGCATTCTTGGGGTCCGCTGTGCGCTTGGAGTCTGTCACCGCCGTGTCCTCAGATGAGGTCCCATTGTTCCGGTTCGCATCTGCCTCTCCTGCGAACAACAACGAGATATGAATACGGGCCTGTGCAAAGCAGTGCGTGGGACAAAGCTGCTTTCTTCCAGGGGTCTCGAACTAGCTGTCTCCTATAAAATCCACAGAATATGTGCAGTGCCCGTGAAGCCCCATGGCAGCCTCAGACTGCCTGACAGAAACCAACCTGGAACGGGTGTCCTCGGTGAGGCTGTCTGTCAGAAGGCCCTGGGGTCACTCAGTGCCTCAAGGCTTGGCACCCTGGGTAAGACATACCAGGCCTTCCTAGAAAGGTGGCTCAGCAGTCACCCCAAGACGGACCGGCACTGCCTACGGCCCGGAGAGCCCATAGTGCAGGCCCCTTGTGGGGCATTTGTTACCTAAAAGGCCACTGGTGCATAAGGTGGACATGCTGGGGCTTTTATTTGACAAAAGGTGTTTTCAGTGATGTTGGTAAAAATGGAACTGCCCACATCTTTTTGCAATTCATGCCTTAAAGAAATGGGGCTCTTAGAATTCTTCCACTCCAAGATTCCACAGGCGGCCTCTCGCATGAGAGAACTGCTTATTCAGGACATTTTGATTTGGCCTCTCCTCTGGAACCAGCAATAATTAGAATACCTAAGGCGGGAATGGGATAGTTCATGTTGTACAGCACCACCTCACAGCCTTCTACTAAAACAGAGCATTCTTCTTACAAAGGGCAATATACCCATTTTGCTCTCATGTTACAGTAAGTTATGTTTAAATGAACACAATTTAGTTAATTTCTTCCCCAAACTTTATTACTCACCTATAGGAAATATGGATCCACCCACTTTCCTTCAATATCATCCATGCATCTACCCATCCATTCACATATGCACTGATATTTACTCAATAGCACCCATCTACCTATTCATTCATCCATCCATCCATCATCCGCCAGCTCACCCATCTTCCCCCCACTTGTCTCTCTAGCCACCCATTATTAATTAAACACCTACTGAGTATAATGTACTCCTCTTTAGATGGCCGAGCGCCAGTGATGAATAAGGCGCAGTCGCTGTACTCGTCACGCTTACATTCTGTCAGGGGAACTGGACATGGAAGAGTGCTCGTCAAAATGGTACGTCCACATGCTAACCCCTGGCCTGACTGTGACCTTATTTAGGAACAGGGTCTTTGCAGATGTGATCCAATGAAGATGGGGTCATATCACGGGAGGGCGGGCCCTTACTTGATGACTGTTGTCCTTGTAGAAGGGGAAAATTAGCTTCACTAACGCACAGTGAAGATGTGAAGAAGGGTCAGACAGAGGCAGGGACTGAGTGACACGGACACACGCCAGAGGAAGCCACAGGACACACGAGACACAGTCACCACCAGGCATGGAACGGATTCTTCCCTGCAGCTTTCAGACACCTGAGTTAGGACTTCTGGGCTCCACGGCAGTGAGAGAATAAACTGCCACTGTTTTAAGCCCCGTTTGTGGTCATTTGTCACAAGGTGTACACTTCCCATCAGCTGGTGAAGTGAAGAACAAAGTGCACGAAGGGTGCCAGGAAGGCCCTTGGGAGGTAGCACCTGCAGGCGAGAGTCTGGGCCCCGTGGGACTCGGGTGCGCGTGTGCTCCCTGGAGGCTTGGTGGGAACGAGCGCCGTGCTCGGCCTGTGCTACACAGAGCTGCCGAGCCGAGGGAGGATGGAGCTCCGGGAGGGAGGCAAATGGGGCAGAGCAGATGCGGGCCAGATGGGAAGGGAAGAGTGGGAGACCAGGAGCCAGGGGACGGAGGCCGCGGGAGGAGAGTCCAGGCACGGCCGGCTCCCTCCTTCGCCCTGAGCAGTGTGGGGGGCGCGGGCACCAGGAGTCGGTTTTGAACATGAGTAAGGAAGTACCTGGCTGAGCCCGGGAAGAAGTGGTGCAGAAACACATATGTGGGGTCCATCCTATGAGATGGCCAAGGCACCTGGCCCCTCTGAGTTCATATTCCAGGGGAGGCAAAAGCGCTAAGCAGAAAAGTACCCCAAACGCCAGGAGAAAGGATGAAGAGTGGGCAGCCTGCAGGTGGGGATACTGGTTTCCTCAAAGGACATCTTTAGCTGTGTTGGGGACCCAAGGCCACCCTGGGCTCGCCGACTCTCAAGGAGCAACCACAGTGCAACCTACTGTCGGCTGGGTGCAGTGCTGTGGAGGACATGGTGCCAACCCAGCAAGGGCAAGGTGTGGGCCTTCCTCCCGGGGTCACCCAGGGCATACCGCACTCCCTAGCAACGCGCTGTCCACATGAGTGACACAATCTCCGACCACAAAGGCCCCCTGTGTGGCACGGACCAAGATTCCAGATTCCTAGAACAAGAGCGCATGTCCAACACTGATGGACATCAAGTATATAAACAGCTCAGGCAGACTGACCACTGTAGTTGGGAGTGGTGGCGCATGCCTGTAATCCCAGCACTCGGGAGGCTGAGCCAGGAGGATCGCTGTGAGTTCAAGGCCAGCCTGAACCCTGTCTCAAAAAACAAACAAAACAAAAATAAAGTGGCCACCTTCTCAAGGAGGGGATGGGGGCCAGAGCAGTCCTGACATGCCAGCATCCACACCACACCGAGGGCTGAGCTCGCGAGCAGGCCTTCTAGGAATAGATGGTCTCATGCCCGCTGTGTGACCACCTTTCTGTGCAGCGCCCACAAACTAGAGAGTCACAAACACACTACTGAGAAAAATAATTTGGCAGCACTTTGACTTCATGATGAATAATACTCCGAGGGTCTCTATTCATGTTGAAAAGACATTAACCTGGGGATGTTAGGTTTTTAACTAAATGTCTGGGAAAGTATTATCTCCTAAGAAAGTATTCACGCTTATTAACATCTTGGTATTGGTAACGAGGAGGATGAACCCACAGGAAAGGGGTCTGGGGTGGGTGACTTCATCTACTCTTAGCAGCTACTCTTTGGGGCCAGTGAAGCAGGTATTGTTCACCTCCGTCATGTTTAGACATGAACTCGCCCCCACACGAGCAGAGCACCGCTAGAATTGGAACTCAGGTCTTCTGCTTCCTCCTCTGCAATGCTTATAAAAGCTTCGCGGCATCCCACAGCAGCAGAGCTGCTGCGTGGCCAGGAGGACGGCCTGCGGACTCCCGGCTGCTGCCCTTGCGGGTGACGCGAGGGCAGGTGAGACAGCACATTCTGGTCTCAGCCGCTCTGAGGGCTCTGAGTCCAGCGTGGTTCCCTCCTTTACTGCTCCATGTCTTCACCACGGTCTCTGCATAACTGAAAAGCTGTGCTTTTCCTGAGCGCATACAGTGACACTGGCTCCTCTGTCCAGGTCCCATGTCGGGCTGTGTGGAAGCCGGGCCACCAGCTGTGAGAGCTGAGGCAGGTGGTTTCCTCTGTTATGCATATTGGTGGAAACGGTACAAATACAGCTCACACTCCCAGAGGTCCATATATATATTTATGTATATATTTATATATATGGAGTGTGTTTCATATATATATATATATATATATATATATATATATACACACACACACACACACACACACAAAGGGCAAAGATTTCACACTCTTTCATCACATCATACAGATGGAGAAACTGTCCTATCAATGGCATTGACCATGCAGTCGATAAACGATAAATACAGCTGATAAAGGCCTTATTTCCAAAGCAGAGTCACGCCACTCCCATCACACGTTACAAATGTTTGCTAGGCCAAGGTGCAAGGAGAACAGCAGGAAGTTAGGGTCACTGTGGACTGTCAACCACCCAACAGACCTGTATCTCCACCAGCCACGCCGTGTGCTTGGAAATAGGCCGCCCAATCCAGGACAAGTAGAGAAGGCAGGGTGGGAATGTTTGGTGGCACCGTTCTTTTAAGATTGCTGGCTAAATTCAGCTTCATAAGAACACTGATATTTCCAGCATATTCACTGAATGCACCGTTGCATTTTAGTGTCTGCAAAAGCGATGCAGAGACCACTATGGCTGGAGAAAGCTGGAGTTTTTGTAAGGCTGTGAAACTGATTTCTAAGTTGCAGGAGCAATAGAAAGAGCTAAAGAGTCTGACACTATAGCTGTGCTTTATACCCTGTGGCTAATATAAATTAATGCAAATGTGAAAGGAAAACAATAGCTATATTGTACATAATTAAATGCATTAACAAAACACAAGAGCATCTGAATACTAATATTTTTACAACACTTGGGCTTTGTGAGTCTGAATACAGTTATTTGTAAGGCACAGAGAAAGCATTTATGTGTCCAAAGTAGCTTCTCCCAGCCCATAAGAAGCCCGTGGGAAGCCTAAACTGGTGCCTGTGTAGTGATTTTGGTGGGGACAAGTATAGTTTAAATGTGTCCATTAATGTTGCCTTCAGCCAGTAAAAGCACAGTGCAGGCTATTATTTAGATTATATTTATGGAACAGAGCACTTGTTAACCTACCACAGCAGCACAGAAATGCACAAGGGCCTTGATACTTGGGGTGGCGTTTACTGTTTAGAGAGCTCTGATGCTGCTACCTGAAGAAGGCTCGTTTTCCGCTGAGCTGGCTCCATCGCAGGGCACGGCGGCTCCTCCTCTGGGCCCTTCTGCCCACTCGTCCCGGCACACACAAATCACCAGGTTCTGTTGCTTCCTCCTTTGGGATATTTCTTACTTGACAGTGACCTCCCCACCACTTTTTTTGCAGTACTGGGGATTGAGCCTGAGGCCTCTGCACTGAGCATCATCTCCAGCGCTTTTACTTTTTTTTTTTTTTTTTTTTTTCAAGACAGGTTCTTGCTAAGTAGCTAAATTGCCCAGGCTGGGCTTGAACTTGTGATCCTCCTGCCTCAGCCTCCCAGAGTGCTGGGATCACAAGCGTGCACCCCCCCCAGCTTCCTTTTATTTTCTTAACCATCTGCGCTGGGGTCACTGTTTCACTGCTGTTGCTAATCCCTCTCCTGTATGCTCCTTCTCACAATGCACACTTATTCACTCCACATCCCCCTAGGCACTGACAAGCTCCTCTGCCCGGCTTTCCTTTCTGCCAACAGGGCACAAGTATGGGTCCTGTGTGAGCCCCGCTCCCATTCCTTGCCCACAGCCCACTGTGGCCAGCCTCTCGTGTGCATCCCTGTCCAGCCCTAGGCTGTCCGTGGTCAGCACCTGGGACTCCTGTTGCCTTTACATTGCTTCATGCTTGTAAGATTTTTGAATTTTTGTTATGAGTCAGGGTCTCACTAAGTTGCTAAGGTGTCCGGGTGGAACTTGAACCTGAAATCCTCAAGCGTCAGTGCCCTCCAGAGTGCCGGCATTACAGGCAACACTACCACATCCAGCTGTACATTTATTTTTATGTGCAATTTCTCTTAAATCATGACAGTCTCCACACCCGTAGCCTGAAGAGCTCTGCTTTAACAGCAGTTTCAGTTGGATAATTCTTTATGGTCACACATAAGGCTTTGTAACAGACACAGGCATTCAGCACAGCTCTGAAGTACCAGAATAGCAAACCTGGATTTCCAGCTCTATCCTTTCTTGAACCGCAGATCTAAATGCATCACTCCGACTTGCTGCTCATCTGGAAAATGGACTGCAGCACGGTGCTGACTGCATGCTCCGTGGTGTGCTGGGAGCAAACCAGAGCACAGGAGCCCCAGGGGAATGACCGTGGGGGTGGCATTCAGAGTACCAGGGGAGGTGGGGAGGTGCCAGGGGAGGTGGGGTCTTTAGAGACCGACAGGGATGGGCCCATGAGGCTTGCTCAGGCTTGCTGATCACCAGCTGAGGTCTCTGAGCCAGCCGCTGAGCCATGCTGCGCAGCCATGTCTGCATTTATAAACTGGGAAGGGGCCACTACATTCTCATCTTGGATGTCAAAGGTTCCCTTCAGCGACAGCCACTACAGTTTGGTGTAACATTTTCAGCCAGCCTCACCCAGCATGTAACTGCCACTGTCCCCAGAAAGTAACAGAAGTCTTTGCTGAATATATTCGAGGTGTTTTCGTGGAGTGTTTCTATATATCCTCACCAACCTACAAGGCAGGTGGTTTTATCAGCCGTTTTGTTCATTCACGGAATGGAGACTTAGCAAGCTACCTAGAAACTGACACTAATTCTGAGTCTATTACTCCCTCTCTGTTACGGAGACTTAGGGCAATTCCCACCTCGGTTGCTGCACCCCTGGCACTTCCCCAGCCCACAGCAAATGTAACTGCAGAAAATGGATGGCTAAAATGCTGTGGGTCACAGCTGCTGAACAGAGAGGTGACCAGGAGGTAGAGGGACTTTCTGAGCTCAGCCAGGGCTGCCACCTGCCAGCGGCAGAAGCCTCCCCAGAAGCACTCTGTGGTCTCCGCAGTCCCAGGGACCTGGTGTCTGTCATTGCTCTGGCTGCCTGGATGCAAAATCACACAGTTGGTCACAGCTTAGAGTATCAGCTGCCCACAGAATCCATCAATGATGATAAACACCAGGAAAAAAAAAAAACCCTGAGTCCAGCAATTCCAGCCACTCTATCCACTATGACAGTCTGTCCGTCTGACATTTCCCTGGAACCTTTGTAAACTCACAGCACAGTAACTCCAAGCTTGTTCAGAAAACTCACTCATCCTATGACCAAGGGATGGCGTGAATCAAATGTTCATGCAAGATAATCTCAAATAAAACTGTGATGACCAAGTGAACACTATCCTATAAACATTTTTATCATTATTTGACCTAGAGTGTATTTCTTATGCTCTATTCCATTGCATCCATAGGGATCACCTCCTACAAGAAACTTACATCGAAGCTGTGAGAGAGAGAGAGAGAGAGAGAGAGAGAGAGAGAGAGGGAGAGAGAGAGAGAGAGAGGGAGAGAGATAGGTCTGGGTTTACATTTCCCAGACAGACCCCAGATCCAGTAAATCTGACGCTTGGGGTGGAGCCCTAATTCTGCTTTGTTTTTAACAGTCAGGCAGGCAGTGGCAACTAGCTAGTTGCTCTCCAAATAACAGGGTTCGCCCTCCTATCTGCGCACTAGGAGCGGCAGCTGCACTGCAGGTTCCCTGACAGTGCCAGAGATGACCTTGCCCAACCTCAGACCTCGCCATGGCCTCGAGCCTGCTGCTGGTTCGGCTTTGGGCTTGTGCTATGAGTGGCCAGCAGGCTGCTCTGCCTCCTCCGAGGCCAGCTGCTTACCTGCCGCCCTCAGTGCCTGAATGCAGTGCTTTCCCACACTGACTTGACCCATAACCTGCCACTCTCCACCAGCCGCAGGAGGCCAAGCGCGCACACGACAGGCTAAGGCTGCAGGGAGTAAGGTCCGCGGGCAGCAGCTCGCTGGCTGTACCTTCCTGGTTTGCAGTTTGTGCTGCAGGGCAGAGGTTTTCAGGTCAACAGGAACATGAAGTGTTTATTTAGTGTTGAAAGCATGGCTATATTGCCCAGCAAGCCAGAGAGAAACATAACGGGGAGGTCGTCCTTTCTGTAAGTGCAAGTCGCACACTGAACTGTAACAGAGGACTCCCACAGATGAGGTAGGATAGTGTCCTTTCTTCATTAGTTAATTCAATGTTTTCTTCTGTGATTAGTATTCTTAAGACATTATACCTAAGAGTCATTCAAACATAATTTCACTAGGAATGTTTAGTAAAATTTCACATTCCTGGCTCATCAGATTTTAAGAGACAGAAAACAATGGAAATGATCATTGTTCAGGTAATTTGATGATTTTCCAATAATGAACTTTATAAATGTGGGGTAGAGGATGAGCCCACAGTAAATCATCGTTGTTGGCTGGTTATAGTTATATTGTACCACTGCTCCTATGCATTCTCATCTAAATGGGAGATCCTTAGACTTCGGAACCAGTAAAATATTAACAACTGGGGTATGGATGGTGGGCTTTTGTATGCCACCTTGGGACTACAAGTTTTATTTTGCCAGCTAAGACATTAACTAAAGACCTATAGCTGCCAAATTTGTACAGCATTATAATCTCAAGAAAGACAGAAAAAGAGAAGAGGGGACAACAGGAGAGGTTTGCTATCAGAACTGTAGGAGGGGTAAAGGCTGGGAAATGCATTTAGCTTCGTGGAAGTTACACTGGGGAGGGGTCACTTTGTGACCTGCCTTCAAGAGGATGCATCTGCCATGCAGGCTCCTGGGGCCACCAAACTGGAGGCTTCTCTATTAACTCTGTCGATGACTCCTTCCAGGAACAGGCTGGGATGAGCAGGAGGAGGACCCAGGTCTCTCGTGGGTTGGACATCCAGACCCCACTCACTGGTCCTGCACAAAAAGTCTAAACCCCACAAGCCACCACAAGCCACACGGTCACTGCTTCAACTCCCACATCTCTTTCTGCCACAGATCACTAGAAAACTCCCCACAGAGGGGCTCTCCACATACATTGCTTTCCAGGTACCACCCATCAGATATTTTGACGGAAACGAAATGGGTTTGCTCATTATGAGGGATTAGTGTAATAACAGACTCACTGTTTTTTTCCACATTTTGGTCGGTTTTACAATTACTTTGGTGGCGTATCTAGTTAGGTTGATAGCCCTGAGTATAATTTTGGTTAGTTTTAGGTATTTTGAATGTCTATAAAACCACTACTACCACATACTCACACGCGCATGCATGCACGTGTGGTCACAAATGAACTGATGCGACTTGATGGGTCTCTCCATAGCAGGGACCTTCCCCCCGAAACAGCCTCCTTCTTGTGTGGAGGACAGCAAACTCATGCTCATGCCCAGTACCAGCTCAGTGTCCCCATGGGAGCCCACTCCAAATGCCCTTCTTTCCTAATTCTCTTCCTAGGACCTCACATCCTGATGCCTAAGGAAATCCCAGGGTTCACAGAGTTAAAACAAGCAGTGAGAACCAGGGCCCCTGGAGGCTCAGGAACTGATTAGGAGGCTCCTGGATGGTGGTGGACCTGCTGCTGTCCCTCCTTGTATGTCCCAGTTTTGGCCAACTTGCCACTGGTGCCCCAGGATGAAGCACTCAACAAAGACTTCAGAGTGTGTGGTACTGTCCACGTGGGGACACCGCATGGAAGACACTTGGGATGGGGCAGCCCCTGTGGGGCTCTGGAGTCCTTCACACAGCGATGGGACATCTTGGTTACTTTTGTAACAGATTCACACACACAGGCAGAATTCAGAGGAACTGTTGGGTGGGTATTCTGAATGATTTACTCTTAAAGGGATTCAAAATCTAGTTGTCTGGCTTACAGCCACCTTAGGAAGTATTACCCAAAATAAATCCGTATGTTCACATGTGCCAGCATATATCATCTCCCAAAGTTGTTCAGGTCCATCCCTAGCTGCTAACACAAAGTGGTAGCATGGAATAGGCCAGCAAAACCATTACTGTGGAATCCAGAAATGGAGCAAGATCTTTAATTATTTGGATTTGATTTGGTGTTTTTAAACTCATGCTTTTTTTTTGGTGGTTGAACCTATGGTCTTCACACTGAGCTACATCCCCAGGCCTTCCTCCTTTTAATTCTGAGACACAGTCTAAGTTGCCCAGGCTGTGCTTGAATTTGCAATCGTCCTGCCTCAGCCTCCTACGGTAAACATGCTTTTAATACTTTTCCCAGTATTTTTCAGCAGATAGCATATTAAAGATTGCAAAGGTTATCAAAGCCACTGTCTGATCTACATTATTGGAGTGCTCCTATCTCAAGCCCTCTCTTATGGGGAGCAGTTGTTGTGGCAAAGTAAAAATTTGCACACCCAAGATCCAGTTTTCACTGTGGCTGTCTGATCTCAGCAGAAGAGATTCTGAGCTCAAAGCACCTTTCTTTATAGCCAGGAAACTCATAGTAAACACAAAGATGGTTTCAGAAAACTAAATAACAGTTGCCTAGCACTTTAGTCACTGCATCTTAAAGAAAATAACCAAAGAAATAACTAAAAACAAAAAAGTGATAGTGTTTCCTATAGCCCCAAAAAACTACATGAGAACTCAGAATACTGAAGAGAAGAAACGAGATATTGTCTCTTCCTCAGTAGTCTCCTAAATGTCAATTCTCAAGTTTGCTTCTGTTGGTAGGAAGACGCTGCAGCTGTTTAGGACTCTGCCTGTGGCACTTTTGGCACCGGCAATAACCCCGGGAGCTGGTGAGCACGCTGCCAACTTGCCCCATGCGCTCCCTGCACAGCCTGGAGGCTCCACTCAGCAGCCTCCTACTCAGACAGATTTCAGGAAAACACGAAGAAAACCACAGAAGAAGGAGACAGAGGTGGCTCTTTTGCTTAGGCCTGCAGCAAAGGCAGATTCTGTTTCCAAGAATGGTGCAAAGCAGGCCGCTGGCCATCTGGAGAGAATTCCCAGGTTCCTTTCCTGTGAGGGAGGCCCTGAATGCAGGGTGTGCAGAGATGCAATATCTGGTGGAAGAACCTCTGGCTCCACTTGCTTGACAAGCCCGGCTGAAAGCAGCGTCCTGCATTCTATTAAGACGGCTGGCACTGTCCATCTCCGGGGAAGCTGAGGGCAGCCATGCTGGATCAGAAGGGCAGAGGTGACCTGACAGGTCCCTGGCTATTGCTGCTGAGCACCTCCTAATTCAGTTGCTGTGAACAAGCTGGGCATCAGCTGCAGTGTGACCTGCAGGCTCCAGCCTCGTATGAGAAGCTGGGATTCAGAGCTTTGCTAAGCTCAGCTCCTGTAAAGACAGGCAGGGCTTGTGCCTGTGAGCAGTCTTACTCGGACTCCAGCCCCTTGGACAGCAGCCTCAAACTAAGTCAGTGGCAAAGCACACTGCTCTGGGGAGGAGGCCTGGGGGCCCCCTTCCGTCTGCAGGTGGGGCGCTGGGGTACCTGCGTGCCTCCAACTGCCCGGCCCTCTCAGGAGGCAGCTGCGCCTTGCAGAGGAGCCCTGGAATTCGGGAGTGTGGGCCAGGGCTGAGAGGACCCTCCTTGTTTGTGCTACTCTGTTGCTCGCATGCTGTGCTCAGGGTCACCAGAGAGGGCACGGGAAACAAAAAGGCCCATGGTGTGGCCTGGGGATTTGCTGTGGCAGAAATTCTGCATCTATGAGAGGCATGTGGCCACCTGCCAGGCTACCCGCTGAGACTTCTTTAAAACCTTTCCACAAACGAATCTTATCAACCCACACATCTCACACCAAAGTCTCCTTTGTTGCCCAGAACATATAGTTTTCATTTGCTCTAAATAGCTCACCCTGGGACCCTCCCACGGCAGGGAAGGGGCCTCTGCAAGGGCTGGGCCTGCACTCCTTGGGCTCAGGGCTCAGCTGTGCCTTGAGCATTATCAGTATACATGTCACCCAGCGCGAGCTTCCTCTCTGCACAATGGTGGCCACAGCCATCCGCCCAGCTCCCCTAACACGGCTGGTACAGAGACGTGAGGTTAAAAAGGAGGCCAACACAATGGGTGTGGTGCTACGCGCCTGTCATCCTAGTACTCTGCAAGGCCAAAGCAGGAGGGTTGCAAGTATGAGTCCAGAACCCAGCCTGGGCAACCTGCCTACTTAACGAGACCCTGTCTCCAAGTAAAGATAGGAAAAGGGCTTGGGATGTAGCTCAGTGAGAGCCCTGGGTTCAACCCCCAGTACCACCACCAAAAAAAAAAGAGGAGCCCGGCGTTCACATGGGCTCAGGTCCCCGTGCAAGCTCAAGGGAGGCTCACGGCAGCTCTGTGCTGACAGCGAGCGAGTGAGCGCACCCAGAGCACTGGCGATCCCTCAGGACAGCAGGGTCACCGGCACTGCCATGGCCTGTACTTCCCCAGGGAGGACGTTCGTTAGGAAAGTATTCCTAGCTCTTGGCCAATTTCATAAAGGCAGTGGAGTTAAACTGAATGTAAACTCACAGGCCAAAGGTGCAGTGTCAGACAATTCCAGTTTCCGCTACCTGCTATGTGACCAGGAGCGCACAATTTAATCTCTCTAAATCTGCCTGCCTCCTGTGCAGAGCGGACAGTTGGAGCTGTGTCACAGAGCTGCTCCGACCACTCCCTGAAACGCTGTGTTATGAAATACTCAGCCCCAGTGCAAGCAAATGCTCAATAAGGGCTTTGGTGGTTGTTGCTACTATGATATTTATAAGCTAGTGTGGAAACACCTTGTACAACAGGAGCGAGATCCTATATACTTCATCCTCCCTCCGTCTACCTATCCATCCATTCATTCACCCCCTTCTACTCACCCCCCATCCATTGTTCATGTAGTGCCACTGGTTCTGATGTAGCCACCCAGGGGCCAGGCATCAATTTTAGATTCCTGAGATAACTTTAACACATAAACACCGTAATGCATAAAATGATTTAAAGGAATTGCACGACGAAATACCGGGCTCCCCACACTGAGCTTTCCTGATTTCCCTTTCTATTGAAAAGTTAACCATTAAAAATGACAAAAAAGGAGTTCTGATCACTCCAACAATCAGCTGAATGAACATTATACTCAGGATTGTGGTGACATCTTCTGCTTAGACGATAACCCTTCCCTGAGAGGCACTGTCATCAGTGACCACAGGGGCTGGTGTACCGTGCCCATCTCCCTGGCCCTCAACCCTGTGTTTGGGTCACTATCTTCTCTTGGACCTACTGATGCCTTTTGTCCCTATTGTTTCTTTAAGGAAATGGATCTGACACTTACCACTGTGGCTACCTTTCTCTCAGAGGTCAGCACCTGGTCTGGGTAAACCGCACACCCTATTCCTGCTACCCAGGCTGGTGAACGTGACCTAATTTAAAAACAGGGTCTGTGCAGATGTAATGAAGTTAAGATGAGTTTGTTCTGGATCAGGAAGGGCCCCAATCCAATGCCAGGTATCCTTGTAAGAAGAAAATCTGCATGAGGAAATATGGAGAGACCGAGACCACCACAGACCCATGGAGGCATTAATGTGTCCACAAGCCAAGGGAAAATACAGGTTGCCCGAAGCACTGGAAGCCAGAGGAGAATAGGAAGATTCTCCTCAGGGCTTTCACAAGAGGTGTGGCCTGGATTTTCAGACTTGCAGCCCAAAACCACGAGATAATAGCATCTGTCACTTTCAGATGTCTCGCTCACGAGAATCCACAGAGCAAGCCCAGGACTCTACCCTCACCCCGCAGTTACTGAGTCCCATTCACAGATGCTAAGAAGGACATCTCACCTGGTGTCTCAGGACCCTGGTCCTTGTTTACAAAACTAATCTCTGCAATGTCCCCCCATCACTGACAATGCTAAGAAAACAGCAGTGACAATGAACTTCGCAAGGTCTCCTCCGATGACTGCCACATTGGCACGTCCAATGGCTTGCCTGCTCTGTGCACTCTCAATGCTCATTCCTTTAAAGCCCCTCTCTGTTGTGACCATAAGCAAGCTATTCAGCCCCTTCATCTCCACAGCAAGTTCCTGGGGATGTCAGCTCCAGCCATGTCCTTTCTACTGTCTGCCCTGGGTGCTTTGCCTTATATCTCAGCTCTCTACCAGCTTCACCCAAATCACGTTTCCTAAAACCCTGGTGCACTGCATGTGTTTAAAGCTGCTCTTCAGAATAAACACCACTTTGTGGTTAAGTCACAGGGGACTATTTCTGTGTTTCGTGACTTCCCACAGGCTTTGGCATACAGAGTCGCAGGACACAGCATTTCCCACTGACTTGCCATGACACGCACCCTCCCTGCAGGCCCACCAGCACACTGAGGACAGGTTCCAGGGGCACTTGCTGTGTTCCAATTTTGCCCATGTTCTCTTCGTTTCCTCGGACGGTCCTTCTTCCACACTGCTGATCATCTCACCCTATCTGGCTGGCATCCACAGTGACCGGTACCCAGATATCCTGGGGCTCACTTACTGCATCCTGTGTCTGCCCACACATCCCCACCATGAGTCCTTTAGAACTGCATGTATCTATGATTGGAATGTTGTTCACATAGTACATGTTCAATAAATAAATATTTCTGAATAAGTGAAGCAATTACATTCCCACTAAATGCTATTTTCCTTTTTCTCAATTCAAAAATGTGCTTCTGTCAATGATATGAGCCAGCCGCTTGTGTCTCCACTAAAAACCAGCCTTTGGCTTCTGAAAGCAAGGGGCTCTCCTCCCTAGAAAGTGGCACGTGTACGGTCCATGAAGAGTGATATCTCATCTTGTCCTAAGAGCAACAAAACAGACACTGCCAGCGACACCAGTCCAGCACCCTGAGCTGCTCACCTGCTGCCGAGAGAGAAGGAAGGGCCAGGAGCCAACAGAAGAATGAAGCACTGTTACCTTCATACCGCCAAGTCAGCACTGATGGGTTTGCGACAACTTGCAGTGAACCGACCCTCCAGAAACTAGCCCAGCGGGGGACACACTGACAGCAGGGAGATCCGAACACTAAACCCAAAAGTAAACTAAGATAGAAAAAGATGCAGCCAAAAAGACTCAGATTTTGCAAAACTTCCACTGATTCTGATACGCATTAAAGCAACTGGAGTTAAGTCTGTAATAGGTTTTTGACAAAGAACACTTCTCAGCAAGCAAACGGCCATGACAGTGAGGAGATGTTCTGAATAAGCAAATCCTGGTGAAAGCACGATGTGGCGGCATCACTGCCGAAGAGTTCTTTCAGAATGAGGCAGACTCTGATGCTTGTTTAGGTCAGGAAACATCTGTAAAGCCACCCAATGAAGAAGAAATCGGTAAGACCAGGCTCCCGCCATGCATCAAAGCATGTATCTGCAGAATAAATGTGACACTGGCTGTCAGGACAAGCAGAAGATCAAAGGACGCAGAGCTCCGCTCCTCATGAGGATCACTTGTTGGAGGACTGAACTGGGAGCACAGACTCCCATCTCCAGGGTCCTCGGGAGGGTGTCCAGGTTTTCATGCAGAGGCACACAGAGCTCCAGGGAGGGGACATGTTTATGACATTCCCAGCACTATTGCCCATTCTGTTAGCTGAAGTTCCCCTGGGGGACCTGGGAGCTGACTGGCACTCCCCAGGCAACAAAGCACCCAGAACAGTGATTGGAGCCTCCTCCCCTTGTAGATCTAGTTTCTGCACTATAAGCGAGCGACCACAACAGAATTCTTTTTCACTGGAAGAACACCTCTTCTCTCCTCTGTCTTGGAGATGTGAAGAGCAAGACCATGCTTGGCTTCTGTGACAGCTGCCCCATGCCTGCTGGAGACAGGCAGGGAACAGGTCTCCAAGCTGAGTCCACGGCATGTTGACCAACCATACAGAAGTGCATGATATTAATAGGAAAGGAAGAAGTTAAATTATCATTATTTGCAGATGACATGATACTCTACATAGAAGACCCCAAAAACTCCACTAAAAAACTGCTATATTTAATAAGAAAATTCAGTAGCATAGCTGGGTACAATTAACACTCAAAAATCAATAGCCTTCCTGTACACGAATAACAAACTCACCGAGAGAGAACTTAGGGAAACGACACCTTTCACAATAGCATCCAAAAAAATGAAATACCTAGGAATTGATCTAACAAAGGATGAAAAAGACCTCTACACTGAAAACTACAGTACTCTGAAAAAGGAGACTGAAGAGGACATCAGGAAATGGAAAGATACCCCTTGCTTTCGGGTAGGAAGAACTAACATAGTGGAAATGGCCATACTTCCAAAATTGTTATACAGATTTAATACAATTCTGATCAAATTCCAACAATGCATCTCACAGAATTAGAGAAAATAATCCTAAAATTCATTGGAACCAGAAGAGACCTAGAATAGCAAAGGCAATTCTGGGCAACAAAGGCAAGGCAGGGGGCATCACAATCCCTGACTTGAAATTATACTACAAAGTTACTGTGGTAAAATCAGCATGGTACTGGCAAAAAAACCAGACCTGAAGATCAATGGAACAGATTAGAAGACATAGAAACAACTCCAGACATACCAAGCCACCTTATCTTTGACAAAGGTGCCAAACACATTCACTGGAAGAAAGACAGCCTCTTGAACAAATGGTGCTGGAAAAAATGGCTCTGCACATGCCAAAGATTAAAATTGGACCCATTATCTTTTACCATGCACTAAACTAAATTTGAAATGGATCAAAGATCTAAATATTAAAACAGAAACATTAAGACCAGAATTCGAATTGTGATGGTGAGGTGGGTTTGTCCTCTGGGGTGCTTTATGTTTAATTCACACCCCAGGGTCACTTGTGAACCTCAGCAACAACCCTGGGGAGGGAGGGAGAGCAATTTCCGAAACTCGGAAGGGGATGGCAAGAGGGTGACCGTCCACAGGGAGAACGGAGCACTGGAACTGCACCGAGCTACCGGGCAGACGCTGCTCCTCAGAGACTGAAACCAGGCGGGCGCTGTGAAGGGCGTCGTGGGAAGGAAGCACAGGGTGTCGATCGTTTACCACTGAGATGTTAGAGGGGAAAAGGGACAGAGCAGCACGGAGGTGAACTGCTGACACCGCTACGGTCACCAAAATAAAGATCATTTTGACACACTGACCCTCCCCTGTGTTTGTCTGAGCTGCTCGCAAATCCCACCTTCCTTGTCCTTAGAGTGGGCAAACTGCTCTGATCTCAGAGGAGTTTATTTAATCCTACAGTGCCACACATAAATTTAAAAACTGCAGTCATTCCCATGCATCTGTCTCCATGGTCACCGTATCTCTTAAAGAACAATTTTAAGATCTTATGTTTTCTTTTTTCTTCACTTCCAGGTCTAAAGTTTGTTCGTTAAATAATCAAATACAAGACTATTTAGGAAGAACGATCAATAAAAGTTCTGCAGAAAACCAAAGAAGATTAGCACAACAGACCCTACATATCTATTTGTAACAGGAAAAGATGTGGAATTTCTAGTAATCACAGTGTTATAAAAAACAAGTCAAACCCAGAGCTATCAAATGTAGAGAGAGAGAGAGAGAGAGAGAGAGAGAGAAAAATATCAGTTCATGATGGAATAGAATTGGCCATCATTTTCTGTGACCTCTCTTGAATTTTTTGCTCCCTGAATATATGCGTGCTCAAATTACAAAAGGATGTGGGAGGCTGGGGTGCTTTCTTACCCTTTCAGCCAAAGGCACATACTCTGAAAACCACATCTTCAGTCTCCCCAAAGGCTTTAGTACTTGGCATGGGGCCACCCTACCTCAGCAACAGGGGGGTGAGACTGCTGCGATTGGCTGCCCCTTTCTTAGCTAAAACATAGCACCAAGCTTAACTATCACACTTCTAAAAACAGTTATATTATTTTGCAAGTCAGAAATTCTATCTTGTACATCTGGTCTCTTCGCAGTTCAGTCTTACGATGTAAAAAAGAAAAAAAAAAACAAAAACGGATACATTTACGATTGGGTGTCTCAGTAAAGGAGAGTAATTCTTAGGTCCCTTCTCAGGGACAGTTGCAGAGCTGTATGCTATGGGGACAATGGTCAAGTGTCCAACACAGCGTGGGTGGGGCCTTACACAATGTCTGCCTTTCAGAACTGGGCAGGTCAGGAAGCGCCTGCGCTGGGCCGCCCGGCCTGGTACCAGCTGGGGTGAGCTCCTGCTAGTTTTAAAGGATAAAAATAACTTTTTTAAAAGTCTTCAAGTGGAGGAAAAGTCATTTATATCCCTAAAAACACTCACATAATAAAGCAACATTTCCCTGATTAAGAGAAGGTGAGACTACCACCAGACAATGGGAATGAAGATGTCATCTTTATAAAAGTGGGCTCCAAGGAAGCCTCCACCATTTTTCCTGCTGTTTTAATTACTTCTAGATAGGTGTTTGTTCTTTTTAGTCAAGAATGCATACTAATTTTTGAAAGATTTTTTTTTTGTTATCTCCTTCATTGAACATTTTGAGACAATTTCTTGTCATCAAATAATCAGACACCACTTACATCTACCTATAAACGACATCAGAATGAAGAAATGGAAAACAGCCCCTCTCTTGATCTGGTGGAGGCAGATACTTTTTAAAGTCTATTTCTAGGGGCCGGTGAGATGGCTCAGCAGCATAAGCGCCTGCCTGGCAAGCGCAAGGGCCCGAGTTCGACTCCCGGAACCCACATACGAAAAAAGGGCCGGTGATATCGCTCAGCGGCATGGGCGCCTGCTGGCACGTGAGGTCCTGAGGTCGACCCCCGGGACCCACAAAAAAAAAAAAAAAAGTCTATTTCTGACTTAACCACAGTGAATACTTGTAATAGTCCATTTGCATCTTTTGTTGAATGAGCCTTAAATAAATTGGTAATTTTTGTAAGGAAATGAACACAAGCAGAAAGCTGACATTTCTGTCATGAAAATAAGTTCATACAACAGCTCAATATCGAGGTAAACCTGATTTCCTTGAACTTGCACTAACGCTTTCTATCTTTATCACAGAGACAACCTGAAGTAAATGCCTATGCATTTTGGGTTATTTCCAAAGGGTTCTGGTTACTCTGGCAGTAAAAAGGTGATTTAGCCTCTACACACATCCTTGTCCAGTGTCTAAAATGACGTCACTAGATGTTGGTTTGCTTCAGTTAAAGCACGCAATCTCTAGGACCACTCCACCGACCGTTACAGACTGAGCTACTGCTGGCTGTGGTTGATGGGGAGCAGTGAGTCAAACTTTCCGGCATTGTGCGCCCCAACTGACAGGAGGGCAGAGGGACGTTTGGGGCTCTGGCCAGCACAGGTCCTAGGATGGTGGCTCTGGTGACGAAGGGCACAGGGTCCACGCTGACCCTGAGCTCAGCCCCTCCCAAGCCTGCAGCCCTGCCTGGCTGCTGGTGCTGCCTTTATCCGGCTCTCTCAGCCTCCTCCTCCACAGCCTCAGATCCTGCGAGGATGGATGCAGGGTCAGTGCCTGCCAGGACCTTCTGTGTTTGCTCACACTGATGAGTCACAGGCCAAACTTCTCAAATGGCATCCACATCCCTCTTACAGTTGACCCCAAGCTTCAGAACCACCCTGACATCCTTGCCAGCATGGTCTCCACCCCGTTCCTTGGCCTCATTTGACCAAGTGGCTGGTGTAGGGCCTGTAAACTGCTGCCTCTCTTCCTGGCATCCGTATTCAGCTCGAAGGCCCCACTCCCTGCCCTCCCCTTCTGGATTCTCCTGACGGAACTGCAGAGCCCCACCTGTGGAGGGTTGTCTTGAGGCCTCTGCTGTGCTCTGATATCCACAGTTGTCACCCTTGCCTCCCCACTTGGCCTCAGCACCTAGGGACAGGTGCCCTGTCCAGCCCTGCACCCTATGCGATACTCAGCTAATGCTGCACACCAGGCACCTGCGATCACCTGTGTGACCTAACAGGCAGATCCTAAGTGCTTGAAACCAAATTAATGTAACTCGCAAGGGCAGCAGAAGAATATTCACGAGAAGGAGCTGTATTTTTTTCTTTATGGGCGTGTTCCCTTAACAGCAATCATTGGGAGGCTGTGAGTCTGCTGTCTTTTGTGCTGAAAGTGTGTCTGTGAAGGCACATGCATGTGTGTAGTTGGACTCCCTACATGACAAGACACATCCGGACACGCCCAACAGCGGGTGGATGCGCTTTCTTCATATCCCATATCGAGCTGCGTGTTCCAGGAAGCATCAGGATGCTCACGGGGTAAGGGACATTCTGTGACTCGGAGAAAACCGGGGACAAGACAACAGCAAATGGATGAAGGCACTGCTGCAGGGCAAAGGCCGCCCCTCTAACGAAACCCCTGGTTAATTAACTGACCAGCTGTAGCAGGGTGTGTGCAATCAGGAGCCGCTGCCTGCAGACACTGACGCACCCTCCACAGACTCCCTCGTTTCCATAGCCACCCCAACTTCTGCAGGACCCTGGGACCCCAGGAAGCCCTCGGGGTTTGAATGCTACCCAGGAAGTCTTGGCCAGCTGAAGTAAAGGGACACCCAGAACTTGCACTGGTCAGTGTCTTCCATCCTCTCAAAAAGTCAGGTCCAGAGCTGCCCAATTATGATCATGAATTTTGTTTTTTTTGTTTCCATTAGAAAGAGCGCCAAGTCACAGTGAAATCGCTGAACTCTGCACTCAGGCAGCCCAGGAGGAAGAGCAAAGGCTCCGCACTGCTAGAGCCACGAAAGGCACTGTGCGCAGGCGCCCTCCCGAGCACTGGCTGCAGGAGCGCGATGGGCGGAGAGGCTGCCTGAGGCCCAAGGGCGCTGTGTGGGTGGTCTGACGTCTGCGGTACCGGCGGCTCCAGGAGGGAGCATCACATTAATGCAGACTATTAACTGAAGCCACAACACACTAAGTAATCTACCTGTTCAAGTGCTGGGCCCAATTCCAGTTCACCACGGACGCTGATTTCTATGTGTATCTATCGCACAGTTTTATTTAGTGGTAATGTTAAAGCCTACAGAGCAGTGATGGCGAACCTTTTAGAGACGAGTGCTCAAACTGCAGCTCAAAACCCACTTATTTATCACAAAGTGCCAATGTTGGAATTAAACCTGAATACTGAGGTTTTAATTTAGAAAAAACAACTCATACATTAACATCGTTTGCCTTAAAAACAAGTAACACGTGTGCCATAGGTTCACCGCCACTGCTGTAGGGACTATATCTGTGGACTGTGGGAGAGCTTGGCTCCAGGAGGTCACCATGGAAGCTATTCTGAAACATTTTTAGAGACAGAAGCTGACTCGACCTGAGCAAAATATCCAACTTTGTTAAAGTGCGTTAGATCCTGGCCCACCTGTCTTCCCTACTTTGAGTGCCCACCCCCTGACACGCAGACAGCTGCTTCCACGGAACTAATTCGGCAGTGCTGTATTCACAGCAGGAAGCTGCTTGGGGCTGGTTTCCTGGCTATGGCTGGAGATTTGGGTCGATCATCTCATCAAACTGTTTGCCTCCACCACACTGTCCTTGCACACCAGCCATCCTTCCCACACCTCTGGTCTGGGCAGCTGTGGGGCCAGGGCAGGGCAGGGCTGACCCTTTCCACTGTGTGGGGCAGGCGGTGATGGGCCCCAGTGCTCTGAAACTTTAAATGTTGTTCCCTAGTATCTCCGAAACCCACTTAGGTCCTCTTTCTACTATGGCCCACACCTCCTTCTGGGACAGAGCGAGGTGGCTTCTGGAAGACGAGAGGGGTGAGGTTTTGTTTTACCGCAGGTGGTACTGGCTAGAAAGGATTCAATCCAAGAATAGTGGACTCAGGCTTCACTGGCAGCCCCTGACCGTGACCTTCGGGAGGCAGGAAAGCAATGTCTACAGCCACGACAGGTCACAGGTCTCCATTCCTCAGCTACCTGCAAGCCTCACAGCACAGATCAGTCAACTGACAAAGGGGACTCTCACCTCTGGGAAGTGGTGTTTAATAAACACCCAAATGCAACGGTGGACATGCCAGTGAAAGTTCAAATAACAACCCTTGCCCTATGAAGCTGAACATAACAGGTAAAACGGAAGTGACCACTGCTGGGCATTTGCCCAAGGGAATCAAAATCCTGCACCCACGTGAACCCTTGAACACCCAGGCTCACAGCAGTCCGAGTGGAAACCCCTCTAATGTCCATGTCCCAATGGCCAGGTGGACGAACTGTGATATACCTACACAATGTTGTCCATTCCAAAATGGAACAAAGTACCAACACGTGCTGCAGCACCGACGAACCCCGAGATCTTGTTAAGCGAAAGAAGCCAGTCACAAAAGACCACACCTCTTATAAAGACCATCTACATGGACTATCCAGAGGGCAAGCCCAAAGATGCAGGAAGTAGATCTGCAGTTGCCAGGGACCATGAGTATGTTTGGGGAAGGAGGACGGATACCAGTGTGTACATGAAAATGCTCTAAAATACACTATGATGACCACACAACTTTGTGGATACACTTAAATCCACTAATTAGTACATGTATAATGGGCAAACTAGTATATGAATTGTATCTCAATAAAGCTGTTAAAAGCAGTTAAGGAAGTTTCCATTTTACCCTTTTGTTGCTTCAGTACAACTTTTCAACAAAACAGAAAATAAATGAACATAAAAGAGGTATGCTCAATCATATTTTAACAGAACTAGAACCACAGATATATTTAATATGTAATTCCAAATGCCAGCAAATTAACAAGTGATTATGCAGCTATCAGGACATATCAGTGAATTATGTGTGTGTTACACAATAAAGGAATTAGAACTATTAATCTTCAGAGAAAATTCTGTGCAAAAATCACAGGACTATGATCACAGTATCATCAGAAACTGTCATAGTACTATCAAAAACCATTAACTAAAAACTTAGAAATCTAATACTTTCAGAAATGTGACTGTAAGCAATACGAGTAGGAAACAGGTCAGTTAGTTGTAGAATGAGAGATCCAAGGGCACTGGGCCTGTCTCTCGGCTCTTCTCCTTTGGATCCCTTTGCACCTGCCCCTGGAAGCGTTCTCCCTGCACACAGTATTAGCTGTATTGCTGGTCTGAGAGAGTGCCTTGGGCTTCCAGCAGTAGTATTCTAAAGACTACTCAGAGCTCCCCAAAAAAGCAGGAACATTGTCATGGGTAATGGCTTATCATTCATGACTGGAGAGGTGGGGGCAGAGCAAAAGGGCCCTCCTGAAATGAGCAAGAGGAAGAGGAAGACGAAGATGAAGTTAACATTATCAGATGAGGACCTTTTCTGTACCTTATTTCATCACCCAAATCCCTGCATTGTAGGGACTATAACTGCCATTTTACAGAGGTAAAATTGGAGGCCCTAAGAAGTCAAAAGAGAAAACACTGAACATAAAATCACTAAGGGTAGAGTCAAGATCTGAAGCCAGGTGAAAGCAGACCTCTGTTTTATGTACTGCTGCCACCAGGCACTGTGAGCGACGCCTGCCGTGAAGACATTGCTCTGTAAATATTCGCAGAATGAGTACATTTTGTTTCAAAATGAGAAGAAATCTTTGTTCGGTGTGTAGTGAAGATGAAGTCTGCGTGTGAGGGCAGGCGCCATAGTTGGGTCTCTTTCCTACCCTAATACAGAAAAGGCCAGTTTCTTTTCAAATTCCTGCAGGTTCAGAATAAAAGCTGCCAGAGGAGGTTCAAATGGACCGGACGTGCCTGGTCAGTGAAGGGAACATTTGCTCCTTTGTAGATGTTATACTCAGATTTGTTACCAGGAAAGGAAAAAGTGCTATTATAAACCTTGTCCTTATGGACTATTATTTTTGGTCACATGTAGATTTATTTCAGGTATTCATCATTGGGTAACTAGTGACCATTTTAAAGTCCTCAAAGTATACTCCAGAAGTTATAGACACAAGCACTGTTTAATTTTGGACTAAGTATAGAGGTTGTCATTGCTGATGTTCTTAGAAAAATAACCACAGGAACAACAAAAATTACAGGTTTTCACTGAGTAATACAATTCCCACATTCCCGTCCATCTCTTGCCATCAAGACCATCACGACCGTCCTACAGAAACACTCCAAACTCAAGACGACTGATTCGCTGAGACTCCCGACAAAGCAAACTGCTGTCCTGACTTCAGTATCTTGCTGAAGAGAGAAGCAGTTGCAAAAACAAGATTTGAAAGCTGTGAATAATTTACGTCATCTTTGAAGAGAACTTTCTGAAAGACTATTTCTATTGTAAATGGGAAGTTACAAAACTCCCCACCTCAGTCAGTCAGGTGGAGCTTGCAGCAGCTACAGCTTAGCTCGGTGCTCACATAGAGCTGATACTAAAGAGGTGTTGTGTTTGCATGGCATAGGCTGTCCAGCTTTTGAAGAATTTGTGCCAGTTGGTTAAGTACTCAAGCAGCATCCTGTTTATGAGTCAAGCACACTGCTCATCTCAAGTGTGCAAGCTTTAAAAGGACATCCACCGGGTGCTGGGACCACGGACATGCAAAATGCCTCCGCGTTCATTCACATGGTGCCTCCACGTGTCTGAAGTCAAGGTGAAGATTTTCACTGTGACCCATGAGTTCCCTCCATGGGTACCACACTTCTGACTCCCTGCCCAGCCCATCTGGGCTATGAGACAGCACCCTAGACCTCGTGGCTCTTCTCCGTCCTATGCACCGTGGTATTTGTTCCTTTAATTTGATTTTAACTAAAGTGAGTGACAATGACCTTGAGGATTTGACAGCATCCCCTGAAACAATCAGGCAGATAGATCACTCTGTCCTAGAAAAACCAGCACTAGAATCTGCTAAAAATCCATTAAAAAAATACAATATTCTGCTCCACCAAGCAAAGCCTCAAAAGATATCTTAATCTCACTGAAATCAGCAAAGGGCTCCACCCTTAGTTACGTACAAACCACCTGAGAGAGGCCACCACGGAGACTTCTCCCTGCTGGCCATAGCTGTGGCTGAACTTCCCGACCAATGACCAAGGCCCAAGGTCAGTGTGACCCCCAGCTGTCCTGGGCAGAGGCGGCAGCCCCACAGTGCAGTCTCTGACCCTCAAGTGCTGGTCTCAAGGGGTGCACAACAGTGGGCCAAGGTGCCCCTGTGTGTGTGACGTGTGCCAAGCAGGTGAATGAATGCATGAGTGTGAGTTTGTGAGTATGAACAAGTGTGCAAAAATGTATACTAGTTTTAAACTATGAGTGTATAAGCCCCATTTTACTGGGACAGGAGCTGCATTTACTGTCAGAAGGATGGGCAAATTTTTCACTAATAAGATTTCCTTAGAGCACAAAAAAGCATTTTATTTTATTTTTTTTTTTTTGTGGGTACCGGGGGGTCGACCTCAGGACCTCGTGCGCCAGCAGGCGCCCATGCCGCTGAGCGATATCACCGGCCCCTTTTTCGTATGTGGGATCCGGGAGTCGAACTCGGGCCCTCGTGCTTGCAAGGCAGGCGCTTATGCCGCTGAGCCATCTCACCGGCCCACAAAAAAGCATTTTAGAAGTAAGTGTTACATTAATATCATGCAGCAAATGTCACTGACCTCCAGGGAAGTCCCTGCTACCTTTTTTTCCCCACCTATGACAAACTATTCTAGTATCAAGTTCCAGATATGGGGACTGGTTATATTTGCCCATAGTGTCTTTGGTTGTTAATTAAGATTCCAGGAAAAAAAAAAAAAAAAAGAAACATAAAGCAATTTCCATAAAAAGTTTTAACTGGGATAAACTTTAAATAAAACAAAATAAATAAAATGCATGCAGCTAGGGAAGGTCATTACTGGTAAAGGGGAAGAAAAGAAGCTGGAATGCCACCTTATGTAAATTTTACTTAATTTAGAAATGATTATATCCTAACCTTAACTAAAAGTGGCCAGTACACAAAGGGTCAACCTAACAATATATTCCAAATTTAATGTGCCTAAGGCACAACAAATTATTTAGACTTCACTTGCTTGTAAGTGATACAGCATGATGGTGCACGCCTATAATCCCAGCATCCTGGAGGCTGTCAGGAGGATCACGAGTTTGAGCCCAGTCTAGTGACTTAGTGAGACCTTGTCTCAAAAATAAAAAATAAAAATGGGCTGAGGATGTAGCTCAGTGTGAAGGTCCTGGGTTCAACACCCAGTACTGCAACAACAACAAAAACAAATAACGTCTTCTGAAACTGTGTACGGTCTACTGTAAAATTCCATATCTCACCACTATCACAGCTCAAAGATTTTTAACAGTCAACGGGGGCCGGTGAGATGGCTCAGCGGCATAAGCGCCTGCCTGGCAAGTGCAACAGCCCGAGTTCGACTCCCGGATCCCACATACGAATAAAGGGCTGGTGATATCGCTCAGCAGCACGGGCGCCTGCTGGCGCGCGAGGTCCTGAGGTTGACCCCCAGCACCCACAAAAAAAAAAAAAAAAAAAATTTCAACGGGAAGTCATGTGCCAGATGGACCTGGAGTGCTCCAGGTCTCTGGACTTTGCTCTCCAGGGATGGTGTTTGGGGTCCAGAGGCCACAGCAGCAGGTGGTGAGGTAGGGTGCCTTGCAGAGGGCTGGACCATGAGCTTTACTCCTCAGTTACCGAGTGGAGGGCGCGGTCTCCGGGGCTCTTGCACATGTGAACAGATAGTCAGGAATAACAATTACTAACAGCTTTCTTGATACATCAAATTTAACAACTCCCAAGGAGAAACGAAAAGTGAGAATTAATTTTGCAGCAGGGCATGATGGGCTTTGACTGATGGGCTGGTGTGAGTGGGCAGCATTTGGCCTCAGTGTTGCTAAGTCCGAGTATGACAGGGCGTTCATTTTCCTTCTCACTGACTCATTTCTTTAATTGACAACATGCTGATGCACTCTTGGTAGAAGTGAAGCCCACTGGAGGCTTCATTTGAGGAAGCAGGGACGTCTTGTCTCTCATTGCAGTAAATGGGGAAAAGGCACCTTAACAGTGATGGGCTACTCCTGGAGTGTGACGGGGGGAGGCGGAGGCATGAGCTGGGAAAAGTGTTTTCTGCCTCCCTGGCAATGTACCCTCTAAGAGGCAGTCTTCTTCATATGCCAACCCCCAGAGTAGCTCTTGGTCCTTGAGGATCAGGGATGGCCCCACCTCATACTGGAGCTCCCAAGTCCCAGTGACAAATTCAGGCTGGGTGGGAGGTGGAAATCAGAAATACTGACTCTTACTGGTGGAGACCAAACGGAAATGCTTTTAAACTGTGACCAGATACAGTGGGTTTAAAGAATCAAGGGCATCGTAGTGGGTAAGATAAGAAGTCCCCAGATGGGCCCCACAAGCAGGAAAGACTCTGCACATCCCTGGGCCTTGGGCTGGGACACACTGCTCTCCCACTGGCCAAAGCCCATCACATCTGCTATTTGTGCCATTGTGCCATTTGTATTCTCTCTTTGTTCCAGAGGCCTTTTTAGCTGTCCTATTGTGGCTCTGCTGACCCTAAGTGACTCTCAGTGGTGGCACGCTGCATTTCTGAAGGCCAGGCCCTGTCAGAAGCAAGTGGCTAAGGAGCCTACCTTTAGGCCCACACAGCTATTGACTGCCACACACAGCCCCAGCGTGCTCTGCGGAGCTGCTCACCAGTGCCCTTCCCTTCCCTTTAGGGGCCCTCCTTGGCCATGGCCACTGTCCTGGCCTGCTTGTCTGGGAACTTGAAGCTCCTTCTGGGAAGTGTCTATCAGCCCAGGACTGCCCTGCTGAGCCCCTGGACACCTATAGCACCCTCGGTCCCATCCTCTCTCACTGCTTTCCAGGCTGTCCTGGTGGGTACCCTGGCTTCCTTCTCTTAGCCTGCTCTCACCTGTGGAGACAGGTGGAAAGGGGCTGGGGGATGTGGGTGTGGTCTACCCTGGATACACTGTGCACAACATTTCCTTCAGAAATTGAATACGGGGAGATTTCAGTTTCCTGCTGGATGGAAAGTTCCATAGAAGCCAACCAACGTTGTGTAGCAGTGATAGGTTAGTGTGCTCCTGGAGGGCAGGAGGGGACGGCATCCTCTCACATGTCTCCACGGAGATAGGCAGCGGGTGGCCCATGGGTGGGAGCCTGGTGGGACAGCACCACATCCACAGTAACTACCGCCCTCCCTTCCTGTGTCCACACCTGTGCCTGTGGTGGGCTGGTCGAGGGGCCCAGAGGGGGTACTCAGGGGGCAGCAGAGCTTGGCAGAGGCCGGGAGTTGGAGGGCTCTGAGGGATCGGGCTCCTGAGCCCGGGACCAGTCTGCGTGGTCTTCCCCTGCTTCCCCCTTCCTCTGGGTCTCCCCTAATATAGAATTTATGCATACTGGAGCGGCTTAGGCTGCAACCACAACTACGAACTCTACTTACGGGCAAACATTTTAATGAAAATACCGAAAGGAAAGTAGCTTTGGCATTTCCTACATTCAAAGAACAAAAGCAAATCTCAGAGTTTCAGATAGATTTTCAGTTGAAACAGCATTTACACACATGTGCATGCTCAAAGCCACACAACATGCACACAGCACACGTACACACACATGCAGAGAGCATGCGTGTGAACATACACACATGCACACACACTGCTGCACAAGCTGCATGTACTTCTGTACATCTCGTGCTCACCAGCATCCCAGAGCTAGAATTTCTCACAGGGAAAGAGCTCAGGGCTGGGATATGCTGTGTGGTGCCGTCTGTGTGGGGCAGCAGGGCGGGCAGCAGGGAGGAGGTGGTGTCCCCCAGTCTCGTGATCCCTGGGCCAATACTGAAGAATCTCCTCCCACGAGCTCGGCCTGCTTCTCATGCTGGGATTCAGCAATGAATACAACAGACAAATGTCCCCTTGCCTTTCCTTCCTGAAGGCCAGAAAATAAAGAATACAAGCACATTAGAGAGTATGACAAAGGTGACGGTGCTCGCTCTGTGCATCTCTAGCTCTTCCTCGTGGGCCCCTCCAGCAAGGAGGGATGGTGTGACACTGCTGGCTGGGGGGGCTTGGAGGAAATGAAGAACGCTATTGTCTTGGCACTAGAGCCCCAGCTGATACGCGACCTGTCTCTCTCTCTGGACCCTCTCTGCCCTATGCCCCGCTGTGGGGGCTTTGATATGACAGTGGTCAGGGCCTCCAAGTCACACAAGGCAGACAGCGGCCTGCCCCTTGCTGGACAGTGACATGAGCAGCAATGTTCACATGGAGCCTTCGAGGATTAGGGGTTCATGTGGCAGGTGGGCACGGCTCACCTGTCCTAATACACCCAGTCTTTTAGGTAGGTCACGCCACTGAGAAGGGGACCCTGAGTGAACACTTGCAGTGGCACTGGAGCTGTCCTCACGGGTGAGCACTGCAGTTGTGCAAAGGCCTATGCTCCAGAACAAGGAGGCCATCAAGTGTGCCACAGCAGCAGGACAGAAAAACAAACTTGGGGTGATCGCTGAAGACCCTGAACACCAGCCCAAGGAATCTGGGCTTTACTTGGGCAGCACTGAGGAAGTGCTGAAGGTTTGAGCTCTCGGAAGAGTCCTCTTTAATCAGAGCACAGGGTACTGTTTATAATCACACAGCATGTGGACTATGGTCCCCATCCTGAAGAATGCCTTAACACACCCTCGGTGTCTCGGGTGCCTGACGTTTCAGGGACAACGAAGATCTGGAGTCCCTTTGTGACAATACCTAGCCTTTAACAGGGCCCTGGGATTGCCTTCCCAGTTGTCAGTGATTGCAGGATGCCTCGGCGCATGGTCTGGGCCAGCTCTGAGGAGCCACACTGTTTGCAGCTCTCTGTCAGGTGCCCAGGGTCCACACGCCTCTCGAGGCTCCAGGCGCCAGGCACGCGCTAATCATCCGCCTGGCCTGACGGGTCCCCTTAGCTCAACAAACTGGAGCTACACAGGTTTCCTCCTGACTCTGGACCGTGCTTGCAGTGTAAATATTCAAAGGTACATTTTGGTTTTTAATGATTTGGGGTATCATTAATATTCACTAAATACAGAGAAAAATGATAAATGTCACCATGTTTAGCTATTTAAACCTATCTGTCAAACAGATGAAATGTGCTCTGTCCCCAAGGGTCCTGGGGACAAGCTGAGATCCCCAGCCAATTGTGCCTCTGTGTCCACTGGCGCACGAGACTGGCCTCTGTCTAGCTGTCCTGGGAGTCATAACCCCTTCTATACAGTGACGATGATTTCTACTACCTTTAGGTTGCAAGGCTTAATGTGTGCCTGTGTGTATGTATGCATGCGTGCGTGTGTGTGTGCGTGTGTGTGTTCAGTACTGGGGAGCGAACACTTCCCCAGCTGTTATGGTTTGTGTCCAGATGTGCCCCCAAAGCCTCATGCAATCATGGGGGACAGGCATTTCAGAGGCAGTTGGATCTAGAGTTTGTGACTGATTCATGATCCAGTGCTGGGCTTAAGTGTGTGAGTGCTACATCCGCCCTAGAGTGGGGAGCCTGCTTATGAAAGAGGCCTGTCCTTCTCTTTGTGCGGTTGTCATCTTCCGCTGCCATGAATGGCTCCCCCCTGCCATGTGCCCCCCTGCCTTGGAGCCAGAAGATTATGCCCTGGAACCTCTACAAACTGTGAGCTAAATAATCCTTTCCTCCTTTAACTTTGGCTGTTGGTTTTTTTTGTCTCAGCAACAAGAGAAAAGTAAGACACCAGCCTCTTGATACAGGGTCTCGCTAAATTGCTAAGGTGCCCAGGCAGAGCTCAAAGCTGTGATTCTCCCGCTTCAGCCTCCCGGAGTGCTGGACTGCTGGTGCGTACCGCCATACCTGGCTCTGAGTTTGTTTCTGTAATGTAACCCCCCATTCCCGAAGATGCACTCAGAAGAAATTCATTTTGTGGCTCAGCTAGATTGGAATACAAGGCCTGCAGCAGCATTAGAATTATAATTAGCAATAAATTAAGGCCAGTATCAAGTATTCCCAGGAAACTGCTGGGTAGAAGTGATTTCCAGGGCACTGGCTGCACTTGAGGAAGGACAAAGAAAAACCGCAGTAAAGATAGAGTGGCTCCAGCTTCCCTTACTTCCGAGGTGAACAAAATTTCATAACAGTAATGGCAGCAACTCACTGGACCTACAACTTAGTTCAGTAAGCAGGATGCGTTAAATACACATATTACTTAAAAACTGCACCTCAGAAAGATCATCTTCTCATGGAGATTTCTTGGTAAGTTTAAATGAGTGTAATATTTTTAAAAATGCTTATGAAAATCCTTCGGAAAAATATCTGACAGAGGCAGACAGCCTTTTGCAAACATGGCCAGAGCATTATTCCTGGTCGTCTGGGGTCTAACGGGGACTCTTCCTGGGGAAAGGCCGTCTGCTTCCAGCCCTGGTGTGCACGTGGGGGTGGCAGGAGGGCCGTGCTGTGCTCCTGGTGGGGCAGAACAGGTGGTGGCTCCTCCTCTCTTGCTCTATCACTCACTTAGGGACTGAGCCCAGCGATGCAGGGAAGCATCTCAGCACCCCGGGGACCTGGCCCTCTGCAGCAGCCAAGTGCAGCCCCATTAGGAGTCAAGGTCTTTCACATTTCCAGAGAGACTGCGATTCTAAACTTACACATGTCTGATTCTTAAATGTCACCAAAATCAAAACAAGAAACCCTTCACTACATGGACATAGCAAAACCTGCCTGAAGGTCAACCACAGCTGCAGTCACCAAGCTCGCAGACCAAATGGAAATGTGTGGATGAAAGGTAGGTGCTTACCCTGTGTTAGTCAACTTTCCAGCACTGTGACACAACACCTGAGATGAACAACTTATAGGTGGAAAGGGTTATTTTGCCTCAAGGTTTCCAGAGTTCTGAGCCATGGTCAGCTGGCTTCATTGCTGTGGCTTGCAGTGAGGCAGAAACATCATGGCAGAAGGGCGTGGTGGAGGAAAGCTGCTCACCTCATGGCAGCCGGGCAGCAGAGAGGGAAAGAGCCAGGGAGGGCAGGACCAGAAAGCCCAGGACCTACTTCCTTCAACTAGATCCTCACCTCCTGTTTGCATTACCTCCCTGTCAAATTACAATCTTCTCAGTGGATTAACCCACTTGATAAAGTTAGTCTTCATGATCCAATCACTTCCCAAAAAGCCCATCAACTGGAAACCAAGCCTTTAGAACATGCATTTTGGGGGATATTTCAAATATAAACCATAACACATCCTCTGGGAAGGGTATGGTGCTCTGTACAAATTGGAAGTGTTTCAGCCATTGCCCTCATTGTGACTAACAGTCTTGTGAAAATAATTAAGCGAGGGGGTAAAAACTAATCTGAATCCAAGTAGTACTAACTGTAGTACGGTTTGTACTTGCCAAACTAGACAACCTAAGTGAAAAGCAGTAGACGAATGGTGATGTCCATGATGGTTTATCAATCATGTGGAATAATGAGTAACTATTAAAAAGGAAAGCTGCTCACAGCCTAGGAAAAAGTTAGTGGTTGAAAAGATCAGAACACAAAATTGAAAAAGGGACATAATTATTTTAGGTAGTAGAATTAACCTTTAATCTATCAATTAATATGAATTTCATTATTTAATTTTGAATAATTCCATTTAAAGTATGTGTAAGACTATAAATAAACAATATTTTTATTGTAAAAATCACGGGGGAAATCAGGAGTAAACCACCCCAAGATGTGGAACCGCATGTGTGGATTTGGGCACTGGGCACGCCGGTGTGGGTGCTAAGTCCCCTGCTGTGCAGTCAATCAGAAATAACAGGTGCTGGTGCGTGGCAGACATCAGAGCCCGATGTGGAACAAGGCACAGGATGCCGCCTTTAAGGAATTGGTGTTCATGAAAGAAAGAAGACATCACGAATGCAAATGCAATTAAAATGGTCCCTGCTAAGGAAACAAGACTAGGTAGCAGGTAGATGAAGTGGTGTGTGGGTGGGGGTAACTTTGGCAGGACCCACACCAACGGCCTCTCCGGAAGGACGCTGGGCACATCCGAATGACCCTGGCACCGCCGCCTCTGGACTGAGAGTGCTTGTCTCTGGCCTTGTCCGTTATCTCTAGGCCTGCTCTCTGAGTGCATGATCTTTCTTCACTGGAAAGACAAACTTTCTACCAGCATATCAATGGGATGGGACGATGCCTGTCAGGGTATAATCCCCCACCTCATCCAGCCCCATCTTTGAACAAAGACTGATTTCTCTCCACTGTGGCTTCCCCTGAGCTTTTATGTATCTTCCTGTCAAGGTTCTGTCACTCACTTAAGACACACCGTTCTACACCACAACTGTCCATATTACAGCTTCAAAATACCAACTCAGCACTTGAAAAAAAAATTAGGGCCAGGGCCGGTGAGATGGCTCAGTGGCGTAAGCGCCTGCCTTGCAAGCGCGAGGGCCCGAGTTCGACTCCCGGATCCCACATACGGAAAAGGGGCCGGTGATATCGCTCAGCGGCACGGGCGCCTGTTGGCGCGCAAGGTCCTGAGGTCGACCCCCCGGTACCCACAAAAAAAAAAAAAAAAATTAGGGCCAGTTCTATGGCTCAGTGGCATAAGTGCCTGCCTGGCAAGTGTGAGGTCCTGAGTTCGACTCCTGGTTCCCACACTAAAAAAAAAAAAAAAAGGAAGGGAAAAATGTGCTTCCACATCTTTCATGTTATCCCACAGGGCAAAACTCCCCAGGTGGACCCCTCTCCATTTCCCTATTTTGTCTTCTCCACTCTCTCATCCCCTCTGGTCCCAGCCCTAGAACACTGCGTGACTCATTCAAGGTGAGCAAAATGATTAAATGGTGAATGGTGAAAATTTAATGAATCTGTACTAAGGATAAATTGAGACATGCCTATGCTACATTAAGCCATATTCATCGCCTCATAATAAATCCTGCCATTTATTTGGGACATTCTGTGTGCTGAGGATGAATGCTCATAGCTGGCAAATAAATGGGGACACTTATCCCTGGGCTGTATGAATACGGCTGAGAGTAGCAGAAAGGTCAAGGTGCCCTGTAATGTAGCAGGTCTGTTCTTTCACTGAGCCATAGGCAGACATCTTACTTAATGCAGGGAAAAACAGAGGCGCAGAGAGACAAAGTCACATGCCCAGTCAATTTGAGCTGAGGGCTGAGCCAACGCTCAAAGCCCTCTGTCCCCGAACAGATCCTCTTATTCTTTTCTTGGTACCAGCTGCTCACCCCAGTGGGATGAGACAGGCCACCATAGCCAGGAACGCCAAATGCCAGCCTCCTGGGCCCTTGCCAGAGCTAGGACCCAGGTCTCTGTGCCACCAGACACCTCTCAAAGGACCTTAGTTACTTCCACTTCTGCCCATGGTCATATTATCTCAATTTTCACTGCTGGAGATTGTGCCGCTTCTCGCAATAAGCAGCTATAGGAAATGAATCACTGCATTTGCTACAAAATACCTTGAGGTCACTGACTGTTCCGTGACTCATAATCTCTGGCAAAAATCTAAACAGGAACTAAATCTTAGAATTTGTGAAGTGAAACTTTACATCCTTTGCAACATCTGCAACCTTTAATCACAGCTGATGTTCATGGAACACTGCGTGGAGGGGGGACGGGGTGTTCTCTCCATACACACAGGGTGACCCCTACTCACATGTGGAAGCCGAGATACAGAAAGACGAGAGAATGGCCAGCAACCACACAGCGGGCAGGTGGGGGAGCTATACCACACGCCAAATAAAATGAGACCTCCCTCTTCTCACACAGGCAGCTGGCAGCTCACAGTTCAAGGGGAGGTTCCTCTACAGCAGGGGACACACTCCTGGTCTTTCTGTACTTGATCTGGGCTTCACAATCTCACTCATGTCTTAGTGCTTCCAGTGTGTCTTTATATTGGAAGCTCACTTGAACTGCGACATGCGGAGAGACACACGCGTGTCCTGAAATGCTTCTAGCAAGAATGCTGTCTTTGCTCCACAGTAAACACATAGTTCTATCTCCAATCTCTGTCTGAGAACGAGCTAGTGAGTGTCCTCCAGTGACTTTTATGAGGATTTTGTCCTTTGGCGCAAATGCCTTAGCCATGCGAAGTACTAGAGACAGCAGTAGGAAGGCAATACTTCCTGATTAGGCTGTCCTTGCCTATGACACCTGGCCAGCTGAAGTGGCTTACTGCAACTGGAAGAGCACCCAGCCTTTCAGCTCTGGCTTTTGCAACACCTGACCCATCCGGAAGGAACGAGGCATTCCCACAGAGCAGTGGTGCCCTCTGTTGGTGGATCCTCTGCATTGCGAGTGTACAGTAGAGAGAAATTAGACACCTCACACTTCATGGGTTAACTGCCCTCGCTGTAGTCCCATGATTAGAGACCTCAGAGGAGCCAGGCAGGACACTGCTCCCTTCCTTCCTGCAGGTCTTCAGATGACAAGGATGACACGTGTAATGCAGTGCATGTGTGGCCTGCCACAAATGACCTGGTTCCCCAAAGCTTGGACAACATGTGGTTCTCCAGACTGCTGGGCCTTCATATTTTTCCTCCCTCCCTTGTAACCAGGCAAACAGTTCTCAAGTGTGACCACAGCACTGCTAGAGGAAAAGTACAGAGATTTCACACTGTGCTCCACGGAGTGGAGCTTAGACCTTATGCAATCCGTCAGTGGGATTTTTACCAGGAAATATGAATTCCGTAAGACTTGTCTGTGCACCTCTAAATAAATGGCTGACTCTGGCTTCCCAAGGACATGGAGGAAGTCTGTTGGATTTTGGTGGTCTCTTTGTAGCTTTGAGCATTCAGGTGTGAGCCCCAACTTAGCAGCGCTGCAGACTTCTCTTTGACTTTCTAATCCAGCCCCCAACCTGCGACTCTTTCACCAGCCGGAACACTGGAGCTTTCCGACATTCGAAGAGATTTTGGGTGTGTGTGTCCCGCAGTCATTTGTTAGTTACGGGATCAGGCCTTTCTCCACATGTTCCACACCTTTGGCCCATTCTTCTGACACTGGGACAAAACGAACACCAAGATCTTAAAGATGACCAGGACGTGACTGCCGCTGATTCACGCAGTCACAGCATGTCAAGAAGGCATGCTCTGTTCCTGATCAGGAGCTGACTGTCCAGACAAGGAAGGACCATCTGCGAAGTGGGAGGGACTGGCTGTTCTGATCTGCAGCCACCGTGCACTAAACATTATAGTTTAAGAAGAATTCTCACCTGTATCCTCTAAGGTTATACTGTGAAGATTAATAGCCAAGCTCAGTTGAGCTTTGTTTTCCTTGCCATCCTGCACCCTTGAACTGGAGTTTCCGATGGTTACAGGGAAGGGAGCAGGAAGAGGAGATTATCAGGTTCAAGGGAAAAGCCCAGCAGCTCACCAGCCTCCCAGGTCCGCATTACTTGGGATTGCTGAACAGATAACCACAGGCCTGAGGCCTCTGAGGCCTCCTGGAGTACAGGTCAGGGAGCTCTGGTCAAGGGCGGGCTGTGCACTCCTGGCACACCCCTGCACTCGGGCTCACCCGGCAGCAGGTGGCAGCTGTGCGCACCCTGAAAGTGACTCACATCACACGAGCTGCAGCACATCGCTCATTCCACAGACAAACACATCTCCCCACTGTCTAGGCCCTCACAGCAGGCAGCAGGTAACAGCGGCGGCGGGCTCGTGCTGCTGCTCTCCCTGGGAACGCACACATCCAAGCTTGCGAAGAGACAGAAATTACCTGCAACCCTGGATGGGAATGCTCCGAGTTGAATATTTATTTGGAAAGGTTAAGGAGGTCCACCTGTGAAAGAGCTTCAGGAATTTTAACATCTCCAGGCTGCAAGGAAGAAGTTCCAGAGGACTTTTATGCTACCAGTATATGGTGCATGCGTTAGACATGTGCCCATGCTGCGTGTTTGTGTTTGTGTGTGTGTGTGTGTGTGTGTAAGATGGTAACAAAATGGTCATCATTGTTACAAGTAATCCTAAAAGAAACTAATGAAGATGATGTCTGCTTAAAAAATAAAACCTAAAGCTGGATATTATGTCTTTCTCTAAGGCTCTCTGTGTGTATTAGGGCTACGTGTGTATAGTAGTTGGAATATCTGAGTAAAGGGACCATCTAAGGAGACTGTTGTTCCACAGCTTCACTTGCGGGTTGCCTCCTAACATTGTAAAGAGTTCCGTTTCAACACACAACTGTGCCCCTCCATGGACCCTGGGCACCGTACCGCTGTCTTCTACTCTGTCCTCTGCTGCTGAGACAAACAGGCTTTGTCTTTTCTGTCAAAGCACAAGGCCAAAGCAACTCCATTTTGGATTTAAATGACCTGGCCATCTATTCACTACCCACCCCCTTTGTTAACATCCTGAGCTTTGAGAAATGGTGACTACGGTTTCTAGGATAAGAACCAAGGACTTCTCTAGGGTATCAGCATCACCCCATTCCTCATGCCATTGAGTAAGTCAGCCACGATACATTGTAAGCCTCTGAATTCATCCAATGAATTTAAAGGACAGCTGCTTCTCCTGTATTAGGGATAAAAAGGTCAACTCTCCTCTGTCCTGCGTGCCTGCTACCTCATGCTTGTGCCTTTCTGTAGAAGAAAAAAAGCCTTGTTGAGATTTCTTGGTATTTGAGTGCTTTATTATCTGCACCGACAAATTATATGGGGCTTATTTCCAACACCATTAGGGATGAAAACCCCAGCCCATGAAGTCAGTGGACCATGCTCAGGAAAGCCCTAAGAAAATGCCTACAAAAATGGACATAAAGCACAGGAAATCACAGTACTGCCCCTGTTTGCACTCGCCGGTGTCACATCCATTAAATGAATCCTCATTGTTTTCGATCTCTGGCTTTTGGATTACACTTTTTCCACAGTTGAAGACATGAAAAGTGGACAGCAATACATTTGTCATTATGTGTGTTTGCATAAAAAGTACAGAAGTACCAAAAAGAAGGGACTTGGAAGAAGAGCAAGTTCATCAGGAATAATATAAATAAACAAAAAACCCTGGGATAGACTGTCTTCCCTAATGAGTGAGGTGTGAAGAAAGACCTTCGCATACGTAAGTACAGGTCAGGCTGGGAAATATGGCCAGGAAGGTGTGGGCCTTGAGTGTTTGAACCCTACAGGCTGGGTGGCCCAGGACAGACGGACACTCCTTTCAGTGGCAGAAACTCTCCCCTTTACCTTGGGTAGACAGTGGCGTCAGGATCAGAGGACGTGGGGTACCACCCTTTGGTTCTCTTCACTTGAGGAATAGCTGGGGAAAAGAAGAATGATGCACACAGAACAGATCTGCTGCTGGTCCTATGTGCCCTGTGATTGGGTCCAACGTCATGATGGAAAAGTGGATTCAATTGCTTTTACATAAAAGCCAGATAAGAACACACTTATTCATCTTGCTGGAAGTAGGACAAAGGACTACGGATACGTAACGGTAATTTATGTTCACCGAAGGAAGTTGTGTAGAGCACAGTGCCTCCCCCGCTCCTCTGAGTCACTGTCTACAGTTGGGGTAAACACCACAGCATCCAGGCTTTGGCAATTTCGCTTCCTCATCAGTTATTTCTATGGCACTTTTAGGTTTTCTTGTGTCCGTGCACAAATGGGTAAATAGAGGATGAAAGAAAGACCAGCAGGAAGGAGAAACTGGGAAGCTTTGGGACTTTCATTACAAGAGGGCAAGCAAAACAAAAATAAAAGCAGAAACAAATTGGGGTGTGAGAGGGGGCAAGGGGACTGCGGGAAGTGAGAAGGAGACCTGTCCTCCACCTCTACAGTTTCTTAATAAGGAGAACAGATCCATGGATCGCCCACTCATCTGAAAGACTAAAAGCTTCCCATGGGAATGTGTGTGCATGCAGCTATTGTGTGAAAGCACGTTTTTCGGTTCCACGTTACATACCGAACACATCGTTGTCTTCCGAAAGTTCACCAAGGTTCCTCTTCACTTCAGATTCTCTTCTGTGAGTTTCACCATTCTAGGAAAAAATACAGCAAAACCCCTTCTTCAGATACAGCTCTAGCAACACATATTGTTATGCACTTTTTCCCCTTACACGTTTTAAAAAATCAGATGATCACATTCTCACATCTGTCTTCAAGTAGGAAATGGAATTTCAGTTCAGGGATACATTCTGCGCAAGGGATTCCGAATTCTGGCTTGTTCTCTCTGCTGCAGCCCTTAAACCTTCCCACAGTCTGGTTGAACATTTTCACACAAGGAAACTGAGAATCAGCTTGGATGAAATACATCAGCTGAGCATTAACTGATCAGTCTAAAACATGCCCATGTGGTCACTGTTTGGATTGCAAGTAACATCTAGGGCAGAACTGACACCAGGCATAGCGCTGTTCAAGTCCAGCTTTGGCAAACTGGAAGCCAGTCAGGACTGACTGGGGACACAAAACAACGCTGAACATCCAGGGGTGTCCAAGGCCCTATGAGTTGGGGGAACAGCCTGCTGTTGGTGCTGTACCCTGACTGTGTGCCCTGTGTGCCTTTGGGAATCTGTCCCCTTGGAGCAGCTGTTTTTTGCCTCTCCCTTGGGGCTTCCATCTGCTGATGTGTGGAACCCAGATGGCCTCATGAGTCTGAGTTTTATTTTTGGGTTTAAAATTTCCAATGCACAGTTTAATCAGTACAAAGAGCAGAAATGGTTCCATTTCCTTACATTTGTGGAATCAGTTTTACTTGATTATCGTATTAGGTCACACTTGTACACAACATCAAATTCAGAACAGTATGGTAAGGGTGCAGTAGCCACATCCTCGAGCTTCCGGGCTGAACACTTTCCCTTCCGGGACATCCACCTTTCCAGCTCCTTCCGGGTTCCTCGCACCTAGTCTGTGCACAACCAGCAATGGCATCTTTTTCCTCCTTTCTGTTTCTTTCCACAAATGGCCTCAGACTGTGGATGCCGCTCTGCCTTTGCCATGAAGAAGCAACCCTGGGGGTGACTTCCCATCAGCACAGAGCTGTCTCCTTGGCCCACATGTGCATGGGCTCCAGGGTCCTGGCCACTGTGAGGACCCAACCAGGCTCCCCTGATGACTATTCAGCTCGTTTGCATATGGTTTTTCAATTGTAACCAGTGCAGCACTAATTCCAGTGCAGCACTAATTCCTGTTAACTCCTCGGAATGTCCAGGTATAGACAACCTCTGGGAGTCGAGTGAGTCAAGGTGGAACCTTTTCCAGATGCTGCTGAGCACCTCCGGGGTGCTGTGTGGTTATCTCTAGCTGCAGAGAGGCCACCTCTCTACAGCATGGCTTCCTCAGCTTCTTAATCTGGCCTCTGCAATTATTTTATACCACTGTTTTCCAACCTCTCATTTCTTAAACATCTCTAGCCCAGGACTGCAAAATGTCCTGTTTTACATTCGTCCTTTTAGAGAGGGGGCAGTCAAAGGTACTGAGACAATAAGCTCTGCAGTCAGCCCAGGTTGTTGTTTAGTGGCTGTGGACTCTGGGGATGCCATTTAGCCTCTCTGTGCCTCAGTCTACCTATTTATAGAATGAAGGAAATGCTAACATTGCTTGGCATGGTTGTAGAAAGCATGAATAAAGTTAATATTTTCAAGGCACTTAGAAAATGCCTGGCACACAGAAGCTGCTACTGTGACATGGAAATTCTGAAGGGCAAGTCTGAAAGGACTACTGGGTTCTGGCAGCTGGGTGCTCCCCCAGTTCTGCTCCAAGGTTCTCTTCTGGCGGGTGCATTCTGTCTGAGAAGCTCCCCCACCTCTGGGGCCCTCCTCCTGGACTCCAGCCCATCTTGGTGAGCTGCTCTCTGTGGGGCTGGAGGGTAGCACATAGCCCTTAAATCCAAGAACAGTCACCAAGGCCCTGGGGAGTGGCTGTCAAGTGTCACCTTGCAGGTTCCCTGGTGAGGCTGCCCACCCTGTCCACCTGCCCACCCTGTTCCAGAGAGGATGGGGCTGCTCCCAGAGAAGCGAAGGCAGGGCCTTGGGGTTGCTGTGCTGGGGGCTGGGTGGGGCTGTGTCTGTGGAGAGTGGCGGTAAATCACCTGAAGCCACGACATTTCCTGTCTCTGGGACTCCCCCACCCTGCCCCATCCTGCACACGGGGCTTTCTGTAGTTTGAGTCAGGTGTGACACTTACGGTGCAAATTGCCTCGACTAGTTCGTGACTCCGAAGTGTGATTCAGACCTGCAGCGCTCAGTATGTGCACCAGGAGAGAAGCACGGACACAGCACTCGTGACGGGCCACCCCACTCCACACAGGGCGGTTCATTCATGCGGGGACAGGCCTGGGGCCTGCGGCTGCCACTAGGGAGGTGGATGAGCCTCTCAGCCACAGGCTCCGTGGCTCTTGGGGGCGCTGTGAGCAATGTGACAATGCACTCTACAGCTTCAAGGGTACAATGTGTGTGCACCACCCACATCAACCATCTCATAAAGCCAACTTTCTGTGTGTGTGTTTAACCTACAGTTCTGCCTCAAGGTAGATAATGCTGGCATACGACTGCGTATTTAGATGCTGAAGGATACAAATCAGGCACCAGGCTTGCTTGCACAGAATCACATGTATATATCATGTTGTCTACTGTACTGAGCATGGAGTCTTTCTTTTATTAGACAAAATCCTTTTATTCTCAGGGCCATTGGTATCTAGCTAGGCAACCTTTCCAACATTCCCCCTGCCATTTAGCTTGAGCAGACTGTGCATTGAGACTGCACTCCCCAAATTCCTTCAAATTTCACAGTTATCCACACCAAGCTTCACTCCCTCTATGGGCTGAATTGTGTGCTTAAGAGATACGTCCGCGTTCTAACCTCTGCTATCTGGGAGTATGACCTAATTTGGAAACAGAGACTTTGCGGATGGAATCCAGTTAACAGGGGGTCGTGCTGGATGAGGGTGGGCTGTAAACCAGTGACTGGTGCCCTTAGACGAAGAGGAACTCTGGACAGGGACACACAGGAGAGTCCCATGAGATACAGAGAAATGGGAATGATGCAGCTACAAGCAGGACACACTCAGGACTGCTGGAGCCACGAGAAGCTGGAGAGAGGCCAGGCACAGAGTCTCCCTCCCGCCCTCCAGAGGGAGCCAGCCCTTCGCGAGGGTGCGCTTCTGTTCTTCAAGTCACTGGTGCTTGGCGATTTGGTGCAGAAGCCTTTGGAAGCTTCCCCTCCCCCTAGACAGCGGCTTGGACAGCAGGGGACATTACTGAGCACAGTGAAAAATGATGGAGGAAAAAATGTTATTTTTGGTACTAAGGAACTTCTAGTCCTTTAGTCTATAATAAAGCAGCAATCAGTGTCATTCTCTCTGGGAGTAAAACATCAAAAAGAAACTTTGCTGGGCCCTGACCTCTAAACTTCACGTAGCAGCTTCCTGTGGGTCAACACGGGCCCCACACCGGGCCCGGAGTGGTGTTGGGAAGGTAGAAGGCCTAAGAACTGACATAGTTCCCTTTTGCAGCCTCCCAGAGCGTGCAATGCACTTATGTCTTCGTCAGAAGCCAGTGGAGGAGCACAGTGAACAATTTAGCCAAAACTACTGATGCTGAGTACAAGCCGAAGCACTGGCAGAGGGGGAGCCCTGGCTGGCTTTTGAGGGCGGCCCGCTCAGCATCCATTCCTTTGTGCTGAGTGTCCAAGCACCCCCTAGAGCCACACCCACCACAGAGACGCATCGCCTGGCATGTGAAGGGATATTCTGCTTGCTACGGCTTTTTATACACATGCACACACTGGTACAACGGCATACTCACACACAAATGTGCCCATGCACGTTCACTCACAAACTGTAGGTGCAAATGTGCTCATTATTACCCTGGCATTTTTAGAAGACCTGGAGGTGGCAATTTTGGAGGAATGGCCCTGGGGATGAGTTCCTATGACTGCAGAAAATTCTGAAAGTTAACCAAAAAGGCTCCGGAAGAGGAAATCACCTTGTGGTCAATTGTGAAAAAGTTACAAAGTTAATTACCAAAGTTCTGAATCACAGCAGAAAATACTTATCAGAAGAGAAAAGATGTTGAAATATATGGCAAAGTGTCGTTGCATCTGCAAAGCTGGCTGTACGGTAGGCTCTCAGAGTGACCGTATGTCATGCTCAGGCTACCTTAAAAGCATTAGGCCAAAAACATTCACTTAGAGAGCCTAAAAGCTAGAGAGAGAATTACAGATAAAAGCTTTAATTTACCTGTAACCAGTTTACTAGACAAGTTTAGACTGTCCCCACGGCCTAGGCCAGTGGTAGCTAACCTATGGCACGTGTGCCGCAGCAGGCTCGCAGAACCCTCTCTGTCGGCATGTGAGCCAAGTTTCCCCAGCAGCCGAGCATCAGATATTCAGGTTCAACTGGAGCGTTGGCACTTGGTGATAAACAAGTGGGTTTTCAGTGGCAGTTTGGGCATTCGTTCATACACAGTTCGGTATCACTGGTCTAAGGTAGTATCACTGTGCATAAAAAATTGTAGGTGTTTAAAAAGAATGTGAAGAAGGAAGTGAAGATTGAAGTGTATGGAAAGACTATGCGACAGAGCTTTGCAGATTTTCCTCCTTCCTCTGCAGATGCACGATGAAGCAGGTGGGCCCCTCTCTCGGGTGTGTAGAAGCATTACTGTAACTGCTCGCTCCTGCTCTTTGTCTGGGAGGCTCTGCCAGGCAGCTCCTGACCCAGCACTAGGAATCTGCCCTTTGCCTAGATGGCGGCATGGCCTTGGCTGGTGGGAAGCTCTGGGATGGGGCGGCTTCAGCTGTCCAGCTCACCCTCATCTCATCCCCTGCTCCTGGGCCTCCTGCGACTTTGAGAGCTGGGATCCAAAGCGCACTCAGCCATGGGGACTGCAGGGGTGGCTGTGCCAGGACTCCCAGGAAGGTGGCTCAGGAGCCCAGAGGAGAGTCAGCGGCTCAAGGCTGTGGATGAAGCCAGCAGGATGGTGACTTGGAACAGAGGTCCCAGGGGAGGCACAGTATTCTGTCCTTCCCAGCCCCAGGTTTCAGAAGTGAGACAGTTCCAAGGCCTAAGACTGTTTAGCTGAGAAGAGATTCCACCAAAGCACAGCTGTCCCCAGGGTCCTAAGCTCAAAGGGCCACTAGACTGCTGCAGCAACAGGTGAAAGGCAGCACCTGGGAAGGCAGCTGGCTGCAGGGCAGAGGCGGGGCAGTGTGGCCCGGTCCATGTCCATAGGGAACACAGCTTAGGGTTCAGTATGGATACCTAACATGGGAGACTAGAAAGCTGAGCGAGCCCGTTCCTCACTCCAGGAACACACGGTGTATGAGAGAAACTGTGGACTCTTAAGGCAAATTCTCCCCTTGTCTCTTTCTCCCTCTTCCTCTGTCACTTTCTCTAAGAAGCAAAGCCTTCCTTTCACACTCAGAATGCATCTAGGCCGGGTGCTGGCTCGTCATGCACACATTCTGTTTAACTTCCTGCGACTCCGTTCCTCAACTAGCTCTCCAAGGCCGCCTCGGCTCCACAGATAAGAAAGACACTAGCAAAACACTGACAGCGTACAGGGCCAAAGTGAAGGCTATGTATGAAAGAAAACAATCGCCAGAATCTCACAGCTTGACTCATCACACAGGCATCGCCTCTTCCGAGCAGGAGCAGAGCGGCACGGAGCTAGAACGCAAAAGCACAGGCCTCAGACCGTCTGTCTGGAAGAGGTTTTTCACCTCTGGCACTGCTGATCTGGGCAGGATGACGCTCTGCTGTGGGTCGGAGCCTCTCCTGGGTGCAGGGGGAGAATCGTCAGCCCTCTCAGCCTCTAACTACCAAATGCTAGTGGCCCCTACAGCTATGACAACCAGAAATGCCCCCCAATATTGGTAAGTGTCTCTTAGAGGAAAAATCACACCTGGCTAAGAACTGCTAGTCTGCACAGGGGAGACAAGAGAGATCATATAAAGAACTACAACTCAACCACAAAAGACAGAAACCCAATTTTAAAAGATGGGTCAAGGATTTGAATAGACATTTTCTCAAAAAAGATACACAAATGGCTGATAAGTACAGGAAAAGATCTTTAGCATCATTATTTATTAAGGAAATGTGAATCAAAGCTACAGTGCCATACTACTACACACACGCTAGGATGGCTACAACCAAAAAGACGGGGAGAGCAGTTGCTGGAGGGGGATAGGTGAAACCAGAACCCTTGCCACTGCTAAATAGGAACGTAGAATTGTGCAGTGGCTGTGGATAAAGTCTCGCAGTTCCTCCAAAAGCTAAACACAGAGCCACCAAATTCTACTCCTACACCAATAATTCTACTCCTAGGTGTATATCGAGGAGAAATGAAAACATGTTCACACAAATATTTGTATATGGTACCATTATTCATAATAACCAGAAGGTGAAAATAATTCAAGTGTCCATCAGCTAATGAGCAGTTAATTAAAATACAGGATATTTCTACAACAGAGTATTATTCAGCAATACAAAGAAACGAGGTACGCAGATGTGACAACATGGATGGACCTTGAAAATATGCTGCTCCATGAAAGCAGCTCAATATGAAAGGCAGCAGAGGGGACTCGATTCAAAAGAAATGCTGGTAACAGGGACGTCTAGGGCAGGGAGGAGCTGTGGCTGCTGAGGCCAAGGTGGGGAGGGGCAGCTACAGGGTACAAGTGTCCTTTGCAGGTCAGCAGAATGGGCCCGGTGATGGGAGCATGTATTTATAAATACATTAAACACACTGCAGCGTACATTTTACTTTATTTTTTCTGGTACTGGGGACTGTGACCTTTACACTGAGCTATAACCCCAGCCCAGCTTTTTTATTTTTTTATTATTTGAGAAAGGGTCTTGTTAAATTGCTAAATTGTCTGGGCTGTCTTGAAATCGCAATCCTCCTGCCCCGGTCTTCCAGAGTGCTGGGATTACAGGTATGTGGTATTATGTCTGCACCGTATATTTTAAGTGGGTAAACTGTATGGCATTTGAATCACATCTCAGTAAAGCTGCTTAAAAAGAAACACCTATGAGACTGGGAGTTTAGCTCAATGGTAGAGCACTTGCCTAGCACAAAGCTGTGGGTTTGGGAGGTGTTTGGATGCAGTTCCCAAAGCCTTGTTCTTCCTAGAAACACTGCCTCAGATTAGTAAATGGCCCTTTTAACTCCTTAGATTTAAAGCACACGCTTGGTGAGATTACTCTGTAGTGCAATTTCGATTGCAGCATTCTTTAAATAATGAATGCAGAGAAATGTGCTCAGGATTTGTTTAAACACTGACATTCAGAGTCACACCAAAATAAATGCTTGCAGGTATCTCAAAGTGCTTGTCAAGATCTGTCATGCAACTGGACACACTGGCTTCTATTTTAGGAACATAACCATTTACTCCCGTACACCACTGCTCTCTCAACCGGCTAGTGGATGAGGAGCACTCTCTTCAGGAGAGAGACTGACGCTGCTCAGCGCAGTGCTGCTACTTCAAGAGTTTGATAGTTGAGTGAATTTTAAGTCTGATTAAAATGCACTAAGGCTAATCCATGCAAGGGCTTTCATGCAATTCAAAAAACATTCTGCATTATGAAAACAGAATAAAGCAAAAGAAACCTCGAATCTTATCTTGAAGGTGGACACATTTCCCTTTAGTTTTATGTAATGCAAAACTATCCTCCTTAATTTCTCTAAAATATTAATCAGTGTCTCCATGTGATTATTTAATTGCTTCCTATAGAGTAGAGACAGAGGGCAATAGGGAAAGCATGTGAAGAAAGGCTTATCTTTGCTTGAAAGAGGAATATTAATATATCAGATATTAATATTAGAACATTAATATATTTTTCTGAACATACGTTTGGCTGTGCTGGTCTTAACCTCCTTAGTGTCCTCTCCCACTGTAAGGCTGCATGGTGGAGCTGCTACCTCACAGAACTCTCGGAATACAAACTACACGTGCTTATATGTGCAAAGTTGTCAAGGCAGCTGGCCATCAGCTAGTGTGGTCAATGTGGACATTATCATTGTTTATTTACTGTTATTAATCTTTTGCCTATTTTCCTCAGCCAGGTCTTTGGAAAGGTGAAAATAAATTCTTAAGCAAGACACAGGTTTTGACATGAATAATAATACAATAAGACTAAGAATCGGAAAAAGAGAGAGAAACAGGCATGGACTCTAATTGCAACCATACTCTGACCCCTTGCCCTGAAGAACCAAACTCAGATTGCAAAATGGAACTGCCGTTTATCCTTGCAGAGCTTTCTTCAAAGCCAGATCTACTTTCCCTGTGATCAGACAGATGAAACAGAGCATCGAACCAACTTGCTCTAAGGGGGTAGAAGCACGTCAGCCTGGCACTTGCTTGTACACGTTCAGTAGAGAAATGAGTCACCCAGCTTTACCAAGGGGTGTGTGCAGGCCAAGAATTTCACACACGTGGTACAGAGACGCCAGGCTGCAAACTCCTGGAGGTCGATTCCTCATTCACCAGCAGTCTGAGCGTGGTATTCTCTGCAAAACCACATTCAGGGCAAATTTTGTTGTTCAGGCCACACAACTCCTCTTTTTTCATATTTGCTAATAAAAACCTAGTCAGAATACAGTAGTAAGAAAATACAGGTGGTAAAAATATTTTGAAAAACTTCTTTATACTCAACTCATTCTAACAAATCAGGTGGCAACTAAACTATCCAGGAAAAAGGCAGATCAAATGGTTTTCCCTAAGTTATTAGCTAAATAATACTTTCATTTTAAGCCCTAAAAATCACATGCAAGCTTCTAGTCTTTAGTCTAATTCACATTAGTCCACGCTCACGAACAAAGCATAAAAGATTAGCTTTATTTTAAACATTAAGGACTTGGAAAGATAAGACATGAGCTATACTATTCTTGAACAGAGTGATTATTTATATTCCAACAGTGATCTGAAAAGAACCCATGTTTTAAAGAATAGTTCATCAAAAGGAATATACTTCTACAATAGTCTCCAAATATCATGTCTTATTTCATCCCGAAATACTTTGCAATGAGTCATTTAAAAACACACTAAAAGTGTCATAGAGAAGAATAAATGGCCCTCCAAATTCTTTCAATTTACTTGATTTGAAAAGAATAAGCCTAAATGCATCATCAAGCACTACAATCTTTTATTAATTCAATAGAAAAAAATTCAAAGAAACCTGAGTGGGGATGCAAAGCACATCCAGAACCGTGGCTACTGGAAATGAAAAGTGGGAACGAGTCGTGTATCAACCAGGAAGCTCCCCTAACAACACTGACCCACAGGAAGTATAGGACAGTGGACAGGACCACACAGTCCCTCCCATGTCCAGTGGGTGTGCACTGGGTCCCACTGGCCCTAAGAGTGGGCCGATGCCGATGCAGGCCTTATCTGACCCTATTTGTATTCATTTCTCCCATTTTTCTTCTAGTTTTCCCTGCCCTGGGATGAGCCTGGAGGGAGGTGTCCACATTCCCTGATGCCAGGTGGTGCACCCATATTGTGCTGGCAGGGAGGGTCTGGGACAACAGGGCAAAGGCTGAGGCCAGTGTGGTTGGCATCCAGCCCCCACGGGCTGAAGGGCAAAGAGCAGGCTCAGGGCTGCGGCAACAAGAACATTCCTCAAAAGGATTTCCAGCGGTGTGGTGGCACATGCCTGGAACCCCAGCTCCTTGGGAGGCAGGGAGATTGCAAGTTAGAGGCTCGCCTGGGCAACTTAATGGGACTTGGTTTTAAAATAAAAAAATTTAAAAAGCTGAAGATTAGCTCAGTGCTAGGTAGAGTGCTCCTGGGTCTGATCCCAAGTTTCAGGAAAAAAAGATTTCCAGAAGAAGTAAATGCCTACCAACACATTCAGAAACATCACTTAAAATTGTCTTATACACTTGAATTTCTAGACAACTGGTATTTTGTTAGGTGCTTTAGGATAATTATGGTATAGCGTGTTGTGAATACACACACATCTGTGAATAAGCTATGTGGCGGTACTCCTATATCATCCCTGCAGTTCATAGAGTTACCAGTCTGCCTTATTTACTAACATGTATGGAGTTACACAGGACTTGTGCTTGATCATAATTAAGGTAACGTTAAATAGCAAGACTCTTTTGCAAGTATCAAAGGCTGTAGAAACATAATAATAAACTTTCTCCATAACTATTTGCTAATTACATTTTTAAAATATGATAAATTAATGCAGGCAACAAACTGCAACTAGGAGATGTTAGAAATGCCCAAGTGAAGAGCCAGGGCTGAGTGAGTTTGGGGGGCTAGAGCTCCATCTCCCCAGATGCACGCACAGACACACCCACACATATACACACACAATAAGCACTCACACACATATGTGCACCACCTCCATGTGTATGCACACACATCATACCACATGTGTACGTGCACACAGACACATATGATACATGCATGTGAGCTCTACAGGCACATAAACACACATGCACACACATGCACACACAGACACACAGCCCACATGCACACACAGTACACACATCACCTCTCACCCTCGCATGCATCACACACATTCAGAAATAAGAGATATTTCACATGTGTATTCCAATATGAAAATTCTTCCAAATTTAAATTTTTCAGACCAAATTGCTGAAGATGGGAAACATCCTATGAAGGGACATGCTCTCCACGTTCACAGTCTGAAGTAAACACGTCTGCCCTAAGGTAATTAGAGGTGGCATTTCTGGAGCTGTCTGGCATGGACGGGAAGCAGCGGTGAACGAGCCTTACACGAGTGCATGACCCTGCCGAGCGCAGAGGCCTGCGTGGTCACAGGAGACAGGCTAACACCCAACTACAGCCTGCCCCGTCCCGTGGGGCACCTGCAGGACAGGGAATGTTCTTTCCACTCCCACGAGATCCGTGTCCTCCCCCTGCCAGGAAAGGGGTACTGGCCTCGTACACTTTCATTATGTCACCAATGACTCACAAAACAATTCCTGCTATTCCCCAGTTAATGCCTGTTATCACTCAAAAGTAAATTCTAATTCAATCACAGCCATCTCTGACCTCCCTTCCCACCCTCCGACCAGGGCTCCTGGGACTGTTAGTACTGCGGTCACCGGATGGAGCAAGCTATGTCCCCAGCTTCTTTTTTATTTTTCATTTCGAGACAGGGTCTCACTAAGTCACTAAACTGCCCAACTTTCAATCCTCTTGCCTCAGCCTCCCAGTGCTGGGATTATATGCATGCACCACCATGCCCGGCTTGCTGTTTTTACAATGTTACACTGAAAACTGTTTAATTTTTATGTCATTTATGTTTAACAACCAAGGTTAAATATATCATTTATATTTAACAACTTTTGTGCCCTGAATGTCTGCTGGAAGTCAGCTGCTTGCAAATTAGGTCTGTTTCTGATAAAAACTAAGTTTGTGAACTAACGCCCAAACTAAGGGGAAAAAAGAACACCAAGAATAATATGGCTGACAGATGGAGGGGAGCTCACCTAGGTGCTGAGTGCCCCTGGGGTACTGTGCGCCCTGAGCCCCACCCCTCTGGGACCCAGGCTGGGCCTGTGCTCAGAGGCTTCTGGACCTCAGCCTGACCGAGACCTGGGCCTGGGGCTGGCTCTCCTGCGCAGCCAGCTGACAGTGTGCAGGGGCCAACTGGAGACAATGGGCGCTGGGTTCGTCCCGAGTGAGCCCAGGAGCCGCTCCTCAGGCCTCTTTATGAGCTAAGTGCCGAGGATGTGCCGAGGGCCTGCTGGCTTTATGTTGCTCGAGGCGCCACTTTATAACCCGCCTGGCATCATCGTTAGAAGGGTTGCTGAGGGCTTGGCCTTGCTTGGTAATTATCCCTGATGGCTTTAATAATTACATTCCCCTCCATAAGACCTGCTGCCACCCTCAATTTAAAATGGTGTCTGTGTTCCCAGATTAAAAGGTGAAACAGAACCCACTCACCTGCCTTAAAACTCAGAGTCAACTTTGCGGCCATTCTTTCTGGGTGAAGTTGTGACAAAACACTTTCTCCTGAGTCCACTCGAAAAGCAAGAGCATTTCTGACTCCACACCCTGGAGAAATGGCCGCAAAGCTTTCCCTGTGGAAGACTCCTCTCTGATATCAGCAAGAAATTCTGCACCTCAAACACAAAGGTCCTCGGAAACCACAGCTGTTCCAAGGTGCAGAGACGCACCCCAGGGTCTCTGCATGCTCCTCCTGCGATCAGGATTTTTAAAACCAGTCTGGTGGGGGTGTTACACACTTCCTGTGTGTAACACTTCGTGTTACACACTTCCTTTCGGTCCCGTGAGAGTCCTCTCTTCCTCCGCCTAGTTTCAAGTGAGATGAAGATCAATTTTGAATCTTCTACAACTATAATCAGGTTACTGATTAGTCACAGCTTCTTAAAGGCCTCTCTGCAGGATCCATTTTCCATATTACTTTACTCCTCTTTGTAGGAGCTCCTAGAAGTTCTTCCAGAGCGCTAAGCAAACCAGCAAAGGCAGGCTTGTGAGTCTGCATGAGGCCCAGACACAGTTCCCAGGGATGAATGAGGTTGTTTTAAATGCGCATTTCTGAAGCCCAGGGCAGGCATCCCTTAACATCAATATGGAACAAAGCGACATGTGCAAGACGCCCTGGCTGAGGTGGTGCAGGACATGTGTGCCAGCTTGCTGTGTAGTTTACAGTGCACGAGCACTGCCCCTCTCAAGTTGCTGGCATTCATGAGTGCCTGTCAGGGTTTTACCTTCTGAACGCAATGCCACTTTAGCACAAAATTTTATGACTGTGGAGAAGATCTCATTTTCTTAATTGAATAAATGTAGCTAATACCAAATCTCATCACAGGTTTATGAGAGAAGAGGGTAACTATGTCCAGTATCCAGCTAATCCTGGCTGTCCAATAGCCTTTTCCCAACACAAGGCTATGTACTATTTAAACTACTCTAAATTATTTGAACTACCCTACCATAAAGAAGGATAAACTTGAGTCATTTGTGGAAAAATGGATGCACCTTGAGATCATAATGTTAAGTGAAATAAATCAGACACAGGAGGTTAAACATCACATGGTTTCTCTCTCCTATGAAAAACCCAAATTATAAATAAAGAGCAAAATAAAAGATAGATAATAGGAAGCAGGGAGATAAATCTTTTTCAAATGGTAAGGGGATCAAGAGATGGAGAGAGGAGAAGGGGAGGGAATGGGGATGAGAAAAAAATTGAGATGCATTACGTACAAGTTATGACTTGTATCTAGCTGTCCCCCCAAAGCCTCATGCAGTCATAGGTGGGGCTTTTCTGAGGCAGCTGCATCTAGGGTGTGTGATGCTAGGATCAAGGATGTGATGCTAGGATTCAGGGTGTGAGTGCTACCCTCCCTAAGGGTGCATAGACTGATAAACTGTAAGGGGCAGAAAGAGGGTCATCACTTGTTGCTGGCTGCTTGGATGCTTTTGCTGCCTTCTGCCTGCCATAAATTGTTTCTCCTCTGTGATGCCCCTCTGCCATGCTACCCTGCCTTGGAGCCAGCTGATTATGGACTGAAACCTCTACAAACTGTGAGCTAAATTAACCCTTCCTCCTTTAACTTTGGGTGTTGGGTATTTTGCCTCAACAACAAGAAACAGTAACTAAAACAGAATTTGGTACCAAAGAAGTGGGGTTGTTGCTATGACTACCCCTGACCATGTGGTTCAAGAGCCTTTGGAGCTGGCTTGTGGAAAGGGGAAGAGTTAGGAAAGGTTAAGAGATGCCCTCTGAAAAAGCAGCCCTGGAATGCCTGAGGCTGTATTTGATGGGAGATTCTGGTCAGAGCTCAGAAGACCAGAACGCTGACAGAAATCTTGCTGGTAAAGTCCAGGCTCAGGAGGTTTCTGCTGGGAAGAAGGACAGCATTGGCTGTCAGACTCCAGATGATGTGTGTTATGGCTTGGCAGAAAGTTTGTCCTCATTTTGCTCATGTCCAGAGACTTTGCCTGAGACTGAGATTAAGGGCAGTGTACTAATTAATCTGGCAGAAGAAATTTCAAGGCAGTCTAATGTTGAGACTGTGGCATGGCTATTGTGGGGGGATTTTAGCCAGATTTATGTTGAGAATCGACAGAAAAGAGCCCAGCAGAATGATTTAAAATGTTTTGAGTTTGGTCAGAAAGGAAGCTCCAGTAAAGCTGCGGCCTGCAAAGATGGAATGAGAGATATTAGTTGCTGAGAAGACTAGCAAGAAAAAAGGCAAGTATTTCAGAAGAGGACAATAGAAAAGATAGCCTGAGGACATCACTAGAGCCAGCCGGACTCCACCCTTTGCAGCTGCAACATTACAAAAGTGGAAGACTTTGCTTTGATCAGTGAGCCCCAGAACACCATGTTCATGAATGGTGGCAGCCTAGGGAAATTGTTCCTTGGGAATTGTTCCTTGGGATTGTTCCTCCAGCCCTACAGCCAAGAGAGAAGGAAGCCTGGCTACTGCTTGAGCTGGCAGCAGATTCTTGGAATCATCCACGTAGTGACAGTTTCAGGTGCACGCAGAATGTAAGAGTTGTGGGGTCAGGAAGGCTTCCACCCAGATTTCAGAAGGCCTGGGAGGCCAGGCAGTGTGCCCAAGAGGGCAGTGTATGAAGCTGTGAGTGTGAAGCCAAAGGTGCAGTGGAGACCCCAGAAGTCTGCAGAAGCCAGAAACATGGATCGTCTGAGGAAAACTGCAAGGAGGGAGCAGAGCAGGCCCAAGAGAGAAACCATGGGAGCTACAACCACCCACAGTACCATAGGGGCGGAGCCACCCAAGCCCTTTGGAGCTCACATCTTGCCCCAGATTGCCTCAGAAGCTGCATGTGGAAATATAGGACTTAATGTTTGCCCTGCTTGATTTTGGACTTGCTTTGGTCCCATTCCTTTGTATCCCCCATTTGTATCTTTTGGGATGGTAATGTTTATCTTGTGCCATTTGCAAGTGTTTAACTTTCTTTTCATTTGTACAGGGGCTCACAGGTAAGAGTTTGCCTTAAACCTCTGAGTAGAATTGGGACTTGGACTTTTCAGCAGTGCTTAAACTGTAAGGACTTTGGCAACTCACACAGATGCACTAAATGCCTTTTGTGCAAAATGTGCATGAGTCTTTGGGGGGCCAGGGGCAGAACGTTATGGCTTGTATCTAGATGTTCCCCCAAAGCCTCATGCAGTCGTAGGTGGGGCTTTTCCGAGGTGGCTGGTTCTAGGGTGTGTGATGCTGGGATCAAGGATTTGATGCTGGGATTAAGGGTGTGAGTGCTATCTGCCCTAAGCCTGGATAAGATATAAGGGACACAGTATACGTACCAACTCAACACAAGGAATATAATCCTTATGTACTGCAAACATGTGCTAATAAAAAACAAAAAATTGAAGAAAATAATAAATAACATTAAGGATTCATTCCTTCAATTATAGTACAGGTAGTTACTGTTCATCTCTTATACTGTCAGCCACACGTACCAACTACCTCACTGGGCGGCATGGACACAGGACATTCCCAGCACTGTGGACACGTGCCGCAGCGGAGTGTCTGGGCGGGGCGTCATCACGTGTGTAGCTGTAGCTATACCGTGTTGCTCTCTATGCATCATCTCCGATTTTAAAGATAGTCCAATGTTGTGTAATAAAAAGTCTATGTACAATCCCCTAATCTAAGAATCTTCTGAACATCTATTAGGTGTTTCCCTATATCTTGTGAAACTAGACGGGTAAGTGCGAAGTAGAGAAGGACAGTGCAGGGCTTGGAGCTCTGAGGGCCTAGACTCCATTTCTGCTGTTCTCTAGGGCAATGGGGATGGAGAAATTCATTCCCTCTTCAAAGCTGGTTCTCAGGAGTCATGAGTCTGTCACATCCCTATGCTTGGGCAAGGGCACGTGCTAGAACTCTGCACAGATAGCCTGAGCAGTCAGGCTTCAGCCATCTGACAAACTTTCTGAGCACTAGCTCACCTTGTGTATGCAGACACATCCATCAGAAACTCAACACAATTCCGCCTTCTCTGGACTCAATTTCCTGGGGGTGAGGAGGAGTGGAGTAAGGGGGGGTTGGAATCCACTTGCTTCTCATTCCTGAGCAGGGTGTGGAAGGAGCAGAGCTTAGGACAACGGTAAATAACCTGACAACCTTCCAGTGAGGTGGTGAAATGACTCAGGCTTTATGGCTCCGGAAGGAATGGACTTGAAGAACAGTCAGCCACATTTCACAGCTGGGATGTCGTTGTTTCCTGGAAACATATTTTCTCTGTCAAAGTGAAAAATTCTGTTTTCATGTTGATGGGAAGAGCTGAGTCGCTTCAACCCCTCTGTGTATATTTGCAAACTAAATGTCTCATATCTGAGAGTGTCATTTTAGTATCTGGAGTCTCATCAAGACAGCTGAATTTTAATGACAATTGAATATCTGAACGGATTTACCAGGGGCTGGATTACCCTGCAGAGGTGCACGGCACCTGCCTCCTGTTCCCATCTGCCATGCCCTTGGCTTTGGTGCAGAACATAAATTAAAACACTAACAAACCCTAAAACAGTTTAAGTGGAAACACACCCAACAGACTAAGTTACTCCTCACTGAAAAATTCTGAGATGAATTTAACTGTTGTAACTCTCAGATCCTTTTTACACAGTGCCTGGCTCCTGGCAGGCACCAAAATTAACACCAGGACTAGCTCCATGTCACGTGGGCCTTCAGCCCTTATAGCTTATCAGCAGAGGCCCACCTGTCCCCAGAACACTCCAAAGAGCAAAGGCACAGGAGAAACATGAGCAGACTAATTCCACAGATGCTGCTCTGAGCACGTGGGCTCTCCTAGGAGTGGTGGTCCTGCTGCTGACAAAGACCACATATTCCTCGAGTAGCTGGCAGACGGGCCTCATGTCTCATCACCCTGGGAACTCTGCCGTAGGTATCCAGGACTGTCAGGCAGGCACAAGACTATCCCAGGCGGGGGGCTACTTTTAGCTCATGGGACTGGATTTTGCTTAGCAGCCTCTGTGGGTGGGGGTCCCCCAACTGAGGGAGCTTTGGGAGTGTGTCCCCTGGGCTCTCTAGGGCAGCCGAAACCACATCTTCCCAGTTCTGCCAAGTTACTATAGCAAAAATGGTAACTAAGTAAGAAACAAACAGGTATATAAAAAGCTGGCAAATTAGTGCAATAGGGCAGTTTGGAAACCGAATTCCACTGTGACTGAAAAAAGAGTTAAAGATAAAACATGGATTTCTTTGTTTCTGAGATGAGAATGACCCCGAGGAAACACTGTCTTTGTGGATGAGTCCTGCTCTGGAGCAGTTCCAGTCTGCAGATGATAGAGCCTGTCTCCCTGAGCAATGCTGAAGCCTCACCCTGTAGCTGGACCACAGGAACAGGGCCCTCCACCATGTTGTCACCAGAGGCTCCTCCCCACAGGATGTGGGGTGCCACATTGCAAAGTTACTCTTTCAGCTAGCTGTCTTCCTCTTCCTCACAAGTCTCCCTCGGCACCAAAGAAGCCAGTGACAAAATTTCAAGGAGGTAAGTTGCTGAACAAAAAGCTTGCAAAGCAAACTGGAAGTTCCTGAAGGAAGAGACCAGGTTTCTTCTCCTCCTTCTGCAGCAGCCGACAGAGCCGAAGCATGGCCACACTAGGTTCCCATATAACCACAAAGCTGGTAAATAGGGTTTGATTTATTTACTCTTCGAAATACTTCAGGGACCAGTGTACACTGAGGATGTTCCTGGAGACACAGCAGTAAGAGAGGAGATCCTAGCTGGCTGCGGCAGCCTATGATGGCAGCACTCTGGGAGGCAGAGGCAGAAGTATTGCAAGTTTGAGGTCAGCCTGGAAAATTTAGCAACTTAGCAAGACCCTATCTAAGAAAAAAAAAAGAGCTGGGGATGTAACTCAGAGATATTCAGTCCTAGGTATCACAAAGATCCTTTCCTTTACGGCCCAGGGGGCCCAGTCAGTGGATCAGAGGATCAAGACAATTTACACCAGGCCGCGTGGCTGTGAAGGCAGTGGAGAGGGGCGGTGAGTGAGGTGCTGCTGAGAGAAGGAGGGAGCTGGGCTCCCTGGGCCAGGCTGGGCGTGTAGCTCCAGCCAGAGGCCCTATGGGTATGAACAGGGCAAGCATTCCCTGTAGGGTTCCCTGTCTTCATATCAATGATCCGCACTCTGAAGCTAACTAGGTTTCCTTGGCGCTCTCTCTCATAGGTGGCCAGAAAAGCCCTCCCGTATCACAAAGAGAAATGTACCAAGTGATAAACGCCCGGTGGGAGCTCACACCACTGTGTCTACTGTGTGGCAGCATATCACACACTGCCCACTTGGAAAGGTGCCGAATATTCTCTGAAAATTAGAAGAAGAGTCCGTACACGTAAACACTACCTGCAGGAACCAGTTAAGTTCCCAGTTTTTTTATTTAAGTCATCAGAACTTTAAAAATTATGTTCCACAAAACAAAAGCACAAGAACAGACTTCCCTGTTCCTCAACAATCTTACTTTGATAGAGTTAAACAAATTCAAAGAGTATTTGGATGTTTACTGGGTTAAACGACAGGAAAGAGACTGTAAGCCCCAGAGGGGATTTTAGAAAATGGAGTTGCAAATCAGTCATTCTGTGACCTAAAATACCACACGGCGTTAGCAGCCTGGCACCGCATCACAGCTGTCTTTCCACTTCCGCTTTTGGTGAAACTAGATCCTCCCGTTCCGAGACTGTGTCCAAACCATGTTCTTTACAGACAGCAAACAAAGAGGGCTGAATGTTATTGTTAATTACAAAGAAATGATCAGTAGTACGATTAAGTATGCATTCAAATAACTATAGACACCCCCACTCAGTTTTTACTAGAGTCATTTACGTATTTTAAGTCATTAGGTAAGGAACTAGTTAATACTGGTCACCACTTTAAGGATAGACTATGAACATGAACACTGCAATCACTCACTTGTTTTACATGGATGATCTGGCAGCAAATTATGGAAACTCATTTGGCTGTTAGAGAGATTGAGTCCAAATACAGATTATAGAAGGACTCACTGATAAAAAGTTCATCAAGTAAGTTCATTAAATATAACGTCATATAATAGAAAGAGATCATTAAACACAACAGTACTGCAGCCCATGGGGAAGGGGTGTGGAGATCACAGTTCAGCTTATTTCAATGCAGTGGACGTTTTAGAAGCACTTCCGCAGAAAGGGGGGGGGGTCCGTCCTTAGCATCACAATGCACTGCCTTTTGTTTTGAGCTGCAGCGCATGTGGTTTTATGTTAAATTGAAGGGCAGGGCCAAAGGAGCTGAAGTTCCTCTTGTCCCTACCAAATAGGGCGGATTTAGAGGTTTGTGTGCTCTGCCAGGTCTACTTCCTCATAACCTGCACTGCGTGTCGAGGGGTGACAAAGTGACAGACAGAGAGAGGCAATGGGACCTCCTTGGTAAGATACCTGTGACCATCACTTTCCTAAGTGACTCAGAAGGAAACTGAGGGCCATGCCGTGGAGATGCTCCAGGGGTAGAAGCTAACGCAGAGAATCCCAAATAGAGGGAGGAAGCTGATTCATACGCAACGTGGGAAACGCAGATGATGTGCTAGAAGTACCAGTCAACTCTGAGGAGCCGGAAGGATTGAGACGAACTGCATTTTTCCTGTTTGTTTATCCATACTTTCCAAATGGCCTACAGTAAGGCGGGGAGGGACGTGTGGAACAGACAGCACTGGAAAGGCTAGCCACTATTAGCCTGTGGCGGGGCTGGTGTCAGTCTGTGTGCTACGGTTACCCTGAAGTCCTAAGGTATGAGGGGATGACCCGGTAGTTCTGGAGGAGACCCCAGGCCATGCAAGCACAGAATGCAGGCCAGAGGGAGAAGCCTGTGCTGGCATCTGCTGTGGGATCTCCCAGGCTGGACGGCACGCTGGGAAACTGAGATGTGTAGTCAGGCTGAGCAGGACCCCGGAAGCAAGGGACCGGAGAGCGGCTGCAGAATTTAATGGACAAGAAGGGCCCTGATCACCAGGGGGCTGAACTCAGAAGTCAGATCGCTGACTTAGTGTAGAGCTAAGGGAGCAGCTCAGCTGTTTCTCATGTATGGGTCACACGGGGGACTTAGAATGCATTCTGCAGCCCATGTTTTGGGACCTTTCTCTGCACACTACACAAAAGCCAGAGCTTGGCTCTGGGGTGAGAGGGAAGGAGGGCAAAAGTTGGAAGTTAATATGAGGAATTAGGCTGTTAAGAGAAAATGTGGTCAGTTCCACTGTTCATGAATTGGTCTAGACTTTCATGCTACTTTCAAAGCAGCAGCCGATAAGAGTGAAATCTGGAAATACAGTACAACTAGAAAATAGGAAACGTTAAAGAAAAAAGTCTTTTTGCTGGACAACAAAGGAATGTTATAATCTCTGTGTGAGAACTTCCCTGACGAATCACATGTGACACGGACAGGGACTGGGTGTCCTTTTCTCTCTTTTCGCTTTTTCTCTCTCTCTCTTTTCTCTCCTCTCTTTCTCTCCTTCCTTCCATCCTGTATTTCCTTTCAAGGTCAGGACCTACCTACCAACACAATTTTCCTGGACCAATTAACAAGCATAACAACAAGGACACAGCCTTCTCTGAACCATCAGTGAGGAGCTGTGTTAGCTAAACACCCCTTTACCCTAGGCCAGACCAAGGGGCTTTGTGTTTAATAACCAAAACCACAGATGCAGCTCAGGACAGCTCAGACTGCAAGCTTAGCCCAGGCCTTACCTTACCGCCCTTCTCAGCACTTAACTCTCGCTTTCCCACGTGGTTTCCCATTCTGAACTGACGGGCTCTTCAGCAGCTGAAAGAAAGAGACAAGGTGTTAGCCTGAGAGCCAGTACTTTTAGTGTTTTCCACATTGTTTTTTTAACTAGAACAATCCTGTGAAACTAATACTGCTCTTTTTTGAGAAGATAAAACCAAAGCCCTAAAACCTGAAGAGAGCAAACACCACTGCTTTGTAAAGAGCCTCAAAATGATACAGAACTGATTGAAGCTCAAATTCTGTACGGCAAGGAACACGTTCAGCGTATGTCCTCATCTATAAAGATGTCAACCCATTCAACAAGTCCAGCAGATCATTTCCACGCGAGCACACACATCCAGAGAGCCACGCCTCACCTCAGGGGTAACATAAGAAGATGAGATCAGAACAGTGCTGACACTCCTCTAAGCATGAGAGGTCACGAGTAGATGTTCATACTGACTGCTTGAAAGGATCTGCGTGATCAGAGGACAGCAAAAAATCAGACCTACACTGCATATCAGACAAATATCCAAAGAATCTGCAGAATTTGCTGGGAAGATAAAGTGGAATAAAAAGCATATGCTCATTTTTATAACTCAAATCTCAGCAAGAAATGCACATTTGTTTTTTTCCCACAAAACACAGGGAACTAAAGAATTTAACTGTACTCATTCCAAATGAATTGCTTATCTAGCCTCTGGACCTGCACTGAGGACAGGGAATTTGTCAATAGAGGGCCCCTGGTGCCTCAGCCTGGTGGCAGGTGACCTAAACCTTGCAGGACAATGACAATGTACTGTGTCCCACAACGTGATCTTTTTAAAGGCGACACTGAACCCAGGGAAGATAAAAAGGTAAGTCATCTTCTAAAACAGGGAAGAGGGAATTCCCAGAATATTAACTAGCCTGAATAGGACATGTTTTAATCACCAAAAGTTACTCTTTAGACAAGATAATTGCCCAACACCTGACTTTTCCATCTTTCCTGTCCCTGGGTGCCTTTTGGTGACCTATGAAAGACAACTTTAGGGCTCTCTTGTCCATAATGACCCAGCTGTCCCCCAGTGGTGCAGGGATGGGTGAGGAGGAAAGATGAAGGCCGATGCTGACCAGGCCGCTGTAGGGCTCAGGCTCCGGGGCTGGCCTCGGTCTGAACTACATGTCCCAGTGCAGCCAGCGGTCTAAAGCTCCAGTCTCTAGACTGGGAAGAGAGCAGCCCAGACTCCCAAACAGATCAGTTTTACTTGGCCCGACAGTAAAACTCCCTCTGCCTTCTCCTTACAAAAAGGTAGCACAGAGCAACCTGACACTCCCCAGTCAGTGATTTTTCTGTTTTGTCTCGTAATCCTATTTTTATAAGGAGAGTGACTTTGAAAGGACCAGTCCACTTGTTTTTTGTTTCTGCTCTTTTCAGCCCTTCTCTGTCTATAAAACCAGCTTCCACTCAGCTCATCACACACTTATTCTATTTTATGGAATAAAGGGTTGCTTAATTCTAGAATGCAAAACAAAGCCAAGTCAGATCTTTAAGTTGTAATTTTGTCCTTTGGCCACACCTGCAGGGCAGGAGTCAGGCCTGGGGGCAGGGACTGTGGTGGTGTGCAGGAGGGGACATGCCGCCAGCCAGCGGCAGGAGGGAAGATGTGGAAGAACTTCTGTGCACTGGGAAGGGGTATATGACAGTGACACCTCTAGGGACAGCCCGAGCAGCAAGATATTAAAGTGATCTTCTTCCAGCAACTTCAATCACTGAGGCCACAATGCTCTGGCAAATCAGAGGTATGGCTGTAGCAAAGATAAGGACATAGCCAACTTTGAAGAATCAGATGAAGGTCATGTTTCATAGCATCTTAGCTACTTTTCTCATTGCTGAGACAAAATTCCTGACACTCAGTTACAGGAAGAAAGGTTTATTTAGCTCACAGTTTGTAGAGGTTTCAGTCCATAATCGGCTGGTCCAAGGCAGGGTGGCATCACAGAGGAGAAACAGTTCATGACTGGCAGAAAGTAGCAAAGGAACAAGGGATGACCACAGCTCTTTCTATCCTTTATATCTTATCCAGCCTAATTAGGGTGGGTAGCACTCACACCCTTAGTCCTAGTGCCCTTGATCCTAGCATTGCCCCATGAATTAATTCCAGTGTCACGTACTCTAGATACAGCTGCCTCTGAAGAAGCCCCACCTATGACTGCATGAGGCTTTGGTGGGACATCTAGACACAAACCATAATACACAGCATTGGAATGAAAAGTGCAACATTTTGATACGTGTGATTTTTAAAATGTGAAGCCAAACATTTGCAAATAATTTCAGTATCTACTGCAATTCTATCATCTCCCTTCTTGATTTACTTAAATTGGACCATCCAAAAATCAAAACAAAACAAAACAAAACAGATAAACAAATAAAAATCTCTATGGAATAAACTTTTCATTGGGAAATGGAGGTTGGGAGCACGTGTGGTACTTTACTTGCTAAGAATGAGAAAAAGAGAGAGAGAGCTGGAGAAAATAGGTTTTGGCCTCTTGTGGTCTAAACACAAGAGGGATATGTTCTGTTTGACTTCTCTTTAATTCTACGCAGGGCAGTTTTAACTAAATATTGACAACTTGTAATATGTATTAATATATAGAATAACAAAAAGCAGGTATGTGTGGGTCTACCTTTCTGTTTAGGAAGTAAGGACTGGCTATTCAAAACAATCACACGCAAAAGTAGTTAACTCCTTTTAATTATAGTTGGCAGCCTGGCTATTTGTGTCTCTGAGGCACTGGACCAGCTCACGTTGCTGGTCTCTCTCTCCACGTGTGCACCCCTCCCAGGCATTCCTTCCCAGCCTCTGACACCCGCCCACCTCTCTGCCTGTGTCCTGTCTTCTATTCGCCTGTTCAGTCCATCTCCCCGTGCTGGTATCTGTCAGACCCAAATTTGACATACCCTCCTGCAGAAACCGAATCTCTAAGGGTTTGTCACAGATTGGAACAGCGTGTGACATGTAAATAATTTGGAAGTTGCTCACAAAGGAGAGCTATTTTGGACAAAGAGCCCTTGAAGCACAGCTGAAATGTAAGACAAGATGCTGAGCTGTTCCTTATATCCAGGCCATATTCCTGCCTTGCCAGCACGTTCTCTCCAGACCTTTACTGAGTTTCACATCAAAACTTTACCTTACACCTGAGATAATTTATTTTCCTTTTTTTGTTTTTGTTTTTTGTTTTTTGAGACAGGGTCTCACTGGCGTGGTCCAGGCTGGCCTAGAACTCGTGATTTTCCTGCCTTAGCCTCCTGAATTGACTTTCATCAATATTTCAAAACTCAAGGCTACTGGACACAGAATTAATTGAAATACAAAAGTTCAGATCAGACATTTAAATCAACCTAGTTAGATCTGACTAATTAGTTTGGCAAACCTACTTAGATTTGGCTGGCCTGAAATGCAAATATAAATAATGTCAGGGAAAAAAAAGACAAGGAACATAAATGACCACCTGATGCATCACGGTGTCCTGAGATTGGGGTCCTTGTCACGGACGGTGCTGTCTGATCCTCAGCACCTGCGATGCATGGCAGACCATGGTCAGGACAATGACATTTAGGTGCCACACATTTTCCTGGCTGTGGTCATGAATGATGGGCGATCCACCTTGTTAAATGCTCTCACTCACCCCTGCCTTTTAGAGAAGGTCGAGTCAGAGAAGACTGCAGATGGCAACTGGCCAGTCTGCAACTGGCTTCCACAGACAGCAGGGAAGAGCCGTCTGCAGACCAGAGGAGCTACACGTCTGAGGTCGTCCTTACTTTATTTCACTTTTACAGTTAACCAAACCGAGAGACCAAGAGCAAAATGCGATAAACATGCAGAGTGCTGCAGGGAAGCCAGGCTGTCGAGGCTTTCTTGAGTAACAGACAAAGCTTTTCGGAAAAAGCGCCGGTGAGATGGCTCAGCGGCGTACGCGCCTGCCTGGCAAGCGTGAGGGCCCGAGTTCGACTCCCGGAACCCACATATGAAAAAGGGGCCGGTGATATCACTCGGCAGCACGGGCGCCTGCTGGCGTGCGAGGTCCTGAGGTCGACCCCCGCTACCCACAAACAAACAAACAAAAAGGAAAGAATAAGAGCAGGAGGGATGGACATCTGGATTATATGGGGACCGCTACAGAGTCTAGACTGGAATTCAGGCTTCTACGCTGATTGGATGGTAGCCAACAGGAATGCTGGAGGTTTGCGCAATGTCTACATGATAACCAACAATTTTTGTCAGCTAGAGGGGTGAAATTAGGATGAAGTGCACAACCTTGATTTACTGGGAAACAATCCAATCTTAGCTGTTTGGCTTCCATTTTTAATAACATGCTCCCAAAGCAGCTAGACTCCTAAATGTTACCCTGGTGCAGCTTTAGAGGAATCAGCATAGATAAAATTCATTAGCTTACCTTCCAGGCAAATGGTGAAGCTAAATGCAGGGAGGCACAGGAGAAAATATCTAGCTCCTAAGAATTTTCATGGGTCGTATTTTATAGGAAGCTTAGACTTTCCAAAGTGCATCTCACTCTGGGTTCCACCTGGGTGACTTTGGGCAAGATTCCACTCTTCCGAGCCTTTGCTTTCTGTAATAGGGAGGCAACAAAAGCTCCTTTCTTCCCGAAGGTCCCTGGGGTTAGGGTTAGGGTCAGAGTTGGGGTCAAGGTCAGGGTGAGCTGAAGGTGCTGCTGCAGGGCCAGTGAGGGCTGGGGTGTACTGAGCTATTGGTTGGCTTGTGCCTGTCTCCTCTTGCTTGCCCAGTGTTATCAGAGAGGTGGGGGTGGCTGAAGAGACACCAGGCCAGATCTCTACCATCGATTCCTTTCTGAGACATAACATGGCTTCCCAGGGTGTGTGCTTCTGGGCAAAGGAGGTCAAAGTCAGGGAAGCTGCTGTGAAAAGCTGTGAGCCCAGAACAAAAGCCCTTGCTCACCACAGATAACAGAAGCACAGGAAGTCGGTGAACCTGTGTGAGTTCCACACCACACTCAGTACCATGGGCGGGCAGATGAGGAGGAGGAGGAAGCCCACAGGTGATGCAAGAGAAGCCAGCCCCTAAGCTGCAGGGGCCCCTGAAGTGGCTAGTTCTAAAATAACTGAGTTCGAAGGGATTACTATGAGACTCCTTGTTGAAACAAAAGAGAGAGAAGACCTACCCTACCTGGGGTCCTGGACAGCTGGCTAGCAGATGAGGTCCCCCACATCATCTCACTCCTCTCCCCAAAGCTGCTGAAATGTAAGCAGTGAACATCAGCGGCACTGCCGTAAATCACACTTATGCTGGCACGGAATTAACTGTGTGCTGTTCACACTGCATTGCATGTTTGGGCTTATTCGTAAAAGTTTGTATGGTATATCTATGCCACATATTTGCAGGATACAGATGCAGCATTGTGCATGTTTCTGGACACCCATCCCAGCTGTATTATTTTTACAGACTTAGAGTTCTTTTGGATTTGTTTTCATAACCTATTGTTGATTACACCATTTTTTTTGAGTCCAGGTTCAAGAAAACAATCTTAAAATAAATGTATCTATGGAGATAACAGGATTATTTTTGCAATGATTTACTTTATCTCTAACATTTCTATAAACCTTTAGTTATGCAATTATAGGAATAACCCTGTCAGCTCTATTCCTATTTTATAGTGGAGAAAAAGGAGTATGAGACTCTAGCTATGAGCGTGCCTTTAGAAATAAGATAGATAAATAAGTAAGATAGTTAAGTAAGATAGGGTTAGCGTGATGGTATTTTCATTATGAATGGAACCTATGTGGAAAACACGTACCATGGAAGGTCTTACATAGCATGCATTCCTAACTTATTAATCATTAAATTACTAATTCCTATAGAGTAAGAAGATCTTACTCAAACAAGTAGCCTTGAGAAAATATGAGTAGCAAGAACCTGTTCTTTATAAACATGCACCTAGATACACAAGCTTTATAATGAAAATAACAAGGACTTTCTTCATTCATTGCCTGATATTGTGACACAACAGCAGTTTATTTTTTTTTTTAACTGGGGATTGAACCCACATCATTTGCACTGGGACTTTTTTTTTTTTTTTTTGAGACAGGGCCTCACTAAGTCACTAAATTGCCCAGGCTAGGTTCAAACTTGTGATCCTCCTGCTGAAGCCACATAGAGTACTGAGATCATTGGTGTTTGCCACCAAGCCCTGTTTGGTTTTGATTCCATGCCTGGCAGTAATTATTTCTGTCGGCTTCTGATTTCTTATCTGTAAAAATGGAATATTTGTGGTGTTGTAGAGAGGATTAAATAAGGAAACTGAGATGACTGCAACAGGCCCCTAATGTCATACCTCTTTCTTTCTTTAAAGAATGACTTACGAGTTTCATCAATGCAGAAGGAGACAAAAAGAGACTTTGCAAAGAGTCCAAGGGGCCAATCTTTCATATATATTTTGACTGCACAAGTTCAACTCTCTTGTAGTAGTAACGAATTTTTAGCAAACACGTTGCTTTATAATCAGTAGGAAGCCAGAGAGCAGTTTATCTTTTCATTAGCCTCTCGTGCAATTATGTATGTATAGTATTTCAGAGTAATTATTTTTCTGTCCTGTAGTCCATCAGCATTTATATGCATTTGTGTAAGTGAATGGTAACAGTAAAAACGCCAGTGGAGATGGGTTGAGAAGGACAGAGAGCCACAGAAGTGAGCCAAGCGAGAAACCACGGAAACAGAACCACCACATCCTGCGGCAGACCGAGATGGAGGGGGTGAGGGCTAGAAGCGATTCCCAGACCAGCAGTACCTGCCTGATGGGGAGCTTCTAGAAACACTCATTCCAGGGCCCGGCTGTGTGCACAAGGTCTGCAAAGTCTGAGGACCCGGGCCGTGACAACACCTCTTGATGCTTTTGGACTCACAGGAAGGAAGTGGTGAGAAACAGGAAGGAGAAGGAACCTTCTCACTGAGATGTCTGCCAGGAGCTGGGAGCAAAGGCAATGCCAAGCAAACAAGACTCAGAATTAGTCTGCTCACACGCGAGGGTAAACTTTATTCCCTCTCTCTGCAAAACGAACGAATACTCCACCTTGCGATTTTTGCTTTATTTGTTCTACTTTTAGTTATGGATTAGTAAAAAAGAAAAACATACATCTGTATCTGTTCCTAAGACTGTACATTTTTAAGATGTCTTGCTTCAATTTAGAACTCACTTTCCCACGGCAACCTTCTCTAACAACTTAATCTCCATGACACCCTTCCATTACGTTCTCTGCTGGCGTCCAGTCCTGCCCTTAATGTACTTGCCATCCTGCAACGTGTGTGTAACTGTGTAAAGTGGGCATCCCCAGTGGACTGCCAGCTCCACGAGGGCATGTGACAAGGCCGTAAGTATTCCCTGTGGTTCCTGGGCCCAGCGTAGGATGAATCAACCAACCAACCAACCAACCAACCAACCAAAAGAACATCAGAAGTAATCATGTCTTCACATGTCTAAGCATGACAGCACCAGCATTTCTAAAAACCTTGCAATTCAAACTCAGAAATAACATGGCCAATGACAGTCATTGGTTTCTGAAGACATGATCAGCAATATTCACGTGGGTTTTACATTCACACAACGTACTATGGTACCTAAATTTTCAGGACTTGGTTATTATGTAAACTCACCCTCACCCAAATGTCTCATGTACAGTATATATTTAAAGAAGCCTAAGGGTGGGGATGTGGCTCAGCAGTAGAGCTCTTACCTTGCATGCAATAGGCTCTGGGTTTGATCCCCAGCACCACACACACACAAAAAAAAAAGCCACCCCAAGTTGATAATGAGATTACAGTTTAATTCAGAAGTTTAGTATAATCTTTCTAAAATTTAATTACACTCAAAATATAGCAATTATTTATGAGATGCTATGTTACTGCTGATTGTGTATTAGTTAGGCAAATATCTAACCAAAAGGTGAACCAAACTGGAGTCTGGAATTGTGCATTGCCTCAAAAGTTTTTTCATTTCACCAGGCCTAATATGTCATGCCACTTTATTTTTATTTGAGCCCAAATACCAATGTATCTTCTTTCTTTATCTAGATCAAGGGTCAACAAACTATGATCCATGCACCAAATATTCACAAATTTTTCTACAATTCTGTTGCAATAGGACTGCGGTCTTCTGCTTGCTTGTCTTCTACAGCTCGTTTCCTGCAGCCAAGACAAAGCTGGGCAGGTGCAGCATTTGTGGCCTAAAATATTTACATCTAGTCCTTTACAGAAGAAGGGTCCTCATCTCTGATACAGATAACAACGATCTTCTAAAACTGTCAAGGTGGTGACATTTCCCAGCATCCCTTGCAGCTGCATGTGAATATGTCCTGGCAACTAGCTGTCCAGTAAGGGTTTAGGAAATATTTGTTCTGTGGCCACTGCACTAGGCACAAAATAAATTAAAGATAAGATTTATGTGTTTGGAGAATGATAACATGTACACCTAAACAGGTGCAGTATGATCTATTACAAAACATGTAATATGATTGATTTTTAAAAATCTATCCAGGACACTCCATTTATAGTGACGCCCAAGAAGCAGGAATTTTTTTTTTTTTTTTTTTTTGTGGGTACCGGGGGTCGACCTCAGGACCTCGGGCGCCAGCAGGTGCCCGTGCCGCTGAGCCCTTTTTTTGTATGTGGGTTCCGGGAGTCGAACTCGGGCCCTCGCACTTGCCAGGCAGGCGCGTACACCGCTGAGCCATCTCACCGGCCCCAGAAGCAGGAATATTAATGTGAACATATACTAGTAGCATTTCAAAGTTTCACCACAATGGTACCTTTATCTGCTTTCTCTGCTTTTTAAAATCCCTAAAGCAATATTTTCAATATTCTACATGCCCTGCTATTAACCATTAGTGGTCACTACCTGTCTTTCTAGACTGTAGAGGCAGCTGCCTTGATTGTGCTTGTGGCCACTGCTCCCATTTCTAGACCTCTGTCCTGGACCACAGTGGCTCTGGGCACTTGCTGTCAGAGCCTGGTGTGGTCTGGGCTGGAGGAAATGCTCGATACACACGTGCGCCCTGGGAGGACAGATGTGTCGGTCCTTGGGATTAAATGTATCACTCAGCACTGACTGAGGAACCATTGAGCGCTTTTGAGAATGCTTCTGTATTTGAGAGACGACAGAACATTCTGGAAGATTGTCATTAGGGGAAAATCACTGTGGATTTGCACAGAAAAGCTTTTTTGAGCCCTGAACTGGGTGAGGGAGATCACTGCATGGAATTTAGGTTGTAGAGACAGACTGTGTGGTAGAAATGAGAAAACCTGACTAGAGGTAATAAGAGAGGAAGAAAAGTTTCATTATATCCCTTTGTGGAGTGCTGAATGCAAGAATAATGAGGCGGGATGAGCCTCACAGAAAACTGGAGGCTGCAGCAAGATCCCCCAGGACAGAGCCCCTCGGTCGAGCATTGGGGAGGTCTACTTCCTTTTTCTAGGCCTCTGCTCCTCTCCAGAGGCCCGGGCTGACCCCCAGCCCTGCAGATTGACACCCTGGCCTGGCTGATAGCTTCTGAGATCAGAGGTGGCAGCTGGCTGGGTGGGTGTGTTTCAGCAAGAATATTAGCGCCTGTCCTCCTGCAGATAAAATAAACCTCCACCCAAGACATGGACCTTAAAGGCAGGCAATACATACTCTGCTCCTTTGACTTTTAACAGAAAACCAGAGAACAAGCAACAGAGCCAGGCACTCATGTAAAATAAAAGATCTGAAAGGGAAAAAAAAAGAACCGACCAGAGGGGCTTCTATTCCTTTAGCATCCTTGCTGTCTCTCACTTCCCCTCCCTTTCTCCATTCCTCTTCTGCTTAATCTCTCCACCCAGATCTACACTGCTAAGCCTGCTTTCTGTAGACAATCACTATTGCTTAGGTCAGAAACGGTCTCTTAACATCACATGTTCAGAACTTGGCTTCTAACATTACCAAAGCAGCAAACAAACAGAAAAAATACCCTCTTGCAAGGAAAAGGACGACTTCACATACCGGATCAGGAGCCAGAACTCTCGAAGTCCACTTGGTCTAAGCGGCGGAATGGCGGCTGACCTGGGGCCCACGCGCCTCCCCACGCCCTCTTCCCATCTCACAGATGTCTCTTCTCTCTCAGTTCCTTCTGACCCCGTCTCTCCCGCAGTACAGCCCAGGCTGCTGCCCACCACAGAGCAATGTGGAGGGACCCAGCCTCCCCAGCACCTTCAGGCCACACCGAATTGAGTGTCCCATGGGACTTGGAACAGGGAAACTCCACGGAGCCACTCTGGACCCGTGTGTGCAAGCACCAGCTTCCAGATGTTCTGGGATGGTGTTTCCGCTCCGCAGCACCAGATAATATCCATAAGCTGCTTGGCGTCTTCCTCCTTTTTCTTCAGGCTTATCAGGGTTAAGTAGATTTATAGCACACAGCACTGCCCCGAGGTTATCAGAAATCATTTTAAAAGAAAATTACAGAATTACAGAAAAGTGGAGTTTATTGGAAATCTGACTTTGTTCCCTTGAATTTACCACTTAGAGCATCAGCTGATCTTGTAGATAAGCCACTGTCAGAATAAAGCAGCAAACTGCAGGTTCTGGAGTCCCCAGCTTGCTCTAACCTCACCCTTTGGACTACAGCAATGGTTTTCTTGAAGGATGAGGCAGTCACACAGTAGTTCATCCTGCCCAGGGGAGATTAACTTGAAATCTCTTTATCTATTGATGGGGTAGATGGATGCATAAAGAAATATATATCCACAAGTCTATGATTAGGTATGGTGCTCAGCTTTCGCAGCTATTACAAAAGATACAAAATTCTTTGTGTAAATATGGCAGCGTCACAAGGAAGCAGCGTTTGGCCTGTCAGACGCGAGGAGCCAGAGCAGCATGTCACCTCAGCCTGGCCCGCGTGACTCACTCCGGCACACGCAGGCACGCCCTCGTTCTGCAGCCTGAGCTGTCTCCGGTGGCTTCGTAGTCATGTGCGTCTGACTTTGTCATGAGGAATGAGCATCCCGTCCTGGTGTTACTCAGGAGGAATGCTTGCAGCATGATTCGGCAAGGCTTGGGTGGGGCTCTGTCACAGGTATGGCCTACCCAAGGGGGCTCAGGGAAGAGGTTCCTAAGGCTTGAGGAACAGAAATGCCCTAGCCAGCGCCTTCGGGTCCTGCTCTCCCAGCCTGCTGTGGGGGTTCGCTGTTCTTCCTTATCTATAAACCCACGATGGCAAACTGTACTTCTTGGTGGTGCTGTTGAGATCACTGGTTAGTATCTTGCAGGTACCAAGGACACAAACCGCCCAGCATGGGCTTCTCCTTCCAGGTCCAGCCTATGGTCCTATCTTTACGCATATTCATCTGTGGTATGGTAGGCAGTGACAACTTTGCTGTGACTACAGGTCACGTGTCCAGCACAATCCAGGGCCCTGAGCACTGGTAACCAGAGGAGACATGCCCATCTTGGGCATAGCTCACAGTAGGGCCAGTGACAACAGGACAGAAGGCCATGCTGTGACCCTACCACAGTCCTGCCCAAGACCTAGCTCAGGGTCAATTTTCTGATTCCATGTCTTCATACTGGCATGTAGTCTGTTACTCAATGACTTCCTTCTAGAATCTTCTGGAACTTTCCAGAACCTTCTTTAACTTTCCAAAACCTTCCAGATTCTAATCGGGGAAAAGAATGCTATGAGTGGTCATCAACCCCACACAGTCCTGCAGAAGACATGGCTCTGAGCCCATTTCATAAGGGGTCCTGTGTCTTCATATGAGAACAAACATTTTTTCTTGGCTAGTTTTTAACTTCCTAACAGAAAGATAGAGAATATAGCAAGTGACAATAATATTTAAAGAAAAGAGATACGCAATGAAAACTAGATTTGGACTGGGGAAACTTGAGAGCAGCCAGCAGAGGCAAGGTGCTCACTATGTCTACTGCTAGCTGAGCTCTTAGAAGGGCACCTTCTTATGCTGCCCACTTTGCAGATGCTGAACACATGCGGTTCACTGGGTCTGAGTGGCACAGGCCTGCGCAGGGCCTGGCAGGAAGCCCACGATGAGTTCCTGGCTCTTATGCAGTATGGGCTTCTAGAGTTTTAGGTCAAGCACATGTACTGACCAGATGACTCGGTGTTACAATAACAGCATTTTGGATGCATTAATTCTTGTATTCAGTAAGGAAAAGACTCCATTAAGAGGACAGAGGAGCTAATTTCTCCTTCATTCCACACCTTTTAATGTGTGCTCTGACGATTCCAAAAACTGACAAGTTTGGCAAAGCTTTTATATTCATTTTCTTCACGTGAAAACTATCATACGGTAACAACGAATAATGAAGGACTCTAGAAATACATCATTAATTATCTTTTAAAAGTCTTTGTTATTGAAAAAATGGCCTTCAAATGAATGAATAACGAAGACCTACATTGCACAGCATACCTTAGGAACAGAAGGCCACCAACAAGCCTGCATTTGAAGCTGAACTTTTCAAGTGTTTCTGCATGCCGCTTCATGTCTCAATGATGTCTTTAGGATTAAAAAGATGAATATCCTTTCAACAGCAATGATTCACTACCACTAGATGGAGGTTATATAATTTCACTGCTCTATCAAAATTTAAAAATATGCTTTGAAAAACGCAAATACCTTGGCAGAGTATATTCACAATTTTGTGACTTGCCTGATAAATTGTGATTACACTGAAGTTATAAAGTATCCTTATCATATGTACTGCGACACCTACAAATGGGGATGATGACATCCAAAGGCAGCGAAGAACTGAATTAAAAAAATAACAGAGTGCAATGGAATGAGAAGATCAGGGCTGGAAGCAGGATGCCTGAATTGTGCCTGTCTCTGAGGCTGGCAGCTGATGGCCTGGCAGGAAAGGGGGCTGGGTTCAGGTGGCTCAGCTCGCACTGTCTGCACCAGCGCACTGGGATTTCTACAAGTATAGGTGTGGACTTGCTGCGTGTGCTCAGGAACACGGCCTCTCTTCACAAACAGCATTTCCTGACAAGCTTCCAGCAAAGCTGTGTGGTGTTAACTGCTGACAGCAAGATTCCTGAAGCTGGAGGCCAAGTAGAAGATGAGAGCTGATGAGCACTCCACGGTACAGCACCTACCGGGTACTTGGTGCCAGCAGGGAGTCAGTCCCACAGGGAGGAGAGCTGGATTCCACCACACACGCCCCACACATACACACGCACACACAGTCTGCAAACAGACACCCCTCCCCAACATACTATCCCTTTCTGCAACCTTAGGGTGCCAGGAAACAAAAGGACCCGTGCTCTCTAAGCCTGTCCTCTGAGTAGCTTCTCGTCACACCTAACTGAACATTGTTTCCCAATCAATTTTAGAGGAAGGCAGGACATAAATGGGAAACCAAACGACTGCCCCAGGTCTGGCCCCAGGTAGAGCTCACATAATGCACTGATTCAATGGGTGGCCTGTGGGGCTGCCCCAGGCTCTGCATACCAACAGTAAGCCCCAGAGAGAGGACCTGGACACCTCAGGGCCCATGGCCTGGGGAACTGCGGAGCAGCCATGCTCTTGCCATCTTCTGCTCTCCCAACGCTGGGGGCTCCTGAAAGACAGGGTGTTCTTCCGGATCAGGATGTGACACCTGGCCTCAGTGGCTGTGAGAGGTCCCTGAGTCACCCCATATCCCTAGCTCTTGCCCTCTCCCTCACTGCAACAAAAGCACAATGAGGTGAGGCCTTGCTTTCTCTACTGAGACATCTTTGGCTTCCAGAAGAGAAACAGGTACAGAGCATGCACATGCCGGTCTCCTTACCCCAGCACCCCCTACCACCAGCAGCCCTTGCACATGTGTTCCAAGGACACAGACTAGTCCTTGGGTTTGACCTGAGCAATGTGCAGTCAGGGTGAGGTGTATATGCTGTGTGGGGGAGGGGAGTGGTGCTACAGGCAGGACCTTGAGGACCAGCTGGCCGAAGCAGCAGCCAGAAGCCTGCAGCCTTGCACCAGAGGGAGAATCCAGGTTCCTATCCAGGATGGGGTGCATTGGTCAACAAGGTGTCTTTAAGCACATCCACTGTTTCTAGGTGAGCCCCCAAGGAAGCAGGGCTTGGCCCAGAAGTGGGGTGCCAAGTACGAGAGAGGCTGACAGTCACAGTTTGTCTCTACTGCCCTCCCTTAGCACTGGTGTGAGAACCTCAAAACAGCAGGCCCTGGGGAGGCAGAGAGGAGGATGGGGGAAGCAGCCTGAGGCCAGGACCCTCCAGGGCGCAGCTGTGCTAACAGGTGGCCATACATCAAGGGCAGATGTAGATCCCTGGATTGGGCTGCAAGGAGAACCCAGTGTTTCCATACATAAGACTGCCCTCATTAGACAAGGAGGACTTGTAATTAAATAAGACATCTGCACTTAGCTCTCTAATCACTAATTACAATGTGTCATAGTTAAAATATGCTGAAATAATCTACTAATAGCTTTGGGGAGAACATTCTTCTGTGAATTGATTACTTTCATCAAAGTCCTAATGCAGGGCATACCCTCTCTCAAAAGCATCTTCCCAAAGTTGCTAAACATCCAAAACCAGGTTAGTCTACACAAAATCTGACGCAGCTGTGATCAGCGACACTGGGGGACCAGCAGATACATGATGCACTCAGCGGGCTGCATGATGTGATGTGGGGCTGCAAGGTGGAGTGGATGCAGGCCTGCAGCTGGTGCAGTACGAAGATCTCAGCTTGGGGTTGTTTTTCTGTCTTTCATGAAGCCCCACTGGCCCTGAGTTAGGTCTGAGCTTGGCCTGCTTTGAGGAGCAAATGGATGATTTTTGGCCCCTGTTCTTCTCTGCCCATTTTCATATCTGGATTCCTTCGGCCTCCATGCTATACAGATGGTCCCTGATTGCTGAGAGGGTTTGGAGGCACAATTTTTGACTTTATGATGGTGTGAAAGCACACCCATATGACCATCCTGCTTTTCACTCTCAGCATAGTATTCAGTAAATCACCTGAGATACCCCCCACTTCATTACAGAATAGGGTGCATGGTACAGCATTTTGCTAGTGGAAGGCTACTGGATGTCCCGAGCATGCTTCAGGTAGGCAGAGCTATGATGTCTTAGAGGACAGGTGTATTACATGCATTTTAGTCTTATGGTATTTTTGACTTATGATGGGTCTATCAGGACATAACTCCAATCTAAGTTGAATACATGTAATCTGTGAGGAAAACCACCATATCAGCAATGCGCAGAAGATCCAAAAAAAGTGACTAGGAAGATTATTCTAAAGGAAGGATGTGAAAATATTGGGATTTGGAAGGGTAGAATTATTACTGCTCAGAGCCAACATCTAATTATAGACATGGTAGCTCAACTACCATGGTCATAGACATGGTCAGCTCAACTGACCAAGGAGGTCAGGCATAAACCACTATAGACAGAATCCATGGTAAATTTTTCAAATTCTTCTACGTATATAGTAAAAACAAAGTTAAGTCTTGGAGATACAGAGCTCAATGAAACAACTGTAGCACATAAAACAATGTAAACATACCAGCTGGGACCTCTTCTATCTTCATGAGCAAATGTAGCTGCTGTTCTTTTTGTGTTTGAAATATTGTAAATTTTTTCCAGGCTTCAATCTATCCTCGAATTAAAATATACTTTAAGTTCCCATAGTACACTTTATTTTGGTGTCATCTATCTTATCTTATCTATCTATCTATCTGGTGTCATGACCATTACCTAATGAAGCTTTAAACAGGAATTTCACACACACTTAAACATGCATTTTTGGAAGTATTCTTTGCTAGATCCATGCATTTCTACATTCTACCTCCCCTTCATACAATGATTTCCAAACACCAATCTGGTAATGAATATGGGTAGCTTTCAAAATATGCTTTAAATCCTTCTCTCTGCACAAATAAGTCTCAACACACAAAAACAATGATGGAATGAAAGAATCACCATCTCCCTTACAGCCATAGTGCCTTTCACAGGGCAATCCGTAGTGAGCAAGTGGCAATGCAATGAATTATGCTTGTTTCCAAAATACATTGTAGCTTCCTTTCATTTCTAGGAAGGCACCTGCAGCTGATGTTTACACTTCATCAATCTTGGTCTCAAAATATTCCATGTTTATTACATTTTCAGGCATCCAAAGGGAACAGAATAAAACAATGTATACACACACACACACATACACACACCAGAAGCCTAGCTCCTAAAGCATGTGAGAATCATTTTTGTTTACTTAATCAGGTCACTGATTTAATATATCCAGTCTTTTAAGGCAACAATTTAAGCTGAATAGATGATGTCCCCATTCTTTAGCTGGCTTCCAATTGTCAGAGAACAGATTTAGACACGTGACTTCTACAGGATTCAGGCTTTTACTATGCATCACAGAGTCCCAGAAACCTTTGCAAGGATGTCTAGATGGGCAATCTTCAAGGAGCCCGGAGAGCTATCAGGAGAGCGCAGGTCAACAGACCTGAAAAATACAGAATAGGATGAAACTACACTCTATTACTGATTTGAACTAGCTGGGGAGTCTCTCTTCCTTTAGCGGGGACACTCCTCTCCTTCAGGTGTACTGCGGCTTCTTGTCTGTACACACTGCAGGTCTGAACACACTGCAGGGCATGTCGCAAATATTCTGCCCGGAGAAACTTCTAAATTCGCTTATATAATCATAAGCACCTTAAGGGCAAGAACTACACCTACTTCTCCTGACACATTCTGAAATGCACAGCACAGTATTTGGTACGTAGAAGACATGAATTTTCTTAAAGGAGCTGTGCACTTGCTGTACATGGGAAGCCTGCAGCTTAGCTCTGTAACTTCTGCTTCCAATAGCAAGTTTAGCAAACACGCTAGGTTTCAACTATACACAAAATCACATGAAGACTGACTGTCCATAAACCTTTCTCAGCAGATAGAGCAGCATTCGCAGGCAGGAAATAAAATGTTATTCTCTAAAGTATTAAAAATAAATGATACAGGTCGACCCCCCCCGGTACCCACAAAAAAAAAAAATGATACAAATAAAAATGTATTGTCAACATAAAACTTTATCAGTGTGTCTTCTCTACATAAATTATTTATTGGTGAAATGTAAAAGATTGTTTGATCTCATAAAGCATGTGTTTGTGAGCTTCTGCGTGCGTGTCTGAATGCTTTGTGTGGAGCTAGACACATATGGGTCCTGCTATCCATTTCCTACTTTCATTTAGAGCAGGGGTCCTGAGTTCACCGAGGAGCTCACTAAAGAGCATGTTCCTGGGCCTAATCCCCAACACTGTGGTGCAGTATGCCAGAGACTGGGTATAGGACTCTGCACATAGTAAGAATTCTCGGTGAAATATGTGCAGGTCATTGCAGATCTCTCCCCTGGGCAGATGACTGGCATCCAGGGCTGGGTAGCCAGGGCAGATGCTCTGCTCGTGGCCTGGGTATCCAGCCACCAAGCCAAATCTGTTTCCTGCTTGGAATCTAAACTGACCCAGGTAGGTTCTCTGTATGTGTTGACCTCTTAAGCTTTAGGTTTCATGATCAGACATTAGGTGGAAAACAGTAAGATCTGAGAGGGAGTTTTCTCTGTTCCAGGTTGACAGTTGCCAGGAAGTGGCTGAGCACACCTGCGTGGTTGTTGGAGGAGTTGTCTTGAGTTCCATCCTTTCCTAGCACTGAGAGGATTCCAGGCCCCCTGAAGGCCCAAAAGGTGAGGCCGCACACCTCCAGTGTGTGCAACCTTGAATGAGGTCCTTGTGAAGCCCTGCACTGCTTCTATCTCCAGGACAGACACAGCTGTAAAGGGGCAACACTTAATTCCTGTGCAAATAGTTTTAGGCTCACTCTACTCTGATAAAAATCAAGCCTTAGCACACATCTTTCCTGCTCTTCCTATCTTCCATGAAACAAGGGAAAATTTAACTGCAAATCAGAGATTTAGAAATATTACAAAACTAAACTACACTGAGGCATACAACTATAGCAGCCAGCACTGTATATATAGTCAATAGTCATAATCTAAGTTCTCATCAAAGAAACTGTAAAAGTGCTAAATATTTCCAAAGAAATGAGAAGGAAAGAAACAATACAGAGAAGGGCAGAAATCAATGAAATTTAACCAGGAAAACAGTCAAAATCAGGAAAAAATAATGGGTACGATTGCAAATCCTGTAGCCATTAAAAGCATGATAAGGGATGACTAAAACAACTTTATACTCACACATTTTACAGGTTAGAAGAAACAGAGTAATTCTTTGAAATAAACTACCAAAATTCAAGCATTATGAAATGAATAATTCTGTAACTATGAAGGAAACTGAATTTGTAATTTTAAAATTCCCCCTAAAAGAAATCGCAAGACTTACCTAGGTGATTTCACTGCAAAGTTCTACCAAATATTTAAGGAAAAATTAATGCCGATATTATACAATCTCTTCCAAAAATTAGACTAGGAGGGATACTTTCCAACTCATCTTATGAAGCTAGGCACAAAAACTGTGAAGACTGTACAAAGAATAAGAACTACAGGCCAACATCTTTCATGAATTTGGGGGCAAAAATCCTCAACAAAACCCTAGCAAGGTGAATCCAACAACATAAAAATTATTCATATGATCAAATGGCATTTATTTCAGATATGCAAAGGTGGTTCAACATTAGAAAATGTATCTATGTAATCCATCATTCTGACAGGTGAAAAAAAGGAAAATTTTTAAAAAAGGGGAAAAATCATGAGACAGCAACTGTCACACAAAGACATTTGACAAAACACAACACCCATTTAATAAGACCTTTCAGCAAGTTATGAATAGAGGGGAAAGAGCTTAACTTGATACAGAATATCTATAAAAACTCTGTAGCGACATCATACTTAATGGTAAAATATGGTATACTTCACTCCTAGATAAGGAATAGCGCAAGTTCTTTCAAGTCTTATTCAACACAACACTGAAAGTTCAAGCCAGTGCAATAAGACAAGAAAAAATAAATAAAAAGCATATAGATTTTAAACAATAAAACTATCCCATTTGCAGATGACACGATGATTTAGTTAGACTATCCTAAGAAATCTACCAAAAAGCGCTAGCCTTTACAAGTGCATTTAGCAAGTTTGCAGGATATGAGATCAATACAAAAATTACTCACAATTCTATATACTAAGAAACAAACATATGGAAACTGAAATTAAAAACACAATGCCATTTAGAAGTATCCTCCCAAAATGAGTACTTAAGCACACTAAAAATAATTTATAGATTCAGAATTTGTATGGTAAAAGTCAGAAAATATTGGTTAAAGAAATAAAAGATCTACATAATGAAAGATAAACCTGCGATGGTGAAGTGGAAGGTTCAGTGCAGTAAAACTGTTAATTTACTCCAAATTGATCTTTGGTGGACTTCCCATCAAAATCCCAGCTAGATATATCTATCTATGTATAGATAAATAGGTCTATATATATGGACAAACTACTCTAACATTGATATGGAAAGGCACAACACCTAGAATCATTAACAAGATTCTGATTAAGCTTGTGACATTGCTGTAGCAATTGAGAAACTGTGATCCTGGCAGAGGGGCAGGTGTAGCTCAATGGAATAGAATAGAAAACCTAGAGGAGACCCTCAAAAATACATGGAAATGGTTTTCAACAAAGGGGCAAAGCAATTCGATGGAGGAAAGATCATTTCTCCAACCAGTAATTCTAGGACCACTGGACATTCACGGGCACAATCAAAAAGAAAGCACAACAAAAACCTCAACCTAAGCTTCACACATTATGCAAAAATTAACTAAAAATGGATCACCAGCTTAGGTGTAAACTGGAAAACTATAAAACTTGTAAGAAAAAAACCCCACAAGACAGTCTTTAAGACCTCAGGCTTTGTGGACTTCACACCAAGAAAGGAAAAAGTAATAAATTGAAATGCATCAAAATGAAAAACTTTTTCTCTAACAAAAACCCTCCGGAGAAAATGAAAAAAGAAGTTAACCTGGTATAAAATATCTGCAAACCAGTAGGACTGTTATCTAGAAAATACAAAGAACTAAGCAAACTCAATAGTGAAAGCCAAACAACCCAATTAGAAAATAAGCAAAAGAAACAAATGGGCTTTTCAGCAAAGAGAATTTACAGATGGCAAACAAGCATATAGAAAAGCCTTTGACATCATTATTCACTAGGGCAATGCAAATTAAAATCACAATGAACTATCACTACACATTTATTAGAACAGCTAAAATTCTTTTTAAAAAATGATAATCACAAATATAGTCCAGACTCTAGAGGTCCTGGGTCCCTTAGACCTGGGAATGCAAAGTGGTACATCCATGCCGGAAAAAAGCTGGCAATGTCTTATAAAATTAAACATGGGTTTACTACAGCACCCAGCAATTATGTTCATGGGCATTTACCCCAGAGAGATGAAAACCGTTCACACAAAAATCTGTACCTGAATGTTCACAGCAGTTCTAAATGAAATAACCCCAAACGGGAAATAACGCCAGCGGTTGTGAAGTGGGGAACGGTTAAACACCTGTCCACCCACACCAGGAAACACGCCACAGCAGCAGGGAAGGATGAACGACGGCTTCGCTCAGCTACCGGGACAGATCGCGAGGGAACTGCGCGAACTGCCAGAGGTTCCACAATGTACAAATGTACAAACATGGCATTCTTAAAATGACACAGTTACAAAAAATGAGGAACTGCTTTGTTGTTGCCAGACTTTAAGGAGTGGAATGGAGGAAGCTGGCAGTGACTGCACGGTCTCCTGAGGCATCCTGCATGACACTGTCCTGTTCCTTGACTGTGTCATCAGACTGACTGCTGTGCAGAGGACGGTAAAATTCCACAGGAACTAAACACACACGCACACACACACACACACACACACTCACGGGGGCGTGTATAAACTGGTGAAGTCTGAATTCCAAATGAGGACAGTCAGTTGTAGCAATGCTAATTTCCTGGTCATGATGTTTCACTGCAGTTTTGCAAGACATCACCATTGTGGAAACTAGGTAAAGGTTATGTGAGGTCTCTATTATTTCTTTCAATTGCATGTGAATCTATGAGTACTTGGAAACAAAAGTACTTAGCAAATTGCCTCAGTGACTTGGTCAGTCACAGTATGACCAGGTCCTCCATATGTGTCCTTGGAAGTAAAGTTTTGAGGGTTCAGGGCAGATCAGTATCTTCAGCTTTTCTAGATCATCCTGTAAAACATTTGTTCCCGTTTATACCTCTACTTGATAATATTAGCTTTCAGTTCCGTACATCGAGCCCAGTACTTGGCACAGTTACAATATAACATTTTACCAGTATGAGGAATGTGGAAAAGTACTTTAGCACTGTTCCAGTTTTCATTTGTGTATTTTATTAACCCATTTAGGTTTTTCTCTTTTAGATTTATAGAGCCAGTGGTCACATATTTTAACCTCAGGAGTCTCATTTTATATTACTGAATTTCAGAATGTTTTATATATTCCAGAGACTAATCTCGCACTAGACTGTTTATCCTTAATCTTTCATTTGTCACCTAATTTTTTATGATGGTGGCTCGAACCTATTCAGTGTTGTGCACAGCACTTAGAATGAAACATACAGAACCACAATTTTGCATTTTACCAAGACTCTCTCGTAGCTTCAGACTATGCACCTGCAGTCTTCCTGGGGGGAAAGGGAGGCGATTCTGCCCGTGGATAGCGGTCTCTGCCACCCTCTGAATCAGGCTGTGCCACAGATCCCAAACCTGCCTGGCTAGCCCTCATCCCTGCATAAGCTTCCTCACTGCAAGAAACTGCTGCAAGAAATGCCAAATTCTGACAGAGATTTAAAAACCTGTCCAGGACCACGTTCCAGCTGCTCATCTGGCATTTCTGCTCGGGAGACATTAGGGGCTTCCTAATGTCACCTCCTCTGATCTACACAGCTCCCAGCTGCCAGTAGTGGGCTGTGATGGTCCAACCAAAGTGTCCCACCGCTTAGTGATTGTTTATTTAAAATTAGACTGATCATTGGAATGTTTTCTCCTTTATTGACAACAAAGGAAGCTGAGAAGGGGACGATAACAAAGACAGATGACAGTGTCCTTAGAGTCAAGTCACTTTGAGAAGGCAGCATATTTCACTGAACGTGGTTACTGTGTAGTGGCGGAATTTATAGAAGACAGAGGAACAAAGGGCATCTTCTTCAAGGTGACCTATTCACCAAGGCCATGCAGGGGAGCGGGTGGGAGCTGGTGGAAGTCTCCCTGAAGTGATCACTGCCTCTTCCTACTGTGTGCCCTTGAGGTAACTTACTTAACTTCTCTGTGCCTGGGCTTCCTTGCCAGTAAAGAAAGGCAATTAATAGGACAGTGATGAGGGTCTCCCAGGGGCATTATGATTCCTAAATGAAGTAGTAAGTCTCTCTCCAAAGAGTCTGGCAGGGTGTATGTGGTCAGTAAATGCTACCAGGTATTCAAAAAGGCAGAAAGGCAGTGGCTAATCTAAATTGTGTGATATTTTTAAAGAACCTACAGAAAAACAAGTCAAACACAATAACTCCCAATGAGCAATAAAAAATGTAGGTAGAAATAGAAAACGATCTCTGTTCTCTTCCAGCTTCTAGTAGAGACCTTAACCAGCGCACACAGTCACCTCCACCACTGGCGACACTGTAAGAACTGAAGTTCAAAATTGTGACAGAGGGCTGGTGAGATGGCTCAGCGGCGTAAGCACCTGCCTGGCAAGCGCGAGGGCCTGAGTTTGACTCCCGGAACCCACATACGAAAAAAGGGTTGGTGATATCGCTCAGTGGCACAGGCGCCTGCTGGCGCGCGAGGTCCTGAGGTCAACCCCCGGTACCCACAAAAAAAAAAAAAAAAAAAAAATTGTGACAGAGCCACTAAAATCCAGATCTAAAACAGGCAGCCCAGCTTACACTTTCTCATCTCTGGGCACAAACGTGGGACTTTAAAGGAAGACTGCTGAATGGGTTCGAACCAAATTGCTTTTGTTTAACCTCCACTTAAAAGAAGTGGTCATTTTAGAACAGTTAAATCCTTAGGAGTTATTGTCCAACATTCGCAATCACTTTTAACTAGATTCTCTCTGCTGGTCTAACTTTAAAAAACAAACAAACAAACAGCTGATATGCGCTCCCCTGGGCTGGTGGGATCCTGCATGGCTAGGAGGTGAGCACCCTGACCGGTCTCTGGATGTCCCTTACTATGGGTGGCTCTGTCCCAGCTTCTAGTTGGACATCCCTGGACCCGTGTCTAAGGAGGACCCACATCACTGGGAGGTGCCTGCCAGGGAGTGGCCTGGAAGGATAAACAGATTCAGGACGGTCCCCTGATCCATGGGTGACACATCTGGAAAATGCCTCCCTGAGCGTGGCCAGATAAAATCTCCATAAAACTCAGGTCGTAAACGGAATGTTCCCTAAGCTTCCTTTCTATGAAAATCTTTCTACTTGGTGTCCTACGGCCAGAACAGGAAGAGCCCCCGCATCCCCGTCTATCTCCCACCACCCTAACTCATGCCCCAGCCCAGGGTCTTTCAGCAACACAGTTAAGCCACACATGCTAAGGACTAGCAAGCTGTCCCGCTGGAAAACAGCAAGGAACCAGGACGCCCTATCCCTCTCGGGCTTATTGGATCCTCAAAGAACTTAAACCGTTGTCCAAAGCCCACTCCACCTTCCAAACCAGGAGACAGGAGACCCAGAGACACAAGGTGCCCTCAGGAGCATCCCCTAAGACCCACAGTGACAGCAAGTGAGCCCTTAACAAGCAAGTCGACCCGGGGCCGGCAAACCCCGACAACCGGGCGGTCAAGCCAGGAAGACGCAGCACCGCGGGCAGTGCGAGCGGGCGGCCACAGGCGGCCCCGGTGCGCCCAGGGGGGTCTGGGGCGGGGGCCAGGCCTAGGAGCGGGAGACAAGCCCTGCCAAGGCGGAAGCAGGACGAGTCCTCTGTCGCCGCCCTCATCTCCCAAAGGGAACCTGAGCTTCGCCGAGGGACGAGGGCAGGGTCCGGTCATCCTGCACGGCAGGTGCGGCGACCGCGAGCGCTTGGGCCGGGTTGGGCCGGCCGCGCGCCAGCACCGGTCTCCGCTAGGCCGAGGGCGGCCTCTCGGGACCGCTGTCACCTCCCGCCCCTAAACTCCGCCCCTCCCCGCCACCCCCAGGCCGCGCGCAGTTTCAGGGACCCGGGGGTCGCCAGGCCCGGCTGCGGCGCGCCCCGGAAACCCGCCTGCCTCCCGCTCTCCCCGCGTCTGCACGGCGCCCACCGCCTCGCGGGCGGAGTGGGACGCCGCGTCCGTCCCGAGGCCGCCGCGTGTCACCTGCCCGCCACCCGCGCCGCCGCCCAGGTGCGCCGCGCCGCCCGCCGGGAGCGCAGGGCCGGGTGCCGCGACTCGGTCCCCGCTTCCGAGGGCGCCAGACAGAGGCGCCGGGCCGCGCCGCCGCCCCGCGGGGTCACTCACCGGGCCGCCCCGCCGCCGCCAGGCCGAAGGCCGCCTGCGCCCCGAGCGGCTCCGGGCGCGAACACGCGCGGCGCAGGGTCCGGCCGAGCGCCGCCTTCCGGGGGCGCCGCCGCGGGCTCCGGGCCGAGCTCGTCCTCGCGGCGCGCGGCGGGCGCTGACGGCGGCTCCGGGGCGGGCGCGCACCCCGCCCGCGCCCCGCCCCGCCTCCTGGGCCAGGTGAGCGCGCGGACTCGGCGCCGGCCCCGCCTGGACGCCCGGCCGGAGCCCCGAGGGCCCGGGCCGGCTCTGCCCTCCCCGGGCGCGGGGTCGGCGGCGGAGGGGCGGGGCTGGGCTCGGGTGGCCGCCGGGTCCGAGCCTCGTTCCTTGGACCTCCTGGCCGCCAGGCCCGTCGCACCTGGATCTCGCCGGGGTGCCCCGAGATAGCATCTGCACGCCCAGGTCCCAGCGGGGCCTTCGGACGGGAGCCCGCACCGGGCCGAACCCATCGCCCCACTCCGGCGCCGCAAGGGCCTCACTCGCCTGGCGGGGCCCTTGGAGAAAGTGAGGTGGGACAGAAGAAATAAAGACAGGTAGGGGACGAGAAAAGTGTAATTCTAAAATTGCACTTTAAAGAAAGACTAGCATTCAGGACACAAAAGTTACTCAGGCTTTTTTTCCCTTCCAGGAAACTCACTCCAAAAACAATTTTTTAAAGGGTCTTAAAAAACAAGAAGCCTGTAAACTGGGCTCTGGGCCAGTGCCTTTCACCTGTAAATTGTGTCCCCTCCTACTAACCCTGTCTCCAGGAAGTGCTCTGCTTCACCAGATAACGTATCTCAGCTTCAAACACAGGTAAATAGTTCGCCTTCCCACATTGCCCCCCCATGTGTAAACCCGGCAGAAATCAGCAATACCCATCACCCACACTGAGGAGGGCAGGCACGCTGTTCTATCTTACCCCAGAAAGAACGGCTGTCATCAAGAAATCCAATGATAACAAATGCTGCCGAAAGTGTGGGAGAAAGCAGCCCTTCCACATGGTTGGCAGGAATGTAAACTAGTATAACCACTGTGGAAATCAGTATGGAGAGTCCTCAGAAAAGTAAAAATAGAAATTCCATTTGACCCAGCCACTTCCCCTTCTATGTATCTTCCCAAAACAGGTAAAGACATCATATTACACTGATACATGCATAACCCTGTTTATAGCAGCACATTCATAATAGCTCAATCTTGGAAGCAGCCTGTATGTCCATCAACAGATGAAGGGATAAAGAAAATGTATTTATACACAATGGAGTACCACTCTGCCATAAAGAAAAACTTGAGTGATTTGTAGGAAAATGGATGGACCTTGAGACCACAATGGTAAGTGAAATAAATCAGACGCATAGCTTAAATATCACATGGTTTCTCTTACATGAGATGTGTTATGTACATGTACCAACTCCTCAAAAGGAATGTAAACATTATGTACCACAAACATGTACTAATAAAAAATAAAATTCTGCCTAAATAAACCTTTGGTGCCTCTCACTGACAGTTCTTTTTCTGTGATGGAAGTCAGTAAACCTACAGCTTACTCCGTGGGTGGAGTGAGTGGAAGTTCCCCGTGTCTGCGGCAGGGAACTCCTGGGACCCAGTGGGACTACCCTCAGAGATGGGGGAGGGGGGTTCTGCGGCCCAGCCCTGGAGGGGTGCGGTGGGTCCTTGCAGAGGCTCCCGCTTGTCCTGCACCTGCAGCAGGAGCAGTGTCACCCAGGTACTTGCTGGAGTGTGGAAGGCACACGTCCTCAAGGAGGCAGGTGAAGAAAGTGCAAGGAACACAGACACCAAACAACTGCAAGACCGCGGTCCCTTTCTGTCCCCTGGGCCAGCTGTTAGGGGGTAGAACAGCTGGCTGCTAGGGTGGTTTGGGGCTCAACATCTCCTCAGAGACTTGAGGATCTAGCAATCATGTTCATGTGTTGGTGCTTAAAAGGGGTGGCAATAAGGACAATAAGGCAAATGCTGAGGGTGAGCAGAAACCCAGTCTGGTCTCCTGACTCGAGTCACCTGCAGAGCTCAGGGCAGGCAATGCTGGATCTTTGAGACCAGCTTCCGTCCCTCCATGTCTCTTCGATGCCTCCCAAGTGACTCTGCGAGAGGAGACGCATCACAGGTGTCAGTAGGCTGGGCTGCAGGGCACCACTCAGGCCACACTGAAAATAGAGTAGGCGTCCTTCTGGGTCATGCTGCTTCTGCTGGATTTGTGGTGGCTTGTGGGAACATCAGCCAGCCAACAGTCATCTCGGCAGGTGTCAAGCACGCCAAGCTCCAGTTAAGCTTCGTTTTATAGTATTCATGAGCTCACACCATGCGTATTTTGTTGGGATAAAATGCTCATGTGGATAAGTAGCCAGACAGTTTTAAAAATTTATGGATCCTTCAAGGAAAACACAGAAATGAATAATACTATTTAATAAGGCAATTTGGTGTTTTAAAAATTCTCAGCCTACAGGCTTTCCCTCCCTCGTGGTTAGGGAAAGAGTCCAAAATCGAGGAGAGTAGATGGAGGAAGCAAAGGCTGGCACATCACTCTGGGGCAAACTCTATATAAGGATGGCCATGCAGCCCTTGGCAAAGTGACAGAGCCCCTTTTCACTGAACATAATGTAAAGGCATCATTTGACAAGTGATGATCAAAGTCTCACCATGTCGCTGGCATTTCTCAGAACATCATGAAGCACTTAACTCCTCGCTGGATGCCAGTCAACCAGAGGGCAGGGAGCTTGGTCTCATAGCCTCTCACACTGCGACAAAGAGCAAGGAATTTTGTGTATGTCAGATACTCAATAAATATTTGTTAAGTTAAACTCCAAGTTGCCCAAGCTAACAGAAGTAAATTATTGTAAATAATTTCCTATAGATTTAAGACTGTGTTTTGAGTTTTTTTTATTTTTCTCATCAACAGATTTATCTTTGTAATCATATTTTGTTTATACAAGGCCTAAGATTTATTTTTATCCCTGGTCTGTAATTAACAATTTGCTCTTGGTAACCACAAAGCAGATAATCTACTGGTGACTGAGGGTTGAGTGTTTTACTATATGTTTCAGTTAATAACTGGGCGGGTTCTGCTCTGTTCACACAGGATGCATGAACATTAGGCGAGTGAGTTTCAGAAAGTGCAACAAAGCCTTATGTGAACAAGGCCAACACTTGGGGGCTGCAGACCACAACTATACACAGATTCACACACACTCAAAGCCACTTGTCACTTCACTTCTAGTAAAAAAGAGGAAAATAAGGAGATTTTAGGACTCTGGTTATGTGGGAGAAAACACAAATTCTTTCTCACATTTCTCTAGTATTGATTTGTTGATATACTTTTGTAAACTTACTAAGTCTAACTCTAGTGTTATAATTTTATTAAGTTTATTAGTACATTTTAGATATTAGTGCTATCATTTTATTAGTTATAATAAAAGCACACAGCTATCCAGAGATCAGTGTCACTCTTAATGAATTACAGAACTATATGCACAAGTGTAAGAATTCTAAAAGGAAATGTGACATATATCATAGACAGCAATAGATATACTGTGGTAAGTATCTACCATTCTGATTGCTTTTAAAATTCCTGTATTTTCTAATGTGGCTTGCTTTTCAATAAGTTCCTAAATTCTTAGAGATCCCCAAACTCGTAAGTAGACACTTTTGAGTTATCATTGCAACCTGGATTTTCCACAAGTGGCCCAACACTCTTTCCAATCCCAGAAAGCTCGGACTTCTGAGGCTTGACCACAAACATCACCCTTTCACTCTTGTGCCGCTCACCCACAGAGCCCAGCCATCATACTCAGAACAGGCCTGGGCAGCCACTCAGAGAAGCCATGTACACGTGCTGTGGCTGATAGCCCCGGTGAGACGCTCACCAGTTACCAGCACTGACTGCCAGCTGTGCCAGTGAAGAAGCCTTCAGATGAAACCCACCTTTGCATCCCTCTCAGCCTGTGGTCTCCCCTGCTGAGTTCCTGGGTACCGTGGAGCAGAAACGAGCTGTCCACTCTGGGTTCTTTCCAAATGCCTGGCCCACCCAGACTGTGAGCACGATACAGTGGTCATTGCTTTACTCTGCTGAGTTTGGAGTAGTGTTTTATATGTACAAAAGCTGCCAGAAGAATTGGTTAGAATGATGAATAAAAGGATGGAGGTCACAGGAACCCTGAGAATGCGGATGCCACTTCCTTCCCCTAATTATATTGCTGCTTGTAATAACCATAAATTCCATGTCCAGAAAAGAAAGTGTGTTAACTGACAATCTTATTTATCAAGCATTCCATTCTTTCATCCACCCATTTATCTATTTCGCCAAGAATGTTTACTGAGCACTTATGTAAGGGGCATCACTCAAGGAAATTGAAGTCCTTGATGTGGACCAGCAAGGAAGGCAGGGGGCATGGCTGAGCACAGAGGCAGAACAGCCAACTGCACGGGTGAGGGACAGAGGCTGAGAGAATTTAGGAAGCTGGGAGATGTGAAGGATGTGTAGGAGTTGGCTGGATGAAGGGGACAAGGCAGGAAGAGCTGGCAGAGGGACATGTGCACAAGAGATGAGGGGACAGGCAGGGCAGAGCCTGCCACCCAGTCCCACAGATGACAGTAAAACAATCACAATCAAAGCCAGTGTTTATTCACCACCTGATATGTCCAGGCACCTTGCCAGTATTAACTTACTCGATTCTTGCAGCAAATCTATAAGTCAGACCTCTGATGATCTCAGTTTTTCTGAGGCTCACAGCCACCTGATCTGAGAGGTCACCTGCTTGTTCATGGGCATACAGCTGGTCACCTGCAGAGCCAGCTACAGGCCCGCTCTTCAGCCCAGCGGAAGCTGGAGCAGGAGCCACGATGGCCCTGAGCTGCTCCTGGGTGGGGAAGCCCGTGGCTCACCAGGAGGTCCCTCTCCTCGTAGTCCCTACCTCTGAGCCCTTTGTTCACTAACTCGCCCCAGACCCTGGACCAGTTATCGCAGGGTGCAATCCTCTGTTCTTGTTTCAGCAAGAAGGACATTGAAGAGCGCAGTAGCGTGGCAAACCAGCACAGGACTGGGACTCTGGATGAGACCCTGCCCTTCGGAGGAGGCCGGGGAAGGACTTTAGCAGACACCACTCAGTAAGCATCTTAAACCCAGCTCTTTCCGAGGAGCAGGCACTCTGGGACTCACAGCCGCACGCACCCAGCGTGGGCTTCTCCCTCCCCTCGCCTCTCTGTATCTGAGGGGACAGCCCCCCCTCCACTTGTTTCTTAGCTGTGCAGCTATGATCACGTGAGTAAACCTCTCTGAGCCCGAATTCCTTCATCTGGAGTGTGGAGATAATAGCCATCTTTACTTCCTGGCTGAACTCGGTCCACAGCCTGGGCATCTGCTGGCTCTCCCGAGGGTAACCATCTTGCCTTCTTGTTCAGTGGATGATCCACATCGTTTCCAAACAGGTTCCGGAAGAATTTGGGGTCAGTTGTGAAAATGTTGCCTATGTTGACTTTGTGACAGACCCTTGACTCCCAGCCAGCGCAGCTTGCATGTCATTGGAGGGTTTGATGGTCAGTTTGGGCTACACCAGACAACCGGAGATGAGGGCTCTAACTACAGACTCCATCCTCTCAGTATTCTGCAGGCTGGAAGTTTGAGATAAAGGCACAGGCCACTAGCAGGTCTGCTGGGAGTGGCTTCCTGGTCCACAGAGGGCTCCTTCTGGATGTGTTCTAGGTGTGCGTGAGTGCGTGCATGTGAGGGGGGAGAGCGCAGTTGCTCTGGCCTCTTCGCACCTCATCTAAGTTTAATTATTTCCCAAAGTCTTCATGTCCAAATGGCATCCCACGGGGGCTTTAGGGCTTTGGCAGATGAATTTTGGGGAACACAGATAGTCCGTATCAGAGGGTTTGATTAGCACATGAGAGAAAACACAGTAGCAAAGATTTCAAATATCCTACTCAGAGCATGAATCTGCCAACACGGCCTTCTGCGTGGGGTTCAGAGCTGCCTGCCCAGACAGGCCCCCGAGGGTTTGTGTGTCCAAGACTGGTGAGCTATGGTGTTTCCATAACAAGATGAATAAATGTAACATGTTAACAACTAGCCCAGAAGCCATCCTGGCATTGAAGGGAAGCTGGAACAGCCACAGTGTAAAGGGAAAATGGGCAGAACCAAGAGGCAGATGAGGACATCAGGGTGACAAAAGTGGTTCAGCCCCAAGGGGATGGCAGATAAGCTCACGGCCAGAGAAGGAGTGCAGGAAACCAGGAGGGGAGCACTGGCATGAGCTGAGGCTCTATGTGGGGCCTGCTTGTCTCCACTGTACCACTTCCCTGCACAGACACCCAGCACTGCCTGTGGGTGCCCTACGCCATAGTCATCCCCAACAAGAAGTTTTTTCTGGAGTTTGTCCCCAAACTTGGAAAACTGCTTTTCCTGAGAACGTTCACCATTATGTGTTGAACTGTGTCCCCCCAAAAGATGTGCAACTCCACACCAGCCAAGACCTGTGAATGTGACCTTGTAGTTAAGATGAGGTCATTAGTGTGGTCCCTGACATGACAGCTAGAGCCCTATAGGGAGAGGAGACAGAGGAACAATGCCTGTGTGATGAGAGGCAGGGACAGAGCCAAGTGGCCACCAGCCCAGGACCATGTGGGGCCACGAGCAGTGGGAGGAGGCAGGAAGAACCCACCCTAGAGCCTTTGGGGAGAGGATGGCTTTTCACACCTTGATTTCTTAGTTTCGGCCTCCACACTGTAAGGGAATAAATTAAATTTCTGTTGTTTAGACCACCTACATAGATTGTGGTGCTATGTACAGCAGCCCCAGGAAATGAGCAGAGTCTCTTACAGAGAGAAAACTAGAAGGCCACATGAACTATAGGTGGAGGTGGACATCAGGCTATTCAGCAGCAGAGGACACGTAGCTGTGGGATTAAAGGGCAGAGGAGGAAGGATGCTGGTCCCGATGGAGAGAGCTAGGCCAGGCAGAGGTCAGGCTTTCAGACTTTTCACATCCGTGGCTCAAACCACCTGGTCAGCTCCCAGGTATAGAGAAAGCTGAGCCCATGACAGCCCCATGCAGCACCCGGCCTGGTTGTCCCCCAGCCAGTGGACAGGCTCAGCCCCACTGTCTGTGCCTAGTTCTCTTCCCACCACAGAGCCCAGAACTCCTCTGAGTGGGACACCCCTGCTCCTGCTGAGCTCTATGGAGAGCAAGGCTGGAGGTGTCAGCTTGGGCAGGCCTTTTGGAGCTGAGACAAATACTTCCCAAAAGATACATTTACTCTATGGCTGCCCCAAATGCCTTGCAGTTGGTGTGGCTGCATCAGGGGCAAGGCGCCCAGGGCTCAGGAAGATGCTTGCTTTAGCTGCAGCAGGCTTCATTCATGAACCTATCGCAGATGACTCCATCCTGTTGCCCTTCTATAGCCTCCTCAGTTAGGTCTTCAAGGGGCTTCTCCACTGCCCATGGCCAAACAGAAAGTCTTGACACCGTGCATGCATGAGCCTCCCTGATTTCCTTTATCCGTAACCACCCCATACTCTTCGTGGATTCAGCCTATGAACTGTTCCCTTTTATGCTGCAGCATAAATCCTAACAAAGCCTCTTCCAGATGACATATTCTTGCCTATTCCTGATTTCTATCTCAAACAGATTGTGCTGAGCTGGTAACACAAAAGGTGCTGGTGCCCAAAGCTGTCAACAGCCAGGGCTGGTAATGACGAAAAGCAATGAAGAACAGCCGGCAGTAGCCATCTCTCATGGCCAGGAGAGTTTTTGAGACCTGCCAGTAGCTGCTGCTCTGAGTGGCCATAAGGACCACTTACACAGATAGAGCTGATAGCTGCTGGCATTTGAAGCCAGGGCTGTCAACACTAACAGAGCTACACTTGGCTAACTTGTGACTTCTTCATGAATTGAGCGAAAACCTCCAGCTGATTGGTAATATCTTAGAAGCTGGTACAGGCACCCTTCTCTTTAGACACTCCTGTGGAGCAGTGGGCAATGGTGGTGGTCATCATCAGGCTCCAGAAGATTTCCAACCTATGAGTGGCTTAGAACTCATACTTGCTGGTGACAGAGCAAAGGACGTTTCGAGGCTGGACAGGTGATTTAGAAGCAACACCTTGGGCTCTGGGGACAGTGGGTTAATGGGGACAGGTTCAAGCTGAGATGATGCTTAGAGGAAAATCATCATAATTAGTTAACACTGAGCAGGACTTTGGCGCTCATCTTCATTACCTCCTCACAGCCTGCCTCTGTCTGTTTAATGGTCTTGGCAGGTAGAAATGATGTACTAATTAAACAATTAGGAAACCCAACCCCTCCAGTTGGCTTCTTCCTGGCCACATATTTATAAATCGCTTCTTAGACAAAATAGTTAACATTTCTGTGATCTCATTTCTCCACAGTCCAGGTGAAATGGTATTAAGTAATATTTAACGTTTAACAAACACCATTAACCTTCAGGGTACATTTTCAACTGTTATAAAACACTCACCATCACCAATTACAAGACAATGATTAGATTGTGCAAGTGAAATGGAACCCAGCAGGTTTTTTTTTTTTAACTGCAGTGAAAGTACTTTTTGGCTTTTAACTCTATTACCCCTTAAAGAATCTTCCAAAGATAAAAGGGACCAGGTGTGGTTCAATTAATCTTCACATTCTTATTTGTGTTTCTGGGAGTGAACATTTACATATAATTGTTATTATGGCAACCAGAAGCAAACATTTCAAAGATTCACTTTGGTTAAGAAAATAGAATTTGCTTCTCTATTTGCAGAAGGATGTGTGCCCCAGGTTATTAAAATAAATGAACTGACACACGAATGCCTGGGCACAGGTTATGTTGTATAATCTGTGAACTCATCTCCGTGGGAGTGTACTATACGGCAAGGTTCGTATGCAGAAGAGCAGTCTTCACTTCTCCAACTTTAAAAAAAGAAGTTCAGTTTCCTGAGGACTCTATCTGCAGGTCTGACATTGCTATTAGCTAGAGACAGTTGTGAGCAGGCGGAGTGGGGACGCAGCTCTCCTGCCTTGCCCCTGAGCCTCGTGTGAAGTGTATCTCACTGTTGGCACAAGTGGTGTCACAGCCCTGGCCACCCTGTGCCAAGGAACTGTCGTGGACCCTTTGCATCCCCACACATCTGACCGCCCACCGTCTTGTTGCTACCCCCAGACTCTGTCTCTGCATGTTCCTGTCCACTCTCACCCAAGCTCCTGCAAAGCTTCCCAGGCAGCGGCCCTAGCTGTTGAAACTACATCACAGACAGATGAGCTTTGCAGTCCTAAATTGAACATGCCACCTCCTCCATTAGATCCTCCAGTGATTCCCATAAATTCTAGAATAAAACTCTTGCCCCGCCCAGACCATCCTCCACTTGCAGTGCCTCAAATTCTCCAAACATCTTTCTTTATCACTAAGGTCTGTTAGCCATTCTTGCTGCCATGCGCTCCTGTCCATTACTGCCCCTTTTCCTAGTCATTCAGGTCTCCATGGAGATATTCTCCATGATAAACAGCCACAGAGTTCACTTTTGTAAGATGAGATGTTCCAGAGACGGATAGTGGTGAATGTACCTAATGCTTTGGATTGTATGTCTAATATGGTTAATACAGCAAATTTGTGTTATACGTATTTGACCACAGTTAAAATAAAACAAAACAAAACAAAACAGGGCGTGGTGGTTCATGCCTGTAATCCTAGCTTTCTGAGAAGCTGAAGCAGGAGGAGTGCAAGTTTGAGCCCAGGCTGGGCAAATAGTGACTTAGTAAGACCTTGTCTCAAAATAAAGCAAGGATTCAGCAGATTGGATGAGGCCCACCTACACTATCCTGGATCATCTCCTTTACTTGCGGTCACCTGATTGTTGGCATCAGTCACACTTACGAAACACCCATGCGGCAATTTGGATTAGCATTTGATGGACTAACTGGCCAGGCAGCCTGGATAAATTGACACATAAAAATGTTTCCATTGCAGAAAGCGGTGGCAATATTTCCTAAGAGCATTTTGTGAATCTGTGTGGACGTCTTTGACTAACGTGGGTATTCCAATATAAATGACTAAAATTACACATAGTGCTGTTTTCTTTTTGCAGTTTTTAGAGTTCTAGTGCAACTTAATGTTTAATTGTTATTGCTGGGGGACATATGTATAAATGTTAATATGCATTTTTATTGGTATTCCACACTTTATGAACTTTAAAGAAATAATTGCCCTTAGGATAGATATCTGGATGCTTTTCAAAAAATCTCATTTGTTGGAGCTAAAAGATAAAGTACTTGTGGAGACCTCTGAGCTGCATCTGCCTGACACCCTGGTTCTCTAATGGGCTTTTTGTGCTAATGTGTGCCTCTGGACCTCTTTAAAATGCCAAATTGTGCATTTCTTGGAAGGATGCAATCAGTTTTCTGCTGGCTATTATGAAAAATATGGACAAAAGCAAAATTTCAAATGCTGTTCTACAAAAATTATTTAATCATATCTGGCCTGTTGTGGAAATTCAGATGAGACGTTGCACTGATGTGTGGCTCTGCAGCCCTGCCTTGGCAGATGCAATCACAGCCAGTTTATTCATCTCTGCAGTAGATACTTTCAGAATGATGGCAGGAGGGCAGACAAGGGCAGCCTTAGAGGAACTTGGAGGTGTTTGAAAAGCCCTCCCTTGCAGTTCCAATAATATCAATTTTCTATTGGCTAAAGACGGAAATTCTAATATTATAACATTATTACTTTAAAGTTTTAATTCATGATAAAATGCAAATGCTCCTGGAAGAGGTAAATGAAATGAAAACTATCAGCTATTTTTATTTTGGATGGACATATCCTTGGTGCCCTTTCAGTAGGAGCAAAATCATAAGTGGAAGCCAGGCATGGTAGTGCGCACCATCCCAACACTCTTAGAGGCTGAGGCACAAAGATCACAGATTTGATCCTAGCCTGGGCAGTTAGTGAAGTGGTGAGACCCTATACCAAAATAAAAAGGACTAGGGGAAGTGTAACTCAGCCTGGGTTCAATCCTCAGTCCTACAAAAGAAAAAAGAAAAAGAGAAAAGAGTGCAAGTGGACAAGTCCTTGTTGGGTGCTGGTCTGAAAACAGGCTTCCCTTGGAAACTGTGTCCTCTGCCTACCATCTTCTTTCCTATCTCCTATTTTTTATCCAGCATGGACCTGCCTGCCAAGGTTTTTCAAAATATAAAAACAAAAAGAGAATTTAGTATCACTTACATGACGTTAAGTGTTGATTATTGAGAGCGTATTTGTAGGGTGCACTGAGGCCAGAAAGTGAGGGGGAGCATGGAGGAAGAGGGGGAGCATTGTGGAGTGAGGCAGACAGGTAAGGGCAGGGAGAGTGCTAGGCTCTGGACTCTGAGGTCTACACTGAAGGTAGTGGCTAGCCATTCACAAGCTCTGAGTGCAGGAGTATCAGTTCATTTTTGCAAGGACATATGCCATGCATTTTAAATATACATGTAAAACTACTACAGCAAAAGCAATTTTTGGAATAATACTCTGGATACCTTGGGCTTGCAGCGGCCCCATCCACTGACTTACACACTCTGATTTCCCATCTCATCTGGTCCTCTCTCCAGAGCACTAGGGGTGTTCTAGCCTCACAGCTGCTGCCTTAAGTGAGTGGGATTTAGCTGCTATCTGCACACAGCTCTAGCTCATCCGCTCAGCAGCTGTCACATATGCTGTTAGTTAGGTCAGTGAATCCTGGTCCATCTTTTCCTTGCTGAAGGTAGCTGGTACTTTGTTTTCCCCACTTTTCAATATTAAAAAGTGGTCTGTGGGGCTCAGGATGTAGTTCCATGGCAGGGGCTTGTCTAACAAAGTGCGAGGCCATGAGTTCCATCCATAGTATTGCCAAATAATAATAATAACAATGAGGTAGTTGAGTTGGCTGTAGATAATACATCTGTGCACATCTCTTTTGTTCTTCAGGTTTTCTTCATTCTGTATTCGCTTTTTTCTAATTTCTTTCTTTCATTCTCACGTAAGGGCTAATAAGGGGTCTTTTATCTTAGGAAACCTCTGCCTTCATTAGGTAAAGTCTACCTGTAAAAGTCACTTTTTTTGAGGTGGGGTTTCTGTCTGTTACCTGGGCTAGTTTCTAACTCCTGAGTTCAAATGACCTTCCTGCCTCAGCCTCCTGAGTTTTGTGCGCCTCTGCTTCCCATCATTTTAAATGACAGGATCAGCTTTCCATATGCAAGGCCCCTGTGGGTCCTGCACACCCGCACGGGACTCTGAGGAAGGCAGCGTGTAGCGGCCAGGCACGAGGTTACCACTCTTTCTGTTGTGTGGCGATGCTTCTGGGAGGAAAATGCAGTTCCCTTTAAACTGCAAATCTAAATGTCGCAGAAACATTTTGCTGTAGTCTGTGACTCCTTATAAAGCAAGAAGCCAGGAGGACTGGGCATCGCATATGGATTTTGGGGTGTTTTTATCTTAATAAGAGGAGAATAATAGGAAGTCCCATTCAAGCAGAGAAGAAAAGAGTGCATTCAGATAATGGGTTGTATGAATTATTGGCTGGTTTCCCAGCATTTTGGTCAGAAAAAGTGATTTAGAATTGAGGTATTTAAGTAGGATAAAGTTGAAAAATTGTGAAACTCGTGACATAATTCCATTTTTCATTTACGTGGAATTAGACAAAAACGGATTTTGTTTATAAATTTTGGGTGTTGGTTAAAATATGCCAATTAACCTTCCATTATAAGCATTGACAATCTGTAAGGATGGTACCACATCCCAAACATGAGGCCTTAAAAGGATGACAGAAAGGCTGACATCAGTAATCACATATAGGTGATACTAGGAGACAGTTTCATTCCTGCCTGTGCATCAAAGCCAGTCTTGTTGAAATCAGTGAAAATGTCCTGGGTTAAGTGTCAGATGTTCCGACCTCAATTTTCATCTTAGCAGATGACAGATGCAACCACCGTACCCTATGGAGTTGCTGTCTTCTCCTTGGCGATGTCAGGCTGTCCCTGAGCCCTGTCCTCCCAGTTAACAGCGGTGGCTAAGGAACCCCCAGTGACATATGCTGGGGTGGGGTCTCTCTGGGACGAGTCTTCCCCAAACACTTTCTTGTCTCAGAAAACCCCAGCTTCTCCCTCCTGTTTGGCACGGCGCTCTTGTCTCTGTTGTTACGGCCTGACTAAAATCATGTTGCTATCTCTGTACTCACCTGGTGAGTTTTGCCCTTCCTAGTTGATGCAGGAACTCAGTAGAACAGGACTTGCTTGGGATCCCCATTTCCTGTGCCTGGAGACTAAGAGTCAGGTCCTCTGGGCTCACTCCTCACTGAACTCTGGTGCTCAGGGACCTTCCTAGGGTTCCACGGGCAGGCAGGTGGGGAGATGAGCTAACTCTTTTGAAGCAATTTATTGGTATATGTTTGTGATACATAATAATTGCATTAGTTTTGGGGAATTTGCACACACACAAACACACACACACATCTCTTGATCAATTTGGATCCCTCCCTTCCCTTCCCTCCCCCTCCTTCCCTTGTTCTCCTTCCTCAACCCCCAAAAGGCAGTCTTCCTAATTCCTGCCATCTCTCCTTTATTTTACTCTTCAATTTACTTATATTGTAAAGCAAAACCATGTGATATTTAACCTTCTGTGTCTGATTTAATTTATTTGACATTATGATCTCAAGATTCATCCATTTTCAACAAATGACTCCAATATATCCCTCTTTATGGCTGCATAATACTCCATTATATTACAGTACATACTCCACGTTTTCTTATCCATTTGCCTGTCGGTAGGCACTTTGGCTCTTTCCATCATTTTACTGCATAAATTAAGCTGCTGTAACCATGGGTACATGTGAATCAGTGTGTCTTTGTGACCTGGATTGATGCTGCATCTTTTTGCTTTCTTGATCTGACCCCTTGAGTTAGGCAATTAATAATCACTCAGAAATGGTGAGTTTTGTGTTTCTGTTTATGCTTGAATTTTATATCTATATAGGTTAAATTTTAGAATTAAACTGTGGGGTTTAATTCATTCTGTAGGGTTGTATGTCTGTAACTCAGAAAGGCTTTCTGAATGTGTGTTAGTATTTTCCTACCTCCGATGGTATCACCAAATTAGATTATAGTCTATTAATGCAACCCTGTTCTGATTGGTTTATAGGTAAAAACATAATTCAACATTTGTAAAATTCCTAGAAATTAGAGAAATGGAATCCTTAACAATTTCAATCTGGAAAACGGTATGATTTTAGAAACCAATTTGAAAATGTTTTAAGAATCAAGTTCACATAATTTAAATTAGTCTTTAGCAAACAAGACTAGTTTAATATTAAATAAAAGTAAATTCTGCTTTCTCTGTCACTGGCACTAAGTAAAACACAAATGACCATTTGATTCTACGTGGGTGTGTTCTTCCTAAGTTTACAGATTAACTCACTGAATAAGCCAGCACTACTTCTAAACGTTTAAGATTAGGAAATACAATTGCATTTAACCAAAACTGAATTATTATTCTGACAAATCTTATTTCAACAGTCTTACATCACCTTGAAGATATTTTCCTGCATAATTTTTAAGTAATTTAATATCTTTGACTTGATATTAAATTGATTTAATAGACATTCTTTAGGCATGAGGCTGCTTATACGTAAAACAGAATACTAAAATGTTGTTAACCCTAATTTAAGTTTATATACTTTTACTTCTTATTTTTATGTGCTATGTGGAGGATATACATATTTGGGACTATGTGGACTATGTTTATTCTATTACTTTGAGAAATTTTACCACATGGAATATTACAGAAAAGGGATTTTCTTTCTTTTTTTTTTTGTGTGGGTACTGGGGGTCGAACTCAGGACCTCACGTGCCAGCAGGCACCCATGCCGCTGAGCGATATCACTGGCCCTTTTTTCGTATGTGGGTACCGGGAGTCGAACTCAGGACCTCACGCTTGCCAGGCAGGCGCTTATGCCACTGAGCTATCTCACCGGCCCCAGATTTTATTTCTTGTGCTCAAGGCTGGCTAAGGTTTGATGGGTTTCTTTATAACATTTGTTATATCAAATAAAAGAATCAAAAGAACTTTAGTAAAAATATACTAATGTAAAACTAGAATTTGTTTTTCTCTCTGGTATAGTGACAATATTTCCTTGGATTGTTGGTTTGCTCTTAACAAGAGCACAGAGCGGCCTCCTGCTGCTTCTGTTAGCTCCGTTACATCCTCAAGCATTTATGAAAACTAAGATTTCTCACTTACGAAAAGGTGAAGTCTCTTTACAGTCATATTATCTCCTATGGTTTTTCTCAAAAGCCTTTACTGTTACTTTAGCTAAACAGGCAAATCCAGTAAACCGCGGTCCAACCTTATCAAATATTTAAATGCCTTAACAACTTTTTATATTTTATTGTTCTCAGAACAAATTTTAAATAACTTTTGCAACTACAATTGTTTTCTGAGATTTAAAAATTACAAGAGTTATGCTTCTGCCTTATAAAGTTAGGCTTATTGGACCTAATTATTCACTATTTAATAATCAATATTAATATCATTGACGAGCTACTCGGTTTAGTCACGGTTTTCTGCTTTGAGTCTCGCGTTCTCCAGGCCTGCGGCTCCACAGGGGACTAGCGTCGTTTGCTAGTAGCTTACACCCGGGCTTGAAGCCTGCTCCACGAACCTTTACTCGAGATCCTTGATGCAGTAGTAACCTGCTCACTCGGCACCTAGTGCGTTCGTGGGGCTGCGTGTCAGGAATACTATTTGCTGTATCTGGAGCATTCTTTTTCATACACTTTTGTAGATCAGAAGGAATATTCACTCTTCTTTGAAAATGGTGATAATTCTGAAACTTCCCTGAAAGCTCTCAAAACAGACAGACTGGGTGGTTTTGTCTTCTCCACAAGAAATTGTGTCAGAGCTTCCTGGAACAGCGCCATGCCAGGCACATTTGGACACGTGCTGTGATGGCCTAATTTTAACAAATTGGATACTCTGCCAGTGGCACAAACCAGGATCCAAAACTCTAGCTGAGAAGCAGGTGGGTGAATGAGACTGTTAACTGAGGTGGAGAGGAGCAACAACTACTTCCACGATGGGTGGAGAGAACTGATGAGACACGATTGTAAGCTTTGCTTGCAATATTGGTTATGTTTGAATGCTTTGTTTTGCAGATATACAAGAAAGTGTATCTCTCCTCTAAGCCTTCTATAGTCCAAACAATCGGTAGACTATACTTTTGTAAAGTAATATAAAACAAATGATATCTTGCATTCCCTGCCTGATCTTTCTGGAATTCTGAAACTCATTTTCTTGGCAATCTGGTTATTTTCATAGATCCAAGAAGAGTCTCTTCTCCTTTTTAAGAGGGCGCTGTTGGAAACATTGGTAACACAGCCAGTAAAGTCCAAAACTGGACTTCATTGCACACCTGTAGTCAGCCAAGGGAGCGGGCTCTTCCTACCTCTCAGCTGCAGGTCTCAACATTTCAGAGAACGGAGCCTGGGTTTGTTAGCCAGGCTGAGCAGTTGCCCGGTCTGAGTCAGGTCCTAACCAATTCCAGGACCAAAGTCAGGAAGAGGAGCAGCTGTCCCTTGGGAATCAGGATGGAACTGGATGTGTTTCCAGGAAACAGGAAGTGTGCTTCCAGAGCAGGGGGTGCTGGGCAGATCTCCAAGACACTATAGTTGAAGGGTAGGTAGTGTCACCATAATTTCATAAGGTGACGCCCATCTTCCGTTATCTGGAGATTATTCTTCTTGCTGCCCGGAAGAGGAGGCTGCATGGAGTTGCTACCGAGGTTTCCCCCATCTCTGGGTGGGAGCCTGGTGGTGTTTGGTGCGACAGTCATTCCAGGCAGAAGTGGTGCTGCGGTGCCCTACCAGGACACACTGCGGGGGCCCAGCAAACACTCGCTCAGTGTCAGAATGGAGCCCGACGTAACGTGACAACATAGCTATTTTTTAAACAGCTTTATTGAGATATAATTTATATGCTATAAAATTCTACCTCTTGTAGTGTACAGGTCAGTGATTTTTAATGTATTTACCATCACTGTACTGTAATTTTGGAATATTTTCCTCACCTTAGGAAGGAGCGTGTTATGGTTTAGACATAAATGTCCCAAAGAATCATGAATTTTGGAAGGTGGTTGCATTATGGGGGTACTACAGCTGACTTGCCATTAGGAGGTGGGGCCTGGTTGGCTGTGGGTCACTGGAGGCGTGACCTGGAAGGGCGCATTGCTCCTGGCAGCTCCTCCTGTGGTATGAGCAGATTTCGTCTGCCGTGCTGTTTTTGCCTTGATGCCACTGGACCATGTACTGAAACCACAAGACAAACCTCTGCTCCATTTTGGTCATTTTGTTACAGAGACGGGAAAGTGACAGAAACGGCACACACACACTGGCGGCTCTCCCCGCCCTCTTCGTGGGGCTGGAGATGGCTGTCTGCATCTGTGGCCTGTTCGGAACGGAGCTCACAGGGTGTGGGCTTTGCTGACTGCCTTCTTTCACTTGCATGATGTGTTTAGTTTCCTCTGTGTTATAACATGTGTCAGTATTTTATTCTTTTTGTCAAATAGTATTCACTTGCAAAAATAAAGCACATTTTATTTGTACATTTGTCAGTGGATGGGCATTTGATTTATTTAGCTTGTGTTTTGTTTAGTTAACTAATGAATTATATTTGTTCATTAAAATACCCACACATCAAAATAAGTTATTGCCTTCTTGGGAGAGATAGATTTCACAGCTTGACCTAACTTGAGAATCCTTTTAAAGTTTTTTTTTTTTTTTTTTAAATGTTATTTACAGTCCCAGAGCATTAACAATAAAGTCAGAGCCTAGGGTGGAAGTTGGTAATTCATTTTAGCTTTGTTTGTTTTGCTATATTATTATTATTATCATTATTTTTTTGGTACTGGGAATTGAACTCTAGGGCCTTGCACTTGCCAGGCAGGCACTGTACCGCTGAGCTACATCCCCTGTTTTGCTATATTATTATATGTTTGTTTAGTTGCAATCATCTCAGTATCACTTTTTTTTTGACAAAGATCTGTGAGTAAATAAGGTTAAAGTGTTTTTAAAAATGTGGAGTGACTTTGCTGAGCCCTGGCTTGGAGGATAGGAATATATTTGGCTTCGAGGGTGTTTTGTGTCCATAGAGGAACATCAGAACTTTAGGTGTTTTAATATTTGTAATAAAATTTTGGATTTCTAAAGCAAACACACAATTTGATGGTTTTCTAAGAGCATCGTTTTCTACCTAATTGCTAGATCTGTATATATATATATTTTTTTTTTTTAGCGGAGATAGTGTAGATGCTTCTTATAAATATTTAGGAGGAAATGCTTTTAAGATACACTAATTAAATTGCTCTCATGCAGTTTTCTATCAGTGTCATTTGCAGAGAGGAGGAAGTCACCAAGTGGCATCTGTACGCAAACACTTGCAATGGTCTCTCTTCTATGCGTTATAACCCAAGCTGTGCTTTGTCTTCTTGGACCAAAATCAAGCAATATCCCTATAAAATAAATTTCCTTAAGTATAGGTAGTTACATTCAGTGTTTTGACTTAGTTGTGGCCTAGTAACAAAATAGCGCCTATAGTTTTCATTCATAAAAAGAAACTCATAAAAACACCAAAAATACAAAGTCCTTAAGATATTTTGATTGAGAATTTATACTGACTATGATATTTAAAATTCTGTCCCCAGCCGGGTGTGGTGGTATATGCCTGTAATCCCAGCACTCGGGAGGCTGAGGCAGGAGGATTGCCATGAGTTCAAGGCCAGGCTGAGCTACTAAGTGAAACCCTGTCTCAAAAGACCCAGAAAAAAATAAAATAAAATAAAATTATGTCCCCTCCTTAACCAGTAACTCAGTTTTCATAGGGCATGACTGTGAATAGCTATTTTAAATGAAAAAGGAGTTTGTAAAAAGATATGGAAAGTTTGAACTTTTCATATGCTAAGGGAACAGTGCCAAAAAATTACGGTTTTTTAATATCATGATTACTGAGTCTAAACCTCCCATTTTAATGGGAAATTATCCTTTCCTACAAGTTTACTTCCTTCTCATAGGTGCCTTAAATAGCCACACTTTCTGTGACTTTTGTAGACCCCAAGACCTCTTCTGCTCAATTCTGCCCAACGCTAGCTATCCGCCAACAACAGCAAAGAGCCGGTTTCCCCTTACGCGCTTACCTGGGTCTCCCGTCCCTCAAAGGGCGTCTTTCTGATGCTGTGTGAGGAACACAGACGTTCCTTACCTGGGTTTATGAAGCCTGGGCCTTAACCGAGGCGTGGTGCTGTGACTGTCAGTCCGTTCCCATCGCCAAGCCTGTTCACGCCTCCGTTAGAAGGAGAGCGCGCTCCATCTTCAAAGCTCTCTTCCTAGGCTCTTTTCTACCCTCGTGCAGCCTTGTGTCCATTTTCCTATTCATGTAACTGCTTCTAACCTACATTTTACCGACAGATTTCAGCAACACCATTTCAGTGTGGCTGCTTCCCGTGTTCGGCATAATCATTTGCTCAGAAACTCTGGACGATGGCTCACATCCTCACTGGTGAATGCTTAGAAACTTTAAGTGTGGCGATAGAACAAATTACCTTGTGATTTTCTTCCCTGGGTCATGAATCACATTTTGGCCATCTGCTTTCTGACTACAGCAAATTTTGAACTGATTGTATGTCTTGATTCTTAGGCCCTCTATTTGGTGCTAAGATACTATTTCTGTTGTTTCATTTCTTTCCTTATCATTTCTGCAACTCCTGCTTCATGCTTTCCTTCCACAGATGTGTACCTGGTGTCAGGATAACTGACCTTCCATTAATATTAGTAATGGTGCTTTCCCCCTTTCGAGCATTTTCTGAATGTCAAACGCTGTTCATTCTCACATTACACAAACAGCAGTCCAGGGCGGAATCTCCTCTCATCCCCACTTTATGGGTGGAAAGCTGAGGCTCTTGTAAGGGAGTGCCCAACATCACATGCAGAAATGCACTTATCAGAAAGCGAATGAATTTTAAGTTTTAGGGTCTCTCTGTTTTAGAAACCCCTACCTAAGCCTAACTTTGTGTTCATAATGTTATAGTCTTTTTCTTAAAGAGGGCCTGCATTTTGAGCATTAGGTCCCAGTGCATGATTCTCTGCCCCAAGCCACACATTTGATGGCCATGCTAGGTGGGGTGGGCTCCGGCCAGCCATTGCCCTCCTCCCTGTGTGTTTGGTGGGTTTTCTGGAACGGGGCAGAGGCTGCTCATCTTACTGGTGCCTGTCTTGCCAGTCAGGCAGTGGCGGCCACCTTCTGTATTGGTCGCCCCTGCAGAGCTAGAGGCAGCTCAGAACTAGGGGCCAAACTTGGATTTGAGTTTAAAAATAGGCTCTTGAAATTGTTGGTCCAGATAATAGTCTTGAGAGCTATGGAGCTTTTGATGTGTCTTTCGTGAGAGAAGATGAACTTTTCCAGAGTCACAAAGAGCTGAGAGCTCCAAGGATTCAGAGCATGCATTTCTACTATAAATGACTACAAGATGAAGCCGTGGTGACTGCAGGGCTGGTTCATGTCACGGAAAAGAGGGTAAATGGTCAAGTGGCTGTCGCAGTGCATAAACAGGAGGAGCTTGTTAAGAAGCTGTTGTGTGACCTGGGGAGGAAGGGTCTGGCCACGAGCTGCCTGTCCTGCACGGTCCTGGAGTCCGTGATGCAGAGGAATTGGTGGAGATCAGACACTCTGAGGATGGCAAATGTTGCCTGCTCCCCAAGAATATCCAGGGAGACCAGAAGCCTCACCAGGATTCGCTCAGTCTGGGAAAATCCATTTTGAGAAGGGAATAAAAAAGACATGAGAATTCATCAAAATGGATTTTCACTATTTTTCCTGCTTATCTAACTGATAATTAAAACTTGAAGTGGTGGGTGGTTTTTGTTTTTGTTTTATTTTCTGTCCTGTGATTGAACCCTGGTCTTTGCACTGAGCTATACTTCCAGCCCTTTTTCATTTTGACACAGAGTCTTGCTAAGTTGCCAAGACTGGGTTCAAACATTCAGTCCTCCTGCCTCAGCGTCCTAGAGTGGAGGGATTCCAGGTGTGTGTCACCATGCAAAACTCTGAGGGTGTTTTTAATTGCGGAATCAGATCAACTTACAGCTGGAAACCCTTGCTGAAGTAAAAGAAAAGGCAGCTCATAGACTCACATACCACTGACTAATTATTAAAAAAAAATACTTCTTTAGCTCACACATTAAAAATTGCATTAACTTTATTTGGCCAAGGATATAGGAAATGTCTTCTAGGAAATGAACCACAGCTTCTATGCAGATATTTATGACTTTACTCTCGGGAATAAGATTAGCAATGTGCTGGAGCTCATGTCACCCTCAGATTTAACTGTGAGGTCCTGAAGGGTGATAGTTAGGTGAGTGTGTCTTTGGTACTTCCCGAAGACCCTCAGAGCATCTGACTCTGTCCTGGGGTCCTCTTGTAACTGTCCAGTTTTATCGTTTCATGCCTATTTGTGCCCTGGGCTACTAGGGGCTCTTTTTCTGCCTGCCACTCTCTGCCGACCCCTATTTCTAAGGAACTGCTCCTCTGCTGAGATCGTGTTGATTACGCCGTGGGTGCCAGCAGTGGGGTTCTGCTGCATCAGCACGGGAACTCCTTTCTTGACTGCAGTGAGCAGCCCGGGGCACGTAGAAGCCAGCCTGGAAGTTGGGTCCTTCCTGGGATCTTCCATTTGTAGTTGCAGTTGGGAGAAACCTTTGCATGTGTGTGGAAAAAGTCTTTTCCATAGAAATTGTATGATAAAATCCTGAGGTGTTTAGAGACCATTGCGAGTTGTCTGAATTTAAAATAATTTCTTTGAGCAGAGTTGAGAGTAAAAGCGATCCTAGAATGAGAGTGGGTACCCTGAAGACATCAAGATACCTGGACTTGGCAAGCCTGAGTCTCCCCTGTCTTGGAGACAGAACACTCTGTTTCCAGAACATTCTCTTGTTGGCTTAACCTATTGGGAAATCCATTCATTTACAACTATAAAAGTCCTAATTTACACAATAACTTTGTTCTCTAATAATAGTAATTACAGTAGTAATGGTACTCATTGTAAGACTGCAGCAGTGCCAGTTAATCCTTACGGGATTCTCACTGGATACCAGCCAGTGTGCTCAGTGATTTATAATTGTGGTTTCAGTTAGTCTCCAGAGTATGCTCTGAAGATTAGGAAAATGAGGCCAGACAATTTGCCAAAGGCCAGAGATCAAGTGAGCAGTAATTCTAGAAACTGCTTGATTTCTGGGTGCTCTTCTAATTTTATTCACCACACCATTCCCACCCCAGTGACCTTGACCATGCTAGATATTGGTAGATTGTCCTGCCCATGAGATACTAACAGCCTCGCTCTGGAGCCTTCATTGGGTGACAGGTTGTGCACTTGCTTCATTTGGTTTTCACAGTGTGCCTTCGGGCGTGGTCGCAGGATGCCCCCAAGTAAGTGGCCGGTAGATGGCAGCACACTGAACCCTGCCTGTTCTGACAGAAGCCTGTAGCGCTCTTTTCACAGTGTTAAGGACCCAGACATAAGCTACCATTTTCAGCCTGTTCCATGCTAATTTGTCACAGGGATCCTGCAGTATAAATACTCTGATCCTCATTTTACAGACAAGGAAACAGAGGCACAGAGAGGTTTGACTGCTGGCCCATATTCCCATGTTTTGATTTTTTTTTTTTGAGCGTCTGCAAGTTGTTTATTTTATTTTTATGCATATGTGTTTACTTTACTTGTGTGGAGTTGGTACATGTACACAACACACCTTAATTCCTTTATTTATCCCCTTTCCCTGCCCTCTCTCTCCATGTCCCTCCATCTCTTGACACCCTTCCCATTTGAGAAAGATCTTTCTACTTGCTATATCTTTCATTTTGCTCTTTATTTATAATTTGGATTTCTCATATATAAAAGAAACCATATGCTATTTAAGCTTGTGTGTCTAGTTTATTTTACTTAATATTATGCTCTCAAGGTGCATCCATTTTCCTGTATGTTGTCTGTTTAAGACACAGTTTCATATGCTGCTGAGAAAAATGTGTATTCTGCTGTTGTTGTGTGGAACACTCTGGAAACGTGTATTAAGTCTATTTGTTTGAAGATTTTGTTCAACTCTGATATTTCTTTGTTGAGTTTTTGTCTAGTTGATTATCTATTTGTGATAATGCGGCATTGAGGTCCTCCATTACAACTGTGTTTATGTTTATCTGGTCTCTTTATTCAGTAATATTTGTTTTATGAAGTTGGGTGCACATATGTTAATAATTATTGCCTCTTGCTATTGGATTATTCCTTTAACCAATATGTAGTGACATTCTTTGCTTCTTTTGATCAATTTTGGCTTGAAGTCCACTTTGAAAATAGGATAGCTACTCCTGCTTGTTTTCATGTTCCCACTGTGTGGAATATTGTTTTCCATCCTTTGATGTTTAGTTTGAGTTTCTTCTTTGTGTTAACTATGTTTCTTGTATAAACAACTCCAAACACACTTAGCCACCTTATCGTTGACAAAGAAGCCAAACATGTTCACTAGAAGAAAGATAGCCTCTTAAATAAATGGTGCTGGAAAAACTGGCTTCCACATGCCAAAGACTAAAACTAGACCCATGTCTATCACCATGCACTAAACTAAATTCAAAATGGATCAAAGATCTAAATATTAAAACAGAAACACTACATCTGCTGGAAGAGAGAGTAGGCAGAACTCTTGAGACATAGGTGTAGACAAAGATTTCATGAACAAAACCCTGATCACATAGGAAATAATACAAACAATTGATAACTGGGATCTCATCTTATTGAAAAACTTTTGCACAGCAAAAGAAATCACCAACAGAATGAAAAGACAATCCACAAAGTGGGAAAAAATTTCAGCCAGTTGTCCCTCAGACACAGGACTTACATCTAGAATGTATAAAGAATTGAAAAAATCATGCCCCCAAATTTAAAGACCCAATCCAAAAATGGGCATCTGAGATGAATACACACTTCTCAGATGAAGAAATACAAATGTCAAATAAATATATGAAAAAATGTTCAACGTTACTGGTTATTAGAGAGATGCAAATTAAAACAATATTGAGATTCCATTTCACTCCAGAAAGAATGGCTATCATCAAGAAGTCAACCAATAACAAATACTGGAGGGCTGTGGGGAAAAAGGAACCCTTCTCCACTGTTGGTGGGAGTGTAGACTGGTGCAACCACTGTGGAAATCAGTGTGGAGATTCCTCAAAAAACTAGGACTAGAGGTCCCATTCCACCCAGCTAACCCCCTTCTGGGTATTTTCCCAGAAGAATTAAAAACATCATACCACAGCGATATATGTGCACCCATGTTCATAGCAGCACAATTTGTAATAGCCAAATTTTGGAGACAACCCAAATGCCCATCAACCGAGGAATGGATAAAAAAGATGTGGTATTTTTATAAAATGGAGTACTACTCAGCCATAAAGAAAGATATACTTGAGGCTTTTATAGGTAAATGGATGCAACTAGAGGCCATACTCATAAGTGAAATAAATCAAGCTCACATGTGTAAACATCATATTGTCTCCCTAGTGTAAGAAGCTGAAAAAGTAAATAAGATCCAAAATCTACAATAGATATTGTGAAATGGGAAGAAATTGTTCAAAAGGAAAGAGGAACTAGGGTGGAGGAAGGGGAAAGAAAGGAAGGGAAAAGGAAAAAACAAGATACAAAAGGATAAAATGGAAACAAAGCTTTGTGAATAGGGAGAGGAAGAGGGGTTGAAGGGAAGAGAGGGGATTGGGAAAAGAAGAGGAATCAAAATATATCATGTACAAGTATGTTTCTCTTATATAGCATATTTTTAGATTTTGTTTCTTTTCTAGCCTGACAATCTGTTTTTTTGATTGTGGACTTGGAACCATTCACATTGAGAGTTCTCACAAATAGGTATTGATTTATTTCTGTTGTTGCCTTATTTTCCTGTTACCGATTCCCTATCTTCCCCTTCTACTTAACTGCTCACCCTTCCCGGCGTTTCCATTCTGTTAGCCCCTTTGTCATTGTAAGCTTCATTGTCTCTTTCCAGGATATCTTTGGAATTTTTGGAGTGCTGGTTTGGTTGTTACGAATTTCTTTAGGTGATCTTTATCATGAAAATATTTTCTTTCACCATCAAATTTGAAAGATAGTTTTGTAAGATACATAAGCCTGGGTTGGAAATTACTTTCTTTTAGGGCATGAAACACTTCACTTCAAGCTCTCCTGGCCTTTAAAGTTGGTGTTGAAAAAAAGTTTTTTTTTTTCTGATTGTAGCTATTTGTGGTTCTATATGCCATTCATCTGTTGACAACTGCTTCCAAAATTTGGTTATTATGAGTTGTGTGGCTAAAAATATGGGTATGCATGTATCACTGTAATATGATGTCTTTAACTTTTTGGGGAAGATAACTGGAAATGGGTGAGATGGAATTCCTATTTTTAGTTTTTTGAAGACTGTCCATACTAATTTCCATAGTAGTTATACTAGTTTACATTCCCACCAGCAAGGTAGAAGTGTTCCTTTCTTCCCTGAAGCTTACTAGCATTTGTTATTATTTGATTTTTTTTTTTTTTTTTGGTAATAGCCATCGTTTCTGGAGTAAGATGAAATCTCAGTATTGTTTTAATTTGCATTTCTCTTATGGCCGATGATGTTGAACATTTTTTCATGTATTTATTAGCCATTTGTACTTCGTATGAGAAGTGTCTATTCATTTCAATAGTCCATTTTCTGGGGGACTATTGAAAAGTTAAAGACATCATATTACAGTGATACATGCATACCCATGTTTTTAGCCACACAACTCATAATAACTGGATCTGATTTTGGCGGGTCTAATTTTTTTGAGTTCTGTATATATTCTAGATATTAGTCATTCATTGGAGAAGTAGTTGGCACAGTTTTTTTCCCATTCTGCTTCAGATTGTAGCTTCACTCTACTGCTTGTTTCCTTTGCTGTGCAGAAGCCTTTTATTTTGGTTTTGTTTTGTTTTTTGCAAAAGGGTCTCACTATGCAGTTCAGGCTGGCCCTGAACTATTGATGATTCTCCTGCCTCAGCCTCTTGAGAGCTGGGATTACAGGTTTGTGCTGTCATGTCTGGCTTGTACAGCAGCTTTTTAATTTGATATAATTTCATTTGTTGATTCTTAATGTTATTTCTTATGCAACCGGGGTTCTATTTCAAAGTCCTTATGTATGCTTATGCTTATGTCTTCAAGAGTTTTACCTATTTTATATTCCAGCAGGTTAAGTGTTTTTGTTTTAATATCCAGGTATTTGATCCATTTTCATTTTAGTTTTGCACATGCTAAGAGATATGGGTCTCGATTCGATCTTCTGGATGTGTATAACCAGTTTTCCTAGCACCATTTGTTAATGAGACTGTCATTCCTCCAGCTTATGTTTGTGGCCTCTTTGCCAGAGATCAGATGACTGAACATGCTTGGGTTTGTTTCTGCATCATCGGTTCTGTTCTACTGATCCATATCTCTGTTTTGTACCATCACCAGAGGGGTAATCCTGAAATGGGAGTCCTGCTGGTGTTCGAGCTGGAGCATTCTCCAGGGAGGGGGCTGTCTTGAACATTGTAAGACATTGGCACCATTCCTGGCCTCTCTCAGTAGATGTCAGTTGCTCACACCAACCATGGCAGCCACAAGGCCTCTCGACCTTGCGCCATGTTCCATGGGGGACAACATGACCCCTGGCTGAACTCTGGCTGTGTGCACAACCCTGAATACACACGCACCCTGCATTGCTGCTTCCTGCAGAATACAGGGATTTGTTGTTAGCTTTGTAGTTCTGAAGGGGGATTTTCTAGACTGACAGGGGGATGACCAAGCCCTCGTGGATGAGTTACAGCTCACAAAGGCTTGGTCTCTTACCAAGCAACTCAATTAATTGCTTCCCCGAATGCCTGGCCCAGAAGCTGAAGGGCACATAGCTGCCATCTGTGCGATTAAGATCACAGGTCTTAGAGTTGGCTCTTCCAAGCATGCTATTTGTTGCCATAGTGATTCCACCCAGAGTGGCTTGGACAGAAGGAGCACTAATGTGACCCAGTTACCAGCATTCTGGCCAGTTGGCCAACTGCTCCCAGGGGAAGCCTGGTTCACATCAGAGGGGAAAGCTGAACGCTGAACGTTCAACAGAACCAAGGCAGGTAGATGTTTTAAGAGAGAATCTTACTGGGATAGGACCTCTCTTTAGAGTCAGCTATTCAATTTTAGAGTCAATGCACTTGATTTCAGTGACAAATTCATTCTAAGTAAATAAGAAATGAGCCCATTAACCTCTCTTAGCCTATAAACTAGGCATAATGGTATTCAGGTGATAGGGTGGTGCTAGCGATTGAATGAGATAATGAATAAATAAGGTCTTATATGTATTAATTTTACTATAAATTTTATTAAATTTATTGTATTATATAATTTCAATAATTGAAATAATTAATACTATATTATTAATAACAGTGGTAGGAGGAATGATATTAGACAGGCATACATTAATAGGTCTGCCTATAATAGGAAAACCCAAGTTCAGACTATCCAGTATTTTGTTAAGGTTCCCCGGACTGGTTCCCCTCCGCACTTGAATGTCTTGAGTCCAGGCTCAAGGCTTATTTCACTTAACATTATTGTCTCCAGAGCCACTCATTTTCCTGAAAATGATGTAATTTTGTTCTTCTGTATAGCTGAGTAAATAGAGTGGTACCTTGGTTTACAAACTTAATTTGTTTTGTGATTTTGGGGAAGATGTCTGCCTTTTTGTTTGTGTGGGGAAGATGGCTGTGGTTGTGTTTGTCACCCAATGTGGAGTCTGCAAATGGAAGCGAATTTTGCACAACGCTTTTGTTTGTGAACAGAAGCGTTCATGAACTGAGGCATTACTGTACTCCATTGTGTGTATATGTGTATATATATATATATATATATATATATATATACACACCACATTTTCTTTGTCCACTCATTTGTTGACAGGCACCTAGGCTGGTTCCATATCTTGGCTATTTTGAATTGTGCCACAATAAACACAATAGGCAGGAGTCCCTATGGTACACTGACTTTAAATGTCTTGAGTACATACTGAGGAGCAGTATAGTTAGATGAAATTGGTAGCTCTATTTTTAGTTTTTGGGAAAATTCCATACTGATTTTCACAGTGGTGGTACTAATTTACATTCCCACTGGTAGTACAAAAGGTTTCCTTTTTCCCTACTTCTTTGCCAGCATTTATTGTTTTTGTATTCTTCATGACAGCCATTCCAACTGAGAGGAGATGGAATCTCAAAGTAGTTTTGATTTGGTGTTTTTAAAGTTCTTTATATATTCTAGATATTAATCCTTTGTTGGAAGAGTAGCTGGCAAAAATTTTTGCCTATTCCGTGGTCCCTTTTTTTGATTCCTGCTAATATTTCCTGTGCTATTTGGAGTCCAAGTCAGAAAGACTTTGCCTGTGCCTATGGCTTCAAGTGTTTCTGGTGTTTTCTTTTAGCAGTTTCCAAGTTTCAGGTCTTATACCTAGGTCTTTGATCCATTTCAAATTGGTTTTTGTGCAGGGCAAAAGGGATCTAGTTTTAGTCTTCCACAAGCATATGTCCAGTTTTCCCAGTAACGTTTGTTAGAGAGCCTGTCTTTTCTCCAACATATATTTGTGGCTTGTTTGTCCAGAATCAGATGGCTGTAGCTGCGTGGGCTTGTTTCTGTGCCCACTATTCTATTCCACTGGTCTGCATGTCTGTTTTTGTGTTACTACCATACTGCTTTTGTTTTTATGGCTTTGTAGCATGATTCGAAGTCAGGTATTGTGATGCCTCTATGCTTGCTCTTTTTGCTTAGAATTGCTTTGGCTATTCTGGGTCTTTTGTGCTTCCATATGAATTTTAGGATAGTATTTTTTTAGGATAGTTTTTTTTGTGAAGATGTCATAGGTATTATGATGGAGATGGCATTGAATCTGTAGATTCTTTATAAAGATAATATAGCATTTTTAACAGTATTAATTCTTCCAATACCAACATGGGAGGTCTTTTCTTGTTTTGATTTTTTGAGACAGGGTCTTGCTATGTAGTTCAGGCTGGCCTTGAACTTAACTATGTAGCCCAGGCTGGCCTCAAACTCATGGTGATCCTCCTGCTTCAGTCTCCCAAGTGCTGGGACTATAGGTGCGTGCCACCATGCCTGGCTGGGAGGTCTTTTCATTTTCTTTTGTCTTCTTCAATCTCTTTAGTGGCCTGATATTTTCATTGTTGAGGTTCATTACCTCCTTGTTAGATTGACCTGTAATTTTTTTGAAGCTATTGTGAATGGACATGTTTTCTTGATTTTTTTTTCGGCTAGTCCATTATTGTACAGTAAATATTTGTTCTAAAGGTTGATTTTATATTCTGCTATTATGCCGAATCTGTTTATTACCTCTAAAAAGTCTTTCAGTGGAGTCTTCAGGGTCTTCTAAGTATAGGATAATATAGTCTACAAACAAGGATGATTTAAGTTATTAATTTTCTATTTGTATTAGTTTTATTTCTTCCTCTAGCCTAGTTGCCCTAGCTAAAATTTCAAGTCATATAATAATTAGGAGTGGTAAGAGTGGGTATTCTTGCTTTATTCCTGATTTTAGAAAAAATGCTTCTGGTTATTTCCTCATTCTGAATGACATTGGTTTTGGGTTTGTCATATACGGCTTTTACTATACTGAGGAATGATCCCTCAATACCTATTTTCTTCAGGGCTTTTATCATGAAGGGATATTAAATTTTGTCAAGGTTTTTTCTACATCCATTGAGATGATCACAAAATTTTTGTCTTTGATTCTATTGTTGTAGTGTATTACTTTTATTGATTTAAGCATATCTTTCATTATTGCCACCATCTGTGTGGTTATTGAGAAATTATTTCTGATTTGATTTTTTTTAGAGCCTCTTTCATTTGCTTAGTTACTTCTGCCGTTACACTTCAGAGAGTCCAGGTGGGTGGCTTTCAGACTGTTCCACCTCATTGCCTCCTGGGTTTGCCTTTGATGTGCTGGAAGTCTGGGGTTCCATCTTATTTAAATCTCTTGTCATTTTGTATTTTTTTTAGTTTCATTCTTATGTTGATGCTTGTAAATTACCTATGGTAAGTAGCCTTACTGCTAGTATTTAGAACCCTTAGGAAATTACTTCTTCTCAGAGATGTCTTCCAGGTGTAGCTGGCTTTTGGGTTTTGAGTCTGTTGCAAGATCTTATCTCTTCAATTTATTGGGGATGAGAAGTTGCTGCTTTCTTGCCCCAGCCCCCAGTTCTTTGGTATGGCTTATAGTATTTTTCATGACCCTTAGGCAATCCCAGTCTTGGTATACCAGGAAGAACAACTGGTTAGAACAATTATGTCACTTTGGTTAAAGTGATACAATCAGCAATAATAATAGCACCAAATATAGCCTAGGAAATGACAAACTGAGTTAACTATTAATTGCCACCTTTAACTGTATGAACTAGATTTGTGGTTATAGAACAAAATCTAAAATGAACTGGAAAATTGTATGTAGTAAATAAGCCCTCAGGATGGCAATTTTACCCTCAGGAGAGAAATTTAAAAGGGTTTAGGGGGAAAATACAGAAATAGAGGAAAAGGAAGAGATTAGAAACAAGGCTGGAGGACAGAGGAGGATATGCAAACTTTGGGAAAATGGTGCAGAAAACGGGAGGGAAACAGAGAAGGAAGAAATAAAAACAAGAACAGAACAGAACAACAACAACAAAAAACCAGAAACCATGTTCACATTCATATAAAAACACGAATAAACAATGAAGAAAAAACAAACAATGACACAAACAAATGAAAAACAAGAGAGAGAGAATAAAGAAAAAGAAAACAATAAGAAAAGAAAAGAAAAAAATGTCCACTTTGAGGTGTGTCTCTGCTGCCACTGGTGGACAACGTGGGTGGACAGAGTCCAGATCCACGTCAACGAATCCTAGCAAACCAGCAGCAGCTCCACGCTGGGGTAGAGAATGATCCCAGAGAGCCTGCACCCCTGTTTCCATGAAGTTCAGGCTGGCCTCAGGCTGTGAGGCTGGAACCAGACCCACTGCAGTTCCAGACCCAGCCTGCTGCGGTTCCCATGCCCGCTGCATTGAGATTGGCTGGGAGCCGGTAGGTTGAACTAGTAGCCGCTCTGAGTCCCAAGCTCAGTTGGCCTCTCTCCAAGATGGCCACCAGCCAATTGCCCTCTCTTGCAGGAGGTCCAAATGGGACACTGTCCACAGTCCACTGTGTCCACTGCTCTGCTCCACTGGTGCGCTTCTCTGTGAAAGCCTCTGGGGTCACCAGCAGTCACCGTGTGTCTGCAGTTTCAAGCTGCCCCTCTGAGTCCAGGCTCAGGGAGAAAGCGCCACCTGCCTCCTCCTTCTTTGTTGAAGTTTCTCTCTTCATTCTCCCCATGGGCTTCGATTCTCATTTCAGATCCTTCCTGGTTCCCGGGGACCCACTTCCCTCCTTCTCTTCCTCACATTGCTATATTCCAGTGTTTGGACACCAAATCTCGGAGAGGCTCTTTCTCTGCTGCTTACTACTCCACGCTGGAAGTCCTCATGAATTTCTTAAGGTGCTCTTTTTCAAGAAAGGTTTTATTTCTCCGTCCATCTGGAAAGAGCGTTATGGTCTGTGGGTTTGTAAGGTACCCTGCCTTGCTCCAGAAACCCCTCTGTCCATATACCCCAGGCCGTGGCAACCTTCCAACCTGAGGTGTATCCCTGCTCACATCGGCAGATAGGGAAAGCACACAGACCACTGAGCTCTGTTCTGAACGTAGGCATGGGAGTGGGTCAAGCAGTCTAATGCCAGTACTTTCAGACCCAGTCCCCTCTGAAAATCACATGCGGATGACCTGACCTCTCACCACAGAGGGTGGACCACTGTGTGTTCCTAGCCTCAGCTTTCCACTGCTTAGACTACTCCTGGGGTGTATGTCTAACCTTTGTTCTCTCCACAACTGTTTTTGTGGCCATCTTCCAATCAGATTCTGTGGTTGGGTGACCCCAGAAACCCTGAAGTGGAGTCGTTGTGTGGCTTCTGATTCTCCAATTACCTCTTAAACAATTAACCCCCTTCCCCCAAATGGCTCCCGATTAATCACTGTCAAATATAGCAGGTGCTGCAATGGATGTCTTCTCCAACTCTAGCCTGCCGTGTGGAAGGAGTGGGAACCTGGGTTAGTGTCCTAACTTGCTTTCTTTTTTTCCTCCTGCATTATCTTCAGTTTCTTCAGTTTCTCTGTGATTTCCAGTTTTCTATCTGCTCTTCTTTAATTCCTGAAGTTTTATTCCTTTTTTTTTTTTTTTTAGGTGTAATAAGTTCAGGTCCTGGAGAAGCTGGATTTTTTTTTTTTTTTTTGTGGGTACTGCGGGTCGACCTCAGGACCTCACGTGCCAGTAGGCACCTGTGCTGCTGAGCGATATCACCGGCCCTTTTTTCGTACATGGGATCTGGGAGTTGAACTTGGGCCCTCACGCTTGCCAGGCAGGCGCTTACGCCGCTGAGCCATCTCACCGGCCCCAAAGCTGGATTTTATGCTATCCTCTTCCCAGTCTGTTGGTAAATTTTTATATAAATAAAAATTTTTAATTTCTGTGGAGATCCAATATTATTTTTTCCAGTTATTTTAATGCATTTTATTGAATAATTTCTTTTTAAATATTGATTTATAAGGCTGTATGTGATTATGTCTAATGCCAGACTGTCTATTCTTTTCCACTGATTTGTCTGTCTCTTGTTATATCCATCTTATTTATATGTATAATAGTTTTTTCATGTGTTTTATTATCTTTTTCTTTTCTTCAGAAATTGTGTAAGTATTCTTTCTTATGTATTTTTCCAAATGAATTCTGGATTCAGTTTGTCTAGTTCTCCCTAAAAATGATGCCGGTATTTTTTTTTTTTTTTTGTGGGTACCGGGGGGTCGACCTCAGGACCTTGCCTGCCAGCAGGCGCCCGTGCCGCTGAGCGATATCACCGGCTCTTTCTTCGTATGTGGCTTCCGGGAGTCGAACTCAGGCCCTCGTGCTTGCCAGGCAGGTGCTTACACCGCTGAGCCATCTCACCAGCCCCGGTATTTTTTTTTTTTATTAGCATTGTATTAAGTTTATTAAGTAACTTTGGGAACACTGGCATCTTTATCATGTTCGTCAATACCTGTGCAGTGCAGAGCACACTTTCCATTCATTCATATCGTGTGTGTTTGTGTATTAATCTGCTAAGTCTGCCATTTAAAAAGTACAATGGACTGGGAGTCTTGAAAAACAGACACTTGGTTCTCAGACTTCTGAAGGCCAGAAGTCCAAGGTCAAGGCACTAGCGGATTTGGTATCTCTTGGGACCTCACTTCTGGGCTTGTAGGTTGTCTTCGCCCTGTATCCTCACGTGACTTTCATCTGTGCACACACATCTGGTATTTCTTTGTGTATTCAAATCTTTTCTTCTTCTAAGGACACCAATCAGATTGGAGTAGGGTCCACTTAATCGTGGAGGTAAAATGACCTTATTTTATCATAGTTACCTCATTATAATCTTGATCTCTAATTATGGCCTCGTTGTGAGGTGCTGGGGGCTAGGTTGTCGCTTATGAATTTGAGGGACACAGGTCAGCCCTTATGAATGGCCTGTTTATATTCCTTGGTGATGTATTAATGTTCTTGTATCACAGATAGGTGCACACGCCTTGTGTATTCCAAGGCAAACGCCTACTTTTTGCTTCTATTTTAGATGCATCTTTTCTTCCATTAGAACACAGAGTAGATGCTGTGTGTATATGAAGGCTTTTATTTCAGTGCATTAATTTTGTCCCTAGGCATTTGACTCAATTATATTGTTTTTTTTTTTTTTTTGTGGGTACTGGGGGTCCAAGTCAGGACCTCATGCGCCAGCAGGCACCCGTGCTGCTGAGCGATATCACTGGCCCTTTTTTCGTATGTGGGTTCCGGGAGTCGAACTCAGGACCTTGCGCTTGCCAGGCAGGCGCTTACGCCGCTGAGCCATCTCACCGGCCCCCTCAATTATATTGTTCATTGTATTTTCTCAGTTGAGTTATCCATACCATACCGTGTCAGCAGGCAATTCTGTCTGCTACCCAGTTTAAGTTCCTTTTGCTTTCAAGACAGAGATGCAGAAGAATGGGGTTTTAAGAGGGCAGTCAGCCAGACAGGTGGGCAGAAAAGGCCACGTGGAAGACAGGAAGGCCTTTGAGTTGAGGTGTAAGTCAGCAGAAATCGACCTTGTGACGATCTGAAGGTGAACGGTCCTTAGTCCCAGGGGTCCAGCATAGAGTTCCTCCGGTGAGACCAGGAACTGAAGGGCAGGAGGCTGCGCAGCACAGGGGAAAGAAGAAAGCAGAAGGTGTCACACAGGCCTGTGGGCTGCCTAGCTGACATGGGCAGGGCGTTGTCTTCCAAATGGAGTGGGGAGACTACGGCACAGTATGGGGAGCGCTCTGGTTGCAGTGCTGAGAATGGAAGACACAGAGGCAGTGTGCAGACGGGAGAGGGCCAGGTATGCTGTGCCGACAGTCAGGGGAGGCAGCGCTGGCTGAGCAGGGGCAGAGAGTCCCAAACGTGGACCCTTTAGCCTCTTAACACTTGTAGAGGATCCAAAAGTTTATGGTATTTTGTTATATCAATACATATTTACTGGACTATAAAGTAATCTCTCAGAAACTCAAACAGAAGTTGGTAATATGTATATATATATATATATATATATATATATATATATATTTTTTTTTTTTTTTTAATATGGGTACCAGGAGTTGAACTCAGGACCTCGCGCTTGCCAGCAGGTGCTTGTGCCACTGAGCGATATCACCAGCCCTTTTTTTCCTTTATGTGGGTACCGGGAGTTGAACTCAGGACCTCGCACTTGCCAGGCAGGCGCTTATGCTGTTGAGCTATCTCACTGGCCCAATATTTTTATTAATATAATTAAAACCACTAATTATAAGCTGATTTGCGTGACAACATTAGTAATATCTATTCTATGGGAAGAATTGTATATTTGAAGGAAAAACAATTAGTGATAAAAGTGATATTATTACATTTTTGTAGTGTCTAGCTGAATAGATGCTGGATTCTTATTTCTACTTGTGCTTTAATCCTTTATGATAGGTTATTGTGGTTGAAATGCATGGAGAAAATTCAGCCTCACAGAATAAGTAGTTGAAAAAGGATGGGTTATTTTAATGGCCACAGTGTTGATATTTGCTACTACGCGAAAACTGAAAAAGTGACAATTTCTTAATGGTTTCTTGCAACATGAAATCTGAAGCCATGTTAATAAACTCTTCCTACTCTGTTACGTTCACATTTATTTGTCCTTCTTTTTTTTTTTTTTTTTTTTTTTGTGGGTACCGGGGGTTGAACTCAGGACCTCGCGCGCCAGCAGGCGCCCGTGCCGCTGAGCGATATCACCGGCTCCTTTTTCATATGTGGGTTCCGGGAGTCGAACTCGGGCCCTCGCGCTTGCCAGGCAGGCGCTTAAGCCGTTGAGCCATCTCACCAGCCTATTTGTCCTTCTTGCCTTTTGAATTCCTCTTTTTTTCATGTACGATTTGTAACCTTAAGTAGCTGTCATTTAGAAATCTCATTTCCCTGAAAAATGCAGATTTTCCAAATATTGATTTTATGACATTATATAAAAAAACATGTTCCCTAATATTGCCACTGGTCTTATCAGAGAACACTACATATTTAAAATCTGTCCAGCTCACAGAAACAGATACAAGTTTTTCAAAATTCAAACTTTTACTCAGATCTCAAAATTTGTTATTAGTGACAGATGCTTCCAGCTGGCTGCCTGGAAGTGGCGGCTGCCCTGGCTCTCTCAGGGTGAACCTCAGCCTGGCACCTACAGTATCTCTCCTCCAGCAGGGTCGTGCCCATGACAAGGCTCTTCCTTGAGACTCCAGCCAATACGATGCTTTCTGCAGCACAGTACTTCATGGGGCTTCCCGTTTTGTGACACAGAATGTAGAAAACCGTGCGCGGAGGAGTCGGGCTTGATGGAGTTCACAGGCCTGGACGGATCTCTGCCTTGCGTTGCGCTGATGCACAGGAGTTTACCTATCACCTTTTCATCACTGTTGGGACCCGTGTCAGCACAGTGAAAACGGCAAAGAACTTCCTCACATTATGGTGAAACTAGTTTCCTTCTTGTGGATACCCCGATAGGGTGTTGGGACCTGTTGGATGAGAGAACCATTGATTGTGACAAAGAAATAGCGTTTGTAGGAAAATGGACGCACTTTGAGACCATGATGTTAAGAGAAGTAAATCAGGCACCCAAGCATGGTGTCTCATATGAGAAACCCAGTATATAGATAAAGTGCAAAATAAAAGATAGACACTAGGGAAATGTGAGATGGATCTTTGTCATATAGGAAGGGAAACAAGAAATGGAGGGCGTGGGAGGGGGGAGAAATGAGATTTTATAAAAGGGGGGTTGTGCAGTGCTGTGTACATGGACTGAGTCCTTATGAAGAATGCGACTATCTTGTACTACAAACATGTGATATATACATAATATATATCTAACAAATTTTATATATATACATATATATATATATACAGAAAGGATCCAAGAGATATAGGGAGGGGCAGGGGGAGGAGGGGAATTAAGAAATGTCTTGTGCAAACACTGCTTCCTCATGATGAATGTCATCCCTATGTACTACAAATATGTACCAATAAAAAGAAAGCAAAAAGAAAGCAAAAAAAAAAGAAAGAAGAAAGAAAGAGAGAAGAAAGAAAGGAAGAAAGAGAGAGAGAAAGAAAGGAAGAAAGAAAGGAAAGAAGGAAGGAAGGAAGAAAGAAAGAAAGGAAGGAAGAGTCAGACAGACCCGATCCTGGGTATTTTTGGGAATGCTTAGGGCCCGAGATGGATTTGGGGGTTGGAAAGGGAGAGATGAGTTTATGGCCATTTTCATCTGAACAGAAAAGCACGCTGCTCTAACTCTCTCAAGGTCTGTACATGTCCCCAGCAGGAATCTCCAAGATGGGTGCTTTCCGGGGAGCCCTCCTACTATCAAGTGCATGGTGCTTGCTGTAAGCCTGCTTTGCAGAAGCCTGTGGTAAGGATTTTAGATGAAATCCTGTCGTCTTTCATTTAAGCTGTCTTTGATAGGTTATTGTCTCTGAGCAACAAATTAGTTCTTTAGCATCATCTCTTCGTGTGACAGCTGCTTTCTTTGAAACCATGACAACTGCTTAGGCCCCGGGTGCTTTATCCAAGTGCTATAGCTAAATGATTGTACTTTTGATTGCGAAAGGGCCCCACTCACTTAAAACCTCTACAGGTTGCATTTATAGTGGAGATCAGCAAAGGAAATTAATTATACCAAATCTATGCAGCCTGTCATTTGTCTATTGATTTCAATTGAAGTGTTCTATTTGTTAAAAATATTGTTATTTTCATCTTCAAGCTATTGGCTATGAAAGAAACAACAAGCTCCTCAGCCCCTTACAAGGCTCTCAGACTCAGCAAGCATCAGTCAGCAGTCACTGTTAGTAGCTGTTATCAGCCACAGTTGTAACTCTTCCCTATGAAAGAGATGCTCTTAAAAGAAATTCAAAGCCAGGTGTGGTAATCCCAGCACTCTGGGAAGTCGAGGCAGGAGGATCAAAAGTTAGAGCCCAGCCTGGGAAACTTAGAGACTTAGTAAGGCCCTATCTCAAAATAAAGGATAAAAAAGGGCTGGGAATGTAGCTCAGTGGGAAGGCCCTGGGTTCAAGCCTCAGTACTGCAAAAAACCAAAACACAACAAACAAAAACCCAAAACAAACAAAAAATAGAAATTTAAAATTTGTAAAACATTGCTGAATCATCTATAGAGGCCTGACTGTGGAAGCTGTTGGACCAGCTAGGACATTATTACATTAAGTCAGACCAAAGTGGCTTGTCCTAGGGTAGGCCAAGATGAAGTTTATTCATGAAAGATGCAGAGCTATTCAGTCATCCCAGGTAAGATGCTAAGACTAGATATATAAGCTAGATACATTTGAAATAAAAAATATAATAATTTCACACTCTCCCGAGTCTATTTCTTTAACATTAATTTCTTGTATGGTTGCTAAGGTATTTCGTTGTCTACCTAAAGCTAAATATGCCAAAATAAAAATGCTTACAGATGGCAGTCTTATGAAATTCCTGGGCTTTGCATTTGTACAGATACATTAGAATTGAACAATCACCACATATTCTGAGCCTTCCGAGCTCTGCACATGACATTCAGGCTTCCATTACAAGAACAATCTCATCTATAAAACGAAGTGTGCACAAAAAATAGTCCCTTGATTTCCCCAGGAATGTCAATATTCTTTAACTGCATCTGTGGGCACGACTTTACAATATGTGGGATACTGACAAGTTTCCAAGAGAATTTTTTCTTGTGAGAACTAGGAAATGGGGGCGTTCTCTATAATGCTCGGTTCTGTAGCCTGCAGTTTATGTGCGATGTGCACCAGCATGGAGGGCGAGTCCTGAAACCGTGAGCTGTCAGTGCGGACACGGCAGGAGGAAGAGCTGCCCTGCAGAGGATGTGACATACACCCGCGGGTTTCTAATTGGCCCATCAGACGTGGTAGGAGGAATGCAACTGGTAGAAATAAATTAAGGGAGGAACTTGCGGCTTCCTTATAGGTACAGACATTCTTGGTTTAATGGCCGAGTTCCACTCCTGAGCCTAGGTTGTTAAATGAGGAACCGTACATAGTATGTACATTACAACACAGTATTCACAACAGACATGGTCAAAGGAAACTCCAACTTGATGACTTTGCTTTTATTTGCGTAACTGTTACATGTGGTACTGTAATGTATAACAGAACAGAAAACCACAGTACTGTACTATACAGTACAATTAGCAAAAATTACAGTGCTGTACTGTAGAAGAAGCCACCAAAGATCGCAGCACGGCTCACGTTCCCACATCCGTAAGTCTGAATGCGGTTGGTACGTCCAAGCAGCGGGTCGCAAGTCCGAACAGTGCACTTTAGTAATAAATCTGAGCAATCATTAAACAAGCAGGTAGTTAAACGAGGAATATCTGTAATTACATTTATAACTAGAGAACAGTACATAGGTACCTATAAAAGTCCAAAAGCTGATCACTCCTTGTCTTGCATGGGTACAGGGAACACACCTGGAAACCATTTCTTTCAAGGCGTGGGCTGGTAATAAATTATCTCTAGCGGTGTGGAATCAGATGCAGTGATAAAAAGATGGCAAAGCCAAGCTGCTGGGTGTCACACAAAACGCCTCTTCTTACAGAACTCGCTTCAGCTCCTAGCTAATGGAGGATGCATCGGAATGGTGCGTGTTCATCTAATTCCATCGCAGCTTGACCATCATAGCTTCTCTGACAGTTGTTTACAAAGCATGTGTCTTTCCATAGTGTTACATCTGACATGAGATTAAATTATTTTCAGTTGATTTTGAGGCATTTATAAGCAAACTCACTGTGTAGCCATGATCTAACCTCCCCAACCACAAACAAATCTTTGAGCTGAATGAGGAGTTGGGGATTATTAGAGAAAGCTGGAATAGATAGAATAGATAGCTCTAGAAAATGGCAATATAATGATACAGGCAAAATAATACTAGCGATGTTCATAATTAAACATCAATCATTGCTATCATTATAAAAACTGCCAACGGGTTACCCCATCACTCAGTGTCAAACTCCAATTCTGTTAGTCTACGAGGGAGACAGTACTCCACTAATGAGTTAATATTCTCCTGTCTCAGTCAAGACCAAGATTTGTGAGCCAGACCAAGGTGAACATTAGCTGTTTCTTTTTCTGCTTCTCATCTTGGATCATTTGCATTATGAACGCTCTCTTTTGCTGAGAACCAGTTAGAAGTTTCCCCCAAGGCTGGCTGTCATTTCACTCAGCGAGGAAGGTGGCCCTCGTGTCCGGCCTGGACACCTGCCTGGGGCACTAACCTCGTTTGTCTCTGTTGTAGCCTACAAAGGAAAATACTTTCACCCTTTAAGTGAACAGGGGAGTCTGTGTTCAGTGAGGTCAGGGGGAGGTACCATAGCTTCACAGTAATCTTCTTTTCATTATTTTGAGTTTCTACAAGTGCTTTTGATATAGAGGAAAGAAACTTCCGCTGCTAGATGTCTGAAACGCTGAGTTCATGTTCTCTAAAACTGAGGAATGAATTCTAGGAACAATGGAGGTTAAGAGTAGGAAGAATTTATTGAGAGAAAGGAATCTTCTATCTGAGAGGGACAGAAGAGGGCCTGGAAATTGGGTTGCCCGCCAACCCCCTTCTCAAGGGTGTTTATTGAACAAAGCCGTGAGGTGAGGAGGGTTTAAGGTGAGACAGAACTATAATCAATCAATAAGATTGCAAGTATAGTCTCTTAGGTAATATTGATCCCATGGAAAATCATAGGATGGGTGTGAGGTGGGGCAAAACTATGGTCAACCAATAAGTATGCAATAAGTATAGTCACTAGGGTAATATTGATTAAATGGGGATCAAATGGGGAAGCAAGCCACGTAGCAAGTGTGCATGGGCAGACAAGACTTTCCTGGAAGGGGCGGGTTAAGGAGGTTTGTCCTCCACCCCAAGGTGACTGATGAGTGCTTAGAGTATCAATCACTGCTGTTCATCCCTAGGAGAAGTATGTGGGTGAGTAATTCCTCTTTTTCTTGAAGCCTGGCCTTCAGTGACTACACCTCCAGCCACAGTTGTCTTCTGCGTTGACCTCTCAAGGGTCCAGTGCTGCCTGACTGCCTACAATATTTCTACCTAACTTAGCCATCTATACTTCCTGTGGAATTTATTTATTTTGGTGGTAGAGGGACTAGGGATTTCTCTCTGATAAAGACTATCTTGTAAAGACAACTTGGCATATAGTTTTAAAATGCTGTCATGTATTATGTCACAGAGGATATTTTTGACTCCAGTATAAATTCTTTGAAGAAAGTGCCCAGTATGCATTACATTATTGCAGTCAGATGTATTGTGGTATCCTTCAGCACTCAGCAGAATTCTCGTGGTCCTGGGCAAGGGACATGGCTTCTCTATTTCTCAATTTCTTCATCAAAGGAGGAAGAGGCCAAATTGGCGTTCATGCAGGCTCCTGCAGCCTTGAAACTGGCAGACCGCAGTGTTCTACCGCCTACTCACTGGTGCTATAGGGAAAGGTGACTTCTAGGCAGGGAAAAGATAGGTTTTATTAAAGATAGGCTTTGTTAAGGATAGGCTTAGTTAAAGCCTATCTTATTAAAAGCAGCCTCTATAGGTAAAGCAATTAGAAAGACAAAGGAGAGAGAAACTAGACCCAAGAGGTGCTAGGTAACACAATTACCATAAGAATTTATCAAAAGAGTTAACAAAGCAAGGAGGAAGCCAGAAACTTATTAAAAGACCAGGGAAACCAGCCCCCTCACCACCTCTGTTAAAATGCAAAGGAGACAAGGGGCAGCCACCTAAGGACTCTTATTCAATATATAAAGGGTACACACTTACACATATGTACTTACACGCATATTCTCAGTTTAGCATCATTATACCGCTGCACCAGATACACACTTCCCCTTTACTTAGTGTCTAAGCTGTCCTTCTATGAAGCTCCCCCTACACTTACCCATCACAAAGGGGCAGGAAAGAATCAAAGGGCCAGAAAGAATGTAGATAGAGGTGCTCAGGTTAAGATCAAAAACAGCCAGAGAGCCAATCAGATGGTGACAACTTCCAGATGCCCACATGGGAGATGGGAGAAATCACTAGTCCTAAATGAAAAGCAACTGAGGACAAAAATCCATGGGTATTCACTTCTGATGCCCCCCTTCTTCCAGAGTTGCTATCCATTTTCTCTTTTTCCATCCTTTTCCAAATAAAACATCTTCCTTCATTTAAAACTCTGCCTCTTCAATTCATTACTGAAGCTGAGAGTTTATGATCCAGGTAATTGCGTGTTCCAGATGAGAAGCTGTGAGTACATCCCACCCCGCCACAACAGTGGCTCATCTGATTAATCAGGTTCAAGGAAAATACTTGATAAGTGCGCCAGTTAGGGACGTCAATGCTACTTGTATATAATTGCCACCTAACAGCCCTGTCTGCAATCTCTTTTGATTCTTTAATGTTTTTCTTTGTAGCAAAAAACATACTTTCTCTTTTAAATTATACTTTTCTACCTGGCTTCTTCTAACCATAAAAATTTATTGAGAGAGTTCTTTAAAGCTATACTGGGCCAGTGAGATGGCTCAGCGGTGTAAGCGCCTGCCTTGCAAGCGCAAGGGCCTGAGTTCGACTCCCGGTACCCACATACGAAAAAGGGGCCGGTGATATCGCTCAGCGGCACGGGTGCCTGTTGGCGCGCGAGGTCCTGAGGTCAAACCCCCGGTACCCACACACACACAAAAAAAGCTATACTATTTTTCAGATACTTCTGGAAAAGTGCAAATTCTCTATAGGCACTTGTTATGACTTGTATCTAGATGTTCCCCCAAAGCTTCATGTGCTCATAGGTGGGGCTTTTTGGAGGTGGCTGGATATAGGGTGTGTGATACTGGGATTGAGGGTGTGTGGATTGGCTTAGCATAGTTATAGGTGTGGATAATGGGAAGCCCCACCCTGGGTGTGGGTGGCACCCATCAGGTTTATAGCCTGGATGGAATATAAGGGGAAGAGAAGGAAGGTTTGCTGCTTCCTGCATGCCTTGCTGTGGACTGTTTCTCCGCTGCCATTTTCCTGTGCCACGCCATCCTGCCTTGGAGCCAGCTGACTATGGATTGAAACCTCTATAAACTGCGAGCTGAAATAAACCTTTCTTCGTTTAACTTGTAGATGTCAGGTATTTTGTCCCAGCAACAAGAAAAATAACTAAGGCAGCATTAATCCTTCACCCAATTACAGTTCAGTAGAATACAGTGGTCGGATCACAGGTAATAAATCTCTACCTGTGACCTCCCACTGGGGCTATGACTCTGGACTCCCTTCAGTCTGCCTACTTTTAATATGGACTTGTCTCTTTCAAACCATGATATCTGACAATCTTTAAAATCAATATACAAGAGATTACAACATAATATTCAATAAAGTATAACTATTTTAAACATCACAATAGGACACAATCCAATATGTAAATATATTCAGTGGGATGTTAGTATTCAGTAGCATATACAGCATTGAGGTATACTCTGAATTATTTCAGATACTAAAATTAAAAGGAGGTTTTGTTATGTTAAAAATCTGGTAGCATGAAAGTCTGGGTCATCAGTAAGTAGGCACCTGAATGTATAAGTGTGATTTGGAGAGGTGTTGATTGAAATTCCTGTATGAAAAAATACAAACTTGTTGTTTACACTTTCATCATAAGAGAATCCCTTTTGGGGACACTACTAGAGTTTTCAGTAAAATCCAAATTCCCTGGAAAGAAAGCATATCTTTCATATTTATTAACTAGTCCTGGAACTGATTCTTGGGGTTAGTTGACAACTAAAAGTAAGACTCTGAGAACAGCAATTTTAGCACCCCAGTCTCACATTCACTGAGGCCCCTGGAGCCCATCAGGACAGGAGGATCCATGCAGGCATCTTGGGTAGATGGCAAAGGGAAGGTTTGTGCCTGGTGGCCCATGGGAATGTGGTGCAGACTTGAGTTCTGTTGTATAGTTGCAATGGGAGGTCAGTCACAGAATTAGGTAGAACTCCACTGAGTGGGCAGGCAGGAAAATGGTATTAATAATCGAAGAGTGGCCTAGCATTGGCAGAGAACTCCCCAGGGGTTCACCGTATTATTTGATGTCATTTCAGGTTAGTACATCTCTGAGGACTTGGAAGTTTCTGGTGGTGTCTCTGCCTCAAGCCAAGTCTGGACATCTGTAAACCAATGAATCAGAAAGGTTAAAATAACTTAGGTTCCCATACCTGCCATCCACTCTGAACTTGTTCTTTTTGGATTTTGAGAGAGAGGAGAGTGTGTGCCTGGAGCTCCAACGACCGGGACTCTGCCCTCCTGAGGCATATAAGGGGCGCAGTGCAGTGTCTCCATGCCTCATGGAGAATTATGTGCAACATATCTAATTTAATAAGAATTAAAGAAGCCATCAACGTGGTTTCTGCCCCTTCTTAGTCCTCTGAGGACCGATAACAAGGGGGCGGGTGACCGAGCTTACCAGATACGACAAGATGGGGATCTTGATGACTGCACTTCCACAGAAAACCACTCCAGGATCTAACAGATCAATTTAATAGCTTAAAAACAATAACAAGGGGCTGGTGAGATGGCTCAGCGGCGTAAGCGCCTGCCTTGCAAGCGCGAGGGCCCGAGTTCGACTCCCGGATCCCACATACGAAAAAGGGGCCGGTGATATCGCTCAGCGGCACGGGTGCCTGTTGGTGCGCGAGGTCCTGAGGTCGACCCCCCGGTACCCACAAAAAAAAAATAACAAAACCCCTTCCATTTCTGCAGACCACCTGGCTCTGAATCCACACAAAACCTTAGACACTTCAACTCCTGTTTTTACTGCCAGGGTAGTCATAATAAGTAAATGGAGTAAAATTTGACTCTTAGATGTGCACGGTGCCTCGGGCTATCCAGCGTGAGTATCAGTTATAAATGTAGGCCCCAAAGATCTTCATCTACACTGAGAGTCCTCCCAGTCTTAACGCTCCTGAGATATAAGCCTGTTCGCTTTCTTTCTCATCAAAAAGGAAGAGAAAAAGATGACATGAAAGTAGAAAAGAGAATTTTAGGAATTGGAAGAGGGGTCAAAAAGAGGAGGAAAGGGTAGTGGGAGGATGGAACAAAGGAGGTTGGATATAATCAAAACTCCGTATGTGCATGTATGAAAATGCCTCAGTGAAACCCATTAATAGGTACAGTTAATATGTGTTACTAATTATAATAAAAATAGAAAAGAAGAGGTGAAAATATTTTGAATACTGCCAGATGATTTTTTTTTTTTCTTTTTGTTTTAAAGAGGGAAAGATTTATTTAGCTCACAGTTTGTGGAGGTTTCAGTCCATACTTGGCTGGCTCCAAGGCAGGGTGACACACAGCAGGGGCAACAGCTCATGGTGGCAGAAAACAGCAAAAGCAACAAGAGCAAAAGGGGAGGAGGAGGAGAGTTGCCAGATGATTTTTATATTTAGTGTCGAATTTCAATAAGACCTTTGCCATATTTATGTTTATTGTTTGTTGTCATTTACGAATGTTGGAACATGTAGAAATTTGAGTTTTGAGTCCATTGAAATGCTAACCTCTGTGAAAGTGCACAGAGCGAGTCCCTGGCTAATGCTGAGCCTTGCCGATCACTTGGCATTTGCATCTCGGTGCATCTCTGCGCATTTAGATCAGCTATTCATATTTATGAACTGGGTAATTCAAGAGTCATGAAGGGCATCCTACGAGACAAGAAGTCAAGAATCTAATGTAGATATTTCTTCATTAGAATGAGTTTGAGGTTTTTTTGTTTTATCATTTAACACATTAAACGCAGTTGTCCTAAAATTTTTGAGTTTTGTCCATATTACATCTGCGATCAAACATTATCTTATAATGATATCTCAACATTTTCATTAATTTGCATGCTCCCTAGTGCAGCGGTCTACTTCCCATTCAGATGAGAAATTACTCTATTAATTGAGCTGCTTTATGCTAGGAATGGCCCAGGATTATGAATTAGCAACATTTTTATTTTAACTACTTGCAGCCTAAGACTTAATTATGGAAATGACTTTCCTCTTCCTCCTGGTACTGTCTGGGAAAAGGACCTGGGCTTGACATCACGTCTCTTGATCTGGAAAGCAGGGCTTGTTCTCCCCTATTCTGTGCTGCCCAGGCTCTGGTACCCACAATGCCCAAAGAGAGGCTTGCATGGTGCAGTTCCATTCCAAGAGAGTCTGAAACAGAGGCTACCACACACTTCAACCTTAGTTTTGGTAGTTTCTGTAAGTTAATTGCTTAAGGAACACGCACTTGTAATTACTAGTCTCATTCGTTGAAGTAACGAATTCTTTAGAATAATAGTTTGCAGCTACATCAAATTTGAAAGAAAATCTTCGTGGATTTCTTCACCCACATCACAGCTGACTCCAAGGTTGTCCTAATTATGATACATGGAACATATGGGTCTAATGCCTGGAGACACATGCGAATGGACAGACACACAGATGCGCGCATATACGCGCAAGTACCCTCGAGCACACACAAAGGGAAGTCATCCCTATTTGTTACAGGATCATATTAATCGCACATTTCAACAGTTTAAATCACACAATAGTATTTTATGAAAATGTATAGAAAATGTGCTACAGATGTAATTCTCTTCCTTTTTGGTTGCATGGCTTTTCCTGGGGCTGCGTAGTCCACTTATCAAGCCCATTTCTTACCGATGAGTGTTCTTATTTCCAGCTTCTTCAATGTAAACAGTGCATCAACACCTCAAACATTTGTTATTCATAGGGATATAATTACTATGGGTTAGATGCCCAGAGTAGGATTTTGGGCTTGAAAAATTTGTGTGTTTTTAAGCAAACACCTGTTTCCACATTGCTTTTGAAAAGAGCTACAGAACTCCACATTTCCTTTACAAGGTATGAGAGTAACCTTTCCCAAAGTAAAGGTTTCCTATGGTCAGAGCCTTTTCATCAGCTCCCCTTTTTCTGGCCATAGCAAAACTGCCTTTGCTTGCTGCATGGATGAATTCTCATGACTGTCTGGGCATAGGACGGTGTAACACAAGATTCCTCTCTGGTGGGCAAAGCATGTTTATTTCATCTTGCTTTTGCTGGATCTCTTAAGCCCTCTTTCCTGTGAGCCTGGACTTGCCTGCTGTGCTTTCTCATCTGCTTGGCTCCATCCTGGCAAGTTAACCATTCTTCATCCCAAAGCACTGTTTTCAACTCCTTTGTCCAAATTTAATATTTGTTTGTGAATGCTACACTAGATTTTAGAAATGAGAAATAGTTTGTGGCTCTTGCCTCTGCCACTTGCTATCATCTCGCATTAAAGCTCTTGCAATTAAATTATCTTTTCTAAATAATGCTCACATTTTGAAAGCATATAAGAAAGAAAAAAGAAAAATCTGCTTGAATTTCCTACTAAGATGGTCTGATATTAGGAAGAACAGATTTAGCGTCGTCTGGATAGTTAGTGCCATCAATCTCTCTGAAATAACAGAAGCCTGGAATAAGTGATATGATCTGCATTGTTCAATTTATTCTGTGTGGGGAAAGTGAAGCCTGATATTAAAAACAAAACAAAATGCATCAAAGGAGCAAGAGTTGTAAAGGATTGAGCCAACAAATGAAAACACCGCTCAAAGCTCAGCTATCTCTTAGCCCTAGAATGGATGGGAACGGTTTCATGTGCACACACAAAATCTGTCTAAAGATAAGCCAGGAAGAAAGTGTGGCTGTCCCTGGAGGACAGGCTCAGGCAGGAGCATCCCAGACAGGAAGCAGCTTCTCCAAATCTCACCAAGTGCAGGAGGGGCGCCGAGAGTCAGGTGGTCCCTCTGGGAGTGGGGCGAGAAGGGGAGCTAAGGCCGGCCGAGAGAAGAAGCATGGAGAAACAGCAGCACATTCGCTTGCCCACTTGTTCCTTAATCATTCAATACGTATCTACTTCTGGCCTACTCTGTAGAAAGTTCTGCAAAGGGCTGGAAATACACTGGCAGGAGCAGAAGTGGGTGTCAGTGGGGGGTCCCAAAGTAAAAGTCACTAAGTTCACTTTTATGATTTGCGGGACATCCAATTGCCAGCTTATATACCATCACTAATTCTGTCCTTGTCCTCTCGTCTCTACTTAGGAAGCCCATTTCCTGATGTTTTTTGTTTGTTTGTCTTTGATTATTGCATGTCTCAATTTTGTAATTTCATTTGCTGTTTCTTCATTTCTTTTTGAAATTTTCTAATTTTTGTTTGTTCCGTGAGAATTCACAATTGCTTGTAAAAACATACTTTTAAGAGTTATGTTAAAATACTCAGATAATTCCAATCTCTGATTCATCTCTGTGTTGTTATCTAATAGATTTTTCTCATTCAGGTTGTGATAATCCTACTTCTTGGCATGAGTGATTTAGAATCATAGCCTGGACATTTTAGATATTGTATCAAGGAAACTCCGGGTCCTGCTTCTGCTATAGTGTGTGTGTGTGTGTGTGTGTGTACGTATGCATGCATGTGTGCATCCTGCTGGGTCTGCTGGTGCTGTCAGCCACAGAGGAGCGCTGACCACACTGCTGACCGTCTGCAAACAGGTGGGCAGACCCTCCCCTTCCTCCTGGCCCTTCCAGCACCTTCCAGGTAAAGATGAAGCTTTGACCATACTCAGCCCCCTGCCCAGACCCTGCTGACCCCAGGGGAGGAAGAGGGAAGTTGGGTGCCCACTAGTCCAGCCTCCTACCACCTGTGTCTGCCTCCTTGGTGCCACCCAAGGGTGGTGCAGCTCCCTCCTGAGCCCTGTTGATATGTGTGTGGGGCAAACAGACCGGAACCGGTTCCTGCCCTTCATCCTCTCTCTTGCTTTCAGGGGAGGTGCACAGGCAGGTGAGCAGCCCCACCGCACTCTGCTTCCTTCACAGTGGTTGCTGTTGGGTGAGGAGGAGGCTCAGCCCCACACTGGACCTGTGGGCATCACCCTGGTGAGGGATCAGGTGCCACTTGCTTGTGCAGCGATGGGACGGTGCTGGTGATCAGCCCAGCCCTGGGCTTTGCGGGGCTTTGGGGATAGAAGGTCTGTTTCTGCCTGGCCACCCTGGATGTGTGGGGCTGGACTTGTGTGTTCAATGAGCCTCTTGTAGAGGAGGTTTTCTTGTCGGGGCCATCCTCTCTCAGTTCCCCAGGAGGGAGCAGGGTGTGCACGCTGCTTTTCTTGGATCTGTATAGTCAGGTCTGTTAGCGGCCGCACTGGAGGCTTGTGCAGCTCCCTGTGTGGGATCCGTGAGGGTGAGGAGGGCCCGGGATTCACCTCCACGCGCGTCCCTAGCCCCAGCTCCCAGCGTGCTGTCCTCACGCATCTTTCAGGTGTTGGTACCTCAACTGCTTGTGCTGTGTCCAGGGGTTTTGGTTGGGGGACAGAAGATCTGGGAGGAACTTGGCTGCTACCTCTGTTAGGTCTGTTAAGTTCGATCTCCATTCGCAGGTGTCTCCCAGGGCAGTGCGGGGAGGGATCTCGGCGCTTCTTGCCACCAAACTGAGATGGAAGAAGACTCCGCTGTCTGCGCTCATCTCACAGCTTGCACCAGCTGGAGCCCATCTCTCCCTAACCGAGTCTCCAATCCTTGGTGTCTGGCTCCAGCCCACTTAGCATTGGTACAAAAGAGCATGTGACTATAGGCTGGGCTCGGGGTTTTCCTTTCTGGGACATAACCGGAAGTGAGGTCTCAAGTAGTACACAGCTGTGCTGTGTATATGTTTAATAATCATATTTCCGATTCATTTGTTTTCAATCCTCACACAAAATATAAATTTGGGTAATCTTGAACATTGCATTATGTTTTCTTATTTGCACCTCATATCACAAGGTAATAAGTAGAAAATGGTAAAAACAAAATCAAACAGAACATTTACACATGAGATCGGGGCCTCCTCTGGAAGGTGGGCCCTGCAGCCTGCAAGTTAGCCAGGGATCACTCCTCGCTCAGCCACAGCTGAAGCTTTGCATTCTGGGCTTCCCTGGAGTCTCTGTATAAAATCACGGTACAGCTCAGGGTGGTGGCTCACATCAGTAATTCCAGCTGAGGGAGGCTGAGGCAGGAGGATCACAATGAGTTTGAGGCCAGCCTGGGCTACATAGTGAGTTCAAGGGCAGTCTGGACTGCATAGCAAGACCTGGTGTCAAAAAACAAAAACAAACAAACCAAGAAACCAAAAACCCAAAAAAACAAGGTACAGAGATAAGTGTCCTGCGCCTCATTCCAAAGGGGAGAATCAAAGGGGAAGAGAAAAGTTAAAAACTTCGAATGGAAAATTGCTTTGAAATCGATGACCCCAGATCTACTTAACATCAAGCCAGGAAAAGATTGTGTATTACAGATGAATTTTGCAAATGACATTTCAAAGATAATCTTTTTAACCTAATTTAAGAGCATTCCATTGTGATTCACTACAAACTGCTTGTGAATAAAAATCTAATTACCGTAGCTAGACAAATTAAAATGTTTCTGGATGCCGCAATCTTTCCTTCCTTCCTTCCTGGGAATGAAAAAGAATGTCGTCTGATCTTCTAGAAAGCGGAGGCTGACCTGCACAACTCTGTTGGAGGCTTGAAAAAGTTTTCCTGTTCTTGTGAATTTCTGTTGAACTCTTATCTCGGGTCCTTGCCTCTGTAACAGCTATGGAAAAGTTCTAATGTTGAGGGTCTGAATATTTTCCTTACAGTAACTACACCTGCATTTTAACTGTGCTGCCATCAAGTGATGATAAAAAGATATATTTACTAGATCTGAACTGTTTACAGAATTGGATTGTAGAAATCATCATATGCTTCTGAGCCTTTTAGTAAGAAATTTATGTTTATTTTAAAATTTGAACTGTGGCCATATATGTTATATCTTTCACATATCAGAAGTCAGATAAGAAAGAAAACTGTCTCTCTTTTAAGTCTTTAAAGTCTGTATAAAAATCTAGCAGAACCCTCGTTGCTCTAGCCCACTTCCCACCTTATCTTCTCGGTGTGTGCCTCCTCCCCACCGGGACTGTATTTTTTCACTCCTTGCTGTTTGGCCCCCCGCTCATTGATTCTTTGCCCAAGTACTGTATTTTGCTCTGCTTGTCCTCAAGGTCCTTGCTATTTGCTTTGCTGAAGTTACTGGTTCATTTTCGGGGAACAACCATGAGGGAAGTGTCAAAACCCCGTTTGATTTACTACAAAGACGCGGAGGTTGCTGTCTTTCCGCCACCTTCGTACAGGAACGCTTCGTCTCATGTCTTACAGAGGTTCAGTCAGCTGCCTTAGTTGTTTTCGTGTTTACCCTTCAGACAAATTAGCAGATTAGCACTATGAAGACAACATGAAATCAGATTAAATTTTAAAATATCTAAAAAAGGAATGAGAAAACGTTTAGAAACTTCAAAGTGACCACGGCATAGTCTCTCCTTGGCGAAGCTTAACTTCCTGTGGGTATCACTTCTCTGGATGGTCACTGTCAGTGATTTTGCATTTTTATAGACATCCTCCCTCAATGCCCAAATACTTACGAAATCTTTTATTTTTCCTTAAACCAAGGCATCATCTTTACATGCCTTCTTCTGCAAGTTCATTTCTTACCACATTTTTTTGAAAAACTATGCTCACTGTTATAAATCTACTTCATATGTTCCAATTAAACTATTTGGTCAAAATGAATATGTGCATGGTAACAAACAAAATGTACAAACAGGCTTCTGACAAAAAACCACAGTGACACCAGGCTTCTTCCCCCGGCCTACTGTCATCCAGAGGCATTGCTCTCACCTCTTTATAATTTCAGCATTTTTCTGTCCAAAATTCATAATATTGTAAGTTTTAAAAGGGTGAATTTTAGCCAGGTGTGGTAGTACACATGTGTAATCCCAGCACTCTGGGATGCTAAGGCAGGAGGATTCAAGTTTGAGCACAGCCTGAACAACTTAGTGAGATCCTGTCTTTTAAATATTTAATTAATTAACTATGTTATTTTATTAGTGTGTGTCTGCAGTACATGCAATTTACAATCATCTTGGGGAGTGTGTACATGTACGTAATACAGCTTGGTTCTGTTTTAAAATCCCCTTCCTCTTTTCTCCTACTTCTCTCCCTCCTCCTCCAAATCCCCTTTCCCCATCTTCATTCTTGTTGATATGTGTTAATCTTATCTCTTGTTTATGACATATAATGTTTACATTTATTGAGGTGATTAGGTCCTGTACATGGCATATCTTTGTTCTGCTTATTTCCCCTTCCCATTCCCTTCTCTCACCCATGTTTTTTGGACTCCCTCCCATTTGCAAGAGAGCTGTCACCTTGTCTCCTTCTATCCATTCTTTGTTGTGCTCTTTGTACTTTGCCTTACTCAAATAAAGGTACTGTACAGTATTTAAGCTAGTGTCTCTGATTTACTTCACTCAACATTGTATTTTCCAAGTGTATCAATTTTCCTTTGAATGTCTCAAATTTGTCCCTCTTTACAGCTGAATAGTATTCTGTTAGGTATAAATACCACATTTTCTTTATCCAATCATTTGTTGATGTTTACATAAGCTGCTTCCAGAATGTAGCTATTAAGAATTGTGCTGCTGTAAACACTGGTATGCATGTATCACAATAATATAATGTCCATAGCTCTTTGGGGAAGATACCTACAAGGGAGATAGCTTGTTCATATAGAATTTCTGATTTTAGTTCTTTGAGGAATTTCCATAATAGTTGTACTAGTTTACATTCCCACCAACAGTGGAGAAGAGTTCCTTTTTCACTGCAGCCATGCCAGCATTTGTTATTGTTTGATTTCTTAATGATGGCCATTCTTTCTGGAATAAGATGGAATCTCAGCATTGTTTTAATTTGCATCTCTCAAGTGACCACTGATTTTGAACATTTTTTCATATATTTATTTGCCTTTTGTATTTCTTCCTCTGAGAAGTGTGTATTCATCTTAGATGCCCATTTTTGGAGTGGATCTTTAAATTTTGGGGGTCTGATGACATAATAATAGGATTATTAATATGTTTAATAATTAATGTTATGGGTGGGTGGAAGGGTGGAGGGGTATATCATAACAATAGGATTATTAATATGTTTAATTATTAATATGATTTATCATTAATATTAATATTATTGATATTAATATGATTAATTAATGGTAATAATAATTATTGTTAATAGGATGACATCCCAGTTGTTGATTCTTTGTATTATTTCCCGTGCGATTGGGGTTTTGTTCATGAAATCTTTGCTTATACCTTTGTCTTCAGGAGTTCTACCTATTCTCTCTTCCAGTAGATTCAGTGTTTCTGTTTTAATGTTTAGATCTTTGATCCATTTTGATTTAGTTTAGCGCCTGGCGATAGACATGGGTCTAGTTTTAGTCTTCAGCATGTGGGAAGCCAGTTTTTCTGGCACCATTTATTAAAGAGGGTATTGTTCTTCCAGTGACCTCCATGATCTTTTTGATGGTGTGCTGCATTCTATTAGCTAAAATCATATTGAGGGATTTTGCATCAGTATTCATTAAGGAGATTGGCTTGTAATTTTTTTCTTTAGTTGGGTCTTTACTCATCTTCGAAATCAAAGTGACACCGACTCCATAAATGAATTTGGAAACATTCTGTTCCTTTCAATTTCTTTGAAGAGCTTGAGCAATACAGGTAATATAACATACTTAAATGTTTTTTAGAATTCAGTAGTGAATCCATCAGGTCCTAGGCTTTTTGTAGTTGGTAGATTCTTTACTACTTTCTCAACTTCATTGCTTGTTATTGAATTGTTCAGTGTTTTTGTGTCTTTTTAAGTTAGCTTTGATAATTTGTATGAGTCTAGGAATTTGTTCATTTCTTCAAAATTTTCCACTTTATTGGAATACAATTTTTCGTAATCATTACTATCATTTGGGTTTCAATGGTATTGTTGTGATTTTGCCTTTTTCACTTCTAATTGCATTGATGTGAGTCTTTTCTCACTTTCTTTTGGTAAGTTTGGCTAAGGTTTATCTATTTTGTTTATTTTTTTGAAGAACCAGCTATTCAATTTGTTGTTTCTTTGTATTATATTTTTAGTTTAGATTTTGTTGATTTCTCCTCTAATCTTCATGATTTCCCTTCTTAATTTTGATTTGGGCCTGGACCTTTGTTATTTTTCAGTTATCTTAAGGTTCTTCACAAAGTTATTTGAGTTTGTTCTGTTTTCTTAACGTAAGCGTAGATTGAAATGAACTTCCCTCTTTTTATTTTATCACACAGTATCTGATCGTATATATGGGGTGATTGTGATTCTTTTGTGTTATGTTAAGCAGGCTTTGTGGACTAGTATGTGATCTGTTTTGGAAAAAGTACTATGTGCTGCAGAAAAGAATGTATATTATGTTGTCATAGGATGGGATACTCTGTGGATATCTACTAAGTTCAAATGTGCAAGGGTGTGGTTCAGCTCAGGTATTTCTTTATTAATTTTTTTTGGTTGATCTATCTCTTTGTGAAAGTAGGGTGTTGAGACTGTGGTTGTGTTAGTACTTGTTTGATATTTTTTGTTTAGCAGTGTTTGTTTTATAAAGATAGGTGCACCAGTATTTGGTGCTTATATGTTTATAAGCATTATCTCTTCTTGTTGGATTGTTCTTTTAACTAATATGTAGTGACCTTCTTTGTCTCTTCTAATCCGTTTTAGCTTTACCTTGAGATTAAATTTGCTACCTCTGCTTGTTTTCAGGGTCCTGGTGCATGAAATATTGTTTTTCAGGCTTTAATTTTTAGTCCATTGAATGATATTTCCATGAACTTTTGGTTCATTTCCTCTTGGAACTCGTCTATTTTCTTCATCTTTTCTACAAACTTTTCATAGAGTTCCACTACTTGGTGTTTGCTTTCCCCTCCAATTATGCCCCCTTGTTCTGCCTCAGGAGAGATGGGAGACCTTGCAAATTTTCTGTTGCCTTGCTTTCCCATGGTCCTGTATGTATGTATATGATTTTTTTGTTTTTTGTTCTTAAAAAAATTTTTTTAACTGTTTGTGACCCCCAGGAAATCCAGATATTGGCACAGAGTGAAAACCAGTTGTTACCCAATACTATGTTATCTTGGCTATAGTAGTAAATTCAGTGGCATCAGTGGCATAAAATGTCAACTAGATATTGACAAACCCTAGGAACTACTGTGAACATCCTTAACCAGCACTAGAAGACAATGATTTTAATGATGACAGTTAGACCACCCATATATTAGCCTATATAATTCAGACCACTAGTTTCTGCTAGATGTAGGCAACAGTGCTAGAGCTCAAAGATACCACTAGACTAACTACCTTTCCCTTCAGCACCACCCCCTCTGATAATTTTACCCTCCAAACCTGGCCTCCTTCAATGGAATATCAGCCCTGTGAACTTCCTAGTCTTATCCTGGTCCTCCCAAGGCATCCCAGGAGATCCCTATTTAGCTCTCCCCTCTCCAAGCCTATCTCCCATGTTTTTCTCTCATCCAGCTCTGTGGTAGGATAACCCTTCAGTCCCAAAGTGGAACTTTTCTCCTGGGTGTTGGTCTCTTCTTCAATCGGGTTGGTCTATTAATTGTCACCTCTGTTGCTGTGCCCTAGGGGACCCCAAGAGCAAGCCCTGGCGGTGTCAGCCAGGGGCAGGGTGCTCAGCTGGGTCAGTCCCTGGCTGGGCATGCTGAGATCCTGTCTTAAAATAAAAAGGCTCTGGGAATTCACCTCAGTGCCGAGGTCCTAGATTCAATCTTCAGTACAAAAGAAGTGAATTTTACTGTATATAAATTATACCACAATGAACCTAACATTAAAAAAATAAAATAAGAGGGAGAAATTCATTTCTTTTTTCTCTTCTATAGAAACGTAGGCACCTTTCCATAGTTGTGAGCTTTGCATATTCATCAACAGTGGGAGGCCCAGGAGAACCTGTTATTTCCTTCCTTCAAGCCAGCAGTTGTTGATTCCACTCAATCTGTGTTTGCACAAGTCAGAGTGACCACTGTGTATTCCCAGAGCATGGCTCCCAACCCAGTGCTTGTAAATGGTCATAATCAAGGGACTTGGGGAACTCTGGCTAATTTCTCTAGCAGAAGCAGCTCATCAGCCCCTGTGTTTTGCAGAGGTAATCATAGCTTTATGAGTACCAGTTCGTGAAAGTGGCTAGAAGGTCCAGGAAGGACCTTTGAGAGATGTTGTTAATTCCTTAAGTACTTGGTTTTCATTCATCAACTCTCCCATCTATCCTGTCCATCCACTCACCCACCCATCCACCCATCCATCTATTCACCCATCCATCCACCCACCCATCCTTCCATCCACCCATCATATATTTAATGAACGACTAGAAAGTGCCAGACATTCTGTTAGGAACCGAAGATATAATGGTAAATAAGTTTAGAAAGGATACTTTCCAACTTAGAGGGGGTATATCAGCAGATAGGAAATACAGTGTGATAGGTTTTTAATGGAAGAAGTCAACAATAGAATGGGAAAATGTGATTTGGGTGCTTCACCCAGACTCAGGCGAAGAGAATGCTTGTTGAAGTCACATAAACTGAGGATTGAAGGTCCTTAGCAATGAGTAAGGCAAGAAAATAGTCTATGCACAACACAGAAAGTTAGAAAATATATGAGTTGAAAAAGTGGAAGGGAAAATAATGATGGACAGCAGTGTCATCACGAATGGGGGGATGTTTGGGGGTTGATGTTGGTGGGGACAAGCTGAGAGATGAGGCCTCAGAGAGAAGACAAGATTAAACGGGGGATTTTTTCTCATTAGAGAGTTTGAACTTCATCCTGAGGACAAGAGTGTTTATTGGAGAAGAATATTTTATATTTTTAGGATAATCATTCTTACCTTGGGAAATTGGATGAGAAAAGGAATGAAACTGGAACTAAAAGAAGCTTAAGACATATTTAGAAGTAATGAAACTGGATTTTTAAAAAAATGATTTTAACATCATATGTTTCACTGTTTCAAACTGTATTCATCAATTGTGCAAATGTACCATGTTACGTATGTTACATATGTCACAAAATCTGCGATGAAATTTCAGTCTGTGTGATTGCAGAGCTGGCTCATTAGTTTCCCTGCGATGGTTAATGCTACTTAAAGATACTCAAGTGTGGGTGTCGTTCATTGCCTGGTGATTACTTACAGATAAGGCCAATGCCACAATTTATTAATTTTAGATCATGAGCAAAGACTGAAGAAATAAAGCTTAATTTTTCAGTGGTAGAAATATCCTCTGATTATCTGAATATCATTTAGAAGAGAATAAATTAAAAATCCCCATTCAGGAACAGTTTTCCTGAAAGCAATTTCTGAAGTGCTCATACTTTAATTGGAAGGCATGCTGCGAATAGAGTAGATGGGTGGCTGTATTTGGATAGAGCTTCACATTCTTCTCTTTGCATGAGCAAATGGCTATGTGATGCCATAGAAGCTGGAGTGTTTGATATTGCAAATATCATGTGGAAGGTACCAAAAAAATAAAAAGTTAATTGCATTATAGGTTTTTACTTTTCCAAGTGTAACAATTGAAATCGTGTCTTAAAAACATAACAACTGGGGACTCTTATAGTCCTATAGTCAGCTTATAGACTTGTAATTTAGAATGTGTTAGAATATATTGAATATTGTTTTAGATATTAGATAATATTAGAATAACTTAGTAACCAGTAGCTCAGTGCTTCTTCTTAAGCATGTCTTTGTGGTAGTTAGATATAGCAAACCAGTCATCTTGTAGGCCGGGGCCAGACGGCAAAACAGAAAGGGCTAGGCAAGAAATCAACTGTCTTAATGAGCTATGCTAGCTGATCAGACCAGGGGTTCTGGAGGAGCACATTCTGGACCAGCGGCAAGGCCTCCCGTCTCTTGGAAATGGCAGTCATGCAAACTGGAAACCTTCCACTTAGCAGATCTCTAACCTGCGCAGTCTGAGCCCTGGGGGCTCAAGGTAGCCGAGGTAAGAATAAAGCTACCAGGGAGCTCTTGTGGACCCAGCTCTCCCGAGGCTTTGTGAGGTTTTGACAGGGTGCTGACGCTGTAGCCACCCTCTGCCTGGCAGGTGCCCACATTCCTGACTCTCACAGAATGAGGTCATCTGGCTGTGTGGGGAAGAGAGATGCCAGCAGCAGCAAAGGGGCTGCTGGTGTGCTTCCTCCGTAGACGAGGCTGGTGTGGCAGCCACGGGGCTTGTTGCACTGGCGTGATGGGCTATTACCCGAGACGGATTGCCCCTACAGCAATTTGTCACAGGCGAGGGTTTGCATGAGTGCAGTGAAGAGGCATTTGCTGGGACCCCGGCGGCCACCTACTTGGCTGCTGTGATAATAGACTGTGGAGTCTGCTCCTTTTCTGATTGCTCCAGAGAGCACGGAAGGGGCAATTAAAAACCATCAATGCTCCACTGAGAATCTGAGATGATCAGATGCCTCCCCAAGGCTCTGACCGAGGCCTGACTCCTGGAGTTGTGGGGACAGTAGCTAAGTCCCGGCCAGATGGCTGCAGGTGTCAGTGCAGCACAAGCGCCCACCTGCCAGGTAACTTCTGCTCAGGTGAGGGAGCTGGCAGGTGGCGTGCAGTAGAACTCTGGTGAGGGAGAGGTGACATTTACATAGATTCTGGTGATTCTGAGATATCTGGACCTCCCAGCTGGAAGTCCCTGAGCTCTCCTGTCCCCCCTGTCCCCCCAAGGAACTATCTTTTCCTGCATAATTGCTTTCCAGTGACTGCCCCTCAGGTTTTTCCCAAACTGACTCTGACGCCCAGGACCGACCTCCCAAGCATCTTTATTTTCTCTGGACACTCAGGTGTGGTGTAGGAGGAGGAGAAGGCCAGCTCCAGGAGCAGAACCTGCCCGCCCAAGGAAGTTCTATACCAAAAGATAACCTGGCACTTACATAGAAGCGGATTCTAGAGGAGTAGTCAAAAAATGATGAAGTGACAAAATCAAGGGCCTGACTGATTGGCATGGGGCTGAAGATTTCATGCACTGGCTTGAGGGTCTGGGAATGTGTCCTAAGTGCTTGGCCAGCCACTGAAGCCTGTTCTGAGGAGGGCTGAGAGCTGATGAGGGGGAGTGTGACAACCTCCCTGGGTACTGTGGGGTGCGTTTCCCTGGGATCCCCTGGAGGCCTTGCTGATTCACAGATTTCCTCACAGTTTCTGCTCTGTAGGTCCAGGGTGAGGTCAGATAACTGTGATGTTGATGTGGCTGGCTGGGACCACCCTTCAGTGTTGTAGAAAGGGGAGTCGGAGGGATCAGGGATGTAGGGTGCTGGCGGGGGTGTACCTGAGTGCGGTCTGCTCTGCCACCTTCCACCGTATTCCTGGAATAGGGATATGCTAAGATGCAACTTGGAGCAGGCAGCAGCATCCTGCAGAAGCTGAGTCAGTGCCCACTATAGGCTGAGAAAACGCCAGGAGGGTTTTCAGGTACGGATTAGGAGACATGAGATTATAAGGTGGCTGATACCATCACCATCGCAGATGGCCACAGGGCAGCCTCTGTCCACTGCATCCATAGCAGAAGCTGACAGATCCTGAGACACTGAGGGGCTGCCTGCATTCCCAGGTGGAGATATTTTGGGTTTGGTACGTGGAAGGTGACTCCACCCTGTGGGGCATGCTGTGGTGAAGCAGGCAGGAAGATATGAGGTTCTGGAGTGGCCAGGGCAGAGAGAGCACCTCCGGGAAGACCTGGCATCACTGTAATCATGACACGTCAGAAGCAGACAACTTGCTCTTTCCTAACACCTTCTGACAGCTGGCAAGGCAGCACTGGGAGATCACCCATTTTCAACGTGTTTGTAAAATTTAACAAGAAATATTTTAGTGAAGTCACAAATTACTTCAGTTTATATTTATCCAGTTTTTCTCATCTTTCTTTGGTATCCCCAAAATAAAGCAAAAAGAATTTTTTCCAAATTAAAAACCAAGGATGACATAAAAGAGTAAGGTAAAAATAATTTTGGTTTTATTTGTTCTCAACACTTCTTTCACAGAAGAATGACAGTGTTTCTTAGTCATTTTATTTTCATTTAGCAGCCATGGAAAACATATTAAAAAATCTTTCTTTTTAATCATGCCAGGTCAAATGAATTTCTTGACAGATAGACAGTCCCTTAAAGTCTAATTTCTACTGTTGAATTAGTAAATAAGTGAGCACAATTTCTTTCACCGAATAAATTTCTGAGTTAAGTTATTTTAATATTTGCTCAACCTTTCCTAGTTATGCATCTTAATATTTGGACAGGTACAGTCCTTTCACTTGGTAATACTGGCTTTAGTTTTTACATAAGTACCCAAGAAATTTTTAGCTGTTTCAGTAGTTTCTGCTCATCTCTAGAGGTTTGAGAAGAACTCAAGGGGCGTTATAAAACTGATCTGAAAGGGAAGCCAGATCGTGTTCGTGCTTGTGTTTGTTATGTGTTTAATAAAAGCGAACTTGGTTCTTCTTAGTTCTTTTTTTTTCCCCCATTGCCCTCCTTTCCCTTCAACCCTTTTCCCCCTCTTTATTTACAAAAGCTTTGTTTCCATTTTTTCCTTGTAAGCAAGATATATCATGTACAGGTACAAACTCCTTATGATGAATGTTATCACTGTGTATATCTAAAATGTACCAATAAAATAAAAAGTTAAAAAAATAAAAGTGAACTTGGAATGTCAGAGTTACTTCCTGCTGTCTGTGTGGTGACCGAGGGTAATGGGAGGTTCACCCGCTGAGGGTACGAGGTACTTGTAGCCAGCAAAAGTTGTGGAGTTGCAAAGGCTCTGGAGAGCAGGGATGACATCTGTACGTAGTTCACTTCTTGAGTAATTGAAACATTCCTTTTTTAAAGATAAAAATTGCAAAATATCTGCTCCATGATCACACAACATGTACTGTATAGAAGTAAAAATGTGAAAGATCCCTCATTCCTTCTTATTCCTTCACTCCGAAGAAGTTTGTTGTTGGTTCTTCTACATTTTGTTCCTCTCACACAGACATAACTATATAGATGCCTAAACATTTATAGTCACATGTAAAATGTGAAAAGGCTACACACAGTGTTCCAAAGCTATTCTTCTATCTGAATATATCCACTGCTATTCTTCTCTTCTTCCTTGTGAGCACTGACTTAGTGGTGGGTCACCTCAGTAATCTTCAGTGTACCTACTATAAAACTTACTCTTTTCATCAAATGGATTTTGGTACACCTAGAACAAACATTGTGATTAACTTATACAATGTAATGTGAACAGCCATTACATAACCATAGTTTTCTCACTATTATAGAATACAGCAGGGAGCCTCACTTTATATGGATCCACTAATGTTGATGTATTTCTGCGTGGTAGATTCTAAAGGAAGAGGAGTCTATCTGGATCATTTCTATCACTACACAACTCACTTGGCTTATACCAGAAAACTTCACAGCCCTTTTTGTAATGGATTCTTCCAGATGAAGTTGAGGGACATTTTATCAATTCCTGTGCAGTCCTGGACTGCAGTGAGGTTCTGATGGAAATCAGACTGAGGTCACAAGTTGGTTGACAATGGAAGAATCCTCATAGTCGTTACAATCTGGTCTTTGTTGTTGTTTGTCGCCTCATTATAAGGTGTGTCTACCTACCTTGTATAGACAAAGAACCATCTGTTACATCTTTGAGGAGTTCCAGGAAAATCTTTTCTTTTTAATACGAATTTTAGTTGGACTGCCTTCACTTCCACAAATTTTTAGTAGTTTCCTCTCCATGTCTTAATGACCCTTCCATGTATAGAAAGGGATGGTTTTGTTCTCCTTTCCAATATTTTTAGTTTATTCATGTTCTACCCACATGTATTCCACTAATGGCCATGGGTCTGTTTTCTTGATTTCTCTTTGTCCAGATGGTGTTTTCAGCAGCCTTTAGCCAGTAGAAATGTTTCAGAAAGTTTTTGTATTTCTATTTGTTCCAAAAGTACTTACATCGTGAATAAAAGTTCCTCAGGTACTTGACAGATGCTGAGTCGTCTATGCATGAACACGTGGCAGCTACGTGGGCAACCGTCCATTTCCCCTCATGGTTGCTGGCTTCTTCACATGTTATGTCTCTACCCAGGCAAGCACAGACTGAAAATGTATTTTCCTATTGTGTCTATATTTTCAGCACTATAGGTATAATATTGAAAACTGTATTCTCTCAACATTTTTGAAGGCTTCTCTGTAAGGTTAGTTTTCCATCCTGAAATTCCTATCGCTTTTTATTTGTCAATTTTATTAGTCATTTGCTTTTGTATCCTACTTTTTAAACTTAATATTGAGAATACTTCTTCAGATCCTTAAGGAACAAAATCGTATTCCATCTTATTAAACTACTGCTTAAGAATTCCCAACAAAAATTATATTAGTTTGCAATTTTCACCATAATAAACAGATCTTTGATAAATATCCTTAATGATACATCATATTTTCCCCTTAGGTTTAACTGCTGAAATTGTGATTACATCAAAGAGCAGTAATTACATGGATTTTGCATATTTTGAATTTGACTTCCAGAAACTGACTTTGTTTTGTTTCCCAGTAATTTATGAGCTTTTATTTCCCTATTTGTCCTTGACAAATTTGGTCCTTTTGTTTCCTGGCCAATGTGATGAGTACAAATTTGTGTTAGGTTGTTTTGCTGTGTGATGACACACAAACAGTGTTTGGTAGAATGGCTGTGAGGGACAGCCTTGTCTCATTTCAATGGGAATGTCCCCAGGGTCTGCCCATGTACCACAATGTTATTTCTTGTTCTTAGATGTTAAGAAATATAATTGGTCTTTAAAAATTAAAAATGGGAATTTGTTTTCACTACAATTTTTTTTACCTTACTCATTATGTTGTCATTATTGATGTAAAAATTGGATTAAATTTTTTGTTATTCTTAGACCATTGTTGGAGTATTGTAATAAGCCTAATTTATTGTAATCAATCAGTACTCGCCAAAATGGTTGAATGAATCACTCTTTTATATAATACTCTATTTATTTCTATGTTATTTAGGATTTGTATCACTATTTTTTATTTTATTTTATTTTATTTTATTTTATTTTATTATTATTTTTTTTTTTGTGGGTACCGGGGGGTCGACCTCAGGACCTCGTGCGCCAACAGGCACCCGTGCCCCTGAGCGATATCACCGGCCCCTTTTTTCGTATGTGGGATCCGGGAGTCGAACTCGGGCCCTCGCGCTTGCAAGGCAGGCGCTTACGCCGCTGAGCCATCTCACCGGCCCTTTTTTTTTTATTTTAAAGAGAAGAAAAAACAAAACAAATCAAAAGAAGAACAAATTTTCAAAGCAACATAATAGGAGGGTAACAATGGTTAATACATTACGTATTACTATCTTTAAGTTAGTTATTCAGGATACCAGACATTAGCATTCAATTGTCCAAACATTATTGGCACAAACCTTACTCTTCAATGAACTAAGTAAAATTGGTAGTGTATCTATCTTAACCATCTTATATATATATATACATTTTTTTTTTCCTTTCCCTTCTTTCTTTTCCCTATTCCAGTCTCTCTTTCCTTTTGACCAGTTTCTTTTTGATTCACCATGTCTATTGTACATTTTGGATCTTATTTACTCTTTCAGTTTCTCATACTAGAGAGACAATACTATGCTTACACATGTGCTTCTGGTTTATTTCACTTATGAGTATTTTCTCGAGTTGCATCCATTTACCTATAAAAGTCTCCAGTTTATCCTTCTTTATGGCTGAATAGTACTCCATTGTATAAAAATACCACATCTTTCTTATCCATTCCTCAGTTGATGGGCATTTGGGTTGTTTCCAAGATCTGGCTATTACGAATTGTGCTGCTATAAACACGGGTGCACATATATCGCTGTGGTACGATGTTTTTAATTCTTCTGGGAAGATGCCCAGAAGGGGAGTAGCTGGGTCAAATGGGACCTCCAACCCTAGTTTTTTGAGGAATCTCCACACTGACTTCCACAGTGGCTGTACCAGTCGACACTCCCACCAACAGTGAAGAAGGGTTCCTTTTTCCCCACAGCCCCTCCAGCATTTGTTATTAGTTGATTTCTTTATAGTAGCCATTCTTTCTGGGGTGAGATGGTATCTCAGTGTTGTTTTAATTTGCATCTCTCAAATGACTAGTGATGTTGCACATTTTTTTGTATATTTATTTGCCATTAGTATTTCTTCATCTGAGAAATGTGTATTCATCTCAGATGTCCATTTTTGGAGTGGGTCTTTAAATTTGGGAGGTTTGATTTTTTTGAGTTCCTTATATGTTCTCGATAGTAATCCTTTGTCTGAGGAACAGCTGGCAAACATTTTTTCCCACGTTGTGGGTTGTCTCTTCACTCTGTTGGTGGTTTCTCTTGCTGTGCAAAAGCTTTTTAATAAGATGAGATCCCAGTTATTGATTCTTTGGGATAGTTCCCGTGCGGTTGAGATTTTATTCATAAAGTCTTTGCCTACACCAATGTTTCCAAGGGTTTTACCTATCCTATCTTCCAGCAGATTTAATGTTTCTGTTTTAATATTTAGATCTCTGATCCAGTTTGAATTTAGTTTAGTGCATGGTGAAAGATATGGGTCTAGTTTTAATCTTTGGCATGTGTAGAGCCAGTTTTTCCAGCACCATTTATGAAAGAGGCTATCTTTCTTCCAGGGAATGTGTTTGGCACCTTTGTCAAAGATAAGGTGGCTTAGTATGTCTGGGGTTGTTTCAGCATCTTCTAATCTGTTCCATTGATCTTCAGGTCTGTTTTTTTTGCCAGTACCACACTGTTTTTATCACAGGAGCTTTATAGTATAATTTCAAGTCAGGGATTGTGATACCCCTGCCTTGCCTTTGTTGCCCAGAATTGCCTTTGCTATTCTAGGTCTCTTCTGATTCCAAATGAATTTTAGGATTGTTTTCTCTAATTCTGTGAGATATGCTGTTGGAATTTTGATTGGAATTGCATTAAATCTGTATAACAATTTTGGAAGTATGGCCATTTTCACTATATTGGTTCTTCCTATCCAGGAGCAAGGGATATCTTTCCATTTTCTGATATCCTCTTCAATCTCCTTTTTCAGAGTACTGTAGTTTTCAGTATAGAGGTCTTTTACATCCTTTGTGAGGTTGATTCCTAGGTATTTCATTTTTTTGGATGTTATTGTGAAAGGTATTGTTTCCCTAATTTCTCTTTCAGTAAGTTTGTTATTTGTGTACAGGAAGGCTATTGACTTTTGAGTATTGACTTTGTATCCAGCTACACTACTGAATTTGCTTATTAAATCTAGCAGTTTTTTAGTGGAGTTTTTGGGGTCTTCTGTGTAGAGTATCATGTCATCTGCAAATAATGATAATTTAACTTCTTCCTTTCCAATCATTATTCCCTTTATTTCTTTCTCTTGTCTAATTGCTCTGGCTATAGTTTCCAGAACTATGTTGAATAAGAGTGGGGACAGTGGACATCCTTGTCTTGTTCCTGATTTTAGAGGGAAGGCTTTCAGTTTTTGGCCATTTAGTATAATATTGGCTGTTGGTTTGTCATAGATAGCTTTTACCAGATTGAGATAAAGACCCTCTATTCCAATTTTCTGTAGGGTTTTTATCATGAAAAGGTGCTGGACTTTGTCAAAAGCTTTTTCTGCATCTATTGAGATGATCATGTGATTTTTGTCTTTGGTTCTGTTAATATGCTGTATTACATTTATTGATTTACGTATGTTGAACCATCCCTGCATCCCTGGGATGAATCCAACTTGGTCATGGTGTATAATCTTCTTGATGATTTGTTGGATTCTGTTTGCCAGTATCTTATTAAGGATTTTTGCATCTATGTTCATTAGGGAGATTGGCCTGTAGTTCTCTTTCTTAATTGGGTCCTTCTCTGGTTTTGGTATCAGGGTAATGCTTGCTTCCAGGAATGAATTTGGGAGTATTGCTTCCCTTTCAATTTCATTGAAAAGTTTGAGAAGTAGTGGCATTAGGTCTTCTCTAAATTTCTTGTAGAATTCGGCAGTGAATCCATCAGGGCCTGGGCTTTTCTTTGTTGGGAGGTTTTTAATTACATCTTCAATTTCATTGGTTGATATTGGTTTATTTAGCATTTTTAAATCTTCTTGATTCAGCTTTGGTAATTCATACGAATCTAGGAATCTGTCCATTTCTTCTGCATTTTCCATCTTAGTAGAATATAAATTTTCAAAATAGGTATAGATGATCTTCTGGATTTCTGCAGGGTCCGTCGTGATATCACCCTTTTCATTTTCAATTGCATGGATTTGAGTCTTTTCTTTTCTTTTTTTAATAAGGTTGGATAAGGGTTTGTCAATCTTATTTATTCTTTCAAAGAACCAACTTTTTGCTTCATTGATTCTTTGTATTGTTTTTTTAGTCTCCAATATGTTAATTTCTGCTCTGATCTTTACAATTTCCTTCCTTGTACGGGCTTTTGGCTTAACCTGCTCTTCTTTTTCTAGAAGCTCGAGGTTCACCCTTAAGTTGTTTATTTGCGCTTGCTCTGTTTTCCTGATATAAGTATTTAATGCTATAAATTTCCCTCTTAGGACTGCTTTCATTGTATCCCATAAGTTCCGGTATGTTGTACTGTCATTATCATTCAGTTGTAGAAAGTGTCTAATTTCTTCTTTAATTTCATCTGTGACCCATTGGTTGTTCAGGAGGGTGCTGTTTAATTTCCATGTGTTTAGGAAGTTTTTGTGATTTCTTTTGCCATTGATTTCCAATTTCATTGCACTATGGTCTGATAATATGCATGGGATAATTTCAATTCCTTTGCATTTACTTAAGCAGGTTTTATGAGCTAGTATGTGGTCTATTTTGGAGAACGTCCCATGTGCAGCTGAGAAAAATGTGTATTCTGATGTTGTAGGATGGAACACTCTGTAGACATCGACTAAGTCCATTTGTTCAAAAGTTTGGTTCAGTTCTACTATTTCATTATTGATTTTCTGTCCAGTTGATCTGTCTTTTTGTGACAGTGGAGTATTGAGATCTCCCAATATAATTGTATTAGTGCTTATTTGATTTTTCATGTCCTTTAGTACTTGTTTTATATAGCTGGGTGCATTGGTATTTGACGCATATATATTTATGATCGTTATCTCTTCTTCTTGGATTGTTCCCTTTACAAGGATGTAATGACCGTCTTTATCTCTCTGAATCCTTCTTGGCTTGAAGTTCACTTTGTCTGCAAAAAGAATAGCTACCCCTGCTTTTTTCTGGGTTCCTGTGGCATGGAGTATTGTCTTCCATCCTTTGACTTTCAGTCTATGAATTTCTTTCTGAATTAAATGTGTTTCTTGTATACAGCATATTGTTGGGTCTTGCTTCTTGATCCATTTTGCCAGTCTGTGCCTTTTGATTGGTGAATTGAGACCGTTAACATTGATGGTTAAAACTGATATGTATTGACTTATACTTGTCATGATATTTTCCTGTTGTTGGTTCCCACTCTTTGTTTTTCCCCTTTCCTGCTATTTAATTATCTGCCCTGCCTGGTGGATTCCTTCTGTTGGGGTTCCTATCCCTTTCTAGAATGTCCTTCAGAACATTTTGGAGTGCTGGTTTGGTGGTCCTAAATTTTCTCAGATGTTCTTTGTCATGAAAGTATTTTATTTCTCCATCCATTTTGAAAGATAGTTTTGCAGGGTACATCAATCTGGGTTGAAAATTATTTTCCTTTAGAGCTTGAAATACATCATTCCAAGCTCTTCTTGAATTGAGGGTTTGTGCTGAAAAGTCAGCTGTGATTCGGATGGGTTTTCCTTTATAGGTGATTTGTCTCTTCTCCCTAACAGCTTTTAAGATTCTGCCCTTCTGTTGAATTTCTGGGATCTTGACTATAATATGTCTGGCTGAAGTTTTTTTTTGATCATGTCTAGTTGGTGTTCTAAAAGCTTCACTTATAGGGGCATCAAATTCCTTTTCTCTTCCAGGAAAGTTCTCCCTGATTATGTCTTTGAACAAGGTTTTAATGTCATTGATGCTATCTCCTGCTTTTTCATTTATTCCAATTAATCTTAAGTTGTTTATCTTTGAGTCATCTAGCAGCTGCTGAATTGATTTTTCATGGTCCCTTGCTGTTTTTAAGAATTCTTCCTTTTCATGATCACTAATTGCAAGCCTGTCTTCTATATCTGAGATCCTGTCCTCGCATTGGCTTAATCTGCTACAAATACTTTCAATGGAATTTTTGTTCTCTTGGATATCTGCTTGAATCTGCCTTATGGATTCCATTTCTTTCCTATGCTGAGCATTCATGGTTTCTATAGTTTTCTTAAGCTCATCTATTTTTTTGTCTGTATCAGCTATAGTGTCCTTAAGCATGGTCTTCAATGTGGACATTATCTCTGCAGTTATCTGTGAGATTATTTCTGTTTTAATTTTTTCCAGAGCCTCATTCAGTTGCTTTGTTGTTACCACTTCAGATAGGCCAGGTGGGTGGCTTTCGGATTGTCCCACCTCATTGCCCGCTAGGTTTGCCTTTGGTGAATTGGATGTGTGGGGTTGCATCTTGTTTAAGTGTCGTCTCATTTTTTCTTTCTTTAATTCCTGGGGTGATGTTTGCAAATTACCTATGGTAGGTTACTTTATTGCTAGTGTTTAAGATCTTTAGAAGATGACTACTTCTCTGCAGTATCTTCCAAGTGGAGCTTCCTTTTGGGTTTTGAGCTTTCTGCCAGATCCTACCTCTTCAATTCGTTAGGTATGCGAAGTTGCTACCTGTTTGGCCCAGTCCTTGATTCTTTGGTACTGTGCCACTGTATTTTCTGTGTCCCTTAGTCAATATCAATCACGAAATATCAGGAAGGAAAGATGTTTAGAACAATTATTTCACATTTGGCTATAATGTTAACTAAAGCATCAAACACAGCCTAGAAAATGACAGACTGAGCTAACCAGTTATTTACCACTTTTAGCTGTATAGAGTTGCGGTTATATAACAAAATCTAAAACACACCAGAAAATTTATATGCAGTATACAAGTCCTATGTATGTCAATTTTTCCCTGAGGAGTTTAAATTTAAAATGAGTTAAGGAGGAAATAGAGTGTTGGGAGAATAGGAAGGAATTAGATGTAAGGTTAGAGGACCAAGAGGGATCCCACTAAAATTGGGACACTGGTGCAGAGGACTGGTGGTAAAAAGAGAAGGAAGGGATAAAAGGAAGAACAGATCACAAGCACAATCACAAAGAAGTTAGAGGCGCTGTTTACACTCATATAAAAACCAGAGAGAATAATGAAGGCAAGAGCAAATACACATACAGAACCAAAAACGAAGATAAAAACAATAAAACAGACAAAACAAAAATAAAACCCCACCAAAACAAACAAACAAACAAACAAACAAACAAAAAAAACCCCTTCGCTAGAACAAAAAACAAATGAGTGAGAAAAAAAATAAATAAATAAAAAGAATCAGTTCCAGGTGTTGACTCTGCTGTAGGCAGGCACCGTGTGGTGACAGAGTCCTGTTCCGTGCAAGTCCGTCCCAGTAAGCCAGGAGCGCCCTCTGGCGGGCGGTGAGCAGAGGCGCGTACTTTCAGGCAGAGACCAGTCTAGCTCGCCTGCCGCTCTCAGCGCCCTTTCACTATCCCTGGGCCCGAGAGGCGCAGTGCGCTGTCCGGAGCACGGGTTCCCTGCACTGGTTTCCCCCAGCTCTGATTTTCACCACGCCCCCCCACAATGGCGCCGGGCCAGTCGCTCTCTGGCGCGGGACAGGTGGGGCTGAGAGACCAGTCTCGTTCGCCTGCTGACCTCAGCACACTTTCGTGGCCTGAGAGGCCCCACGCTGCCCTGTCCGGAGCACGAGTGTCCAGCGCTGTTTTTCTTTCGTGCTGCTCTGTGTTTCGCCACACCCCCCACCATGGCGCCCGGCCGGTCGCTCTCTGGCGCGGGGCAGCTGTGGCTGAGAGACACTCACCGCCAGCCAGCGCAGTTCTCCGCCACTCCCCCGCCTCGCCGCTGTCTCAGGATCCTCCGTGGGGGCTCCCTGGGCGCCAGCTGTGACCGTGTGTCCGTAGAATTGAGCTTCTGTCGCGCTGCGATTCCTGGGATGGTAGAAGGTGTGCGCGCACGGTCTGCTCCTTCTTCTTTGTTGTAAATCACCCTTCACTGGTGCCGGGGGTCCCAGATTGCACTTCAGAACTTTTCTGGGTTCCGGGGAGGCATCTCCCTCCCCTCCTGTGCTTTCCCGGTCGCTATATTCCCGTGTTCCAACGGTAACTTTTAGAGAGAGTTTTGCCACCTGCTTCTTACTCATCCGCCATCTTTTTCCTCCTTGTATCACTATTATGTGGAGAGAATGGACTACACATTTCAAGGCTGTCTTTTTTGGGTCTTGGTAGCAGAACAACACTCCGATTTAGACACTGCTATTGTGATCCTATTTTACTGTGAAGAACCTGTGGATAAAGCCTAAGGCACTTTTTCCAGGTCTCTGAGATCCACAGGGCCTGAGCCGGTATCGAACCCAAGCAGTTGGAGTTTGGACTCCGGGTGTTCATCTGCTGCATTGTCCAAGCTGTGCCGAGTTCAGAGTGCAGCAAGGATGCACCACTCAGACACGGCTGCGAGATGTTCACATTGGCGCACAAAATGTGACCAAGTATTCGTAGCGTTTCAAAGCTTTTTTTTTTTTTGTGTGGGTACCGGGGGGTCGACCTCAGGACCTCTTGCGCCAACAGGCACCCATGCCGCTGAGCGCTGTCACCGGCCCCTTTTTCGTATGTGGGATCCGGGAGTCGAACTCGGGCCGTCGTGCCTGCAAGGCAGGCGCTTATGCTGCTGAGCCATCTCACCGGCCCCAAAGCTTTTTATTTTAAAGTGACTTGGGTCACTTAAAGGACACTGTTCTATGTGTCAACATCCCATGAATTCTTTCTCTTATTTTCCTTCAAGTGCTTGACATTATGCCATGATAGAAACTTAATTTTTTCCCTGTGATTTCTACCTGTGTTTTCCTTTGTCACTGACAAGAGAAGTGTATGCATCTAACACATCTTCAAACGTATCCAGTACCTTCTTTATGTGATGTATACATTGCATAATATTTATGAATAATAACTGTACAACATCCTCAACTAGTTTTATAGAAAGTCATATTTGGAGACAACATTACCCTCACCTGGGACTGATGCCCTGGCTGGGTGCAGGCAGGTGTCCACCAATCCCTGCTCTGCTGATTCAGGAGTGGAAGCAGTCGTTTGCTTGGTCATACCTGGGTTGCCTCTTTTTTCCCTGGAAGCTGCCATTTTTCTCTCACTACTCTCACATTGTTTCCAAAGGCGAGTCTTGAAAAGTGCAGCTTAATTGCTCTGAGCAGCATCTTCAGTGTGAAAATCTGTATTCCTCTCTAGATTTGCTGGGCACATCTCATCGTTTATTTGGCAATTTCTTCACCTCTATTGTCAATTTTAAGGACTACATTTAGTTAGCTGTAGAAAGATATATTTCTATTTTTTATTGCTTTTTAACTTTGATATTACCCTTTTTCTTTACATACATCATAATCCTTGACGACCTGCTTCCACTGGAGTGATTATAGTACTCCGGACGCTCTGATCTACAGCAGCGTCAGTATCTCAAATGCACTATACATTTTTTCTTTTTACTCAAACTCAAGTAGAGACTTGGTGAGCCAGGGTCGGTGAATGCTTTTGGTCTCTGTTTTCCATCCCCATGTGTGGTAATATCTCCTTTAGGGCGTTTCCTTGTAGCATCTCCCCATTCAGGCTCTGAATTTATTTCAAATTTCCCCTATGTGACTTACTAAAAGGAATCATTTTTGAACCCTAATTCATTTACCTTTCATACTCTGAATTTATTAAGATTTTGACAACTTGAGGTTCCTTTTCTAGCAAGTTATTTCAGAGCTCAGTGCCCAGCTACCAAACTTACCTGCGAAAGCTATCCCTGTTCATGTGCGACACATGCGTCATCCTCTTTCTGACTAATCTTTCCTCCCAATATTTCCCAGATTTTAGACATCTGAGTTCAGCATCGAGTGAGCATAGAAAGATGGAGGTTAGTGGGTGGACGCTGTGGCCACAGGGAGATCTGTTTTGTAAAGTTTTACTTGGGTCTGAACAGGAGGGAATGACTGTCCATGTTTCTAGTTTACTCTACGTGTTTCTTTCCATGAGGAGACAGTGGAATTTATGATAACTCCACTAACTCCACGTTCTTTTTCAGGTTGTTTCAGCTTTTTGAGGGTGTTCATGAAATGTTTAGGTTTATCTTTGTTTATTTTCATTTCCTTCAAGGTTCTGATATTAACATGACTACCAGCCTCCATTTCTGATGCTGTTGAAAGTTTCACATTTTGCAGCAATTTGGGAGAGACTATTAGAGGCTGCAAGTGAAATACATGTTCTTTAATATTTTAGAAATATTAGCTTTTTGCTAAAAGCACCATCTTGAATGTCAAGCTTAATCATGTTGCTTATTCATCTCAGTTATTATACTAGAATTTGTTCTAAAATAAAGACGCTCCAGGGGCTGCTATTATCTATGGCTTGTTAAAACCTCTGAAGGAGAGACCGAAGGGACAGATTGATGGAACAGATGCAGGCAAATTGAGGAGAGAGAAGCTAAATGTTCAGGCCTCCAAATCCCTTAGAGTTATCGAGGTTTGGTGCTGATGAAATGGCTGTTTTGGAATTATTATTAATAAGCTACTTCTGTTTAAATTGAAAGAATGACCACAAATTTAAATACTGGACTATAATGATAAACTTTGTAATAATGGTAGGACAAAGAAGTAATTTTTTAAATTCTACTGAAAATTTTATGTTTCCTAGGAATGTGTCCTCATCCCTATAGGACTAAAACTAAGATTACAGAATAAAGGTTTCTGGGGAACTTGTAATAATATTAACATTTGTGAAATTAGTTTGTCTCAGGGTGCATCCAGCAAGACCACTGGTCTTGGAAAGTGGCATAAATGTCATTCTTTGAGGGGAGACACTGGCCAAAGGAGTGGTAAAATTGTTTAAACTAGATTGACATGAGTCACATAACAAACCGTACCATTCCGGCCCTGTCTCCTGAGGAAAACTCCTATACAATAAGTTACAAAATGCTCTTCTTCTGCATCTTTGTTCTCATGTCCTTAAGTTACAAATAACTGCAGAGGTCTCAGTTGGTTGTTGTTTCCCTGAATATCTAATGGGAAGTAGCCCCTCTGATTTCTCGGTGATTGAATTAAATCTCATCTTGGAGTAGTCTTTCTCAGCCTCTGCAGAGCCATGGTTGCACACTCTAACAATATTATTACTTGCATAATTAATAATAGAAATATGTTTATTGGAGGCATGAGCCAAGTAGCACGCCCAGGTAGTGGTAGCACTAAGACCAGACTGCCAGCCTCCACTCCCACAGTACCCACACAGCTGAACCTGGAGGTGGGGTGGACACCGGAGCACTTGCTGGCCATGAATCAGTAACTACTGCTAAGTTTCAGGTTTTGGGTGCGGGAAAAGTAAATGAGCTTAGTGGTATTTTCACAGGTAGTGGCTTTGATTTCTTATAATGACTATACCATAGCATTCACCTTTGATCTACTCATATTTGTTCAGAAAATTTCTTAACAACTCTTCGTTACATATTTGTAGAATCTCGTGTTAACCATCTCATATTACATATGGGGAAATAAGATTTAGGGCAAACTCGACTATTTAAATCAGATATTAGAATGACTTCATAAAATTGTCTTAAAGATTCATAGAAGTAGGCTTTGTATGTAAAGATTAAAAACTAACACTTATGAATTCTATCATTAATATTTCTATAAATAAATTTGCCCACAGTTATAATATGATTTTTAAAGGTTTTAAGACAGAACCTTATGATTTCATAATTTGTACTCTTTTTACCAAAGTATGGTATTTTATGAATCCTCCTAAATATATAATTTGGAAGTTTCTTGCATACTGGTTGAATTGGACATAAGAACATATCTCTTGGTGAACTAAATATCCAATATTATAACAGACTCATAACATATTTCACCAAGTAGAAAATTATTGTTCAACCAACATTATACCAATACTATTCTCATTAGGATATGAATATTTAGACCTTATTGCCATTGAATTTGTTATTGAGATTAGAATTTAAACCACAAACATAGAACTGAAAACAGTGTAACAGGTCCGGGGACGGCACAGCTGGCGAGAGGAGTCTGAGTTCGGCTCCTCCCTTCCTCCACCGACCCAGGACGGCGAAGCCGGTGAGAGAAGTCAGATCCACCCCTCCCTCCCTCCACTGGCGGGACTCAGGGCCTGGAGACCCGCGGGAACACCAGCGACACAGTAGGACCCTGGTTAGGTTGAACACAATGGACAGGCGGAACCAGAGGCATGGAAACGTCTCATGCAGCAGTAACAATAGGAGGCAACAGGTGGTGAGTTAGGAGAACCAGTGTTGTGCTTAGGGACAAGGACAGGAGGAATAGAAGTGGGTGGGTAGGGCTGCCCCCTTCTCTTTTCTTGTGTTTTCTCTTTTCTTTTTCTTTTCTAAATGACTGGGGAGAACTCCAGCCTCAGAAAACTAATCTCATCCCCCAAATCCAGAGACAAAGATCAGACCCAAACATAGCAAAAATCCTCCTGCAATCTTGGCCAGACTATACATTTCTGGGATCCGACTTGGACCTGCCACAGAACCATAGACACTAGGAGGGATTTCACTACTTTCATTTTTCTGTCTGATTGGTTTCCCTCTTGGTATTCGGTTGGATTAGTGTTCTGTTTTCTTTTGTTTTGTTTTTCATTTTGTTTGTTTCTTTTTTGTTTGTTTGTTTTCCCTTTCATTTCTCTTTTTATCTCTGCTCTGTTTTGTCCTGTTTTGTTTTTCTTTCTGTATGTTGTTTTTTTTTTTTGTGTGTGTGTGAGGATATTTGTGTTTACTGGTTTTATTTATTTGTTTACTTTTTCTTTTTTTCTTTCTTCTTTCTTTTCCTTTTTCTTTTCTTCATTCTTTTCTCTCTCATTCACAATTTAGATCTCTAATCTTTTTGTTTTATTCTACTCATCCTCTTCCTCCCCTTAGTCAACTATCTTGCTTGAATTTATGATTCTTTCACATGAGTAAACATTGTCTCTTCTCTTTGGGGTTCACTTCAAAATTCATAGGCCTTCTCCTCCAATCCTTCCCTCCTGTGTCCTACAATTACCCAAATTCTGGATGATCCTCCTGTGCCCTCCAACCTTGTTCCTACTATATTTAACATCATTCATCTCTCCATCCTACCCCCATCCTCGACACCCTCCCAACACACACAACAGGGTAAAATCACTCTACTAAGTGGAAAATCATCGCATACAAGTTCCGAGTATAAGTTGGGTTATATCATATTTCTGTAACCCTTCCTCCTGCAGTTACAGGTATCAGGCTAATAGTTACCACAGTTTGTCAGTAGCAAGGCTGTGCTTGAGTCTACTGCTATTGCCAACTGAACTACTTTAACCAGGATGTCATACATGCTGTAACCACTTTTTCCCCCCTGGATGACAATACTGAGATTGTAAGGGGTCATAACTATCATCATAGTCCAGTACTAAAGGAATGGCCCTTAAGTCAAATAGCAACGTTTTAGTCTTTTTTTTTTTTTTTTTTGTGGGTACCGGGGGTCGACCTCAGGACCTCACATGCCAGCAGGCGCCCGTGCCGCTGAGCGATATCACTGGCTCTCTTTTCATATGTGGGTTCCAGGAGTCGAACTCGGGCCCTCGTGCTTGCCAGGCAGGCGCTTATGCCGCTGAGCCATCTCACTGGCTCTGTTTTAGTCTTAATATATTGGGAAGGTAGGTTCTTGGGATAAACATAAAGACCAAGAAACACCTACATCTAGAAGACATCTGGAGGAACAGACACCTAGGAAAGCCTTGACACCAGTGATAAGGTTATCTAATATAAGAAATCTACAAGCATCAACACAGAAAACAAAATAAAATAGAAAATAGAAAATGACAAGATGAAGAAACAAAATAAAATCCCAAATGCCCAGCCCACCCAGGACAAGTCCAGAGCACAAAGAGATAGAGGAAATTGGAAGCCAACAAATGGAATGCTCTGAAATGACAGCAGCAGAAGTGAAAAAACAAATGGAAGAGGCCATAGGGAAAAAAATCTCTAAGGTGCAAAAAGAAATGACTACCAGAATGAAAGACATTAAAACAGACACAGATAAATAAATAGAGGAACTCAGGAAAGTGATGGAAACCATGAATGCCAAACATAGACAAGAAATGGAATCAGAGAAACAGATCCAAACAGAAATGCAGGAGATTAAAAACTCCATTGAAAGTATACACAGCAGACTGAATGAAGGCAAGCATAGAATATCAGATCTAGAAGACAGGAATGTGACTAGTGGCCAAGAAAAGAAAGATATTTTAAAAATAGCAAGATACCATGAAAAATCAATCCAACAGCCACAGGATGAAGCAAAGAAGTACAACATAAGATTGATTGGAATCCATGAGAAAGCTAGAGATAGAGCAAAAGCCATTAAAAAACTCTTCACAGAAATAATAATGGCAGAAAACTTCCCAAACATGGATAAAGAATTTGACATACAAATAAACGAAGCATATAGAACTCCAAATAGCCATGACAAAAATAAATCTACACCAAGGAATATAATAAGATTCCAGAAATTCAGCACAAGAGCAAAATACTAAAAGCAGCTAGAGAAAAGAAACATATCACCTATAAAGGAAAGCCCATCAGAATCATAGCAGACTTCTCAACACAAACCCTCAAATCAAGGAGAGCTTGGAGTGAGGCATTTCAAGCCCTAAAGGAAAACGATCTTCAACCCAGATTGATGTACCACACAAAACTATTTCTCAAAATTGATGAAGAAATAAGATACTTCCATGACAAAGAACAACTGAAGAAATTTATGACCACCAATCCAGCTCTACAGAATGCTCTGAAGGACATATTAGAAAGAGATAATGAAGACCACAAACACATGAACACTAATAGAAAGAAGCCACCAGGCAGGGCAAGCAATAAACAGAGGAGAAAGACAGGGAACAAACAACAAGAAAACAACATGAAAAAGAAAAGCCAATACATATCAGTTATAACCATCAATGTAAATGGTCTCAACCCACCAATCAAAAAAAATCAACAAAAACAGAAACAAAAAAAACAGACTAGCAGAATGGATTAAGAAGCAAGATCCAACAATATGCTGCATTCAAGAAACACATTTAACCCAAAAAGAAATTCATAGGCTAAAAGTCAAAGGACAGAAAACAATTCCCCGTGCCACAGGAACCCAGGAAAAAGCAGGGGTAGCTATTCTATTTGCAGACAATGCAAACTTTAAGCCAAAACTGATCAGAAGAGACAAGGAAGGTCACTACATACTCGTTAAGGGAAAACTCCAAGAAGAAGAGGTAACAATCATAAATATTTATGCACCAAACACAGGTTCACCCAACTACATAAAACAAATATTAACAGTCACAAAAAAACAAATAAGCACTAACACAATTATAGTGGGGGACCTTAATACCCTGCTTTCATACATAGATAGATCAACTAGACAAAATACCAACAAAGAAATATTAGAATTAAACCAAGTCTGTGAACAAATGGACTTGGTAGATGTCTACAGAGTGTTCCTTCCCAGAACATCAGAATACACATTCTTTTCAGCTGCACGTGGGATGTTCTCCAAAATAGACCATATATTAGCTGACAAAACATGTTTAAGTAAATGTAGAGGTATTGAAATCATCCCATGCATACTATCTGACCATAGCACGATGAAACTGAAAATCAGTGACAAAGGAAATCACAAAAACTACATAAACACATGGAAATTAACACCCTTCTGAACAAACAATGGGTCACAGAGGAAATTAAAGATAAAATTAATCAGTATATACAATTAAATGATAATGCTGATACCAAAACTTATGGGATGCAATGAAAGCGGTCCCACGAGGGAAATTTATAGCAATGAACTCACACATCAGGAAAACAGAATGAGCTCAAATAAAAAACAGAATGTTGAACCTCAAACTACTAGAAAAAGAAGAAAAATCAAAACCAAAGTTCATACGAAGGAGGAAATGATAAAGATAAGAGCAGAAATTAATGAAATAGAGACTAAGAAAATAATACAAAGAATCAATGAATTGAAAAGCTGGCTCTTTGAAAGAATAAATAAAATTGATAAACCATTAATCAACTTCATCAAAAAAGGAAAGAAAAAACACAAATTCATGCAATTAGGAATAAAAAGGGGGAAATCACAATGGATCCTGTGGAAATCTAGAAGATCATCAATACCTACTTCAAAAACCTATACTCTAATAAGATGGAAAACACAGAAGAAATGGACAGATTCCTAGACATGATTGAATTGCCAAAACTAAATCAAGAAGGTATAAAAATTCTAAAAAACCTGATGTTAGCCAATGAAATTGAAAATGTAATTAAAAATTTACCAACAAAGAAAAGCCCAGGCCCTGATGGATTCACTGCTGAATTGTATAAGAAATTTAGAGAAGAACTAATGCCACTAATGCTGAAACTGTTTAAAGAAATTGAAAGGGAAGCAGTACTTCCAAAATCATTCCTGGAAGCAAGTATTACCCTGATTCCAAAACCAGAGAAGAATGCAACCAAAAAAGCAAACTACAGGCCAATCTCCCTAATGAACATAGAGGCAAAAATCCTTAGGATACTGGCAAACAGAATGCAACAAATCATCAAGAAGATTATACATCATGACCAAGTAGGATTCATCCCAGGGATGCTGGGATGGCTCAAGATACACAAATCAATAAATGTAATACACTGTATTAACAGAACCAAAGACAAAAATCACAGGATTATCTCAATACATGAAGAAAAAGCAATTGACAAAGTCCAAAACCCATTTATGATAAAAAAAAAAACCTACAGAAAATTGGAATAGATAGTCTTTACCTCAATCTTTTTTTTTTTTTTTTTTTTTTTGTGGGTACCAGGGGTCGACCTCATGACCTCACGCACCAGCAGGTGCCCGTGCCTCTGAGCCTCATAAGCCCTTTTTTTGTATGTGGGTTCTGGGAGTCAAACTTAGGCTCTCATGCTTGCCGGCAGGCGCTTATGCTGCTGAGCCATCTCACCGGCCCTACCTCAATCTTGTAAAAACCATCTATGACAAACCAACAGCTAACATCATATTAAATGATCAAAAACTGAAAGCTTTCACTCTAAAATTAGGAACAAGTCAAGGATGTCCACCATCACCACTCTTATTCAATATAGTTCTGGAAACATTAGCCAGAGCAATTAGACAAGAGAAAAAAATAAAAGGAATAAAGATAGGAAAAGAAGAAGTTAAATTATCGTTATTTGCAGATGACATGATACCGTACATGGAAGACCCCAAAAACTCCACCAAAAGAATTCTTGATTTAATAACCTAATTCAGTCACATAGCTGGATACAAAGTCAACACTCAAAAATCAATAGCATTCCTGTACACAAGGAACAAACTCACAGAGAGAGAAATTAGGGAAAGCACACCCTTCACAGTAGCATCTAAAAAAATGAAATACTTACAAATCAATCTAACAAGGGATGTAAAAGATTACAAATCTTTCTAACAAGGGACTGTACAGTGAAAATTACAGTATCCTAAAAAGAGAGGTCGAAGAAGATATCAGAAAATGGAAAGGTATCCCTTGCTCTTGGATAAGAAGAACAAACATATTGAAAATGGCCATACTCCCAAAACTGCTATACAGATTTAATGCAATCCCAATCAGAATAGCATTAGCATATCTCACAGATCTAGAGAAAACATTCCTAAAATTTATTTGGAACAAAAAGAGACCTAGAATAGCAAAAGCAATTCTGAGCAACAAAGGCAAGTCAGGGGGCATCACAATCCCAGACCTGAAATTATACTACAAAGCTACTGTGATAAAATCAGCATGGTATTGGCAAAAAAACAGGCCTAAGGATCGGTAGAACAGAATAGAATATGCAGAGGAAACCCTGAACACACTCAGCCACCTTATCTTTGACAAAAGAGCCAAATATGTTCACTGGAAGAAAGAGAGTCTCTTTAATAAATGGTGCTGGAAAAACTGGCTTTCCACATGCCGAGACTGAAACTAGACCCATGTCTATCACCATACACTAAACTAAAGTCAAAATGGATCAAAGATCTAAATATTAAAATAGAAACACTAAATTTACTGGAAGAGAAAATAGGTAGAAAACTTGAAGACATAGGGGTAGGCAGAGACTTCATGAACAAAACCCAGAGTGCAAGGGAAATATTACAAAGAGTCAACAAATGGGATCTCACCTTGTTAAAAAGCTTTTGCACAACAAAAGAAATCATCAACAGAGTGAAAAGAAAACCCACAGTGGGAAAAAATTATAGCCAGTTGTCCTTCAGATAAAGGACTTACATCTAGAACATATAAAGAATTGAAAAAAATCAGATCCCCCAAATTCAAAGACCCAATCCAAAAATGGGCATCTGAGACCCATATGCACTTCTCAGATGAAGAAATACAAATGGCAAATAAATAAATGAAAAAATGTTCAACATCATTGGTCATTCGAGAGATGCAAATTAAAACAACACTGAGATTCCATCTCACACCAGAAATAATGGCTATCATCAAAAAATCAGCTGATAAGAAATGGTGGATGGGCTGTGGGGAAAAAGGAACCCTTCTCCACTGTTTGTAGGAGTGTAGGCTGGTGGAACCACTGTGGAAATCAGTGCGGAGATTCCTTAAAAAACTAGGATTAGAGGTCCTATTCGACTCAGCTGTTTCCTTTCTGAGTATCTTCCCAGAAGAATTAAAAACATCATACCACAGCAATATATGTGTACCCATGTTTATAGCAGCACAATTTGTAATAGCCAGATCTTGGAAACAACCCAAATGCCCATCAACTGAGGAATGGATACAAAAGATGTGGTATTTTTATACAATGGAGTACTACTCAGTCATAAAGAAGGATAAACTGGAGACTTTTATAGGTAAGTGGATGCAATTTGAGACAATACTCATAAGTGAAATAAATCAGACTCACATGTGTAAATATCATGTCTCCCTAGTGTGAGAAGCTGAAAGAGTAAATAAGATCCAATAGATATTGTGAATTTGGAAGAAACTGTTGAAAAGAAAAGCCAAACTGTGATTGGGGGAAAGGGGAAAGGAAAGAAGGGAAAAAATACATATTTATACACAAGATAGTTATACAGATAGTTTCTCTTAGTTCATTGAAAAGAAAGGTTTGTGCTAATATTGTTTGGACAAGATATATCATGCCTATATCTTGTACTCTGAATAACTACTATGAAGACAACAATATGGAATGAATTAATTATTGTAACTCTCCTACTAACCCATTTTGAAACTGTTTTATTGTTATTTTTATTTTTTCTCTTTAAAATAATAAAACAGTATAACAAGGGATAATAATGAAAGAATTAATTGTTAAAGGTATGATAGCATATAAAGAGGTAAATTTTTCGAAGACACAGGCATATGTAAGGATTTTAACCACAACTGACCCAAAAATTGACCCAAGAATCAACAAATGGAATTATATCAAATTACGAACCTTCTGTACTTCACAGAACCAAAAAAACAAAAACAAAAACAAAAACAAAACAAAACAAAACAAAACCCCAAAAACAAAAACTGAACCAAAAAAACAAAAAACAAAACAAAACAAAAACCCAGAGTGATGAGACATCTTGCAGAATGAGAAAATTTTTCCCAGCTACACCTTGGACAAAGTACCAAACCCAATTACAGGCAATGAAGTTGAAGCAGTAATGAAAAACCTACTGTGGTGAATTAAATAATGGTCAATTTAAGTGGGGATCCCCAGGTGTACTGAAGCAGCACAGTTCTGGCACAGAGGACCCACCTGAGGATTGTTGCTAAGGCATAAAAGGAGAACCAGAGGGGAAGATTGCATGCTGCTGATTTCCCAGGAGAAGCTTGCCGTGGCTGGTTTTCAGAATAGAAATTCATTCCTGGAAGCTACCATCACCCTGATTCCAAAATCAGACAAGGTTCTAACCAAAAAAGAGAACTATAGACTAATCCCTTTAATTAATATAGATGCAAAAATCCTCAACAAGATACTGGCAAACAGAATGCAATGAATCATGAAACAGATCATGAATGATGATCAAGTAGGATTCATCCCAGGGATGCAAGGATGTTTCAACATATGCAAATCAATAGGACAAAATCACATGATCATCTCAGTAGATGCAGAAAAAGACAATAAAACCCAAAATGCTTTCACGATAAAAACCCTGAGGAAAATAGGTGTAGAAACATCTTATCTCAATCTAGGAAAAGCCATTTACAACAAACCTACTGCCAACATCATATTAAATGGGGAAAAACTGAAATCCTTCCCTCTAAAGTCAGGAGCAAGACAAGGATATCCTCTATTACCACTTCCGATCAACATAGTACTCAAAATATTAACAAGAACAATTAGGCAAGAAAAAGCAATGAAAGGGGTATGTATAGGAAAGGAAGAAATCAAATTATCTTTATTTGCAGATGACAAGATCATAAACATAGAAGGCCTAAAAATCCAGAAGACTATAGAATAAATAACCAAATTCAGTAATGTAGCAGAATACAAAATCAACACACAAAAATCAATAGTGTTCCTATACACTAATAATGAACCCACCGAGAAAGAAATTGGGAAAAATACGATTAGCGATAACACCAAGAAAAATTAAGTACCTAGGAATTAAACTAACTAATTAAGTGAAATACCTCTACGATGAAAACTACAGTAATCTGAAAAAAGAAACTGAAGAGGACATCAGAAAATGGAGAGATCCCCTGTTCCTGAATAGGCAGAACCAATATCAAAATGGCAATGCTTCCCAAATTGATACACAGATTTAACACAATCTCAAACAAAATACCAACAGCCTTCCCCACAGAACTGGAGAAAAGAATTTTAAAATTCATATGGAACCATAATAACCCAGAATTGCAAAAACAATCCTGGGTAAAAAGAGAAAAGTGAGAGGTATTACAATCCCAGACTTAAAGCCACATTACCAAGTTACTGTGATAAAGACGGCATGGTACTGGCAGAAAAACAGACATGGGGATGAATGGAAGACAACAGAGGATGCAGAAAGAACTGCAAGCACATTCAACTATTTGATCATTGACAAAGAGGCCAAAAATATGCACTGGAGGAAGGATAGCCTCTTCAATAAATGGTGCTGGGAAAACTGGCTACCCACATGCTGAAGATTGAATCTATACCAATATCTGTCACCATGTACTAAACTAAAGTAAAAATGGATCAAAGAACTAAATGTTAAAACAGAAACACAACCTGCTGGGAGACAAAATAGGTAAAACTTTCAAAGTCATAGATGTAGGCAAGGACTTTCTGAACAGAACCTCAGTTGCACAGGAAATAGTACTGATAATGAACAAATGGGTCTTATCAAATTAAAAAGCTTCTGCACAGTAAAACAACCAACACAATGAAAAGAAAACTTACAGAAAGGGAAAAAATTTTTCCAGCTATTCCTCAGACAGAGGACTAACACCTAGAATATAAAAAGAACTAAAAAAAAGTTGGACCCCCAAAATAAAAGACCCAGTCAAAAAATGGTCAACTGAAATGAATTGATGCTTCACAAAATAAGAAGCACACAGGACCAATAAATTCTTGAAGAGATGTTCAACACCGCTGGCCATTAAAGAAACGCAAACTGAAACAACACTGAGGTTCCATCTTACTCCAGAAAGAATGGCCATCATCAAGAAATCAAATAATAGATAATGGAGAGGCTGTAGGGTAAAAGGAACATTTCTGCACTGTGGGAATGTAGACTAGAACAAGCACTATGGAAATCAGTATGAAATTCCTCAAAAAACTGAAATTAGAAACTCCATTTGACCCATCTACTCCCCTTCTAGGTCTCTTCCTGAAAGAGTTAAAGACATCACACATTACAGTGATACATGATTACCTGTGTTTATAGCAGCAAAATTCTTAATAGTTAAATATATGGAACCAACCCATATATTCATCAGGAGATGAATGGGTAAAAAAAATGTGGTATTTACACACAATGGAGTACTACTGTGCCATAAAGAAGGATAAACATGAGCCATTTTTAGGAGAATGGTTGCATCTTGAGACCACAATGTTAAGTGAAGTAAATTAGACACACAAGATTAAATATCACATGGCTTTTCTTATATGAGAAATCCAAAGTATGAATAAAGAACAAAAAAAAGATAGATAATAAGAAATAAGGAGGTAGATCTTTCTCCAAGGGGAAGGGGAACAAGAGATAAAGGGAGGGGAAAGGAAAGGGGATTAAAAAAGGAATTAGATTTGTTATATACATGTACCAACTCCACACTGTGTATTGCAAGCATGCACACAAAAAGGCAAGGTGATCAAGAGATGGTTGGAGAGGAGAGTGAGGGAAGGGAAAGGGCATTAGAAAAAGGAATTAAGATGATTCATGTACATGTACCAAGTCCCTACAAGGAATGTCAATTTTACATACAGCAAGCATGTACTAATATAAGCAAAAAGAAAAAAATACTGGACAACCACAAAAGAAAGAACTAAAAAAAAAAATTAGACCTTCCAAAATAAAAGATGCAATCCAAAAATGGGCAACTGATATGAGTAGACTCATCTCAAAAGATGAAATACGAATGGCTAATAAATATAGGAAAAATTGTTCAACTTCGCTGGCCACTAGAGAAATGAAAATTTAAGCAACACAGATTTTATCTTACTCTAGAAAGAATGGCTATCATCAAGAAATCAAATTATAACAAATACTGGTGAGGATGTGGTGAGAAAGGAACCCTCTAACATTGTGAGTGGGAATATAAACGATTATAATCACTTTGGAAATCGGTATGGAGATTTCTTAAAAAACTAAAATAAGAAATTCCATTTGACCAAGTTATTCCCCTGATAGGTATCATCTCAAAAGATTTGAAACATTATATTACAGCGATACATGCTCACACGTGTTTATAGCAGCACAATTCATAATAGCTAAATCTTGGAAGCAGCCTATATATCCATCAGCAGGTAAATGGATAAAGAAAATGTGGTATCTGTATAAAATGGAGTACTACTCAGCTATAAAGAAGGGTAAATTGAGACATTTGTAGGAAAATGGATGTATCTTGAAAACAACGTTAAGTGAAATAAACGAGACACATAAGTTTAAATACCATATAGTTTCTCTCATGAGAAGTCCAAAGTACAAATAAAATGAAGGAAACAGGGAGATAGATATTTTGCAAATGGGAAGGGGACCAAGAGACTAAGGCAGGGAAGGGGGATGGGAAGGGACATAAAAAGATTTAAGATGTGTCATGTACATATACCAACTACCCGTAATGAATGCAATCATGTGTTATAAACAGGAACTAAAAAAAAATGGGGTGGAGGGGGTCTAGAGAGGGAGGGAGTGAGGAGAATGGGAAGGGGAATAAAAAGAATTAAAATATATTAAATACATGTACCTGTAAACTTCAGGACTACAGACATGTACTAATAAAAGAATACGAAACTGTCATAAGTACATAGTCATACAGCAAAACAACAGACGGGAGCAAATTTCCTAAACCAGACAGCCAGCCATGAAGTTCTTCATCGGACCTCTTGCTAGAAACCGAGTTCGTGGTAATCCTTGTACTCATGATTCTTTACATCCTTTGAGCCCTTCAAGAAATAAAGTTATGACCTACGCATCCAATCTGGGCAGCTGGAGATTTTGTTCGCAGATGACAAAAACACAAGGTGAGCAATGGTTTGCAGGTATGAAGTGGTGCGTGTTCATGCGACTATCCAACTACGAATCATGCCCCGCCTTAGAGTGACAACAGCCGGACTCACATATATGGAAGAACTAGAAGGCAGGTGCCTCCAGAGCATGGTGACCTGCGCTGTCTCCTCCAAAGGTACCATCTCTTCCAAAGGTGCCATCCCTCCCCTGGCAGAGCCCGTCCTGGGGCAGGCGGCACACCCTGCTCCTTCTCTGCATGCAACTATGTTTCTGCCTTGCGTACTTGTCACAAATAGAGAAGCTCTGCAGCTCTCTGAGTGTCATCAACGCCAAGTCAGCTTTTATGTGTCACACACAAGCTTCGGTGCTTTCTAAGCTACAGTGGTGGGGAGATTTGCTTTAAGGCTTGCACTTTCCTGAAAGTGTTTTTTGAGCCTTTTGGTCTGCAAGACTTCTTCTCAGCTCCTGAATGTGGGGTGAGAAACATCCTGGCCCTCTACAGCCCACTCAAAAGTCACCTTGACCAGCTAGACAGCTTTTCTTACTTCAACTGTGCGTAAAGACAGAGACTGAAGTAAGCAGGAAATGACAGGAGACTCTTTTTTTATGCTTTGGCATGGATACAAAGAGGCCAGCTTTTTCTGGGCACCTAGACATGAGCAAGTGATGTGAGGTTCTGGAAGAAGCACTCACTCTCTCTAGCAGTTGCAGGGTGGATTAGACAGAGAACAGGAGAAACTGGGCAAGCCCTCTTTCCAGGTCTGTTATTCTATCATGTTTTAAAAATTCAAAAATTGTGCTATTTTTCAGCATCTCATATTACACCTACGTGTCTCTCCACCTGAAAAATAAATTTTATAACATAGAATGCTGTCATGGAGTCTGTGTATTTTACTATTTACATAATTTTAAACACACATTGAATATAATGAGAGGGGGACAATTTAACCCTTGTTTCTCAGGAAATGAAGGCCCCCGTGGCTCAGTGATCTTGAGCTCACACAGGTAGTGTGGAGAGTGAACGGGAGCCTTGGTTAGAAGCTATGCTACCACTGCTACATTGTCCCCCAGTAGTGAGATGTTGAGAAGGCACTGCCCTGGGCAGACAAGGCCAAGTCTCTAGTCCCCTAAGATGTGTCAGCTAGCAGTGTCAAGATGTGGAGGAGGAGGCTGAGGCAGGTGGGACTCTGGCAGCCAGGACTCGGGAATAGGGATAAGCTGTCAGACTGAGAAGCAGAGAAAAATGCAGGCCACAGGAGAAAGTTTCTCCTTAATGCTTTCTCTAAGATGAAAGATGGTGTTTTTCCCACCAATTATTTTCACACGAAGCTTAGAGATGGAATAAAGGTGTTAAAAATAAATTTATAAAGATAATTGGATAGATGAACTCAACGATACCTTTGAAATATTGGAATTCAAATCGACTTGAAAGAAAGAACATAAAGATGTCAAACAATTTGTTCAGAAAGAGTAAGTTCACATATTCAGGACAAATATATCAACCATGGAGGTGGAAGATAGGCCATTTCTTCAGCTTAATTAGCCAGGAGACACATCTGCCTGCAGGCCACGGCCAGCCTGTGGCTGTCAGTGACATGTGATGATTGTACCAACACCGCCCCCCTCAGGATTGATTTGTAGCTCAGGTTAGGAGCTCATTCACTAACGGCTCTGACAATTCCTCAAATTATGAGGAGAATATTTTGCCTCGTTTGGTGAGACTGATGAGGGTCATTGCAAGACGACTCCACAGTAGTCAGTGTCTGTTTGCTACCTCTCGGAGGTGTCCTGTTAAGTGATACAATGCCTTTCAAGAAGTGCAAATGACTTCGATTGCAGGACCCCTTTTTGCAGCACCCATAACAGTGACTTGCATTTTGTGGCAGGTGTACAAAGGTACTCTCAGCAACCATTACGGGAAATTTGAAAATTTTCCATTTGTAGAATTATGATGTGTACTTTAATGTGTTTATCACACACTAGCTAAGGCACACGTATAGAAAAAGGTGCACAGAATAATCCGTTCTTCCTGCAAATTTCCCACATTTCATTTCTAGTGGAAAGCACTGTGACTTATTTAAGTGATTCCTCCAATGAATGAGTGGAATAAATTAATGCATTAGCGCATAGGATGAGGTTGTCTTGAGGTTAAGCTGAGCTAAAAGTTTGAGAGAAGCAGGGGATCCTACTGCTTTGGCACAAGGACTGTGCATCTCGGGCAGGAGAGGGACTGCTTCTCCAGGGACTGCTTCAGATGAACACAGAGCAGAATCTCAGCTGATCTGAGGCAAAATGTCACATAAACAAGAAATAAACCTTTGCAGCTCTAGTGGACTTATTACTGTCGCTTAGCCTTGCAAAAGCAGAGTGGTGTCCTCACCTGCAGGGGAAGTTCAGAGATTACTCTCTCACCGACGATGTAGCCTTCAAAGACCAAGGCTTCCTACCACATTACCATCGTGGTTGAGCCCAAAGCCTTGTCTCTTCTAAGGGAAATGTACCAATAAATGGCAGACACTATGAATGTCTAGAACATGTTCACTTCTCCCTTTCCGTGTACTTCTCAGCCCATAGCTCTTGAGCAAGTCCCCCGATTAGTTACATCCAATCAAATGAAGGGAGGAGCTATGTATCACTATGAAGCCGAAGTAGGGAGGTATCTACTTGCAACTGTGCAGTCGTGCTCTCTCTTGTCTAGTTTGGTCACCATGGAGGAGGCCTTGTGCTTTGATGTGCAGCCATGAATGGAAGAGGGTAGATCACTGAATGGAGGAAAGTTGCCTACAGCAGCCACTCCTTTGTAGGAAAAAGAAAGAAACCTTTCCCATCAAGCCCTGTAAATTTTGGAATTGCTCTTTCAATGCAGCAAAGCCTGAAGGAAATGGGTGTGACTTGTTTCTATCCCTGTGAGAGGCTCAGGGAGTTGCAGTGCGAATGAAGGATTATATTACCTTCCAGGAAAGAAGGAGCAAGTAATCTAAGCATTCAAACAACCTGCCCAAAGAGAGAACTTCTAGAAAGCTCTGTGGCAGCCGGAGAGACAGGAGGAAGGAACAGGCGTTTCTGAAAATGTGTGTCCTCATTGTATCTCTATGCAGCTTTTGGAGTCTACGATTGCCTTCGTGTATTCTGAGGCATGTCAAGCATCAAGCTGAGAAGTGGACTTTAAAATTTCCTGATTTGATGGTGCTTTGGGGTACAGGGTGGAAGCCATGAATACACTCTTGCAGGAATATACTCATAACTCAGGGCTCACAAAATTCGCACAGCTACATCTTGGTCAAATAGAAATCTAAAGGACAAAAAAAATTTTTTTTAAAGCAGTAAATAAGCCACAATAAGATTCAGTGGAAATGACGAGAGCACAATTATGCTTCAATAGGCTCCGCCATTAGAATTTTCATAATATAAAATCAGCAGACTTAAAGCATTTGAATAAATATGAGAGGTAATTAGAAACATGGACAATGAAAAGGAAAATATTTAAAAAACAATCTCAGTGCATTTGATGAAAACACTATTAGAACTCAAGAAGGTCAAGGAATTGGAGGGTGGATAACTAGAGAAATACCAATAAGTTGACACAAATGAAGAGATAAAAAAAATATGAAGAAATGACTAAGGGGTTTGGAGAAGAGAGTGATGTGACTGTCAGAATTCCAGGAGAAGAGAATATCAAGAATTGAGAAATTTGACATTGAAAGAGTTAATGGTTGTGAATTTTCTAGAATTGATGAAAAATATTAATCCTTAGCTTCAGAAACTCAAAATGAAACAGTTTGAAAATGAATACTACCACAAACATCAAAGTACAATTATAAAACACCTCTAAGAAAGACAAGATATCAAAAGTAAAGAAAAAAGTCAAATTATTTACACAGGAATGACATAGTATGACAGAAAACTTCTCAGGAGCAAAAACAAGGGCTGAAGAATGTGGGACGATAACTTCAGGGTGTGGGGAGTAAAGAACCGCTTCTCCTATTACTACTCAGTGATAAGGGGCAGTTGTGTGAGGAAGAAAATGAGCAATTTTTACCATTGGTTCTTGCTAAAGAAAATCTAAAATGCATTCCCTAAGCAGAAGGAAAAGGCTTAAGATGCAGAGAGAGAGGAGAAGAAAATATCTGGCAAGTAGTTAGGTAAGTGAAGTGAGCCTTGGCTGTGTAGTAATGATGCTTCATGGAGGGAAATTCAAAGAACCGAGCAATGGAACAATAAAACCGGGTAGCATGAGAAGGTGGTGGGAGCTAAAACATATTCTGAGACTGAATTGTTTGGAAGAGGACAGTGATAGCGCTAATCTTAAATTCTATTCATTTAAATTTAGTAGCTTCTAAACTCATGTCTCCAGCTTTAATCTCTCCATTAACTCAAGATTAATCTATCCAACTGCATGTTTGCCAATCCCTTATCTAATAAGCATCTAAAATGTTACTATTCTTTTTCTGGTTACATTTGAATGTTGATTGTGTGCCAGGAACTATTTTAGGTTCTGGAGATGGAACAATTAATAGAACAAAGTCTCTTCTTCCATGGGTTTTCATGGCAAGACATTAAAAAAGAAAAAAACCTATCATTTGGCATTTGGTAAATACCATGAAAGAGAATAAAGCAGGATAAGGGACAGAGAATGATTTGAGAGTGCAATGATATATAGGGTGATCAGAGGCCTCCTGGACACAGGGGAAAGAATGTTTCAGTGAAAAGACAGCAGAGGGAGCAGCCTTCAGGAAACAGAAAACAATGTGCATATTTAATGTTAAAAAGAAGTATATGCAGATCACTATAACAATAAATATAAATGGACTAAACTCACCAGTTCAAAAATAGAGATTGTGAAATTGAATTTTAAAGTAATTCATTTATGTGCTGTTTTGAAGAGGTCACGAGATATAAGAAGGGTGCAAAAGAATAACAGAATACGATGCAAGGAATGTTAATTTGAGTAGTAACAGACAAATTATGTGTTAAAGCCAAAAACAAAAACAAGACATGTATCATAATACTAATTACATAAGACTAAAATAAAGCAAAAACAAAATCCCCAAACTGACAAAGCCACCCCAGTATCACTTTTTAAGAACATGCTGAGAATATGTAAGGCAATGACTGGCAGCCAGCACGTTTGGATTATTTGGAGATGGTGTTTGGTGGTAAAAACTGTGAGGTGTATAAAAATTATTTCTATATTACTAATAAATTTTTAAATATTTTAGGCTGGATCACAGGTTCATATGTTTGATACAATTTCATACTATGTGTTCCATGTTAAAAATAATTCATAACAATAAAAATCTCTCCCCTAAGTCATATTACATATAACTTTCAGTGCAACAGGTTTGCAACACAACGGGACACTATGAAAGCCTAGGTTAGATAGAGAGCAACTTGGGGAAGAAAAGCAAAGCTGATGAGCCACACAACTTGACAGCACGTTGACACACCCTCTTAAGACAGGTAAGATCCTTGGGTTCAGCAGAATACTCAGGTACTGTAAATGAGTTACTCCACTTGATTTTAAGACCTCTAGAAAATAGACTTCAATAAAACCGTTCCTTTGCAAGGGCCTCCCTTATAAATAAAGTAGTAAGCTGCATCAAAGTCTTACTATAAAAGGAGGGAGACAGGAGCAAGGGAGACAGAAAGGCGATAGTACTTACTCCCATATTCCCCGCACAAAGGCCCTCTTCCGTCGTCTCTGTGTGTACTTTCATTACAGCTCTTGCCTGCTGCATACATACCGCAGGGAGCCTCTCCAGGAAGTTGTACCCAGTATTCTTTGTGTTACTGTCCCCTGCAGCCTTGTGTCCAGCACGGAATGGACGCTCAGTCTCCATGTGGAGAGCGCTGGAAACATGCTGGTGGTTTTGAAACCAAATATAGACAAATCGCATAAACACTGCAAATACCGACAGCAATTTCAGCTCTGTCTTTGGGAACTACGCAAACAAGGGTATTGTTTACTACCGCTACTTAAAGAGCTCCCTTTCATGTTGGTGTACCCAGATTTTATTTACAGCAGTGACTCGATATTAAACCAGTTCTTTCACTTTACAAATATTTTACTTTTTAATACTTCTGTTTATGTCATTCACATGAGTGATGTAAGGCAAAAATGACCCAAAGTTGAGTGGTGTCAACAGTACATTGTCCTCTGTACTGCCCCCCCCGGGGGGGGGCTGGGATTGAACCCAGGGCCTTCACACTGAGCTACATCTCTGCCTCTCCCCGCTTTTTTGAGACAGGATCTCCCCAAATCACTAAGTTGCCTAGGCTGGATTTGAACCTGCCATCTCCCTGCCTCAGCCTCCCGGAGTGCTGAGACCGCTATGCCCAGTTTATTCTCATACACATTTATAAAGAAAACTCGGGCTGCTCGTTTTTCTTTCTTGCTCATCTCCTCCCTGGCGTTCGAAGGGATGAGGCTGGGATTAGACAGAGAATTTTAGGAAGCGCCAATCCTTGATTTTCCAGGGTTTATTCTCAGGGCAGGAAGCGCTCGCACCGGCGGCCACTCCAGAACCCTAAGGCTGCACAGGACAGGGAGGGCTGCGCAGCCCACCGCCTCCGTCCGGCGCCAGGCTGCGCGCTCCCTCGCCCACCCGCCGGGGCCGGGCTGCTCCCAGCCGCCGCCTTCCCGGGACTCCGGCGGGTCCGCCCCTAGGGAGCCCGGCGCACTGCTCCCAGCCGGGAGGTGGCGGCGAGCGTCGCTTTAGGAATGTTCAGCCTCGGCTCTGTGACTTCCGGGGGGCGCCCCGGAGGAGGCCCACAGGGGGCGCGGACTTGAGCGGGGATGAGTCTGCGCTCCCCCTCAGAGCGGCAGAGGTCCGAGCTCCAGGCTCTGCCCACCACCAGGAGGCACAGGCAGCGACAGCGTCCGCCCTGTGGACCGCAGACTCGGAATCCCGGCAGAAACCGGGAGGGAGCCGGTGGCGCTGCGCGGCTGGAAGGAGGCGCGCGGGAAGCGGGGCGAGCCCTCTCCAGCAGCCGGGGAGTGCGCTGCGGGGCGCGGCGGCCAGGGGCGGCCAGCAGCAACAGGTAAGGCCGGAGTAAGGCGCAGCGAGGGTTCTCTCCATCCTCTTGGCCGCAGCCAGCCAGTCCCTGCGCTTGGTGACCACGCAGCAGTTAGAGGCGTCCAGGAGCGGACCTCTGTGCGCTGGCGACCGCCGCCCCCGCCAGGAAAGCCCAGCTGCGGGCTTGCGTCCCCAAATCCTCTCAGCAAGGGCTGGCACAAAGACAGAGTCGCCGGGCACGGACCCTGGACTCGCCCACCCATCCCGAAAAGCTCTTGCTGGAAACTCGCGCGCCCGGTGCTCTGGTCTGGGAGCCAGGCAACCCTGGCGCTCGCCTTCCCAGGCGGGCACCCCTCCTAGCGCGCTCCGCTGCCCTGCGCTGGGGGCGCCCGGTGGGTGATGGAGCTGGCGACAGCGAACCTCAGCGCGGGGAACGGGAGCGGACCGAATCCCCTCGCCGCGGAGCCGTGGCTGCTTTTCGGCATCGGCGTGGATAACTTCATCACGCTGGTGGTGTTTGCTCTGATCTTCGTCCTGGGCATGCTGGGCAACAGCCTGGTGATCACGGTGCTGGCGCGCAGTAAGCCGGGCCAGCCGCGCAGCACCACCAACCTGTTCATCCTCAACCTGAGCGTCGCCGACCTGGCCTACCTGCTCTTCTGCATCCCCTTCCAGGCTACGGTGTACGCGCTGCCCACCTGGGTGCTGGGCGCCTTCGTCTGCAAGTTCACCCACTACGTCTTCACGGTGTCCATGCTGGTCAGCATCTTCACTCTGGCTGCGATGTCCGTGGACCGCTACGTGGCCATCGTGCACTCGCGGCGCTCCTCCTCCCTGAGGGTGTCCCGCAACGCTCTCCTGGGCGTGGGCTTCATCTGGGCGCTCTCCATCGTCATGGCCTCGCCGGTGGCCTACCACCAGCGCCTCTTCCACAGGGAAGTCAGCAACCAGACCTTCTGCTGGGAGCAGTGGCCCAACCTGAGCCACAAGAAGGCCTACGTGGTGTGCACCTTCGTCTTTGGCTACCTGCTGCCTCTTCTGCTCATCTGCTTTTGTTACGCCAAGGTGGGCACTGAGCGCGCGCGGGCTGAGTCTCGGGGAAGGCGGAGGGGCGAGGGGGCGCCGGGTCCCACTTCCTTTCCCCGGGTCCCTGGCCGAGTCAGTCTGCACCCCGCCCTTGCCCTGTCCCCGCGTAGCGTTCGGAGTGATGTGCGGTGGGATCCTCTCTACTCCAGTTTGCTCTCCCTCTGCTTGCTCCCTCACGATTGCTGTGGCTGGCGCAGGAAAGTTCCTTGGACTTTGAGAGAGGCTGGGGAAAGTTTGCCATCCGCTCTCAAACCGCTGCTCCTCCCCTCCCTTCCCGTGCTCTGCTGCCCTCCACGTCCCGCCGGTGCCCAGACGGCGTGCGTGCGCCCTGCACCTGCTCCTCCGGTGCTGGGACTCACGCTGGATTCCAGTGGCTTTCAAATCGGATACACTGGCGCGAGGAAGTTCATTCCCCTCAGCCACGTGCGTTCCCGGTTGAGCTTGGTCTGTCGCCGGGATGGGGTCCCTGTCGCCCACTCGCGACTCTCAGCTGGGGCCTGGAGGGTCTTCTGGGCGCGCAGTGGGCCTTTAACGCCTGGGTTTTGCGGAAACAGCCTTCTGTGCGCGGAACAGCGCTTCGCATTTTACTTTAAACCGAAGTTTAGCTTTCTAAACCCCAGTAGGAAAGCGGTATTTCTTCACAGACGTTTGATGGGAGTCGTCAAAGAACTAGGGGCGAGAGGGAGTGGAGCCAAGGTGCTTCCCCATCTGAAACTTTTTACGCAAGAGCCCATCAACAGTGCAGAGGGGTTCGGGTGTGGAGGGCGACAGGACTCACAGCTGGCCCCGCGGAGCTCCAGGACTGCCTTTCCTTGCTGGGAGCTGGTCCTCATCTTGCTTCCCAGGAGCCTTCCTTCCTCATTAATTGCACAAGATTTGAAGAGTTTATACCCATCAAAACGTCTCAAATCTCTTTGGCACCATTTGTCTATGTTTGAGTAGCTGAACCGCATGATTAGTAGTCATGAAATAGCGGTTCTTGGGGAAAGTCCAGTGTCCACCATCCTTCCCTCAGGGCATCGTCACCAGCGGAAAAACCCCTCAGAGACCAAATTCTGAAGCTTCCTTACCTTCATCTCTCCCTGTCTCTCATTCTGCTCCTGATAAGGCTGTGACTACAAGACTGTATTTCTTGTTTTCTATTCATACGGTATTTTCCCAGCGAAAATGTTTAGAATAAGCCACATGCCCCTGCCTTGTTTACATTATCTGTGAAGATTGTCTATTTTGAATGGTACTATTTTTGGATATTATCTGAAAGAATAGGCTGGGCTGAAAGGTATACATATGGAAATACAGTCGAGGTATAGGATTTGGAAAATAACTATTTTAGCTATTTGGAAATGGCAGTTTAATCATGTAGTCACCTGCAAATAAAAAATTAAAGCTGTTGTACAGAAGTTGTCTGATACGTACATCATCTCATTTAACTTGCACAGCAACCCTATGGGTGGGAGCTACTGTCCCCACTTTATTAGTGAGGAAAAGTAGTTTTGGAGGAGTATAACTTCCGGCCTGACTTGGAAGCTAGTAAGCGATTCAAGAAGAATTCTTCGAGGGGACTATTGGTGCGGCCAGAACATGAGTCTTGGGACTACAGGGATTCTTAAAAGATTTGTCTCTTAAATTTCTACTTCCTTGCATTAGAACTGAAGCGCATGTCTTTTTTTTTTTTTTTTTTTTTCATTTCTCCAAAGTCTTTAGGAAAATCACTTTAATCTTCATGGAAATGGCAAGGTAAACTTTTAGGACCAAATCAGGCTATCTTTCTGTCATTTAACAGTTTATAAGAGTCACACAGAGGGCAAAGTTTAAAGTAGATTTTAAGGATTTAATGGATACATGATGACTTGGATTTTTTATATGGAAATAGTTTGTTTCTAAGAAGAACTGCAAAACTCTTTTGCATCTGAAGTAATGATTGAAAATTCATTTCAGAGTGGGAATAGCTGGAGTTACTCTGAGCTGCTGGTTTTTTTTTTTTTTTTTTTTTTTTTTTTGGCTTAGCTATTAAGGATGTGCTATATAGTTAACGACATGAATTTCTGAATGTCAGGTCCAGAACTGGCTGTTTGTCCAATGACCAAGTCTGGTGGTCAACATGAAGAATCCCAGATGGCCAAAAAAGGCACCTGAGATTAAAATGTGGATTTTTTCTCCTTTCTCGGACAAACTTAACCAGAGAATTGTGTTCTAGTGTTGCCCTCTGCAGCAGTGTTTAGTGGAAACTCTCTTTGCAGGTGACAGTCCCTGGTGAAACACGCAGGGCTAGAGGACAAACCTCAGTTGCTGGCTGAGCGCCCCAGGAGGAGGCCTCCCCCTGGTGCTGTGGTGCTCTTGCCCTCTACTTGCTCCCCTTAGAATTAATTACTGCACAGAACCCTCCTTGGTCTAACAGGAGAATCAACTCCTGATGTGCCCGCCCGCCACATTCCTCCACAGGATGTGCCCAGCACGACCTTGGTGTGGGTTTGAACAGGCACCTTCCCCCAAACACTTGGAAATGTCTGGAATGGTGGGAAAATGACACCATGTCATCCTTAGGAAGACATAGTTGTAATCTATCATGATACCCACATTCTCTCTCCTGTGTATCATTGTATGATTGTGCATTCATCGTGTGAGCTATTGAAAAGAAATGGGGCTCAGAAAAATATGATTAGGAATTTTCTGCATTGACCATTGGACAACATTCAGTATTCTTAGGTGCTTGGAAGTTGCTGAGTGACAACTCGATTGTTTGTCGATGGTAGGTGTGGACCTTCTGTACTGATGTGAAGCAGACTGTGCAGGTGTCCCAGTCTGATTTTGTGTGCAGCCTCTCCTCTAGTCACACCTGTGTCCCTTGCCCTAAGTGATCATCGGCGTCCTGTGCGCTCACCTGTGTGGCAGGCTGCTGCCAGTCAGCTGGGCAGCCCTGTCTTCTTGGACAGAGCCTTGCCTCTTGCCCTTCCACCTCTCTTTTAAGGTTTTCTCACTTGCAGTTATCGAAAGGCTGCTCTCCTCTCTCTCCTTTACATCCAGGTTTTGAACCCCAATTTCTGTTGGCAGTAACAACATGTACTGGTTAATCCCAATGTACTGGTTATCCCAATGTTCCCATAGCAAGTGAAGACGGCTCACTGCAGTGACGCCAAGCCATTCCGGGAAGTGAGAAGCGTTTTAGTAGGGCAGAGGATCTGAAGTCAGAAATCCACACCCAGACGACAGCTGCTGAAGCTGCATAGGGTTTGGAGAGTTGGTAAATAAATCCGTGGCTCCTCAATTACGACATGACTGATTGCCCCAGAAGTGCTGCTTCTAGCCAAAGGGAGCGGGCTTCTGTAATAAGGCCAATTTGATTAAATTATTTCCCTGTTGTAGTGCTGGAGGGAAACAGAAATGCCTGGAGTGTACCCCCACTTCCCCGAGAGACTCCCCAGAGATCCACAGCCAAACTAAAGCCCTTAGTCATGTAGATGCTGAGCTGGCTCCAGGTTCTGGCGTGGAGGGTAGAGAAAAATAAACTCTGGTGCCAGCCCCACAGGGTTGGCACTATCAGTCAAGTCTACATTGGAAATTCTTATACTTAACCAAATCATTTCATGTCATTTCTCCTGAATATTACTCTGGCAAGAGAAGCAAAAAGTGGTTTCTGAACTTAATGAAGCCAGTGTACCTCAAAGAGACACCCTGACAGGGTCATTGATTGTAAAGTCCTGCAAAATGCCCTATCAGAGATGCTGAATTCCAAAAAATACGTTGTGTAAAAGCACATCACAGTGGGTAGGACATGAGTAACAAACAAAACGAAGCTTGATGGGGAGTAATTTGCTTTATGGAGATTTCAAGTGGCAAGAGCTCATAAAAGCATGTGAATGTTGGTAAGATTGGGCTTGACCACACTGGAGAAATGTCTGATCCTATTACCTTAATTTGTTCACCTGCCTTTTCCCATTGAAAGGCAGACTCCCAGAGTGCAGGCCTCCAGGCTTCAATCTATCTAATATCTGATATTGTGCTTGATGTATAGTAGTGAACAGGTAATTGTTGACACATAGACTCCTGGAGGAAATGAGGCAGGAGATAGATCAGTAGCATGCAAGAGGGGCCCAGGATTTCTTTAAATGCTAGAAAACCAGACACATGCATCAGTTTAGACTTTCTTACTTTATCATCTAATGTGCATCCCCATTTTAGTTATTATACAGTGACATTACCATTTCAGCATGCTGGTAATTTTCGGTGCAAAACTGGCAATGTGTTGTGAGGCAAACTGAGATTTTGTTGGTGTATGTTTTGCAGGTTCTTAATCATTTACATAAAAAATTGAAGAACATGTCCAAGAAGTCAGAAACATCGAAGAAAAAGGTAACATTAACAAACAAATGTGTCTATCCATTTTGAGAGCTTAGTTTATTTTTGTTTTAAGTTATCTTTATGGCTTCCCAAAGCTTATAGAAATCCTAGTTCCTCAGGACAGATATTTGCAAGACTTATTATTGCTAAGTCAGAGAGGTGTGACTGTGGGGCTTGGGGAGGGCAGCGGGCATTGAAACTTAGGAGGAGGTGGGGAGGCAAGGAGGGGTAGCCTCTGGATTCTGCACCTCTTGGGGAGGTATATTCTCAGTTGACTGGGGTGAGTGCAGCGGTGTTGACTGTCATAATTTGCCTAGAAGTGTACTCATCTTATTTCATTTTTACCACCTCTAGTGTGATTCCAAAAGACCTGGCTTAATTCCCATTGAGAGAGCATTGATATAATTACTCCCTAAAGACTCAAGAGCCCTTCACTGTTCTTAGCTCTTTCCCTGGACATACGCTGGCTTTGGCCCCAGGGAACAGGAGGAAAGATTGTAGGAGAACCCAATCCCCTTTAATCCTCTTTCTCATCCAGTGATGCCTGATTTAAGCAGGCTCCCCCTGAGTAATACTAAAGCATCCAACTTTCTGATATTCATTACCTTGTATATATGAGAAAAAATAATTTAACTCATCAGGATTAATTTAACTCATATTCACATAAGAGCTATATAATTTCTGATTTTAGAGAGTGGAATGAAATTATTAGGTAATCTGATGAGGGAGGAAAAGATTACAAGCAAGGTTTTAACCTATAAACATTACTAACAATACCTTAAAATACCTTGTTTTCCTGCAAAATACTTATTATGGTCTGTGACATAAATAATTTGTGGAAGTTATAATTTAATCACATTTACTCTAAAAAATTCCACTCAAATAAAAGGTAGTTCTTCCTGACTTCCATTTGTAAACCACTGTGTGACTAAAATTTGCCTCTTTCCGGAGTTGATAACCAAGGGCAGAAAATTGGTTAGAAAGCACCATTTGAAGTTCCTAGGCCTTTCTTCAGAACATCTGACAAAGTTAGCCGTTGAATTACGTGGATGGAATAAAGACCAAAAGCTGGTTTCCTCCAGTTTTTAATGAGGTACTCTTATTCTGCAGCTTTTATATTTTTCTAGTCTATTAGCCTTTTGAACCACACTTCTCATCTCCAAGAAAATGATTCATTAAAACAATTAAGGATTGTTTCTAATTTCCCCTTGGATAGTTTTTTATAGAGTACCTACCAGGCGCAGGCCTGAGCCAACCTAGAGGATTCTAAGAGGAACGGGTTGCATTTGGAAGCCAACACTGTAGAGAAATATCTGAGTCCCAAAGGGGTGGGAAAGACTGATTTCCTTTGAAGGGAGCAGGCTCACTGGATTTAACAGATGACACCACTGCTAAATGTTTATTATTGATTTAAAAGGATTTTATGGTTACCGAAAGAATGCAATAAGATGTCTTAAAAATATTAGGTGGGTTGCATTTGTGTCTATGGTTAGGTTTTATTAGTGGTTAGATTTTAGGTGTCTATGTTAGGGTTTTATTCCCTATATTTGAAAAGTGTTACAGAGAAACTGTAAAATTTCTAGAGAAGAGCAAAATGGTTAAAAGAAAGGAAACAAGTCTTATAAGCAATGATTAGAAAAGCTTCTATTTTATTTTACAATAAAATGTAAATTTAGTAGTTTAACAATTGCTTTGAATATGTATATATAATATATGTATGAAATATATATTTATATAAAATGTCTTGTTCATTCCTACTTAGTGGAAAGCGGTGTTAGCATTTGAAAAAGAGAAGACAATTTATCTTATTTTCTCATAGTCTTTGACCCTTATTAGCTACTGAACAGATGTCAGGCCTCTTTTGATATATTTAATTGCCTTTTTGTTTACATAAAACAAACGTGGTGGTGGCAGGGCATGGATGTGTCTAAGAAAGAGATAAGAGAGAGGTGCAGGGGAGGGCTAGGAAAAGTGAGTGGGTAGAGACAAATGAGAAGGTGAGGAGAAGGGAGAGGAGGCAGAGGAGCAAGGAAAGAGCATCAGAGGACGGAGAGAGATGTGGAGAGGAAAGCAAAATGCTTGGTCCGTCCCTGTGATGAGGGATGCTGATCCGTTGTGAGCTTTGCCCCCAGATCTTAGCACAGGTATTGCCACACACAAACTCAATGTCCGGCGGCTAGTGGGTCGATGGGATGTAGATTTTGATGGATAATAGACTGACAGGATATAGATTTTGATAGTTTGCTCTTCTCTATTCTGTTTCTTGGCCTTCTTCTCAAGGGCTAAGTAGAGTTTCCTTTCTCTGCACTGTCACTGTCTGTTTAGACTGCCATAACAAAATGATACATACTGGGTGGCTTATAAACAACAGAAATTTATTTCCCAGGGTTCTGGAGGCTGGAATTCTGAGATCAAGTGTCAGCAGTTTCGAGATCTATTTCCAGGCTCATAGATGCTGCTTCTCTCTGCATCCTTACATGGAAGAAGAGGCAGGCAGCTCTCTGGGGCTTTTTTACAAAGGCCCTAATCCCATTCATGAAGGCTCTATGCCATGACCTAATCACCTTCCAATGGCCCCATCTCTTAATACTATCATCATGAAGATTAGATGTTAAAGTATGATTTTGGGGGGTGGACACAGACATTTATACCATGTCAACATCAGGTGAGATTTATGATTCTCATGAAGTGGAGAGTTCAGCCTTTCATGATAAACATGTCACACATGCAAAAGAGGAGGTGATTCCTATTACAGAAATAATAGTATAGAGCCTTATAACTGATAAAATGTTTTGATTGAGGCTTTATTAGATACAAAGAAGTGTTCCTGGCATGAAGCTCATGGGATACTAAAACAAATTCTTGGCTAATGCATGGAAGACTTCAGAATAGGATGGGCGGTGAGCTGGTTGGATGCTGAGGAGATGATCTGGATCAAAGGCTGTCTTGATGTATGAACCACTGGGTTCCTTCACTAGCTGCTTTTTTGTGAGTTTTTACTTTCTGTTTCTCTGATTTGAAGTATTTCTATAGCTTTTTGGCTGTCATTTATACAAATTGTTCAGTGCTTTTCATCATTCTCATCTTTCAGTCACCCTTTTATTCCCAGCCAATTTTCACTAGGCACATTGTGAGTGCGACTCTTTGAAGAAAGGACAGATGTCTCAAATGGCTTGAAAAAGAGCATTCTGTGATCAGGAGAGAGTCTGATATCTTTTAGATGCTCTCAGTTTAAGGAACAAAAAGAAACCATGCTAATAAAGAATCTAAACTCAAGTGTAGTAAATATTAGTATGTAACTTTAATAACTTTTTCCTTCCATCAGCAGGTATTATTGGGATTCTATGCTTTAAATATACTCATGAGGTTAGTAGTTCATACTCTGCCTGTAACTCCAGCTCCTGCAGAGGGAAATGATCCTGTAAGAAATGAAAACAAGTCCACTTCATTTTCATGCAGGGAAATCTCTGTGTTAGGTTCCCATTTCAGAGGGAAAGAAGGGAAGCAGAATTTTTTGCTTCTTCTGATGAGGGGCTGCTTTAGCCTTGGAGGTTGTTGGTATTGAACAAAACATCTCTTTGATTCTCTTTAACTTGAGGTGGGTGAAGTAATTTCCAGTTTGTTGTGGACTTTGTGTACTTTGTGAATGATTCTCCAAACGCACTCCTGAGCTTATTAAAAAGGCAGGCTTCCAGATACCTACTACCAAATGAATAAGCAATGGGACGAGGCCCAGAGCTTTGCACTGGGTAGTGATGGGCGTGTGGACCTCCCAGAAGCCCAGGGCTGGGATTAGTGTGCGTTCTGACCACATCTTTAACTTTAGTTAGGGCATTCTAGACACACTATGTTCTGAGTTGGACTTGGTGGAACGGTGAATCAAGAAGGCTTGTTTCCTGCTGGCATGGAACTTCTTCCTGTCCTGTCTCCCATCTTCTCAGTTCTGTCAGCATTTGTTGCAAGGGAAGAAAGAAGATCAAAATCCTTTGCTATCTCCAGCCATGCACATATTTGGCTCTTGATGCTGCTGTGTCTGAAACAGCCTCAGCCCAAGGACTGTGAGAACAGGGCCTAGACCTATCCAGGGTGCTGATTTGTAAGTCAGGGACGAGAACACGAACTCCAGTGGGCTGAGACCTTGGGTGAGAAGTGCAGAGGACAGGAAACGCTGAGATTCTCAGCTGGGAGCAAAGCTGTCCCTGATAAGCTCTCTAGTAAACTCTTAGGAGGGATTTTAAATAAATGATACTTTATATAAATACCCATTTAGTATTGTATTCAAGTATTTATATTATAAGTTGTAATCCAGTCACATTTCAAAGCTACCAGTAGACCGAGAAAAAGAAAATGACTTCTGCACACATTTCTTGTCCAAATTTTCAATGAATTATAAACACTCAGAGGAACAAACACTGCCATAGAAAATATTCCATACTCAGGGTGGATCGCTATTCATTTGCCCTATGGGTTTGATAAGATATGGATCTTATCAAGCAGCTGTGGAGGTCAGAGCACATTTGTGCTTGGTAAACATTTCCTAGAAGAAGCAGTGATATTGTTTGGGTGATTATTTTGTGAAATGGAGATACGGTCTGATTGTCTTCAAAAGAAAAGGGGAGTTTTTCTGTCCTATTAGTAGGCATAATCATATCTAGATTGTTTGATTAAATCATGTGAGAACGGCACTTCTCACACACTAATAGATAAATGGATCGGTGGCAACACTCCTGTAACGCAGGTGAGCAAATTACCTGTTTGCTTTGTGCGTCATACACTGAGAGGTTTAAAACATAAGCTGTTACTCCGTAACACCTGTCCATAGGTTTTTACACTTCAGTTGTTTTAGTGCTTACATGGATGAGGCCCGGTCTGGGAATCATTTGCTTATGTTTTCTTCTTCACAAATGAGGTGCAAGGTTGGGCAGCCAGTGTGTGGCCCAGACCTGCTGTCAGTGCCGCGGTCTTGCATGGCCCCCGTGCGTATTGAGCTTGGCTTTCATATCCTGCCACTCCTGTTTCCTGGCATACGCTTGACCTGAAATCTAACCTTCTCTCCACCATTTCTGCCTGGATCATGGCCATAGCTTCCTGGTTTCCAACCTACAGTTTTAATAAATGTCTACCCAGGTCTTAATAACTAGCATCAATCCTGAAAATGTTATTATCTCACATTAAATCCTCCATGTCACTTTTGGTGAGAATAGGATCCCCACTCACGAGAAATAGTAAAGAAAACCCTCTTGCCTTTCAGGATTGTGCCCCTCACGGCAGTGTGGTTGCGATCTCTCTCTGCTCCCTCTTTGCCTAATGGTAGCCCTGCAGAACACGGGGTCTTTGGGTTTTACATGGAAGGATGTGTGTCTTAACAGTGTTTTTTTAAAAAAAATTTTGGTATTGGGGATTGAACCTAGGACCTCCACACTGAGCTACATCCCCAGCCACCCTCCCTACTTTTTACTTTTTTATTTTGAGATATGTTCTTGCTAAGTTGCCAGATTTCCCAGCCTGGGCTCAAATTTGCAATCCTCCTGCCTCAGCAGCCCAGATTTCTGGGGTTATAGGTGTATGCCACCATGCCCAGCTTTAACAGAAGTCATTTTCCTGTGTCTTATTCTTCCATCAGTGTGAAGTTATGAGAAAAATAAGCCTCCATATGTTTTCATCTTCTTTCTCCTTTCAAAATCTGCTAACTTTCCCTCCTAGTCATGCGTTTTAGTCAGACTGAAGAAAAGCACACTGACTGACAGCCGTCAGTCAGGTCAAGCTTGCGGTGCATGTCAGTGCCCTGACTGGAACGTCAGGGAAAGGTACTGACCTCACGGCTTCTAGGTCTGTAAAGTAGGCAGGTGTTAAAGTGCATTCTAACGTATGACAACCTGGACTGTTTCTGAGGGAAAGCAGGAGATCTCTTGATTTCCAGCCGTGGGACAAGGGGCTTTGTGTATGTGCCTTTCAAGCCCTAATGTTCCTTGCTTTGCAGAGTGAGCTGGGGAGTGATGTGGTCACACACAGGAGAAGCTGGGAGTTTTTTTTTTGTCTGATTAAGTTGGAGGAGTGACACAAATATTGCCTTATGGGGGGCAATAGTCCCTCAGATGCTTTGCTTGAAAAGGATCCCTGGGTAGCAGGGAGGGAGGTATGGTTGATGGTGCCTAGGTAAGTTTGTGAGCCTCTCTTTCCGAAACTCCCAGCATTTCTGCACATGGATTTGGGAGCATACGAACCTGGCCTTCAGCTCCACCTTTGAATTTTACCATGGGGAACCATGCAGCTGTCTTAATTCTTGAGTCTCAGTCTCCCTGTTTACAACCCATGGGTCCCCCTAGGGACGCTGTCCATACTTCACAGGGCTGTGGAGGGGACTCAGCAATGTAGTGCCTGTGTTGGTTTATAGGCTAACTGCGTGGATTCTGCTGTGACCAGCAAGGCCCTGCAAGGTTCTGGAGCTGTGCTTCTTTAAGGAAGCAGCCCACTGGTGGCTCTGTATTTTATAGTTCAAAAATACTAAACTCCTTGAATTAAGGCATTTCAATAAGATATACTGTTGTCTTCTGTTTGAATCCTTGGAGATCGTTTCTAATAATCACAGGCATCTCTCCATCTAGCTGTTGCCTTTCACCAGGAACTGGACAGGGAAGTCCTGCAGAGGCTCAGTCTCAGCCCTGTGGGTTTGTGGCCAGTTGGGATGCCTGTCCATGGACACAACACACAGGCTTGAGCCAAGGAGGCTCATCTCCTCTTGTGTGAAGGTTGTTAAATAGGGACAACTTCCTCCTAGCTCAGTAGGAATTGCAAAGGGAACACTTGGATCCTGCCTCAGATTTCTAAGCACTTCTGATTTAGGAGCAGTATGGGAAGGGTTAAGATAAAAGCCAGCAAGAAAATGGGCTGAGTGGTCAGTAGGCTGTAACTGGAATGCCTCAATGCATTAATGAATGTGGCCTTTAATTTACTGAACTTTAATGAGGAGAAATAAACATCTTCACACTTGTCCGTGGAACTAACTATTGGGAGCAAAGTTCAGTGCTCATCTGAGCTAGCACACCAGTGATGCAGCTTGGTGTGTGCATACTGGAAGAGTTTTGCTGGTTTCAAAGTGAAAGGCTTTAACATTTGTACATTTCTATTCCCATGATCTAGAGCAGTGGTAGTGAACCTATTGCACACATGTTTTTCTTTTAAGACAAAAGATGTTAATGCATGAGTTTTTTTTTTTTTTCTAAACTAAAACCTCAGTATTCAGGTTTAATTGCAGTGTTGGCGCTTTGTGATAAATAAGCAGGTTTGGGGGTTGCAGTTTGGGCACTCGTCTCTAAAAGGTTTGCCATCGCTGATCTAGAGCATGCTTCATATAATCCACATGCACTTCATACACATCAAAGAATTATTACTGTGGAAGGTAATGGTAAATCTTGAAGAACTTTTACAAACAGAAATATCATATGAAGCGAAAGCACCTACAGCAGATTTAGTATCTTTCGTTCGATCCCATGAAAATAAATACGAAATTATCTTAGGGTGGGTTTAGCATGCTGGATTCTTTTGCTGTTGTAGTCCATTCATTTCCTTTTCCTCCTCTTCACCCGTACTTTTTCTCCTCCTTCTCTTGCCCTCTTCCTCCAGACAGCGCAGACGGTCCTAGTGGTGGTCGTGGTGTTCGGGATATCCTGGCTGCCGCACCACATCATCCATCTCTGGGCTGAGTTCGGGACCTTCCCGCTGACCCCGGCTTCCTTCTTCTTCAGGATCACCGCCCACTGCCTGGCCTACAGCAATTCCTCGGTGAATCCTATCATATATGCATTTCTCTCTGAAAATTTCAGGAAGGCCTATAAGCAAGTGTTCAAGTGCCATGTTCAGAATGAATCACCTCTCAACGAGAACAAAGAAAACAAAAGTCGAGTAGACACGCCACCATCAACCAACTGCACGCACGTGTGAGGGAGGTGCACGGGGTTTGCCTGTCAAGTTCCCACGTATGTGGCTTATCAGAGAAAATTCAGCATTGCAACTGGTTATCCCAATAACAATTCCTACGATTTTAGTTACGTTCTGTTTGTGTCACAGGGAACTCTGGTCCATTGAGGAAATTCCTAGGTCCAGTGAAGATTATTGTTCAGTTTTGTTTTATTTTATTCCTTAATTATAAATCAGACCAAAAAAAAAAAAAAAGAAAATGCTGTATAATTTTATACCTCTTGAGAAGTGAAAGCTTCACAGAATTTTATAGATATGTTGAATTCTGTATAGAATAAAGAACAACCACTTGCATATGGTGAGGAATGTTTGCAGTGTACATTTTGAAGCGATTTATCTAGAAAAAAATTTATGCTTTAATTCCTCAGTGTTAGGAGAACAGGCAATATTATAAGCTGTGGTTTAAAATACAATCATTAACACAGAGCGTGGGATTTTACGCTTCTCACCATTTTCTAAGTGGGAAAGAGGCTTTCTGGCATCTGTGTACACAGGGGGCCTCACTTCCACTCGTAAATAGTGTACAGAGCTTTGGAAGTCTCAAGGTGTCTGTCTGTGACCTCCGGACTCACCGAGTTCATCTCAGGAGGTCACCACAGGATTGTGGCGGTGACTCTGTCTGTGACAAACTCCCCTGAAAACTTGGACTTTTAGAGGTAACTAAGTGGAGCCAGGGAAAGACTCGAGAACAACTGCTGTGACCGTAGAAGCTGTGGGTGAGTTTCTGAGAGTAAAACTGGGTATCTTAGGTATGCACCTGGCCCAGGTATTAGCTATGCCTTGTACGGAACCAACCGTACGGAGAGTTTGAAAAAGTCACGAGGATGATGCGTCCACAGGAATTCGATGGCGCTAAAGATGGGATAGAATCTGGTAGTCACGTGCATAACAGTGATGCCATGTGGTTGAAGCATGCTAAATTGTTGATCTCCTGTGAAAGAATATACTTAGGAATATTCTATCTTGTACAATTAATTAAATTTGTAGTAAATGTTTCAGTGCATGTTTGCCCCAAATATTCCCTCTAGTAATGTTTGGGGTTAAAACTATCATTACTTGAGTTGTAAATGTAATTTTCATATTTATGTTTACAATGAAAAAATGGTATGGAAATAAAAATTACCCTATATTAGGAGAGTTATTTTCAGACTGTAAGGCTAATATATTTTAGAAGGAGAAAAAAGCAAGAACTTTTTTTTAAAAAGGACTTCATGTAATGTGTGCTACTGCCAGATCAGGACTCCATATAAAATGCCAAATTTTAGTTAAAACATATTCAGTGTAAGCCAGTGGCATGTTAACTTTTCTGGCTCATCAATTTATTTTCACTAACTATACCCGAGTGAACAGTGCTTACATTTGTATAAATAAGGCTCTGGGCAGAATAGGAGAAAATTGCTAGAACAATGAGCAATGATGAGTTTTCATGTTTGTTCCTAGGGAATGAGGCATTGAATGGGTGTGTGAGAGAGTTTTAAAGAACATTATAAGTCCTTCGCATGGGAATATTTTGCACTTTATGGAAATATAGGAGCAGAAATATTGTATGCTGACAATGATACCTCATGTGATTTGTGGATCTGTACAGACGCTGGAACAGTTTCTTTGTATATGAACTCATGGTGTACAAAGACAGGCCTCCTGGCTGTTGCTGGACTTGCATGCACAAGCAGGAAGACTTTATTCCATGTTATCTTCTGTTTCATAGGCACATAAATGGAAGCATTAAAAATACAGTGGGTAATGCTACCCCTTTCTAGCGGGCAGGCCGAAATCAGCCTTGGCACGCTGCATTGGCAATGTTTATAGCCTTAGCTCCCCCCCGACGCTGCTGGGCTGGCAGAGGCTAGAGGCACAGCACAGAGGTGACTAGTGGCACTTGCAAACCTCCAAGTTTGCTAAACATAAGTGCAAACTCCTATATTTTATAGTTACATAGGTTATTCTTCCTGTGTGTTGCCATGCCAAATTCTATTTAGAGTTTAGGTGGAGTCTCCTTCTGAAACCAGCTTTGATATTAACAGTGCTTACTTTCCGCAGTGATCTAAACCTTTATGAAATGTTCTGAATGGGGTGTGCTGGAGTCCTGTGGCAGATCACTTACCCAGAGGAGTGCAAGCGGAGCATTTGTCAGGTATCTGCTTCCAAGGTGGATTTTTTTCCTAATACGTAGTTCTCCATGCCCAGTTAGAAAGCACTCTCCCTTGCATGACTGAGTGAAGAGGCCTCCCTTCTTCCAGCAGCCAGGCTGAAAGAGAAAAGCTGTGTGTGCCTTTGAAATCAGGGTGCTGGAGAACCAGCCTTTGCAGTGTGCATCAAAGAAAATTGGTGCTGTCTCTTCAGATTTAGCTGCTTCGGTGCCCCGAGGCAGCTGTTCCTTTTCTCTAGGATTTTTGCCCTCACACTAGGAGATGGGCTCCGGAATACCTGAATAGCTGATGCTTGCTGTTTGCCATGTGCAAACCAATGAGTACAGTGACATGATCGGAAACACCTTCCCGTTCTGCTTCGCCAGGAGCTGTCGCAATAGATTCGCGCTCTGCTATCTTGACCACATATGTGCTCAGGAATGTGGGGCACTGAGGCAACTTTCTGGATGTTTTAGGAATACTTTGCTTTTAACTAATGTGCTCTCTTGTACACATTGAGAGTAGCTTAATCATTTTGTGGGCCCCTGGGCCCTCATCTCTTGTGCTTCTTTTTATTTCAACTTACTTCTCTCCAGAATTCCTCCCTCAATGTTTACCATAGTTAAAGTCTTCCTTTGGCCCAGATACAATGAATTAGAGTGGAAGGGGGAGATGCTGGCTGAATCGCATGAGTCATGCACGGCCCCGGACTTCTTGTGACTCGGCTTTGAATCCTGATGCTGCAGATTACTGCCTTTTCTCAGCTCTCTCAGTATCCCTGAGACCATGCCATGATAATTCCACTCTGTTAACTGGAACCCAAGATCAGGCTGCTTCTGTGCAGGAGAGGTCAGCTTAACCTAAGCGTCTGCTTCCTTTCTGTATGTGGCCATGGATGCAAGTTCTAAAGTGCTTGTGTTGAAGCAACATTACACTGGGTATAATAATGTGCTGTTCAGCTTCATCATGCTCTTGTTTCAAGAGCTTTATTAAATACATGTATATAAGTTACATAATCAAGTGAATTGCGCTAAAACACCAATCTGACTATTTCCTCGGGAAACTTAATATTTAAAATGTAAATTTTTATCTATATTGGTTGCAAATATTTTCCACGTTGAAAGTGCATTGTAAGTAGCTATTTGTTAAAGAGAATCACATTCTTGTTGGCCATTAAGAATGCTGCATGTTAGGTCTTTCTCAATTAGATATTAATGACAAGTTCAATTAATGACATTTATTTTACAACTGTATAGAATAAGAGTGCGTGCCTAAAGTTCTCACAGTTACTTGTTGTCTTGGAAAGAAAACATTACGAAGTGGTAATTAATCTGACTTTAATTTACAGCATATATGAATGCTTTCTCTTTCAGAATGGAAAAGTTGAACCTGAAGAATGATTTAAAATGCTTCAGACTTTTTTTTTTTTTTTTGCTATACTTGAGATTGAACCCTGGGGTGTTCTATCACGGAACTACATCCCCAGCCCTTTTTATTTTTTATTTTCAGACGAGATCTTGCTATGTCACCCGGGCTGGCCTCAAACTTGTGCTCCTCCTACCTCAGCCTCCAGAGTAACTGGGATTACAGGGGTGTGCTCCTGCACCTGGTTGCTTCTGACATCTTTGGTGTGGCCTGTTTCTAGTAAGACGAGCATATCTAATATTGTGTGTTGTATATGTATTAGTTAGGATGTTTTACTAATTAGTCGGAGAGTCTCTCCCATCGGCTCTGTCCTATGCTTCCAATGACCCTCAGGTTCTGCTCTGTGTGCAGCGATAGTGAGGGCCATAACCGTGTGCGCCAAGAGCAGCAAGGTGAGGTCCGAGTGGTCTACCTTGTGTATATGGTGGAAATAACCTCAGCCAAATTTTCTCTGTCTCTATTTCAACATTGACTCCATTTGCCATAGTGAGACCATTGTGTAAGGAACTAATCATATAGCACAAGGTTTTGATGTCACCTTTGGGGTGAAAACCCTCGCCTTTTTGCTGGAGAACACATTCCTGGATATCTCAAGGTACGTTGTGCAGTTCCAAGTTTTCCGTTGTTAGAGAAGTCAGGGAGAAAAGATAACTGAAGTGAATTGGAACTGGGCTCCACCACTTAATTCTTTAAACTCTTAGGGAATGGCAATCAGTACAATAACCTCCAAATTGACATGAGTTAGTGCTCTGTGGGTTTTCTATGGGACACTGTACATTACAGTACTGTGTTTCAATACATTGCAAATTGATTATTAAAACTGGACTACTAATGTGCCATCATTGTAAAGATCTCTGTGGCCCTGTCAAGCTCTTTTTGTATTCTTTAGTGGGCTTGTTTTGGGCAGTCAAGATGCAAGTCACATGGTGGGCAGCCCTGTGGCTGGGGCTGAGGAAGGGTGGACTGTGCCTGACTGGAGTGTCAGGCAGTACTTTTTCAGAGCCTTAGGCATGCAGGTGTGGGTAGGAGGTCCTGCAGGGCACGTCTATTTTGTGTGGCCTCCGTACTGATGTGCCCCACAAGCAAAGAGGTTTTCTAGTAACTGGACTCAGGGTCAGTCAGGGAACTTCTGAAGGATGCCGAAGATGGAACGTAAGGCCTTCAGCATGTCATGGGCTTGTGTCAAGTGTGAAATGGATCAGCGAATTGTTGAGGAAATAAAAGAACATTTTTCTATGTGGGCTTGGAGGGCCTGTTCCTTAAGCCCTAGGACTTCTGCGGACTTCCCGTGAGGGCCATTGACTGCAGAAGGACCATGGGAACTGGATGGATGGAAGCAGCTTCCAGGCTCCTGCTCTTTGATGCAACCAGATGATGTCTGCTTCAGTGACCTTTGGGTATCTGTGGAATATTCACTAGAAACTAGTTACAGAATGATTCATCCAAGGAATGCATCATCCCTCGGCGGTGTTGAGTTTTTCTGGTTGCTCTTTCATGAACTATTTCTTATACAACATCTTTTATTACTTTCCCCTGCTGTTTTCTTACAGGAAGTCACATTTCTATGCTCGGTGCTTCCAGTTTCTGTCAGTGTCAAGGAGTTCACAAGAGGCTTGACCTACACCTCCCATAGCTTCATTATTTTGTCTGGATTTAGGGTTTGTCCTGGCTGTCTTATTAGTACTTAAGAAACAGCCAAGTGTGAGAAATACAAGCTTTATGAGCAAACTATTTCTAAAGCAGGTCACAGGTGGCCAGTTTCTTCAGAGTCACAGGGCAGGACAGCCAACCCTGGAGTGACCGTCGTGAGGGCCTTTGCTGGGGCTTTGGGCCTGGTGGATGCCACATCGCTGAGGACTCCTTTTTCCCTGCGTGTTGTGCTTGTGTCGTTATTTTTGCCATGGTCCAGGTTTGCCAGCGGGGTGAGAGGAATCCCTGCTGCCGAATCGGACTGTGGTTACAGCAGGCTCTCCTGGGACTGCCCCGCTGAGTAGCCACCAAACTGCGCTTCTGCCTTGCTAAGGAGACTTGGGCAGGTGACTTGAGTTTCTGTCATCCCTGAGCTGGAACTCTTCCCAACCCAGCAAGTGAGGATAAGTTTGGGTAGGCCTGGGGGCCACCTGACAACCACGGGAGAAGACTCAGAGTCAGAATGCAGAACCGGTGGCCCGTTAATGAATCCAGCAATGTAGGTGTTGCTGGTTAAACAAAGTTGCCATTTAGAAACGGCAAAGAGCCTAGAAGGGAGAAATAGGAAGACTGGTTGATTTCCAGTAGAAATCTTCCCATCTTGCTAGGAAGGAATCAAATACTGGAGTATATTGTCAGGGCCACCCAGCTTTGACTATAAGAAAGTGCTTTTAAAACTGAAAGCACGTGATTTTTGTTTTGCAGAGAGTGTTGCTGGTATGTCGATGCAGCTAATGAGATTGATTTCAACGTGCAGGCACAGGATCAGGGAGAAAAAAGGAGTTCTGCACAATCTTTAGGCATTTATGCTTTAGTTCCCCACAGCTTCCTGGTCTCCAGAGGGACTTTTACCTACCTGACACAGATTGGAATAAACAGGGTGCAGGGTTTGGGACATTTTCCAAAGAGAGCTAACATGGATGAAGAGTCAAGCTTGACATTTCTCCTGAAATAAAATCGCATTATAATTCAGTCATATTCACAAGCCAGAAATGAATGTGTTATTTTTCATATTTTGGTTTTCTAAAGTCATGTTTTACTGTTCATGTATCTCATCAGGGTTGAAAAGTTGACAAGAAGTGTAGAAATCCAAAGTTTCTGTGAACATTGCTGAACAGCTGTGAATTTCTCAGGTTCTACCTGCCTCAGCAAGGATGGATGTAATGCATTGTAGGGAGAGCGGACATGGGGATACCGTATGGTCTAAACGCTGTTGGAAATTTGCTCTTAGAATCTTAGGTTTTTGTATCCTCCTCTGTGGAGAAAGAATCTGGAAATGATAAAGAAGTCCTAAACCAACTGCCTTTGAATGTGCTGGGGGGGCGGTGTCAACAGTCCCATGCTCTGGCCTCTCCTTGGAATAGAGCTCCTCAAACCTTGTGGAACATCAGAATTACTGAGAGGGCTGGTTAGCACAGACTCCTGGTAGACCCTCAGGCTTTGCATTGTGGCAGCTTGGAGTGCAGTCCCCGGATGTGCACAGCCAGCTTGCTCCTTGGTGATGTCCGTGCTGCTGGTCCAGAGGCCACGTGTAGAGAAACAACAGCTGATTGTTTCTAATTGGTTAGAGAGTGAAGGTGGAACCCAGGTGTGTGTGTGTGTGTGTGTGTGTGTGTGTGTGAGTGTGAGTTTTAAAGCCTCTACCTGCACGTCAAGAGTTGAAGACTGTTCAGTTTGACAGGATGGGCTTTTGCAAGTGGCAACTTCTAGGGTTTTGCGAGGGGAGAAAAAAGTTTACATAGGATTTAAATCTCTTAGATTTTTATTATTTATATTGATCAGATTCATACTATCTGTTCAATTATTACATTACCTTAGCCACAAAAATCTAGGTTTTTAAGAGCATGAAGGGGTTTGCTAACTTACCTATAGGCATTTCAGAATTACCACAATGTTTCCTCAAAAGAATAAAACAGCTTGGAGGAAAAAGCACCTATGCATTCCATGTGTTCCCCCAAAACACAAAAGATTCAAATAGTATTCAAAATTGTTCTGTGTGAATTTTGGAATTCAGTGTTCTAATTCAATGTTTAAATTAAATACGTGCGTCTATGTGGCTGCTAATTTCTGTCTACATTATTATCTCCAAGAGATAAAGATAACATTTTGTATTCTTAATAAAGTAAGCTGCATGAGTAAGGAATAAAAACCTGTGTATACTATATTTTGATTTTACTGGTGTGATTGTTTAAATGTTGCTATATAAAATATTGCTGGACATGTGTCTTCTGGCACTTGATGCTGCTTTAATTATTCCCTAAAAGAGTTGGCCGTATACTTTATCTCATCTTGTGTAGCTCCAGCATGAATAAAGGTAACCTTACAAAGCCAAAAGCTTAAAACTAAGAGTTTATATTAATCCATTTAATACCAAAGGTAGTCATTCTGAATCACCCTGCCTCTGTGTTCTGCGTGAAATCTGGCCGAGCTTTGTGATTTGGACCAATTTTTCTTTAGTGGAAAATAAAAATTATTCTTCAAAATGTTCTAATTGAAGTGTGTACTTTGTTTTCCCAGAAGATTTGAAATCGTGTTGTTTAGTAAAACATTTCTCTAATTATAGGAACACAATACAAAGTTGTTGCATTAAATTAATTTCAACCTTATTGGATACCATCATGGAAAATATGATGAATCATGTTGGTGGAAAATTGACACCCATGTTTATAAATTTTTTTATTTTCCTCCTCTATTTTAAAAAACAATAATTATTTTGTTTTTGTAGAAATGAAAAAAGTTACTACAAAACTTTTAAAGAAGAAACTTAACATTCATCCAAAATTCATTACTAAGAAATCATTACCATCTTCTGAATTGTTCTTAGACTTGTCTTCACTGAACAGGAATGGAAACAGGCTGGAAGGACAAATGGAGGGAGGGGGAAGGGCTTTTATAACAACAGGGTCATACTACTATGCATATTATTTGAAAATATTAACTTTAACTTCCCTTGAACTTGAAAAAAAGCAAAGTGAGATTGGATAAATTGTTAGACTTTAAACAGTTAATAACCATACGTTTAAAAGAAAGTATGAAGAATTGAATTTTAACCGTAGACAAATTTTAGTGTTAGGCTATATTCATTTACTATTTTAACCTTAGCTAATTACTCATAGAAAATTAGAGTTCCTTCCAGGACCTCTTTTCCTATATTTATTTTATTATTTATATAATAATTTTTCCACTTCATGCAAAATTATCTTTCACAAACCATAATTGTGTATATAAATTGATACATTGCTCACCAGTAAATTTCTTTTTGTTTTAACATTTTGAGATGTTATCTCTCTTGGGCATCTTTGAAGATATTTTAATGCACTTGAGATCACAGTAATTACACCATGTTGAACCCCACTTCTTGATTCACTATATTTCAAGATATTAATCATAAGTGTGTTTTTTAAAAATTAAAAATGATTGTAAAAATTTATGGGCTACAATATTATGTTTTGCCATACAAATACATGTGTAATGAATAGAACTGGTAATTAGCATAACCATCACATCAAATATTTGTCATTTCTTTGTGGTGAAAGATTTAAAAACTAGCTCTTTGAAATGTGTGGTACATTGTCATTATCTATAGTCATGCTACTATGTAGAATGGAGCTATAACTTTGCAATTGTTGCCTATGCTCTCTTCATCCTCCATCCCCCTTTTCTTTCCCTAGTCTCTGGTAACCACTATTTACTCTTAACTTCTATAAAATGAACTTTTTTAGATTCCACATGAAGTGTGTTATCTTTTGTACCTGGTTTATTTCACTTAATGTCTCCTAGTTTCATCTATGTTGTGGCAAATGATAGGATTTTATCTTTTTTTTTATAAATGAATTGTGCTCCATTGTGTATATGTACCACATTGTCTTTATCGCTTCATCTATTGATGGACACTTAGGGCAATTCCATACCTGGGCTCTTGTGAACAGTGGTACAATGAGCATGGAAGTACAGATGTCTCCTCCACACACTGATTCCATTTGCTTTGTGTATACCCAGTAGTGGGATTGCAGAATCTGACTTTTTTTTTTTTTGTGGGTAGGGGGGTTGAACACAGGACCTCGCGCGCCAGCAGGCTCCCGTGCCACTGAGCGATATCACCGGCCCTTTTCTTGTATGTGGGTTCCGGGAGTCGAACTTGGGCAGTCGCACTTGCCGGGCAGGCACTTAGGCCGCTGCGCTATCTCACCGGCCCAGGATCTGACTTTTTGAGGAACCTGCATACTGTCTTATGGTCTCATAAAAGTGAAATGGATTTAGTGATCATTTAGCCTGGTGATTTTCAACCTTTGGAGTAAAAGGATTTTTACACATACCTTCCACACTCTTTTGCTTTTTTTTTTTTTTTTTTGTGGGTACCAGGGGTCGAACTCAGGACCTCGCGCTTGCCATGCAGGCGCCCGTGCCGCTGAGCGATATCACCGGCCCTGCTCTCTTGCTTTTCAAACATATTGATAGAAAAATACAGTGTGGGAAATGTACCTGCAGACCAGTGTCTCTCATGATCATAGACATAAAAATTCTCAACGAAACAATAGTAAATCATATCCCGCAGTGTTTATATGAAATTTACCAAGTATAAGTTTTAGGTACATTCACCATACAAAAAAAGTAATGCTGTGAGATGATAGAAGTTAATTTGCTTAAATATAGCCATCACTTCGCTCTGCATATCAGAGCACCATGTTTTGTCCCTTTAAGATAAACTGTACAGAAAATTATACATCATGAGCAAATAAGGTTCATTACAGGAATGCAAGACTGAATCAACATTTATAGACTAATCAGTGTAATTCACCGTATCGACAGGTGACTAAAATATGACCATAACACAGGAGAAGCATTGGACAAAATCCAACAGCCATTCATGATTACAAACTTGGCAAACTAAGAGCAGAGGGGGAAGCTCCTTAAATCGATAAGTAGCACGTAAAAACCACAGCTAACATACTTCCTGATGGAGTGCTTTCCCTCTCAGCTAAGGAAAAAGGCAAAGATGTAACAAATAAGACATTTCTTATCAACATAGTGTGGAAATTCTAACCACTGCAGTCAGGCAAGAAAATGTAAAAGCCACACAGATCAGAAGGGAAAGATTAAACTGTCTCTACTTGCAGCTGACAAGATGCCTACCTGAAAATTCCCCAATTTACAAAAACTTCTCAAACTAATATGTGACTTCAGCAAGGTCAAGGATACAAGAGCAACACGTAAAATATAAAATGAAAACTGTTACTGTGAGCGTTACATTTAAATGATTTATATTTTATCAATCACAGCACAATCCGCAGGCATTAAAAATAATGAAATATATACTTTATTCAAAAATGTGATTTCAAACTTAACTTGACCATTGCCAAAATGTCAGAGATCCCTACAAGTCCCAAATTATGGGACTTGTTTGCAGCCCTAAAATAGGGGACTTGGCCATGGGATGACAGAGCTGGGTCCCAGGTCCTTCAAGTGTGCTATCCCTATTTGATCATTATTTGAAGAACACTTCAGATGAAATTTATTTTGCACACTGTAATGCTTTTTAAAATTGCCTCCTCCATAGTCAATCCTTGTGTCCAACTCTGTGATGCTGCAGAGGGTTTCACAGGGTCAAGTTTTTCCTTCCCACTTTCTGTTCTGTGTATTATTTTATTTAGCGAGAGGAAACTCCATGCTTTCCCTTGGCATAACAGACAGATTCGAGATGATTTTCTGTATACATACATGAGAAAAGATCCTGGCCCATAGGAGTTTTCATCTTCTGTCAAGATAATTGTAAAAGTAAGTTCAAAATCATGTACACAACCTTAGTAATTTATGCTTCTTTTAAGTGAAAAATATTTATCTTAAAAATTAATAGATGTGGCAGTTAAGAGAAAAATATGCCTTCAATAAGTCATTTAATAATGTATTTTCTAATATCATCTTTCCCTTTAAGACACAGTAAGACGTTATTTAATATTGGAGATAAAACCCAGCACTAACAGTATCTTGTAAATCCTTAAACACAGGGACCTAAAGGGTCAAAATTGCATGTGCAGAAGCATCTGTCCATGAGCTATGCCCTAGCAGGTGGGTGGCTCCATCTTCTTCTGAGGGCATCAGATACACTGGTGGTATAAGATATACCTCCCCGTGCCTCTCACAACGCCCTATCAGCTGTGTCTTCAGGATGTCACAGGGTTCTTTCGATGGCTGCTCCTCTTAAGTCCTCAGGGTCGCTCCGCCCTTGCAGCTGTAATTCCCTGCTCGTCTGCTCTGTATCTAGGAGCTCATCCAAGAAGCTCCTGGGCAGAAGGCATCTCCGCCTACCTCTCCTTACCCTTGACATTCACAACCTCTTTTCATACAGCTGGGAGAAGTTTGACGGGCATCGGCGGCAGCAGTCCTTTTCCTGTTTCTGACTCATTGGTCCTTATAGCAGCTGCGTTTCCAGAGGCAGGGAAGGGGGTTTGGCTTTTGGAGGGTGATGCGCCCTCCACTGTGGGACACCCATCCTTTCCAGGGCACCTTCCCTGGAGGGGCGTTGTCGAATGCTCCCATTGTGTTCCAACCTAAGACTCTGTGACTTACGGTCTTGGGAACCAGGCCAGAGACGCTGTCTTCACAAAATAATCTTGTGGTTATTATTATTTTTTTCTATGCACAGAGCTCTCCTGAGAAGTATACAGCTGCATTTTAAAGTTCTCATTTGTGAAACTTGAATTCTTAAGCTTAATGTTGTTCATTGCCTTTTATGCTATTATGTAAAATGTGGCTTGAACACATTTGACCTTATGGGGCTGTGAAAGGAGAAAATACTTGCAGAGATTAAAATAAAGATATTAATATTAATAAATACAAATGGCATTCTACCCTCTGAAGTCTAATGTAATTATTAGGATGTTTCCGATAGGCTTTTATCTAGATAAAATTTCTGTGAAGTGTCTCTTAAGAAGTAAGGAGAATGGGGAGAGTATGAATAAAATCCAGACATTTGTTTCTACATATGGTGATTACAGTGTAGGTATAGAATATACATACATTAAATATCCACGTAAATCTTAAGATACATTACCTGCATATGCTGCAAACTAAAGCATATGCTGATGTATTCCATAATGAAGTACATTTTATTCAAAGTATATTCAAAAGTATATTTTACTCCAAAGTGTTTCATAAATATGACTTTGTGAAGATTATATTACCTTGATGAATAATAGTTTGTGGTTCAAAGACAGACATTTGTTAAATTGAATCATTTCTCATTGAGTCAACCAATAAATATTTTTTTGAGAAACATCTGTGTGTTATTTTCCATTTAGTCATTATTGGGGGTAAAAGTGAATACAATACATGATTCTTATCCCCCAAGGAATATCACCATATAGTTTCAAGAGAGAAGACTAACTGATAAGACAAATTCACAAAAATATCAAGTGGCAAAATAGTGGTTAGGCAGAAGAGTCTTACAAGAATTAAGAGAGAGAAAACCCACTCTGCAGTAAAGCTACCTGAAACACATTATTTGGGAGTTCTTTCTTTAAACTTTGAAAAGACTTACAATTGTCATCCTTTTTATTCCATTTGGCACTGAAACTTATCAGTCTTTGCTGGTTGTGATCCATTTAGTCAGTGGCACAGTCATGATATTTGACTTTTAGAAAGTGAATGAGCCTTCTTTCAACTGCAAAGAAAATGACAATTATTATCCAATTTTGGCAAAGTCACAAAGAAAGAACAATGACTAAGAATCGTGGTTTAACACATCTCTATGATGTGTCTTTGAATTATTCAACACACAGACATATACCAACCCCTAAGATGAATGCAATCATTATGTACTGCAAACACGTATTAATAAAAATGAAAATTAAAATGAAATAATTTTGCATACTCATTCTGTGTCAATCTCACTTGTAAAGTTGTGCAAATGGAAATCCAGATGTTTTAACTTAGAAGGTGGGCGGCAGGCCAAGGCATCTGGGTTTTTAATTAGTTGAAAGGCTGGTCTGATGCCCAAAACCTTTTGAGAGTTAATGAAAGATTTTGAAATCTTACTTATCAATAACAGGTAAAGACTTCAGTTAGAAAAAGTTGAAAATATAATAAGTAGGGAGGATGAGGCAGGAGGGTCACAAGTGCAAGTCTCACCTGGGGAAATTAGTGAGTATCATTTCTATATCATCTATCATCTATCTATCTATCTCTATCATCTATCTATCATCTACATCTGTCTATCATCTATCTATCTATCTATCTATCTATCTATCTATCTATCTATCTATCCATCTATCATCATCATCTATCTATATGTATCTATCTAGGCTGGTTATGTAGATCAGTGTAGGGGGCCTGGGCTCAATAATAGGCACCATAAGAAAAAAAAAAAAAAAAACATGATGTAATAAGTGATTGGACCTAAATTAAAAAAACCCATTTTTTTAAATACAGTAATATACCGTGTTTTAGTAAATCAAATATTTTAAATCATCATTAAAAGTCAGCACTCATTGGGTACATCGATGAAAATGTCAGAGTAAGGACATTGAAAAATTTACCCCTCCCATTAAAGTGATAAAATAACTGAAAAAATGATCAGCATCAAGTTTCTCCAAACTTTGAAACTTAAGCAAAGTGTTTCAGAAATCTAGGGAGATTTTCATCAAGAAAAATATCTGGATCTTGGGGATAAAAACTAAACTTTATGGACTTTTAAATGACTTTAGCCCCATTTCTGCTCCCGTACTCAGTGGTAGACTTGATGTGATGCTTAATTGGCGATTGTCAACACAACTGGACCGAGAGGTGCCCGGCAGATTAGGAAAACGTTCTTCTGGGTGTCAGCAGGAGTGTCCAGAGGCTACTGGTGTGTGGGCCAGGACGCTGAGAGGAAAGACCTGCCCTGATGTGGGTGGCGCCGTTCAACAGCCTTGCAGTCTGGATGGAATGCAAGAGAAGGAGGAAGAATTTGGTCTGCTTTTAAAAAGTTCCATTCTGCTTGAGGGGGTGTCTTTTACTACTGCCACTGGTTGTGGACATCAGACTCCAACTTCTTTAGCCTTTCAGTATGGACTCACACCAGCAACTCTCCAGAAGCTTCCAGATCTTCAGTCTCAGGCCGGTGTGCATTCTCGATCCCTCTTGTTTGTAATGTACAGCTTTCCGCTTTAGCAACTACTGGACCCTCTGATTCTCCAGCATGCAGATGGCCACTGTGGACTCTCCTGCCTCTGACCCCGTAGCCCTGCAGTCTAATACATCCTCTTGTTAATTATATACAAACAGTTATATACAGGATTCTCCTAGAGAATTCTAACCAAGAGAGTCCATAGCCTTGGCCACTGAAAAAGCAGAACAGGGCTGGAGCTGTTTCAAAGCCTCATTCCCCTCCAAAATGGTCATCCTTTTTCACCTGATTGTTCCTTGGAAGACCTCATCTACTGCTTGCTGTTATTTACTTTCACATGAACCCCACCCATACCTCTTTTCCCCAGAGGGTGTTTGTCAAATGTCTTAGTGTCATGGCTGTCTGAGATAGTGGATATCAATGGAGGCACATAATAAACTATCAAAGCTTTAAAAGAAAAGCTGAAAAATGAGATGTTGCCGTGATTTGGATGTGGTTTGTGTCCAACGGCTCTCAAGTTGGAAGCCTGGTCCTTAAGGCGGCAGTATTAAGTGGTGGGACCGTGAGGAGGTGGGTGGGGCCTAGCAAGGTGACTGGGCTAGTGGGGCATCTCTCTTGGAATAGTTAGTGTGGGATCCCAGTTAGCTCTCTGAGTATAAGTTATAAAAGACTGACTCTGGTCTCTCCTTGCTCTCTGGCTTCTTGTATCACCATGTGGTCTTTTACATCTCAGTAATCTCCTGTTGATCACTGTGATGCCATCCACTGGGCTGTGATGTAGCTAGAGTCCTTGCCAAAGCTGACCCCATGCTATTTCCAAAAATGTAAGTAAAGTAAACCTCTTTTCTTGATAAGTTACTCAGCCTCAGTGTTTTTCCATAGCGATGGAAAATGGACTGATGCAAATGGCCATAGGGATTTTGAAGAGCCCTGACATACCTGGGGATCTAGGAAGTCACGTGCATTTGTAGGGCTGTGTGCAGCCAGGACTACGCGCATGCTCAGAAAAGCAGAGAAGTCCTTAAGATCTCACTCCGAGCTCATCTCGAGGCTCTGAACAAACAGGAAGTAAAGGAGACAGCAGAGTTGAAAACTCCTGTCTGAAAGTCCAAACTCACTTCCTGAAGTGAGTCCAAGCATTCACACAGAGTCTTTCTCAAAAAGGGGAGATTTAGGGGGCTGGTGAGATGGCTCAGTGGCGTAAGTGCCTCCCTGGCAAGCGCGAGGGCCCGAGTTCGACTCCCGGAACCCACATACGAAAAAAGGGCCAGTGATATCACTCAGGGGCACGGGTGCCTGCTGGCTCGTGAGGTCCTGAGGTCGACTCCCGGTACCCACAAAAAAAAAAAAAAGGGGAGATTTATTGGCCCAAGGTGTCTAAAGAAATCTCTGTGAAATCATTAGGCAAACATTAACCTAACTGAATAGGGACTTCTGTGACCACACATGTCAAAGATAGAGATTTTCCAGAATTAACTTAGGGAAATTACTAAATGTCTTTGTTGCTTTTCTTGTTGCTGAGACAAAATACCTGACACCCAAAGTTAACGGGGAAAGGTTTATTTAACTCACAGTTTGTAGGGGTTTCAGTCCATAATTGGCTGGCTCCAAAGCAGGGTGGCACATGGCAGAGGGGCAACAGTTCATGGCAGCAGAAGCAACAAGAAAGAGTGAGACAAGCCTCTTTCTGCCCTTATATTGTATCCAGTCTACTGGGATTAGGGCGGTGCCAATCCAATCAGTGGACTGATCCAGCAATCGCCCACCCTTAATCCCAGCACTGCACTATGAATAAATCACACACTCTAGATTCAGCCACTTCCCAAAAAACCCGATGACCGCATGAGGCCTTGGGGGGACATCTAGACACAAACTGTGACACTAAATAAACACTAACTACAGATGTCAGCATGTATGACAAATGGGAAGAAAAGCCTGACTTTTAGAATTGCTATACGACATTATTAGAAATGTCCAGTTTTCAGCCTTCACAAGACAAAAGTAGAAACTACAATATATGACCCACACATAGGAAAATAATCAGTAGATATCATCTCCAAGGAATCCAGATCTGTGACTTGCTAGATGAAGACTTTAAATCAGCTAGTTTAAATATATGCAAAGAACTAAATTATATTTAAAGAACTAAAGGAAAATATGTGTACAATGTCTCAACAAATGAAGAATATTAGTAGCGTGACGGAATTATAAAAGGAAATCAAATAGAAATAATGAAGTTGAGAAGTACAGTAATTAAAATGGGGGAATCCTGCTAAATGGGCTCAACAGAGACTGGAACAGGCAGAAGGAAGAATCAGCATACTTTGTAATAGGTCACGTGAGATGGTCCAATCCGGGACACAGGAAGAACGAAGAATACAATAAATGAAGGAAGCCTTGAAGACCCGTGAGACGTCACCAAACAGTCCTGTGAGGACTGTGGTTTGGTTGTGCTGATGAGTCCAAAACGTTGGAGAGACTGGCAAAAATCATGGGAGAAGGCTTGGAAGGGACTGGGCATCACTTTAAGGATGGAAAACACCTCAGAAGAAAGCAATGGAGAGGTGCTGGAGGGAAAAGCGACTCTTCTTATTTGAATTAACTCCCGACTGCATCCCTGTGTTGGTTGATCAAACTGTGGTCAAACCACCCCGCACCAGCCTTGACTTCCACCTGCCTTCTTTTGTCCTGGAAGGCTGGCCATGGAAGCCACCCCAGTATTGATTTAGGAAGGAGCGGAGGTGCATGTGCTGTGGACTGATTGTCTTTGCCTTGCATTAGACGTGAGCAAACAACCAGAGCCTCAATCCACGGCGGAGACCTCTGTCCTTGCACGAGCTCTTGCAAATTGTTTTCCACTTGCCAAGGCTGTGTTCGGTGTAGGATATCTTTCTGCTTTAAATCTTAAAATACAATTTTCTTCTGCAAGAAAGGCCCAGGGAAATTTATTTTTTGTTTGTTCATATGTTTAACTTTTTCTTTTTTCTCCTAAATACAATATCATCTGATATTTTTAGCTATTTTTGAAGAGAATGATTTTGAAACAAGTCAGAAGCTTCATGTGTTTGGGTCATAACAGCGTTTTAATTTGCTAGGTATGTATTTAATGCCTATTTTTGTCTCAGTTTATTAGGACATTAACATATGGTTATATCTTGGATATGCATGTAAGCAAAGAGCCAGAGGTGAGGCTAGTTTTCAATCTATTTTAATTTAGAAGTTGCAATGTGTACACAATGCAGAGTGAGTTCTCTCTTGCTGCAATACAGTAAGAATGCCATATTGCAAAATGCAATAATAAAACCTCTCTTTCAGCATTACTGAGAGGGTTATAAGAGCTATAAGATGTGCAGACACGTGAAAAGCACCACGTCAGCTATATTCACATTGGCATAGCCTGTAGGACATTGTGAATAGGTTCCCATTTTGTGCACATAAGGCATGTAACATCTTGGTTTTAATCATATATAGAAGTTTTAAATATATACATGTGTATGTACACTATACATATTTGTTAATTCACTGGGGTGTTTTTTTGGTTAATTTGTTATTTTCCTATCAAAAGGAGTCATTGATTTTTAAGTTCACAAACTTGAAGGACGTAAGAGACATTTGGATATGAGAAGAAATCATTAGACGTGGATTATTTTCAGCAAATGATACTACAGTTCGTATTTCCTACTGTTTGGGAAATAATAATTCTCTTGTATATTATATCGAATCAGGATTTAGATTTCAACAACCACTCGTGTCACTGAACATTATGAACTCATTTTTTACTGTAAGTTTTTGATGGATTGCATGGTTCTTAATTTGGTGACATTTTCCAGTGTCATGTGTTGGCTTATTTTTAACAGAAAAATCCATACCTTTTCATCAACGTGTAACAACCATAACCAGAGTGCTCGCTAAGATCCAGGGTCTTGAAAATCAATGACTCCATTATGAACTTGAGGCTCCACACAGCTCATTTTGGCCTACAGGCCACCAGCTTGGTGTTAGCTGCATTAGATCTTGTGAGGTTTTGCAAAACATCGATCACACCTCTACTGAGCTTTTCTTCACGATCCTCCCACTGTTGATAAGAAGGCTTAGGGAAAGATGTATAAGGTTACTCTTTTGAGCCTTGGGCAGGGATCTTGCCCATTGTAAGCTGTTTTCCTTGACGTTACAGGCACATTCATGGTTGTATAGCCTCCACAGCATAGTCTCAGGCACAGCAGTTCTGAGAGGTTGGCATTGTGCTCTAGGAGCCCAGATGGCTGGCTTTGGAGCTTCTGAGATCCAATGGAGGGCTGAGGACTTCAGATCAGACCTGGTTTTTATGCCTTCCTCTTGTCCTCCCCCCACTTCATGACTTGGGTGACCTGTGTGAGCTAGGGTGACCTCTGAGTTTAGGTTTTTCTTATAGGAATTAAGCAATATCAATATCCATAGCACAGGCTGTGTACAGAATACGAAGAAAACATACTGGGCAAAACCAAAGCTGTTTAGTCAATGTCGGGTTCGAATGAGCCTGTTGAGAAGCATAGATTTCTGAATCCTGTTAGCAGCATGAGTCACAGCAAATTTACTTTGAGCCCTTCCTCTTACCCACACTCCAGCCATTCCCTGGTGACTCTTCCCTATTCAAAGTAATTTGTTTCTCTCCTTTGTGATTGGGTGAGGTAGTCAGAACATTGATGGGCAACTGTCAGGCAGCAGAGGTGAACAGAGGGCCGATGACTGCACCCGCCTACCTTCTGTAACAATTGCTGCTGACACAGTCAGGGCTGGCTGTTGGCATGGCCTTATTTTACAGATCAAACATTTGAATGATTCAGAGAAGGGCAAACAAAGATCATGGCGGTCCCAGATCTTCATCTGAGGTCCCCTAGTTACTGTACATGGACCATTGTAAGCAGACCGTACCAAGGTGCTGTATGTACTTTAAAGGATGGAGATATTTGAGGTGCAACAGGAAGGGATGGCAGATGGGAGAATTTTAGAAAAGTGACTGTAACACAGCTAATTTGTGTTCTAAGGCAGATGATGATGGTGACGAACATGACGATAATGATGTTGAAGAGCACGATGATAAATAAAAGGTGAATCTAACAGAACAATGCTGATATTTCTGAAGATATAAGGAAGGCTGAAAGTCAGTGGGGGTCATGTAAGCATTAGCCAACAGGAGCACAGTTTTGTCCTTCACAGTGCTTCCTTTGTATTTGACATCTGGTGGCACTGAGAAGTGGGGCTCTGGCTCCCTGATCAAATTTCCTCATAAGGTCAGCATTGAACCTAACCATTGAATTTGCTTCAGTTCTCATTCAACTCAGAATCATGGAAAGAATTAAGTTCACAAACCAAGGTGCCATTCACTATTTAGGACAGAATCTTGATATAAGTTGACCACTGTTGTTAAACTGTGCTCAAACCAAAAGGCAAAGTTCTGGTACCCAAGTGAACACGTTAGAGGCGGCAGACAGGTAGACCCTAGAAAGAGTGGTAGCTTTGGGATGCAGGTAATGACCCTGTCATGGAGGAGCAGGGAGAGGCGTGGGGACACTCATGATCTTGAGTACTTCTGTGCCTCACCGGATGAAACATACCAGCTTATGCACTAAAGCATGTAGGCCATCACATCCACAAAAATCACAAAATTTTCTTGTTGCTAGTCGTAAATGATGGAGACTTATTTCAGAGAGCCATACTAGATAAAGCCAATAGTCACACACTTGCTGACTATAAGCAATTCTTATCAGATGAGATTGGACTGCCATGGCAGATTTCCACAGGGCAGGTGGCTTAACAGGATAAACGTATTTCTTATAGTTCTGGAGCCTAGAAAGCTCATGGTCAAATTGCTGCTGGTTTGTTTCTGGTGAGGTCTCTTCTAGCTTGCAGGTTGTATCCGTTTTTTTTTTTTTTTTTTGTGGGTACCAGGGGTCGACCTCAGGACCTTGCGTGCCAGTAGGCACCCGTGACTCTGAGCGATATCACCGGCCCTTTTTTCGTATGTGGGTTCCGGGAGTCGAACTCGGGCCCTCGCGCTTGCCAGGCAGGCGCGTACGCCGCTGAGCCATCTTACCGGCCCCAGGTTGTATCCTTCTTGGTATATCTTCATATGGTCTTTCCACTATACACAGAGAAAATCCTTTGGTGTCTTCTCCTATTTTTATAAGGACACCAATCCTATTGGGTTAAGTTCTCATGCTTATGGCCTCAAGTAATCTTAACTACTTCCCTAACAGCCCTGGCTCCATAGACAGTGGTTAAAGATCCCACATATAAATTTGGGAAATGTTATGTTTTAGATCAAGGATGACCCACAAAACTCAGAGATGGGGCTTTTGGAAGGTGATTGGATGATGGGGGTGCTATAGCTGAATGTGTTGTTAAGAGATGGGGCTTAGACAGAGGTTGGTCCTTCCCTGACTCCTCTCTTCTCTCTGTTTCTTGACCATGATGACATGAGCAGTTTTCCTCCACTAGACCTCTTTCACCATGCTGCTTCTGTGTTTCATCCTGCTAACCATGGACTGTAACTTCTGAAACCGTGAACCGAAGTAAATTTCTCCTTCAAGTTTTGAGTGTCAGAAATTGTATCTCAGTGACAAGGAAAGTGACTGAGACAAGTCATAATTCAGTCCATTTCATGAGGTATATCATGCTGAAAGTACTCCATAGATAGACTCTCCACTAGTAAATGCTATCAGAATGTCCAGCTAGCATGTGCACAAGGACACATGACCAGGTTGTTTTCCACCAGGTGTCTCCAGGAGCTGAAGGATGTGTTAAAGACCAGTGTTCCATCTTTCTTTTCCAACTTCTGATAAACATCCAGCACAGAAATCTCCATGTCAGAGCCTGTCTTTGGGGAACCTGGTATGAGTTGGTGGTACAGGTGGCTGAGAAAGATGTACTGAACACTTCTTGTATTTCAGCACCAGGCTGAGTACAGATAAGCAGACATAGGTGGACACAGATGCTGCCTCAGTAAAATTCTACCCTTTGAGTCACTCGAAATAAAATTAATTTTTTTTTTGTGGGTACCGGGGGGTCGACCTCAGAATCTCGCACGCCAGCAGGCACCCATGCCGCTGAGCGATATCACCGGCCCCTTTTTTGTATGTGGGTTCTGGGAGTCGAACTCGGGCTCTTGCACTTGCCGGGCAGGCGTTTAAGCCACTGAGCCATCTCACCGGCCTTAAAATTAATTTTTGAAAAGTTATTGAAAAAAGATTTACGGCCCCTAATCCTTTGATATGTGTCCTATAAATGTGAGGACATAACATACATATATCTACTAAGAATATAAATATATTGACTAAGAGCGACTTTGATTTACAAGTAGATTTGTGACTAGCTCTTGGGAGAGTTGTCAAACACCATAGTATTCTACTCATAAGACTCCTATGGGGATTTAATGGGTAATATACATAAAATACTTCATCTAGTGGCCGTGGTGAGGGACATGTACCAAAAATTCTTGAAATAATCCCTTCAGTATTTATTCAGAAATGCTGAGAACTCTGTGCACACTGCAGTGTTTGGGGCCACAGAGAGAATGTGAAACAAACAAAGACCAGAATCTGTCCAACCCCTCATGGAGCCTGCAGTCCCATAGACGGTAAGTAGGCATGCAAGCACAAGTACCAGGGAATATTTTGGGTGGTGGTAAGACAGAAACATTCGGGTGGGAAGAAATGAAGATTTTCCTTTGATTGCATGAGGAGGGAAAACATTTCTAAGGTGATTGTCCATAGGCTGAAATCCCAAGGTGAAACAGCCAGCTGTGTGCAGAAGCTAGAAGTGTGCTTTTGACAGAACTAAAAGTAAGAAAAAGAAAAAGAAAAAGCCTTATTATATTTAAACAACTTTTGAGAGTTGAATTATAGTAAGCAAAGGAGAAAGGGATTCGGATGAAAGCAAAGGCCAGCTTGTCTAGGGCCTTACAGACCCGGCTGAAGATGCTGCTCTATCTGAGGGTGAAAAGAAAGTTTTAAAGAATTTTATGGTCAGAAGCAGTGCAGTCAGAAGGAAGTGCGGGAGGCCTGGGCTAGTGCGGCTGTGGGATGGAGGGACAGGTCCAAAGGCTGTGTTATGAGACGAAGGTAGCCATTTCTTCAGCTCTCACGGTCATGGTTACCGCATTGTGTGTTGTATGGTTTTTCTTTTGTATGCAGTTTTGATTAAAAAGTGTAATTTTTTATAGCTCAATTTATTAATATTTTCCTTTAGGTTCTTTTGTCTTTGTTATGATGCTTCTTTTTTTTTTTTTTTTTTGTGGGTACCGGGGGTCAACTTCAGGACCTCCCGCACCAGCAGGCGCCCGGGCCGCTGAGCAATATCACCAGCCCTTTTTTCATATGTGGGTTCCTGGAGTCGAACTCGGGCCCTCGCGCTTGCCAGGCAGGCGCTTACGCCACTGAGCCATCTCACTGGCCCCCCCCCACATTATGATGCTTCTAAAGGTCTTTCCTTAACTAAGTTTAATCCATATTCACCTGTATTCTGCTCCAGGACTTTTATATTTTTAGTTGATTTACATTTACAATTTTAGTATTCTTAAATGCATGTTGCTGAATAAGAAGATGCAATAATGTACCCTTAAATTAAAAAAATTGTGTTACCATTTATTGAACAACATACCATTAATGATATGTAATAAAACACTTGTTAAAATGTCTTGATTCTGTGCAATTTAAGGTGGCCACTTAAAGGGACAAGCATGTTCTGCCTTCAGTAAGGAGGCCGTACTATTTGGAGAATAAAGGTTTGGATGATAACTCCAAGTGAAGAAGAGGGTGCACAGTTCCAGTGAGTCAAGGTACCTGACAAATCTGGTGAATTAGCTCTGTGCGCACTTCTGCCTACAATTCAGCCTGCAATGCACTCTCCCTGGTTAGAACTGTGTTCATCATCTTGTTCCCATGCCTGACATTTATAAACCATTTTGAATTGCTAGTTAGTTTTCCATAAGCATTTGTTCCACTGCACCAACTCTCCAAATATTGAATCATGCCTATCATTTCCTCTTGTCAGGTTCCCTATAGCTAAGGAGAAAAGAATCATCATGAAGAGGCAGAAATGAGTAGGAACATGACATAATCATTTGAGCTTTGTCTATCTGCTATAACTTTGACATAACTGGAATATTCCAGCCCAACTTGTACCTCTTGAATTGACTAATATCTTCTTTGCTTCTGTGGTATAATTGTGCAGTCAAGAAAATATCAGCTGTAACCCCGTTTTTGGCAAACATGAAAAATAAACTTGGTGCAAGTTTCAAGTCATTTCTTATGCAGACTTTGTCAACACTTTACACTCATTTTTCTACTCAATACTTTTTTGATGACTGGTGCCAGAAGCAGAGAAAGATGCTGAACAGGTAACGGCAAGCAGGATACCAGGATTTATACCTAAAAGAAAGAGTAAGTGCGCAAACAAACTAATAAACCAACAGCACTGATCTACACATGGATTCCAGGTCCAACATGACATGGGTCATGAATGCATATTTGTACGGATACCAGCGCCTTATCAAGAGCTGCTTGAAATCAGAGCACTTGCCCTTGGTATACTCGACAGACTCACGTGTGACTCTGCCTAAGGTTTGAATTAAATTTCTTATTTCCAAGTGGGGTACTTGGAAAGATTGGTTTTATATTGAGAATTTTGTGCTCTTTCTCATATATGTGAATTTCTCTCTTTTAGAGTTAACTGGGAAAAAGTATTTGAAAATTTAAGTGCTCTAACACTCATCCAATGGCACGTAAAATACTAATGCTACATCATCTCATTAATACAATACAGAGTATTAGCTACATTTCCATGAAAATAAGGAAAAATTGTTTGCCTCTTTGATTTGGTGTCACAGGGGTTTTTGTTACAATAATTGCTCAGAGTGAGACATGGGGCTGTGGGGAGCTGAGACACCTATAGCTGCAGGCAGGAGTTCTGCAGATCTGCAGGCTGGCGGATGCAATGTGGAGAAACAGGCTCACCGGGAGCTCATTTCCTTTGATATCATTCAGCCATATCCACACAGCATTGCTTTTGATAAACCCTGAAGCTGATAAAGAACTTTCAAACAAAAGCAGTTTTCCTGAGGAATAAAAAATGCCCTCACATGTAACTTTGCAGTGAAACAACAGAAATGATGCCATTCCCATCCTTGCAGTAGATGCTGCTCAGCGAGGGCTGATGTGTGTGGGAAATGATGAAAGGTTGGCTGAGTAAGACTTCGGAGACTACAGAGTCAAAGTGTTTCTGGTATTTTACAAAAGTGGCACTAGTGATTGAACCCAGGGCCTTCACACTGAGCAAATCTCCAGCCACCCTCATCCTTTTAAAAAAAAAATCCAAGACAAGGTCTTTAATTGCCCAGGCTGGGCTCGAACTTACAATCAGCCTTCCGGAATGCTTGGCGTACAAGGATGTGCCACCCTACCAGGTAAATCAAAGCTTTTCTTAGATGAGACATAAAGGGCTCACAGAAGATAAGAACTGTCCTAGGTCACAGAGACTCGAGGGTAATTGACCAAGCTGGGATTCCTTCATACATTATTTCTCCATGGGATTTTTTAGTATAAAAGTCAGCTTACTGAAGTCTACTAACTTAAGGAAAATTACTTTCTTCCATAGTATATTCTCCCTCCACTAATTTCTTCACTGTTATAATGTTAGCTTGTCTAATGTAACAAAAAATTATTAGAATGAGAATGTCATTAGCCCTTCTGAGACTTGCTATTCTTAGTTTTTGAATGCATTATTTAGATATCTGTAGTTATTTGCAGCGTGATGTGTGGGACTAAATCAGACAAACTAGATTACTGCTTTGATAGTTCTGATTGTATTTTTCTTATTTTCCCAATAAAATAATTACTACCTCACCAAAAAGCTGGAAATGTGAACTGCTGCTTAAATTTAATGAACATCCCGGTGTCCAGGACTGGGAGGAATCTTGCATCTAAGACAGCTGGACTAACACAAGTGAACCCAGGGTTTCCTTCGTCACTCGGCCTTGGTTTTGTCTCAGGAAGCAGAGGTGATCTGGTGCAGGGGAGGAAGATATTTTACCCTGTGGCATGAGCTCTATGGAGACGCAGAGTTGGTGTCAACTGGAAAGTCACATGCGCTCAGTCAGCAGGATACTGTAAGCCCATAGCCTGTGGGAGACAAGAACCAGGAAAACAATGGGACAGGGCAAAGGAGGCCAGCTCATGAAGCTCTTTCTCAAAATTTGTTAGCAAACCGGAATCCGTAACAGAATGTAAGAAGACCTCAGTCACAAGAGGAAAGGAAAATGGTGATACGAAAAGATAATGAGTTAAAAAGATAATACTGTAAGCTAGAGAGGTGAGATGAGACAAAGGACTGAAGAAAACTAAAACACTGTTATGAGGATTAAAATATAGTTGGATGTGGACCCTGAATGTGGAAAAGAAGCTGGGGAAGCCCTCAGAAAAGTTAAAAGCTAAACTACGATGAGAGGGTGGAAATTCAAGGGTAGAAATCTGACTCAGAAGTTAAAACCAATTAAATAGCAACAACTATCCAAGAAATAATAGTACAACTTTCTGGAAATTAAATGGGTTTCATGGATTCCAGGGAATTTCTGTAAAACAAAACTGATGCCCAGAGAAACTCTGAAAATTTATAAAAGGAAATAAAGAATAAAAAAGAACATATATACTTCAGGATGGAAACAGATTACCTGTGAAGGACAAAGGTCATGCTGGTCTCAGCCTGTTCTCAGTAACAGACTTTTGGAAGGAAATGGCTGGGAATTGTCATCCTGGTACTCGTGATCTTTTATTGTCTTGGTAATGTTTTTGCATGTGTCAGAAGGCTTCATAAAAGCATTTACAGAATGTGTAAGAGGAGAAAGCATTCCACAAATACACTTAAGTGTGTTGACAGGACTAACCTGCCTAGAAAGCAGTGTGACTTTAATGTCAGAATCTCTTCACCCTCTTGTGACTCCTCCTCCACCTGAAGGGTTTATTCAGGAATATGTGGAAAAGCTTCCTTCCATGTGGTTAACATGATGCCTAGATTTATAGCAGAACTTGGAAACCACTAAAATGTCCAATATTACAGGGCTAACAACAATAATTATGATGATGCATAAGATGAGATGCTTTTCAAATATTCTATTGTATAAAAATATTTCACAGTATAGAAATGCATTGACAACAATAGTAGTTATTTTAATCTTTGTTAGGTATTGGGAGCAGCCCATGGTGAAAGGCCCATGAGGTGCCTCCTGAGTCCCACCTTGCAAATACCAAATGGTAATAACCTTGTGCAAAATAGTAAGTTAAATAAACATACGTCTGTTTTGGTGAATGCATGTGTGTACATGCATGTACATACTTACTAGAAATATATTTATTATAAATATATCCTATACCCATATTTTAGGGATCAGGTGGTTAGATGTTATGGATCATTTTTAGTTTTCTCTTTGTGCTTCTGTACATTTTCCAAAACAAGTAATAGATAACCTTGTCTAATCAGAAAAACATTTGTTCATTTTTAAAGACAGAAAGCAAATTCAGAAGCATATTTTATGTTACTGCATGATGATAGCTTATGATTTCTAGTTATGTGTCTGGATTTGAGATTAACAAAAAGTAATTAGAAAAAGAAAATATATTGGTATGTAATCCAGATGCTCTCAGCTTCTTTAGCATAAAGGTATCCTACTTCCATATAGTGTGCAAATAGTAATAAATTATGCTCTACCCACGATACTTGCCCAGGCTCTCCCTCTCTTTTTTTGCCTCCGTCCCTTCTCACTAGATTTCTATCACCACCTACTCTAGGGAATTTCCCCAGTGTTTCCTTAAGTGGTCCACGAATCTGCTTTCCTTGCAGCATTTCCTCTTAGCCATTGGTTCCATCTTCTGTCTTGAGCCAGCTCCAGTCCACACAGGCTGGCCACCCAACGCTGTCATCTAGATGTGTATATGGGTGATGTCTGGTGCTGGAGCACGGCACTCTCAGATGCAGCTTCCTCATGACACTTGGCTGGCGATGGGGATCTGGAGAGAACTCCTAACCATGCCCAGCTGGAGGGCACAGAGACCCCAGAAACCCATAGGGCCTTTCTTTTATCCCTGGCTCCTGTCCTGTTGAGAAATTGGCCAACTGCCTCCAGGATTTGGAGTTGAGATCCCTTAGAGGAAAGGAAATATATTAATCAGCTTTCTTTTCCTGTAACAGATACTGGAGACAATTAGTTTATAAAAGGAAGAAGTTTATTTTGGTTCACAGTTTTAGAGGTTTCAGTCCATGGTTGATTGGTCCCATTGCTTGTGGGCCTGTGGGGAAGCTGCACATCATGGCAGAAGTGTGTGGCAGGGCAAGCCTTATGGCCAGGGTGTGAATAAGAATGAGGAACATCTGGCATTCTACTGTTCCCTTTGAGGGCAGGCACACCTCCAATGACCTAATGCCTCCTGCTAGACCTCCCCTCTAAAGCCACCATCTGCCAGAAGCATCCCAGTGGAAAGCAATTCTTTGACATGTGGCCTTTGGGGGACTTTCTAGATCTGAACTAAAGCACTGAGTAGTATTCCTAAAGGGAGACATAGTCTGCAGTGACACCACCTCCCCCACCAGGGAGATGGCCCTCTACCCCATTCTCTTACAAGTCCAGCACCTCATGATTTTAATCCTCCCTTCCAAAATTAATCTGTTATATTGCAAAAATAGCCATTAAAATAGTTTACCCCCAGAAGGAGGTATTAATAAGGACTTGGGTTGAGCCTCCATGATCTGAAAAAGTACAAACTGGCTTGGAGACCGAAGTTGGTTCCCTGCGAGTGTATCTCTCCACCTCACTGCTGGCTGCCTTGGTGCATTCCACGAACATCTGCTGTGCCACATGGGTTCATATGTGTTGCCCTGAGAAAGTTTGCATCATAACCACATCATGAGATCAGGCCCTGAGAAGCAAGGCTGTAGAAATAGGTAAAAGGAAAGACTTGCTTTGAGCATCTGGCAAGATATTAGTAGTCCCGCTGTGATTCTATGAGCACCATTTTAATGAGAATAACGTTGGATGGGAGAGGACAGTGCCTGAAAACTAAAGGGATTTCCAGCCTGCTGCCTAGGCACAGCTCAGCGCTGAAATCCAGGCTTCCTCTTCATCTCCCCTCTCTTTCCATCCTGCGCCTTTGATGTTTCATTTTGTTGTCTGAAGCGATGGCTCACACTTGACCCATAAACCAGTCTTACCTGCCAGGTTTTTTAAAGCAAGCTTTTTAATTTCTAGATTTATATAAAAGTTGCACATATAGGAGAGAATCACTGTGTACCCTCACCCTGTTGGTAACACTCACCTTACCGCGGTGTGTCTGAGAGTGACATCGGTGCACTGCTAACGGCTAGACTCCTGGTGTTATTTGTATCTTGCTAGCTTCTCTGCTCCTGCCGTGTGTCCTTACAGGGTGTGCTGCAGGTTAGCGCGTGGCACCGGTGGTCATGCCTCCTCAGCCTCCTCTGGACTCAGTACTTCCTTGCTTTTCATGATCCTGGCAGCCCCTGTTTCCTGTGTTTGTGAATCGCTGTGGTGGAGGACAGACGTGCTCACCATCCCTCCACGACTCGCCTGTGGCCGCATTCGGGTGAGGACAGCAGGGTGAAGGGCTGTGGCACAGTTCAAATGTGGGCGGGGATTAAAATGTTTACCATCTCTCCCTTTCAGAAAATGTCTCACCCTATTTTCCTATTTTGGTCTGTTTTCCCTACCAGGTTGTAAATTTCTTCTGCACAGAAATGTCTTTTCATCTCAGGCGCTGGCTAGCTTTCACGGCTCTTGTTAAATGTGGTTAACAAATGGCGAGTCGCTAACTGGAGAAAGCCTGCTAGTGCATTCGAGATATGAGGTACTGATAGCTGGATAATTTTTAACAAATTATTTCTAGTTTACTTTCTAAAGGGAATCCAATCTTATGATGCTTAAGAACCTCTCTCTCTCTCTTTCTGTGTGTATTACTAGACATTGAACCCAGGGCCTTCACACTGCGCTCCATCCACAGCCCTTTAAAATGTTTTTTATTTTGTGAAGGGTCTTGCTAAGTCACTAAGTTGCCCAAGCTGGGCTCAAGCTTGCTATTCTCCTGCCTCAGCCTCTCACAGTGCTGGGAGTACTGACGCATAACCATGGCTGGCTAACAAGTTTCTTTTTTAAATGAGTCTGCCTCTAATCAGCATATGAAGGAGTTTTGTAGATCCATAGTGGGAACTTTCCTCAAAGAGGTAGACCTTCAGAGACGGCCAACTGCCTTAGAAGATCGAGGACTCATTCCCTTAAAAGAAGAAACCAGAAAGTTTTACGAACTTGGAAAAACAGACTTAAGTTTCCCATTATACTTGTGAAACTCTCCAGGTTTCTAGAAGAGCCTGTGTCATTGGGTCTGCGACCTGCTGCACCGACCTTATCTTCCGTTTCTGACACTCTCACCACACATCAGTCACTTCCACTGCCCATACTTCCAATAACATTTTTATTCTGGATTTCAGTTCGATATTTTTTCGTGGTCTCTAATTCTTTACTAAAACATTCAGTCATAGCTTGTATCATCTTGGTCAGTTCACCCAACTTTTTTTATATGTGTTCTTTAAGCTCGGAGACCATTTTATCAACTAAGTCCCTTACCCATTTAGTTACATTGTCTTTGAGCTCACTGAACATTTTATGGATCTGTTTATTTGATTCCTCTTTGATCATTTAAACATTTTAGCCATTTGGTTTTCGACTTCCTCCACATCTGTGCCCATGGGATCAGTTTTTGGGGAGCTAAGAATTCTCGGAGGTATCTTGTTGCCTTGTGTTCTCATGTTTCTGGCGTGTGTGTGTGTGTGTGTGTGTGTGTGTTGAAGTCTAAGGATCAATTAGAGTAGAAAAATTCTGTCTCTAGTACGGAGCTCTCTTTAGTTAGTGTATGTTTCCTGTAATGTGATCTTGACTTTGGTTTTGTTTTGGTATTTATATTCATCTCTTCATCCTATTCAATGTAATAGGATCAGTTCCATTCACTGCATGGCAAGAAAGGAACTACTACCGGCTATCTCAGCATCCACAGAGCCAACTACACATCAATCATGTAAATTAAAACTTGTTTTAACAATATCTCAAAAAGACTGTAATATATTCCCAACAGGCTGGGATGCAGAGGATGAGGGAAGGAAGAAGAAAAGTAGGAAGTAGGTCAGAAAAGAAGAAAAGGGGAAAAAAGATAATGCAAATGAGGGAAAGAGGTCAAACTTTGTTAATGTTCTTTTAATTACTGGAGTGGAGGGCTGGTGGAGGAGCGGCTGTGGGGCTGGGAGAAGGGTCACAGAAAGAAGGAAGCATAATTGGAGACTAAGGGAAGCAGTGAGAAAGTTGGCCAGAACCAGCTGATATGCTTGATATTAAGCTTGTGTTTGCTCCTCTGTACATAATTCTTGGTGAGGGTTACCCTGACATGCCGGTGAATGATACCATTTAGGCTAAGGTACTAATTAATTCTTATTCTCCTTTTCACATATCCAAACACTGTCTATTGACTAGATAAAATGAAAAAAAGAAAAGAAAGATGAGAAAGGAATAAGAAAAAAACGTGCAGTTACAAAAACAAAAAGTAAAGCATCCTCTCAGTCCCATTTTTACCACAGTCTAAATTCAGACATGGTGCTCTTCCCCCTGCATTCTTGATGCAGAAGCTTTGACGTGCGTGCGTGCGTGCGTGTGTGAGCGGGTCTGGGGGACTGCTGGGCCTGGCTCCTTTCTTCTGCAGGTGATGCTCTGCTAGGTTTCTGCTGTGCTCCTGGGGGCACAGCTGCCAGAGGTCTTTCAGTTAGAGGAGGGAGGGCACAGTGGCTGTCACGTGTTCAGTTTTTGGTGATTTCTCAAGGGGACTGTGATGACTTCTACCTGGTATCCCTCCACAGCCTCATGCACTCATAGGCGGGGCTTTTGGGAGGCGACTGGATCATGGGTGTGTGATACTGCATCAGGGAGTGTGATACTGGATTAGATCGCAAATGGGTTTATAGCTGGATGTGATGTTGGGAGGTAATGCACCAAGGAAAAGGTGGGTCACTGTGGGGGTGGTCTGGATAGGTATAACTCTAAATAAATATAGATATAAAATACATATATTTTATATAAATATAATAGGTAACATGTATTTATTAAATATATGCTTTTAATATATTTACATAAATATACTATTTACATAAATATACCATCTATATATACTATATATATAAATATAAATATAAATATAATATATATATATATATATATCTCACTCATCCCATGATGGCCCCCTGCTTCCTGTCCGCCATGCCATGAACTGTTCCTCCTTTGCCATGCCGTTTTGCCTTAAAACCATACAACCATGGACTTGAACCTCCAGAAACTGTGAGCCAAAATAAACCTCTTCTCCTTTAACTTGTGGGCGATGGGTATTTTGTCCCAGCAATGAGAAAGTGACTAAGGGTGTTTCTGATGTCCACCTGTGAACTCTGCAGTTGCAGAAGCCTGCCTTTTCTGCACAGCTCTGTGGGAGTGCCCCGCGCAATTCCCTCTGGCTACACTGCTGTCCTTAGGCTCTTTGCTGATGCCTTCAGACTTCACAAAGAGTCACTAGGTCCACAAATGCTTTATTCTCCCCTTAGTGGACCATTGCCCTCCCCTGCATCTCACTAGCCGGCTCCCCTCCTGTGATTTGTTCTCTTGCCTGCCAGAGAGTGAAGGGACTGGGATTGAGAACCACCTCTAAGCCCACCTCCTTCCCTCCCAAGGCACCACTCGGTTTAGTTTCAGTTTTGCTCCTGTGGGCGTGGCTATCTGAAAGTATTTATCTTTGTTTTATGATTGGACACCTTCACTTGAGTCAGAGGGGTGGACAGTACAGTGTACCTGGCCAGTGCACAGTCCTCCAGTGATTTCCAAAGGGGCTTCTTGATCTCTGCTTCCTTCCCTCTGTGATAATCCCGAGGACTACCTCTGTGCTCTCTATTTGACTGAATGAGCGCCCACACCACACCCTAGGGCCATGCTGCTTCTCTCTAGTCCTTTGTAGCATCGCTGCCTCTGCACAGCAAAAAGCATCAGGATCCAGCCTGTGAGTTCTGTGGTGCCCAGGGCTTACAGTGCTGAGCAGATTTGGCTGGGGTGGGGGAGTTCCTATGTGGGCACCAAAGGATAGGTGGTGGGCAGGATATCCCAGTGAGCACAAAACTCCCTGGTGTTTGCAGGACTAATGGCAGAGTGCCTGTTTTGGCACTGCTTGAATTACTTTTCTCCCCTGGATGTTGCCAGTTATGACCTGCAACTCCCTGAGCCACTGCTCCGTCAGCGGCTGGTTCGGGATCCCTAGTCAGGAATGAGCCCCTGTGTTTTTACTTTCCCAAGCACCCATTGGTACCAACTCAGTCACTGTCTTCTGGATGATTTTCTGGCTTTCGGGATCTCTGGTGCCCTAACCTGGAAGTATCTTGCTTGCTGGACTCCCTCTCCTCGTGGGAGGGTGGGGAGGCTAGAAGCATATTCCAGTGGCCTGCCCACCACTGTGGCACTGACTCCTGCCCTCGGGAAGTTAAATCCTCTCCCAAGATGGCAAGACCTGGGGTATAAAGAGTGCCACAATCAAAGGGTAGACTAGCTTCTCTTTATGAACTGCCGTGATACTGTACTCCGCCAGGTGGTTTTTTCCTTCAGATAGCCTTCTTGTATTTGGGTTTGTCTCCTCCATTCCTGAACACCTGTATTTCCCAGTGCTTGTCCTTCAAGCTTCCTTCATATACCACTTCCTGAACATAATAGGATTCTTCTCTTTCAGCAATATGTCTAGCTATGATGTGGACAGATGGTTCGTTAGGTATTTTCTGTGTTTGAGGCTTGTGTTAATCAGTTGTCACTGTGACAAAATACCCCAGATCAACAACTTCAAAAAGGAAATATTTATTTTGGCTCATGATTTCAGAGGTTTCAGTCCATTGGCTCTGTTGCCGTGGGCCTGTGGTGAGACAGACCACCATGGTGGGAGAGTGTGATGGATCAAAGCTGCTCACCTCATGGCAGCCAGGAAGCAGAAAGAATGGAAAAGAGCCAGAGAGGAAGAGGAAGAGGCTGGGGACATCCTTTCAAAGGATGCCCCCTACTGTGACCCACTTCCTCCAACTAGGCTCCACCTCCTAATAGTCCATTTAGCTGTGAGCCCATGAATGTTATTCCACTGATGAAGTTAGTACCTTCATGATTTAGTCAAATCACTGCTGCATTCAGATGCACTTCTGAATAGCACTGCATTGGAGGTCAACACATTCTGGGGGACATTTTAGATGTACACCATGACAAGGCCTTGTGACAGGCAAGAGGAAAATCACCTTTTGATGCAGTTCCTGGGACAGGGCTTGATCAGCTCACATATCAGGAGTTTAAGCCAGCTGGGCAGGATTTAGGACACACTCTCTCTTCCCAATACTTTCAGCAGGTCTTTCTGGAGGAGTGGTGTGCTCAGTCCTTCCTGCGCCAAGTCTCTGTGTGACATCTGCTGGCCACAGGGCATCGTGGGGCTTCAGTTGACATACAAATATGGAGGTTATTTCCAAGATTCTTTTCAGTTTTAATGTTGAAAGGCTCTGTGGTTTATTTACTAGGATAAAAATTAAAATCTCAGAATAGGAGTGCCCTAAATACATTATTACATTATTCATTTTTTGACAAATGCACTTTAACATTTAATTTTGCTTTAATAACATGTAATCATTACTTGTTACAAAGACACAAAGGAAAGCCTAGTGCCTGTCAAGGCAATGATCTGTAATTGGGCTTCCAAATTGCCTTTCCTGCAGCACTCCACATTATTAGCTTTTTTAAAAAAATTTGATAGCAGCCCCCGTTAAGTATTTTTTTATTATATCCTTTTTCATTTAAAAATTTCTTCCTCTTGCCCATAAGGCATATCCCTACCTGATTACCGTATGAAGGAAAACTAAATTAAAAAGCAAACTGTAGCCCTGCTCCTTGGATATGGTGGTTTGCATAATTATGAAATTCTAGCATGTTTACCATTTCCTTTTTATATTTTTAATATTCAGGGTTACTTTGTGTGACTGCTACTATTCTGTACCCAATATACTTCAGAGTTTAGTATATCATAGCATATTAGCTAAATTTTGTGGACTATGAGACAATAACCCAGATGAAACTCAATTACAGAAGTATGTGTGAACAAGGCATCAAATTGCCCCAATAGAATCTTGGAGTGTTTTAATTTTCCGTGCTCTCATTTTACTACCTGTGTCCCTACTGCGTCTTTTCCCTCTGGTCTCAGGTGTATGTTAGCTGCTGTCATTTCCCCTCTCCAGGAAACTGGCACTCCAGGGGGCCACATTTTCTAAGTTCTTTAGAAAAGATAACAGAAACAAAGCCCTGACATTTATGGTTATCTGCCTTCCTCTTTCTCTTCCTCCCCTCTCCTCTTTCTCCTGTTTTCCTTTCTCCCCTGTACTCTTGCAGGGAAATTTTACCGAAACTGTACTTATTGCAATGTGTGTCTTTCATTTAATCACCTAAGGAATTTCATTTCTCAGTATGAGATAAAAGTAGAGTTATACATATTCAATCACAGAGTAGTTAATTTTTGAAAGTCAATTTAAACTTTCAAAGGATATCAGGACTGTGAATTTTAGGGAAGGTGGCAAGTGGATTTCCCCTGAGAGGCCACCTCTTTCTGGCTGGTCCCACCAGCCACTCCCAGTGAAGTCAACACAAAGCAGAACAAGGGACTCATGATTTGGAACATTTTGGAACCGATGCACCACAGAGCGGTGAAAGCCAGAGCCCCAGGGTAGGATGAGAGTCACATGTGCCTGCAGTGCCCTGACTTGGGATATGACAAACATCTGCAAGACAGACGGACCTTGGTGACAGCCTGCACAGCGCATTTGGCTGATGGCACCTGCTATTCCCCCACGACCGCAGGTGTTTGTGATACCAGGGTGGAGCCCTGTTCCAATCGAGCCGATTCTCCTGCCAGCACATGCTTGGGTTTCTAAGATTCCCCTATGTACACAAGCTTGAGTTTCTACCGTTAACTAAGCCCTAGAAAGTCCTCAGAGAAGCGGTAGTCTGGAAGTAAGATGGTTCTAAAAGAAAACTAAAAAGCTTAGACCACTCCGACACAACTTTCTGCATTAATATTTCAAGCTTCTGTGTAATATGAAGAATAATCTGAAAGGGATCACTGTGAAAACTCGACTGTCAACATTTTAAGCATTAAAAAGAGTATATTTAAAATATTTATATTTACCATGTCTTTAAATATACTAAACATATTTTACATATTAAGTGTATTAGTAATGAATGTCTTTCATATGTTAAGTATGCTTCTCAACCTTAAATATACTAATTCATGTAATAGTAAATATCTTTATTATATCAATCATTTAATATGGTAAACATTCCTCATCAATCGAGAGTTATCAATATTTGGTATTTCACATATTCAACATGTTTGATATGTGTGCATATACACCTGTTCATATGCATATTTGCATGCACAGCATTTGTCGCTTCTGTTTTGGACTCTGTGGCTGCCTGCTTCCCGTACCATCTGCCTGTCATGTTCTAGCTGCCCTTGCCGCCCCAGCTCTGTTCCTGGACTGCCCACATGAAAGCCTGTGTGGAGTCCTGGCTGTCTGCATGTTCTCACTGCAGAGTCCTGGCTGCACACACATGCCCTGGGGAGGGACAGCCAATGGGAAGCCACATGCATGTGGAGAACTCCCTTTCCAAGGCATGGCTCTCTTCTCTTTTCTGCCTTTCCTCACTCTCTGGTGCCTTTGACAGCTTTGTTCTATGTTTCACTCTGAATTTGTCATTGTCTTCTGCAACATCGGCCCAGTTTAAGTGACACATATCACCAGAAGCGGACAGCGGTGCTTTTCACAAATGAATGGTCAGAGATGTAGAGGTCAGGGTTTGGTGGGCAGGACAGGACTTTTCAGGGCCATCCATGTGGTGGCTCCCTCTTGCCAAGGAGAGAGGGACCAGCCCCACAGTCAGGCCACCTGGTGGGACCCTGGTCCAGGGAGGTCTTTTCCTTGTGGCCATCACATTCTGAGCTTGGCTGTGGAGGATACGGGCAGGGCAAGCGGAAATCAGATGTGAATTCTGAAGTACTGTGCCAGCTCCTGTAGATACTTGGTGGAGAATGGACAGAAACTATTAGGAAAGTTTTGTTTTCGGTAAATGACAAAAGTAGTGACATGATTGGATGCTGGTGATGTGGGCAATGACTAGTGGTTTATTTAGGATTTAACTTGAAGTTAATGCTATCAGGACTGGCTGTGGGAGGCAGGAGGAAAGGAAGAATCCCGTGTTAGATTTAACAGTTCCTCCAAATCCTCATATGTTCAGAGGTGGGGATTTTGGAAGGTGGTGGATCATGGCGACTATATAGCTGACATGCGATCAGGAGGTGGGGCCTGGTCACAAGAGGCGGGTCCCTGCCCGGGTGACCTAAAAGGGCCTGTCCCTTCCTTGTTCCTCCTTCTCTCTCTGCTTCCTGGCAGCCAGGACAAGAGCAGCTCTCCTCCACCCAGGCCCATCCACCACGCAGTTTCTGTGTTTGAGCCTGCTAACCATGGGGGAAACTTCTCAAAGTGTGAGGCAAAATAAACCTCACCTCCCGTAAGTTACAGGTGTTGGACATTTTGTCCCCATGACTGGGAAAGACATACAGACAAGTCAGTGTTATGTAAGCTGCTGGGACGGGATGGAGGCAGCAGCAGAGACAAATTTTTGTGGATTATAAAATTTGAGGTACTTACTAGATATGAAATGGACAGCTGAAATAAACCAGTCTCCGGTTCAGTGGAAAAGCTGAACTGATACAGATGTGTGTAGCATCAAAATAGGAGTAAATTGCATTTAAAGCCATGGATCTTCCAAGTCAGTGGGTTTGGATGGAACAAAGGCAGAAAACTGGGTCGTGGCATCTTAGTGCTCAGGCCCGAGGAGGAGACTGTGAGGATACATGTTGGGGTGTGTGAGACCCACAGCCCAGGGGACAGTGTTGGGGGATGAAAGCTGTGGCCAGAGCCGAGAAGTTAGGATTAGTCCTCACTGGCTGGGTGAAATCTGAATGTTAGGGAGTGTGTGAGCGTCCTATGCTTTGTCAACACTGTTTACCGAGGAAGTTAAAAATCTTCAGATCTGTGTTAAGAGTTGCTGGATAAACCTCTCTCCCAGGAGGACTGAAGCCTCCGGACAGCGGCCACCTCCCCTGTCTCGTCCACTTCATGATTCTGCTGTCATGAGTGCCTTGGAAACACCTGCTCCCAGAACATGCCCAGTAGTGTCGCTAGCTGGTGAGCCATGTGTGTTGTGAGTCACTGCTTAAAAACCGACGAGTGTGAAAGCAGGGTGGTGAGGGGAAGCAACTCAACACAAAGACAGCTGGCACATCCATGGTGGTTGGGTCAAGTGTGTCGGGGGAGGCTACTTAAGTGGAAATTTCCAAGCCTGGATTCGAGTTAGTCTCTGGCAGCAGGAAAGGAGCATGTCCGTTTCCAAATCCTGGGCACCTGAAGTTAAAATCCTTTGAAAGTATCTCATTGCTGGCAGCGCTCTGAGGGTATCACGGACAATTTAGGTCACCACAAACAGAAAGTCATCACCTGAAGAGAAGTACAGCTAAATTAGAAAATGCAGATGAAAAACTGTCAATGTGCCAGTCAAATTAATGCAATTGAAGTGAATTAAAAGATGAGACTCAAGGCTGTTGAGATGATTTTGAAAAGTTCTGCGATGCCTCCTGGGTAGTATACTGGATCTACTTTCTATGAGTTGTGGCAAGATATAATAAGAGATAGCACTGCTAATTGTTTTTCATTTGAAATCGACTTCCGGAAATGAATCTCAAGGAAATAACTCCTTATGAAGTTGGACAGATCTATCTGCGGTAACTGTGTAATAGCCAGGGCTTAGAAGCCTTCCTAGAGACCCAGCTGAATGGCAGATCAACAGGTTGTGCCCTGATAGCACAGTGCATGCATCCGGTGCCACCACAGTGCCACGCAGCTGTGTCCAGGGCTCAGCATTTGTGCATGAGGAAAAGGGAACAGGCAGAGAACCTCAGGGAGGCAGCCACTCTGGGTGCAGATTGGAATGTCAGGTGCGTAGGAATGGGAGAAACTGATTGAGAAAAAAGTGCTTATTTTAATAATCAGATTTTATTTTTGGAAAGGGCAGGTAGTTAGGGAAAGTAGTGTGTGTTTAGGGTCCCATTAGTCATGTAAAGGAGGAAATGATCACATCTATTTGAAATTAAGATCTATTGACTGAGGACATTGCTGTGACCAGGCCACTCAGGAAAGATGCCTTCTTTTAAAATTTCCTGCTGAAAATGTGCGTATATGTTAATGTTCTGGACTTGGCAATTGCATGTAACAAAACAGAGCAAAACAGCCCTGAGTGCTGGACAGGCAGAGAGCACAGAACAATGTCTTTATGAAATCAGTCTTTATGGGACAGAGTGAGACTCTAAAAAAAACAAAGAAGGTTCAATGTATATTAGAAATGATGTTAAAATGTCAAGGTTGAATAACACACTTGACATCAAGGAAGCCACCATCAGAAACTAGAGTGTGATAGAACTAACTCTTCAGGCAACGTTAAAAGTATATGTTAGAACAGTTTCTGCCCCTTATGGGGTTAAGCGTGTTTTCACTTTTACAAATGTTTGAAAAAACAGAATGCTTTGTGATGTGAAAATCAGACTGAATTCCAGTTTGAGCTTCCCTACACCAGATGATGTCGGAACATGGCTGTACCCTCTTGCTATGGGGCCACAGCGGTGGAGCTGAGTAGCTGTGACAGCGACCACACTGTGGAGCTTGTACCACAGGCTATGAAACTGCTACGGTTTGTGCCTAGATGCCCCCCACAAGCCTCCTGTGGTCATAGGGCTTTTTCAGAGGTGGCTGAATCCACAGTGTGTGATGCTGGGATGAAGAGTGTGTGATTACTAAATCAGTTCACGGATTGGTTTGGCACCACCCTAATCTCGGTAGTTTGGATAAGATAAATGGGGAAGAAAGATGCTGTTAAGGTCCCTCATTGCTTTTGCTTCCTTGTGGGCACCATGAACTGTTCTCTGCAATGCCCCTCTGCCATGCTACCCCGCCTTGAAGCCAACTGGTTATGGGCTGAAATCTCTACAAACTGTGAGCTAAATAAACCTTTCCTCCTTTAACGGAGGGTGTCAGGCATTTTGTCTCAGCAAAGAGAAAAGTAACAAAGACAGAATTCTACTTGTTTGCCTCTTTACAGGGAAAGTTCACTGGCCACGCGTGGTATACATCATTCTCTATAAAACAAAGCTCCAGATCATTACTAAGAAGAGGTCTTGCTACAAATGTGAATATGAATCACTGCACTCAGATGCCCTCCAGTAGTGTGGCAATGCTGAAAAAATAAGATTTGTTTCAGTAAAGTTGTTTCTTGGGGTATGAGTGGAACCGTCACTTCTTGCTTTCTCACAAAATCACCTCAGTTTCTACAGAAGGAAAATTTTCACATAATTGCTTTGGGTCTTTTCTACACATTAGGCCCATGGGTATAGCAACTGCAGGTTAGGAATATCAGCTTAAAAACACCCAGGATGAGCTGGGCGCGGTGGTGCACACTTATAATCCCAGCACTCTGGGAATGAATGCATATTTAACTTGCCAATAATGATTACTATATTCCAGAACATTAACATATCCAGTACCTCTGTCACCTTTTTGAAATCTGCTCCCTTGGCAAAATTCAGTCTCTAATACAATGGCATTAACTACATATAATCCTCATGCCAACCATTAGATCTCTACACTTGCCCATCCTCTGAAACAGCAAATGTACCCACGGACCTAAATGTCCCCATCCCCTTCCCCTTTCTGCCCCTGATAACCACCGCTCTGCTCATTCTGTGCATTTAACTTTTTAAAAAATATAGATTCTACATAAAAGTGTGATCATCAATGACCACCATTTTTTATACTTGTTGGCCATTACTACATCTTGAATTGGACAAATTAATATTTTTAAAATGTCCATGCTATCCAAAGTGATATACTGTTTCAAAGCAATTCCTACCAAAATTCCAATGGCATTTTTCATAGAAATAGAAAAAAATCCTGAAATTCATATAGAACCATAAATGAAGCCAAATAGCCAGTCCAATCTCAAGTGAGAGAAACAAAGCTGGAGGCATTGTATCTCCTGATTTCAAACTATATTATAAAGATTTAGTAACCAGAATGACACGGCACTTGCATTAAAGTGAATACATAGGACAATGGAGCAGAATAGAAAGGCCAGAAATAAAGCCATATAGCATAGATAGTGAATTAATTTCTGCCAAGGACACCAAGAAGACACAGCTCAAAAGGAGAGACTCTTTAATACGTGGTGTTACGAAAAGCAGATTTCTACATGTAGAAATTGGGACCCTGGTCTTACATAGAAAAATCAATGCAAAATGGGTTAACACCTAAACTAAGACCTAAACTGTAACACTCCTAAAAGAATGTAGAGGGAAAAATATCCTTGTTACTGGCATTGGTCACAATTTTTTGGACACTGTACCAAAAGCTTATAATACAAAACCAAAAACAAACGAGCAGGATTGCGTCCAATAGGAAGGCATATTTTATTGCTGAGCTGCCAGAAATGGTGTTGGATTTTTAGAATCCTAAATTGGTTGTTTATTTCTGAGTTTGCCAAAGCATATTTGGCAGAATACTAATTGTGTCAAGTACTTCACAAAGCACAACTCTAGGATTAAAAACAAAAACATCAAACGAGACCTATAAGTAAAAGCTTTGTGTGCACTTGAACTCCATGGCTTCTCCCAGGAACATCTAGGAAATGTTGTCTGCCTATAAATTACATTCTGAGAGAGACTGTGGTACAGTCTCAGCTAAATTCAGTGTGTTCATTTTTCAACCGTAGAAGTCTCTGCGTACCCTCTATTTTTTTTTTTTTTTTTTTTTTTGGGAGCATATTTTCACTGTCCTTTAGGAAAAAATGAGGAAGTTCTTTCCTTTCCACTAAATGATCATGATATTACTATTGTCATGTCAGTAAGGTTTTAACATTTATGTTTGGTCTGGAATAATAATTCCTATGCGTGTTTATCCGTGGTTCTTCTTATGAAATTATTAGAGGTCTTGCCGCCGTGTCTGCCATGGCTCCTCCGTTGCTGGGACCTGTGTGTTAATGCAGCTCCCAGTGCTATCTCGTAGCGAGAGGGTGTCACAGGGATTGTCCAAGGAGATCGTGTTTTAGTAACTTTAAAATTTGCATGTGCCCTCTGTGTCATGTTCTGTTTGCACATCAATTCAACATGTGCCTTTCCTTTCTCTCAGAAATCTGGGAACTGTATTCACTGTCCTTGTAGGGCAGCTTCTCGTGTCCCAGGCCAGTCCCCATTTCTCATCGTTTAAGTTCAGTTCTCTTATGCACCAAATGCTCCTCATCTCTCCAAGTGTAACTGCACAAGAATACACAGTGGTGTCAATCAGTGCCAGTGTTTTTCTGATATGCTGTCTACCCTTCGATTTTGAAATTCAGATGTTCTTTATTTTGGAAAAGATTTTATGCTATTATACTTCCCAATAGTTCTTTTGGTCTTATTTATTTGTTCTCTTATTTCAAAATACCAGTTATACATATGTTGAATTTCAGTTGGCTTTTTCTTTTTTTTTTTTTTGTGGGTACCAGGGGTCGAACTCAGGACCTCGTGCTTGCGAGCAGGCGCCCGTGCTGCTGAGCGATATCACCGGCCCTTTTTTCATATGTGGGTTCCAGGAGTCGAACTCAGGACCTCGTGCTTGCCAGGCAGGCGCTTATGCCGCTGAGCTATCTCACTGGCCCTCAGTTGGCTTTTTCTTAATCACAGCTTTTCTCTCTAATCCTCTGATGGCTTTTTCTTTTCTTTATTTCTGTGACTTTATGAAAAGTCTTCTGTATCTCCAAAGACAGTCTTCAAGGTTTTATTTTAATCGATACTTGTGATGCAGCTTTCACAAATTTAATGGCTTAGCTTGATTTTTCTTTCTTGAGTTTCCTATCTTTCCTTTGAGTATATTTCCCTTGGAGTTCATGCTCCTTTCCGTTTCCCTGAAGATATGATGAAGTGTTTGCTTGGATATTCATTTTGCTTTGGGGCTCATTTTATTTTCATTCTATGTATTCCTCTTCTCTTTAGGGCCAGCATGTGGGTGATGGCTGTTGCTCTTATTGATAATATATATGTCCCATGTATGATTTTTTTTTACTTGTTTCTCAGGTTTGAATGGATGTGATTTCATTTGAAAATAGCAATTTGCATAACGAAGATGTGAGGAGGAGGCCTGGAGAGTGAGCTGGGGCAGGTGGCAGTTTTCCTGCCTGTGTAGTTGGAGAATGCCTTCCCGTTGAGCTCCCACGCTTTGCACTGTGTGTGCGTGTGTCTGGGAGAACAGCACATTTTCTTCAGTTTCTGTGTCTCCCCACGCTCTTCAGAAGTCCCCCTGTAACAGGCCCCCTACTTAGGACAGGCATTAGTCCCCTCACTACCCAGAGACCGGTGGCTTCATGTCCTAGCATAGTCCTCCTCGCTGAGGAAGCTCCTCACCATCGCTTCACCGTCACCTTCCTCTAAGTCTGAAGGGCGCCATCCCAGAGCTGCCCTTAATCAGTCTGGGTCCCTCTGTGACCACCCCATCCTGCTTACCCACTGCCTGGAGAGGACCAGGTGGAGCTCCAGGTACACGCCAGCTTTCCAGACTCACAAATGGGCACTAAGCAAGCCCATCCGTGTAGTGATGAGCCTTGGCTTTCACCTTAGCGATTTCACACTGGCGTGTGCAAAGACAGATGATTGCTGTTTCCCCTCTCTTGCCTCTGGTCCCTCCTTTCTGGGAGATAAATATCTGCTTTTCACTTGTGTTCTATGGAACCCCAGTGAAACAATTCTATGTTCCCTACATTTTGAAAATACTCACTCTAATCTCTACTTAAAGATTTGAATGTCAATTAGCATGTCAACAACCCTGAACAACCCTATCATCTCCTGTTGATTAGCTCAGCATTTCACAACCATTTTTGTTTATAAATTTTTTCTTTTCTATTAGTATTTATTTATTTTTTTCAGGGGTAGAATCATTTTCCTGGGAAGTTTTCTTGTGATATAGAAATCTAAATTGCAGATTTTTAAAAAAAGTCAGCTGTAAACTACCCAAAGCTCCGAGAAATTTAAGTGAAAATCTGATGATTTTGAGAATATGCTAGAGACTATTTTTCACTTCTGAATAAAAATGCTGCAACAATTTATAAATCAGGAGACTTATGAATCCTTAGCTTCCATTATTTTGTGTCTGTGCTCAGATTCACCAAGGTATTTTTATTTTGCCTGGGCCATTTCTATATATCTACGTCCAATCAATTTGCTTACATTTTGCTGCGTGCCTATTTGCCCATTTCTCTGAGTTTCTCAGGGAGGCAGTGTGGGGAGAATTTCACACTTGAGGTCAGGAGTGGGAGTTATCCTTTGGCTTCAGCACCGGGGCTTCTGTACCTTCATTGTCTGTGTTTTCTCATTGCTTCTCGAGGATGAGAATAACCTGGACCTGATCTTCAAATGCCGTGATGAGACTCATTGAAAACGTGGGTGGGAAAGGACTTTGAAGTTCACAGGTAGCGCTTAACCGCAGGTTTGGGGTGAAGGCACTGTGCCCACTGATTTGACTCACAGTTATTGATTAAACACATCCAGTGAGAAGGGCTACACAGGAGGGCGACTGCCCGCCCAGCGGCAATAGTAGCACTTCCACCCTGGGCAGCACCTACACCTGGAGAAAAAGCCCCCTCCACCCCCAAGACAGAGCTCACGTGGCCTTCCTGAGTGGCTTGGTTCTCACACCTGCCCACGTGACACTCGATGGGGACACAGCGGAGACGCAAAGTCCACAACATGTGGCAAAAACCTGCAAATCTTCTGCAGTCACCAGGTCTCTTTGAAAGTAAATGATGTGAAATGTTTCAAATTCTGTAATAGAAAGTAGTTACTCCTACAGAAGAAATAAGCTTAAGCACTGGATCTGGCAACCCTATCTTAGTGTCAAATACAAAAGAAGACAGATGACTTACTAATATGAGAGGCCAGGCAGGAAATAACTCTGGTCTTCCAAATTTAGATTGACAGTTAGGAATCCCCTAGGTGGGATTTTTTTTTTTTTTTTTTTTTTAATGTGGGTACCTGGAGTCGACCTCAGGACCTCGCGCTTGCCAGCAGGCGCTTGCGCCACTGAGCAATATCACCGGCCCTTTTTTTCCTTTTTGTGGGTTCTAGGAGTCAAACTCAGGACCTCGCGCTTGCCGGGCAGGTGCTTATGCCGCTGAGCTATCTCACCAGCCCCCCTAGGTGGGATTTTAAATTGATGGTGTCATGGGAAGAATCTATTCTTTGATGATTCGGTGTTGTTGAATTGTATCATTCTCTTCGATGACTCTAAACAACTATATCTTTCATCCTCATGGAAATTGAATTCAAAGTGAAAAGATTCAGTTCATTCATTATTTGAAAACCTAGCTTTAGACCAAGAAATGTTCTGGAAGTCAAATAGGCCAAAGTCCTTGATAAAGTGTGAGAAATTTGGTTATCAGTGTCAAATTACCATTTGTTTTTGTTACTGTACGACAGAATAAAGAAAATCTAGCCATCAACAGATATATACTCATTTGTCTCAATACTTCTCTTAAATATCTTAGTATCAAACTTTTATGTATCTTTTCACCTTACTTAGTCTATTACTTATACTAGTATAAAACATCAGTACCTGTTATTAATTGGCAAAAGTAAAAAATTGCCAATTGTGTTAATTATTTTTGGATAAGAATTCTTTAGAAACTTTTATGTTGTCAGTTTTTATAACCTCATAAAGGATTTTTAAGGTTTTATCTTTTTTTTTTTTAATTTCTTTTGCCAGGCAGTACTTCGGAGGCTGAGGCAGGAGAATTGCCATGGGCCAGCCTTGGCTACATGGGGAGTTCCAGGCCATCTTGAACTACATAGCCAGAACCTGTCTCAGAAAAAAAAAAAAAAAAAAAAAAAGAAGACTTAAGTTTTTAATGAGAAGCTGAAAATCAGTCACGTTTTAAAAAAACTAATGGATTTTACCAAAACTATTAAGTTGCTTTTTGCAACTATGTATTACATAGCTAGTTCAAAATATACAGAACAGGGAGAAGTAAAAAACTCTCGAATGTTTTGTTATTTTAGGGCTATAATAGAGAAAAAGCATCATGTTTAATATGGATGGTTTAAAACCAAATCTGACTTCCCCCCTAAGAATCTAGAAAGATTGACTAGAATCTCTACCTTCTCTTCAGATCTGACTTCACATTGCATTATTTTCTATGCTTTATACATGAATAAAAAGACATTTTAAAATCTACTTTCACAATATTCGCTGTGTGTGGAAAGTGCCCAAATAAACGTGTTCTGAAGCCATGTTTTCATTCTGTGTTTTCATTTCTTCTTACCCTCCAAATGTGATTTCTTTTGGATTTGGGTATCGATTGGATTTTGTTGGAGAGACATCTGCTCCCTGTAAAGAAAAATACACATGCTGGCTGTGGGGATTATTTTGACTGATATATGTTTGGCGCAGTGGTTCTCAAGATGTGCGCCTAGAGGCAGGAACATCAAAGTCACGTGGGGCCTCTGCAGACCTCATCTATCAACCAGCCTGCAGGTGATTCTGATGTACTCTCTGGGGAGACCACTGGCTGCTGCCAACCTCCTGTGCCCAAGGCCCTTGGTCCTTAATGAATGTTTCTGTCCAGCCTTCTCCCACCACTACTTTCTCTTTTCTAGTAAATGAAATCTTCTGGCCATAGAAATGTGACAAGATGCTTGACCTCTCTAGTAGTCAGGCACAACTTTAAAAGAGTGAGGTATCATCGGATTGGTAAGGATGTGACAGCATGCACATTCATGGGCTGTGGGAATAGAATTTGTCTTTCGGAAGACTAATTTAGCTGCATCTATAAAATTTAAGACACTGTCCTTTGATTCATCGACTGTACTTTTCAGAAACACTTGCGCAGAAATGACCACAGGCCAGAGACGGACATGCGCACTCACTGATGCTCATTGCGATAGATGGCTGGTGGGAAAAATTGCAAACAGCTTGCATGGAAAATTCCGAGTTTCATAATTTTTGAAAGTAACTCTCTTCCCATATAAACAGAAAGACATATTTGGAAAAGCATACTGGAACTATATTCAAGTTTTAAGTGTGTAGAGAAGATGGGAAAGAAAAACTCCAAAATAGACAGTAGTGATTATTTTCAGGAAAGGGTAATAGGAATAAAAAGGGGGCAAGTGGAGACTTTTATCATTGTTCTAGAACTTCTGTACTTTTAAAATATATATAAGAAATATATAAGAATATATATTAAAATATATAAAGAATATACAAGAATATATAAATTTTATAATAACCCCTCCCCCTCAAAAAAAAAAAAGAAAAATGAGAGCGAACGGGATCTGCAGAGCCGTGTTTTAATCAGGAGGTTGTGGCTTGTACTACAAATCAGCAGTAGTGGCCGCGGGCCTCGGCCGTGATGCTGCTGGGGCAGAACTTCAGTGCTCTGGTACCAGGGACGTCTGCTCAGTAGTACCAGGGGAAGGGAGCCACTCCACGGTGAGCGTTGGTTGCAGACTACGGGGGCTGAAGACGCCACATGTTGCAGAGTTTGAGTCTTGGTGCTGAGCTGCTACCCAGCCCTCCCTCCGGTTTTCTGCAGAAACCCGCTGCCCTCGCTGGGTCTCACGGGCCACATCGGAACCCAGCCGGCAGGACCAGCTTGACAGGAGCTCCCAGCTGCCGCGCTGTCATTCTGCTTTACGGGCTGCCCTCCCCGGACCCTCCCCGACCCACTGCTTGGGTTTAGAAAGTGTGCAATTCTGACGCCCATACCTCGGTGTCCTTGGCTGAGTGCTCTATCTACACCAACTGCTCACAAGTCACAACCATGGGACGAACTGTGTCAAAACCTGACAAGAGGCCTGCTGGCCAGGTCGGGGCCCATCTCTCTACCGGTTCCTATGTCAAGTGGAAGCCGCACACAGGAGCTGCCCCCACCCCTTTACCGGAAGTCATGTCTACCACTTTTCCCTCCCCATCTATGTCCCTCTGGGTATCATGGTCTTTCTGGGCATCCTATCCCTGGTCCTCCTCGGGCATGGTGGACAGAAATGACTGTGTCTTTGCTAATTGTACTGCCTTTGCTCACTTCCTCAGGTGGTGTGTGGTGGGTGGAGTAATGGGTCCCAAAGACAACCATGTCCTGATCCCCAAATTCTGTATGTTACCTTAGGTGTAAATGAAGTCAAAAGGATTGAAATGGGGAGGTGATCCTGGCAGCCCCAATACCATTACCAGCATGGTTCTAAGATAAGAGGCAGGCAACATAGCACGTGTTAGAGGAGGAGGTGTCACCGTGGAAGCAGAGGGAGGGAAAGAAAGAGGTTTAAAGATGCTGTGCTGATGGTAGGTGGGGCCATGAAGGAAAGAAAGCCATAGAAACAGGCTCCTCAGGGCCTTGATGGGAGTCCCCTTGTGCTGACACCTTGGCTTCAGGTCTGTGGTGAAACTGATTCTGGGCTTGTGACCTCCGGAAACACGGAAGACAAAGTTAGTGCTGTTTAAGCCACTGGGTTTGGGGTAATTTTTTACAGTAGCCAGAAGAGTCATCCAGGGTACCCAAGGGTGCAGTATGGGACGCTGGATTCAGATGAGCTTAGCTAGAGTCTGCCCAAGGAGTCCAAGCCACCCACCTCTTTATTGGGACTGTACTGTTGCAGGGCGCTTTGCTGAGGGTGCAAACACACTGAGCACACCGTAGGAGTCACCGATCCAGGAGTTAATCTTACACAGTGCCATAGAGGTATCTGCCTTCTCCTGAAGAGTTTGTGTGGCTGAGGACAGCAAATTGGGGGCAGTCACCTCATCCGCACAATCACAACACTTGTTCTGTGGAACGAACACTACCAATTTGGAGAAGAGACAGTATTTTTTCTGGAAGCAAAGCCAGAAATAAAAACCTGTGCCAACACAGCCAGCCAGAACGGGCTCAGAAGGGAGGCTGAAACCTGCTTCTTCGCTCCTTTCTGGTCTCCAACACCTCAGCCCAGGCGGGAAGACAGCTTGCTTTCTGTTCTCACCTTGTGCTCTTGTCTGGGCCAAGTCGTTTTATTTCATCTTCTCATTACCTTGGAGGTGAGTGTTCCTTAAAGAACAAAGTGACCTGGCCAGTGAGTTACGGGCAGACTGCATGTCCCGCTTAACAGAACTATGGCTGCGACTGGCTAAGAGGCAGCATCTTTTTGTGCTTTCAGAAGGCGGATGTGGCACATTGATTCTTCCTGCCAGACAGAGGTGGAAAACTCCAAAGGCAAAGCCACGACCTTTGCCTATGACGTGTCACATGGCAAAGTGCTTTAAAATAAAAGCCTGACTTTCCTCTCCTGCTTAAACCTCTCAGTGGATATTAACCAACATCTGTGTGCCTGGCACAATTTGATCCGCCTCTGTGGGCTTTGTTCTCTGATTTCTAATGAGAAAATTTGCATCTATTCCAGTGACTTTAGACAACGTGCTCCATACCTAGTGGGTGATGATGGGACTGTATCTTAGCACTGAGGCATGCCTCTTCATTAAGCAAGTCTCAGTATTTGACACAAAGTGATTAAAACAATCCTAACCACCAAGACTGTCTGTCCTTCACTGACAAATGTAATTAAATAAACTCATTGGGTACACATTGTGTAACCATAGAAATGCTCTGGGAAACAAAAAAAAATATCCAAATACACAAAACAACCCCTGGACAAAGGCTGAGATGGGAATTGCATTTTATAAAAGAAGAAGAGAAGAACATGAGGAAATATAATCAGCAACGAACTGTGGATAGTGTGTCAAATGCTTAGAAAATGGAAAACAAGGCATTGTTTATTTTTAAAATAATGCCAAGCACATAATATTTTATTTTTTTTATTTATTTATTTTTTTTTTGTGGGTACCGGGGGGACGACCTCAGGACCTCACGCGCCAACAGGCACCCGTGCCGCTGAGCGATATCACCGGCCCCTTTTTCGTATGTGGGATCCGGGAGTCGAACTCGGGCCTTCGCGCTTGCCAGGCAGGCGCTTACGCCGCTGAGCCGTCTCACCGGCCCGCCAAGCACATAATAAAATGTTATTGCACATGAAATTATTCTTTGTTTTCAGTTTTCCAATCTTGAGGGAAGAAAAAGACTGAAATTCTACTTAAATAAACAGTACATTCAATAAAGAATGTAAGCAACTCAGGTGCTATGGCTTTTGCATTTTTGTATTCTGTCCCTAAACAAAAACCATCCAGCAAAGTGACCTCTTCATGAGAAGTGTGTGTGTGTGTGTGTGTGTGTGTGTGTGTTCCTGCAGACAAGGTCACCCCCAGCCTGGTGAGAGCGAGGATGAGGACGGCTGGAGGGAGGTCGTCCTGGTGTGGAGTGAGGACAGGAGCATTGCAGGTGTGGAGAAGGTGGGTGGAGGAACCTTTTTGGCTGCATCTCAGACCCCTATGCCACAACTGGGCAAGAGGGAGACTTTCCCAGGGGCTGCATGCATCTGCCCACATTTAGTTTCCATACAGTAGACTCAGAAAGTGGCCAAGTAATAGCTACCAAGCTTGCAAAGGAGAGGCTGTAGCTTGGACACCCTGGTATAGAGCACCAGGGACCCTGGGCAGAGGCTGGGGGCATTTCCACAGGGCACAGCTGGGACACACAGTTTTGGAAAGCAATTAGAGCAACACACTAAGGGGCACCTGAGATTGTGGGATGGAGACACATGGGTGGTAGTCACATGGAATAATCAGTTTATTAGTATTTTGTAACCTGATCTCATCTCCAGCCCAATATTCCCGAGTTTCTTACCTATTGCTTTACCTTGGTGCCATGTGCAAATAAGAGTTTATTTCACAATCTGAGGAACAGCCATACAGAGCCAAAGCCTCGTGAATTGACAGCCTGACATTGCAGAGATGCTTAGAAGACCCGACCTCTTGTCTGCCTCCCCACCCAGTAACATGGCTCCAAAGCATTCTCTGCATCCTCCCCAGAACGTGCTGTCAGGGCTACCACGTGGGGAAGGCACCGCGGCCCACATCTGAATCACTGTGGAGGAGATTGTGGGGCTGAAGGAATCTATGCATCATGATTTCCAGGACCAGACAGGCCTCCGAGCTGTGAGAAGGGTCTAGGAGAGGCGGTGGACGTCAGGAGAAGTGGGGCGTCCCCACCGTGGAGGTCAGCACCAGAGCCCAGCTGACACACAGGTTAATGGGGGCAGAGGCAGGAGTGGCTGACACGGTCTCCGTGGAATGTCCTCCTGAGCAGTGGTGGGCTGGGGCCTCCCAGGCTGACCATGGAGCGAGTCTGAGAATGCCTTGTGCCCAAGCAGTCTTGCAATGAGACCTGAGGACATGACACTGAAGTCCTCAAATTCTTTGGATCCCACAGCGTTGCTGTTAAAATGCTAACAGTACACAGAAGATGCCCAGCTCACAGCCAGGAAGTCTGCCCGCCCTTGATCTTGGACTTTCTGTTCCCTGATCACTGAGAGATAAATTCCTTCGTTTAGAAGCCATCTAATTTATGATATTTTGTTGCAGCAAACAGATTAGACTAGGACACCCCACTGGCATCAGGTCACTCAGCAGAATCATGAGATTCAGGGCAGTGAATCTCCCAAGTAGAAGATTCTCCATGAGGGAAGGGTGCCATGTGACAAGCTGTTGACAAGGCTACTGGCCTCCATGTCCCTCACTTTCAGCCCGCCTCAGTGGTGCTGTCCTGCCTGCACTATCTGTTTTGAGGGAACTGCAGTTTCACAATGCTCTACGGAGGGAGAAAATACAACATTGTTAGGTTGGAATCTAGAATGTTCCCTAAACATTTCATTGTGTGGAAGACTTGATTGCTGATAGGCTTTATGGCAAGTAATCGGGTCAGGAGAGCTGTAACATCATTAAGTGGATTATGCACTGAGGAGATCATAATTTGATGACATTATTGAGAGAAGGGGCCTATTGAAGAAAATGAATCACGGTGGTGTGGCCTTGGGACTCTGTACGGTCCCCGACCCCTCCCTCTCATGTTCCAAGTCTTTGTCTTCCTGACTGTTTCCCGGCTGCCTTGAGGTGAGCAGCTTTGCTCCACCAAGCCCTTCCACCATGATATTTCTGCCTTGTCACAGACCAGAAAGCAGTGGAGTCAGCTGGCCATGGACTGAAACCTCTGCAACTTTTGAGTCAAAATAAACCTTTTCTCCTGAAATTGTTACTCTCAGGTATTTGTCATTGCAGGGGAAACCTGGCTAACACAGAGTTACATTTCTCTTTTAGACTGGAAGATTGGGACTCAGAAAGATTGAGTGACAACCACAAAACCAAAACAAAACCAAAAAATCATCTGGTTCCTCCTTCAATGCTCTTTCCAAGACAATGAACTCACGCCTTTGCCTGCAGGTCTTTCCCGTGGGGCCTCCCTTCTGTACGTCTCAGGGTAATGTGCGAATGACTTTGCTCAAATCCAGCTGGTTAGCAGTGTAGAGAGGGAGTGTTCACAACAGAAAGGATGTAGACAATGACATAGAGGGAAGGACATTGTCCTGCTTGTTCATCCGGCTCTTCGGGTGCCCCCGATGGTTTCAGCAGGCCCCAGGCCTCTTTCTGTGTGTGGAGGACTCTGGTGTGGTGTGGTGTTGTTTCCATCTCGTGTCTCTACAACAGTCCTGTCAGGTGAGGTCTCTGAAGTTACCTGTCCGCTGCTAAGGGTGGGGGGTCAGGGGATTGCCACATGGGCTGCAGTCTTTGAGACAAATTCTTCAAAGTCATATTGCATAACATGAGGAATAAGTCTATGAGGAAAATTTACTTAGGCCACAATTTCAGCAAGAGAAGACTGGGTGCCCATCTCCATCTTTCTTCAGGAGGTTGCAGGGTGGGCAGGCATTTCAGATTTGCATTTCAGGGGAAGGACCATCCCTCCTATGAAAAAGCAGCTATTTTAGGGGTGCCAAGTGACAGATATTCAGAAAGGGCAGATGTTCAGTTTTTGTGGTCCTAACAGCTCCTCTCATGGGGTGAGGGAGTCCTTGGCTGGAAGAGGCCAGCCCACTTCCACTCCAGCCGTGGGGCACCCATCAATGAGTGAGCTTCCCGCTTCATTTTGGAGAACCCCTCTCACTTCAGCACAGCTATGTGGTCTTCAGAGTGCATATTCTGGACATGGAGGAGACTGCAGCCCTTTACACCATGATGGGTGCACGCAGAAAAGCCTGTTTTTCTGGAGCACCTGATTGACTGGTCGGTCATAGACATTAGCGTCAGGAAAGGAGGTGAGCTTCCCAAGACACTCTCAAAGACCGTCTCCTAGCTCCTCTGTGGGCAGGGATGGAAGCATTGGCTATGGTGACAGCTATGGTGTTCTCACTGTGCTGTCCACTCTCACATTGCTAAGGTTAAACATCAAGGAAACCTCATAAGATTACATAAGGCAGAAATGATTTTGCCTTCTATTATCTCAAAGCCTTAAAAGCCATGACTGAGCAGGATCCAACAGAAGCCACAGACATTTCCTGAAAGGCCATCCTGTGAGAGATGCTAAGGTATCCTACAAGGCTGGGTGAGGAAGACACTGACGGCAGCGATATTACTGGGTGAAGCCTTGGCACTTGGTGCATTAAGCCTTCTGTCCCTTAAGGACCATTCTGTGGAGCAGGCACTTTGTTCCCCTGATTTCCCAAAGTCTCTTGTTGCTAAATTACAGAGCTGGAATTTAAATGCAACTTGCCTTCTCAAGTCGATAACTCTGTATGCCTTCTCTCCAGGGACAGACAGCCAGGTAGAAATAGTGTCTTGACTATTTTATGATGATTTTGAAATAGAAATAGAAAAGAATCATTTAAAATTGTGCATGCCTATAGGTCTGGGAGATCATGCTATAAACATAGGGAAAGGATTCCACACACATAGGAGAAGGATTCCACATTGGTAAAAGTTAAGTTAAAGATCAAACTTTTAGCAAAGAGATTGTTTCCTGGGGCAAAGCTTTACTCGTGGCAGAGATATGATACAAGGGGAACGAGAAGCTATCGGTAAACAGAGGGGGAGGAAAAAGAGCCAACAAATGTTTGTCATCGATACAATTCTTTGTTGAATTCTTATCAGCTGCTGGACTCTCAGATAAAGCAATAATGAAAACCAAAGCTTTAGACATACATTCTTTCTTGGCTATAGCCTTTACACACAGTAGTATGTGAGAGATAATAAAGGTATAAGGAAACCTTCTCAAGGTAGAAACAGGGCAACAATGAATGTTTTGCCTCTTTCACGCCATTCTGTTAGCTAGAGAGGGAAAACAACTAGAATAAGATAGGCTAAGGAGGCTCTTTTGGCATTCACAGCCAAAGCCCGAAGTTGACCTTGGAGTCCTTAGTGACTAGGCCCAGGATGTCTCAAGGTTGGCCGCAGATCCAGTGGAAATGCCTGCTGACACCCATGGACCCAGTGGCTGGGGGTGGTGAGAGTAGGTGTCACTGGTAAAGATTGGACCATTCCATGCCGGGCAGGTCCTTAGAAACTAGCCATTCCCACAAAGATGCTTCTTACAAAATCTCCTTAATAGAATGATTCTTTCAATGCCTGAATTTCTGTATTGCATTTGAGAATGCATGTAGGGTAGAATTTAGTTTGTGGTGGGGATCATATCCTGGTATCCATGGGATGGATGTTGTTCAGGCCCTCATCGTTGTGGGTCTTTTGTGAACAGGGCATGCTGGGTGACACAGTGAATCAGCCCTCAGACCTCCCTACCTGAAGAGGAGACAGCCCTGGAGTAGGGGCACCTGTGGCAGGAAATACATGGAGGTGGACAGGCTGGGGCTCACGCAGATTCCACTCAACAGCAAAGCTGGACAGGAAGACTGGAGGACTGACACTGAGGAAACCATAAGCCAGAATAAACCTCTCCTCCTTTAAATTGTAAGCACACAAGCAGCAGAACTGTGACAATGTCCAGCAGGCACATGAGCTACTTCCACGATCTGTTTCCATCTATGAATGTCCATTATGTGAGGCCTGTTGGTAGCTGTGAAAGTTTGCAACTTGAACTTTCCTAAATCGGGGATTTACTGTAGTTATCTCTTGGTTGTGGGATTGTGGAGGACGTCATAGATTATTTATAATTATTTTCGGATTTTGTTTAGTGAGTAGATGTTATAGCTTGGGTTTGAAATAGCTCCCAAACTCGTGCAAAAGGTACATTATTATTTGAAAGTCCATGATTGTAAAGTGTTACTATGGGTCAGCTACAATCTACTGATCATTTGCCATGTGAGAGGCCGTAAGATATTGATAAACACACCTGGCACCCGGAATTCTGTGGGACGTGGGAAATGTTTGCTCTCCTGAGTCCCATCTCATGCAGCACCAAAAAGTAATGTTTGGCACAGGTGGCATTCTTCTTCTTTTGAAACACTTTACCCACTTTCATAACTTTATCTTCTCGATTTTTGCTAATTCTTCATAGCTTCTTCCATTGTCCATTTACTATTCGTCCTCCTACATAATTTTAAAATATCTGAGCTCTTTGGGGCTTTGCTCCATTCTCCCTCCTATCTGCTTGCTCTTTTGGTGATCTCACCAATCCAATGGCTTTGAAAATCAACTAAATTCCCTGGACCCCAAATTACATGTTTCTGAACTTTAGATCCATAAAACTCGCAGGTTGTTTGTAACTGTCACATGGGAGTATGAAAAGCATCTCCAATTGAGTGTTCTTCAGTTTTGCTCACTTTCACTACTTCTTAAATCAGGAAAGTCAGCAGTTTCTCAGGGCTAGAAGTAGATGAAGGCCATTGGTTTCTCTCTAGTCTGGCTTCACACAGCAACTGAATTCTCCCACACGTAGGACCGTTACGAGCAGCAAGGCAGAAAGGGAACCTGGCCAGCTCTCTGCTTTCATCCAGGCTCTTTAAAATGTTACTCATAATAAATGTAACAATGTTAGAGGAAAGGTTCAGCAAATTTTCTAATGAGGGCTAGATCAGTGAATTATCCAAGTAGCAGACATGAGAATCCTGAGGCCAAGGAGCTATTCCAAGGGTGCGTTCTCTTGCTCTTGACAGATTATCATACTCGGTTCCTGCTGGGAGTGGCAACCATGTCCACACAACTGGCGTTTTGAACACCGTTCATTTCACCCGTGGTCGATTAATTAGTATATATTTTCAGTTCATTTTGGGGAATCGGTACATATGCGTATAGCAGCTTAATCATTTTCACTCCTCTTACTCCTCTGCCTCCCTCCTGTCCTCCCTTCTCCAGATCCCCTTCCCATCTCCCTGTTTCCTACAATCTCTCGGTGGAAAATTGTTTCTAACTTTTATTATAATTAAAACTTAATTTATGGTTCTTATCCTTATAAAACAAATTGTAGAATCTTCAGTGTGGCTTTTGGAGTATGTATTCTGGACTGGAGTAATTAAAAATTTTATTAACACTCCTAGCGTGTGCAAACAAAAACCAAATTCACACAAATATTTATTTAAATATAAGTGACAGCGACACCCTAAAGTGCACAGTGCTTTGGGCCCTGCATCCTTCTCGGGAAGTGCTCCCTCTCTCACCCCGTGACTCCCTCTGCTCCAGGCACTGTCCTTCGAATGCCTCTTTACTTCCTTCCTCACACATTTGTTCCTCAACTCCTGCTGGTTACTCTGTAAAATATTTCTCCGGTGTGTCCATGTTACTTTATCTCTCCTTTTATCCAACTGTTCTGTCCAGATCATGGCAATTGCCCAAATTGTCTCTTTGCTCCTAATCTTTCTTGGGCCTCACATATTCTAGACAGCCCTCTATCACTGAGCTACCTGTCAGCCTCCACTTCTACTCTTGCACATCCCATTTCACTCTTACACAAACGAAGTATTAACTGTGTGTAATTCATGTCCTGAACATTTGTATCCATTGACCATTTTCCATGTATATTTTATTACGGGTTTGTAGCTGGTTTTTGTATATTTTTACACTGATCTTTACCTATAACTATTGCTGTCTATCCTTTCTCTTACATTGTAATTTATTAGTGCCATCTTTTGTAGTATGGAAATTTCACAGTTTTTTTTTTTGTGGGTACCGGGGGGATTGACCTCAGGACCTCACGCGCCAGCAGGCACCCGTGCCGCTGAGCGATATCACCGGCCCTTTTCTCTTATGTGGGTTCCAGGAGTCGAACTCGGGCCCTCGCACTTGCCAGGCAGGCACTTATGCCGCTGAGCCATCTCACCGGCCCTCACATTTTTATATAGTTGAGTTTGTTGATTTTTTTTTTCTTAATACTTTTTAGTTTACTTTGCTTCTTTTACACTGAATGTTTTAAATCCATTTATAATTGATTTTGGGTTGTGGTAAGAGTGATGATCTATTTTTTTTTCCTCAACTGGATAGCTAATTATTTCACATCAATGAATACATTGGCCACAGAGGGGAGTTCAGAGCTATTCGCAGCCTTTAATGTAATTCACCCGAAGTGGGTCTCAGTCCCTGGGTCACTTTGGTCTGAACTTTACATTACTGGTGGAGAAACTCTGGTTGACTCAGTTTTGCTTACATAATTGTCTTTTGTCCCTGCTGAGCACCAGCATGGTCGCTGGGGCCCAGTCTGCCTTGCAACTCTCCCTGCTAGGCAGCCATATCTCCTACTGTCCACTGCAGGAGTGAACTTGGATCCATGGCCACAGTCCCAGGGCACTGGGCATCACCTCGTGCTGCCTTTGCATGACTTTGCTGTGAAAAGTTTCCCAAATCTATGGGGCCCTCTCCAATTTGTTTTGAAGTCTGGTGACCTGGGATTAGCTGAAGGAGAGGAGAAGAAAAGGATGCTGTGAAGAGAAAGAAAAGAAACAAACATAGCTGAAGATGGGCTGCTGGAGCTTGGGTCTGGAGTGTCCCCCACAACCCATATACTGGAGGCTTGATCCCCAGCCAGTGGTGTCATGGGAAGGCAGTGGAACCTTTCAGAGTTGGGGCCTGGTGGGAAACTTTAGATCACTTGGGATGTGACCTTGAAAAGATGGTGGGATCCAGTCTTTTCCTTCTCTTTCCTCTTGAATCACAAGGTGAGCACTTCTTCCACTATTTCTTCCACCACGTGCTGCCTCCCCATAGGTCCAAGAGCAGTAGGGCCAACTGATCACGGATCAAAACCTTCAAAACTGCCAGGCAAAATAAACCTTTTCTCTTTATAAGCTGATGATCTTGGGTATTTGTTACAGTAATGGAAAGCTGACTCCCACATGGGCCTTCCATGATTTGCTCTTATTCTTCCAGTTTGTTCTTTGTCCATGTCAGCAAGTGCTTCAGAGGAACGTCCCTCCTATCTGTGCTTATCTGTAGCCTTCTATTATAAAATCTGTTTATAGCTTAGGCATTTATTTTTCATGTTCTTTGGGGTTATGGAGATAACCTATGTACCTTTTCTCAAAATACTTGTTCATTTTGCGAATTTGTCTCTTAAGAATTAACCCATATATATCTAATTAATACAGACCCTATTCATTTTCATTCCATTAAGGATTTTCATTATTTTCTTTTGAGGATTTAAAAATAATTATAAGAAGTCCAAAGGTAAATGAGCCCAACTGGCTACATAGTGTTAAGTGAAATAAGTCAGAAACACAAGCTCAAATATTGGATGGTTTCTTTTACGTAAGACACACAAAAGAACAAAATAGATGAGAGATAAATAGGAAATAGGGAGTTCAAATACTTCCCCAAATTACAAATTCTATTGTTTTAAAAATATTTCATGTATACATTAATTGATTTCGATTACACAACTTGTTTATCTTAACTCATTGAAAAGAAAGATTTGTGTTGTTATCTGTTTGTTTCTTTTTTGTATCTTTTTGGTTTATGTCTTGTACTCTGAGTAACTACTTTAAAGATAGTGATACTCAGTGTAAAAGCTATTGCTATACTCTTATTTGATTATGAAATTTTGTTTTATTTTTTCATAAAATAAAAAAATGTAAAATGTCCAGACAGGTGGGTAACTTTTTAGATTTTAATTTCTCTCTAAAACAAAACAAAAATATCTTTTTCAGTTCTTGATATTTAGTTCTTGATATTGTTTGAATTAGTATGTTTGCAAACCAAACTGGAGAACCCTCAAAAAATGTTACAAAGAATTGAGCTTAGCACCCATCGCATTCATCCACAGGATGAATGTAATGGCCAACGATCTTCAGCTCACTGAGAAGAGATAATTGCTTGAGAACTTGCAAGATTTGGCTTTGAGTGCAAAGCCAGTCCTTGGAGTTGAGTCATGCAGACAGCCTATCCTTAGACGCTCTGTAGAGCAAGCTTTGTTCCAAGTACAGCTATTTCGAATAATGAATGTAGAGAATGTGAGTTTCTTGTCTTTCATAACAAGGCCTCAGCCCAGAAACCTTTACTGTGTGGCTCACTCTCGATGTTTGCAAATGTTTACAGTCTACACTTGTAGGCATTTCCCGTTACCCACCAGAGTATTTGTTGAGATATTAAACACAGTGTGAGGCACAGTGCTGACGTCTAAGGCAAAAGAAAAATGGTCCCAGAGCAAAAGGTGTCTATTCTGATGCTCTCTAGCCAGCCTCAGATATCTGCTTCTTTCTCATCCTTGTGCTCTCATTAGTTCCTGGCTCTACATGACTGCCAGGCCAGCGCTGATGACCTTACCTTCCTCGGCGTGCCTCACACAGCACCACCTCTCTGCACTTGGGTTCAGTCCAGGCTCCAAAGCTCCTCTCTCCTCACTTAAAAGTGCACTGAAACAAAAACAGAAAAGCAGGCCGAACTGCAGCAGGAGAACTTCATTCCCTTCTGGCCACCCTGCTGTGTGCACATTAAAGATGGCATAGAGAGAGCTCTCAGCTTGACAAGGACAGCATTTTAAAGAAGTATGTGGGACTTGTTATGTATTGAAGGTTACATTCTTTTGCTGACTTGGAATATTACACATTTTACATTTTCTTTTTTGTTGTTTATCTCCTTGCTTTGTTATAGACACCTGTTTTTATTATTCAGTCTTACCTGTAGTTTTTCAGAATTTCATTTTCATGGCAATTGCACAGTGATTTTTCAAAGTCTGGCACTGGGTTATTTCTGTCATTATAAAAGACTACATTTCATTTTGAGAAAAATTGCTTACAGGCTTATCTGCAGAAGGGTGGGTTGAAGGAATTTCATCTCTCGGGATTCAGTTGACAATACCGTGGGGGTAAAAACAGGTGTGTAAATATAATGATCCCTCTATACGATGTGTAGCCTGACTCCTTTCTTACTGCTTTCCAGGCAATTTGCTTGATGGTCTACATTTTCATTCTTTTCCAAAATGGGGTAGGGAAGACAAATCTAGGAAGCTCATTTTCATGGATCAACTTCATTGCATCTACAGAGGTTTAACTTGAACACACTATAGATTTATTGTGTGAGTTATCTCTTAAAGATAGTGTTTCTTTTCTAAGTGATCATTCTAAGAAAAGTATCAGTAAGACTTTTTTTCTTTATTAGGGATTACAAACTGCTGAGTTTGTTAGGTGTAATAATTTTGAAAATAATTGATAGCATAACTAAACATATCCTGTGTACCAAGTAGTCTAATTTAACATCGCCCAAAGTAAGCATGATTATCCCCATTTAGAAATGAGAAATTGAGGCTTAGAAAGATGGCCAGCCCTGGGACATAGACTTCATGGAGATGCCAGGTGTCAAACCTGTAGAAATTTGGTGATAAAAGTGGTATCTGTTGGATAATTAGGGTGTTTTCATTTTTGAACTGCCAGGTATAGGCAACAGTGTATGTGAAACTGTTACTGAACAATTGCCAGGTGTTAAGGATGTTTCAATGCATGCTTTTAGCTTTTTAAATGATTCTATCAGATAACTTTACTTTTTTTTTGTGCATACTGGGAGTCGAACTCAGGACCTCGCGCACCAGCAGGCGCCCGTGCCGCTGAGCGATATCACTGGCCCCTTTTTTGTATGTGGGTACCAGGAGTCGAACTCAGGACCTCGCGCTTGCAAGGCAGGCGCTTATGCTGCTGAGCTATCTCACCGACCCTATCAGATAACTTTAAAAGACCAACCTCATTACTATTAATTTGTGATGGAATGCCTAGTAGTTATAATCAACCTAGTAGTTTCAACCAGTTGCTCTGGGTTTCATTTTAGTTCATGACCAGACATCTTGAGTGAAGCCTCAATTATACCTCAATTATATCTGTTGTGCAAAAAACAAAGTCTTTCCATTTTCTTTGGCATCGTATTTCTGTTTCTCCCAGGGGCTGATGACCTTGGGTAATGCTGACCCAAGAAATTGGTTAGAAATAGTCAGAAGGATTGCTCTTCATCACCAGAAGTAAAAGGTCAGTAAATATTTGTATATGAATGTTTGTTTCTCTTGTGCCTTTTTCTCTTAAATAAATGCCGAAGGGTGGATTGCTAGTTTAATTTTTAAGACCCTTCCAATCTGTTTTCCAAAGTGTATTTTTTTAATTTTAAAGAGAAAAAAGCAATAAATGCAATGATACAAAATTTCAAAACAAGATAGGAAAGTAATAATGGTTAGTACATTGTTTATTGTTGTCTTCAAAGTAGTTGCTCAGATTAACAAGATATAGGCATGAAAAATTGATCAAACAATAGAAGCACTATCCTTTCTTTTCAATGGACTTACAGAAACCAGTAGTATATTTACTTTTCCTTTTCCCTTACTTCCTTTCTCCTTTCCCCCATCCCAGTTTCTCTTTCTTTTTGAACAGTTTCTTCCCATTTCCCAATATCTATTACACATTTTGGATCTTATTTACTCTTTCAGCTTCCTACACTAGGGAGAAAATATGATGTTTACACATGTGAGACTGATTTATTTCACTTATGAGTATTTTCTCAAGTTGCATCCATTTACCTATAAAAGTCTCCAGTTTATCCTTCTTTATAGCTGAGTAGTATTCCATTGTACAAAAATACCACATCTTTTTTATCCATTCCTCAGTTGATGTGCATTTGAGTTGTTTCCAAGATTTACCTATCACAAATTGCGCTGCTATAAATATGGATGCACATATATCGCTATGGTATGATGTTTTTAATTCTTCTGGGAAGATACCCAAAGGGGGAATAGCTGGGTTGAATGGGACCTCTAATCTAGTTTTCTAAGGAATCTCCACACTGATTTCCACAGTGGTTGCACCAGTCTATACTCCCACCAACAGTGGAGAAGGGTTCCTTTTTCCCCACAGCCCTCCAGCATTTGTTATTGGTTGATTTCTTGATGATAGCCATTCTTTCTGGGATGAGATGGAATCTCAGTGTTTTAATTTGCATCTCTCGGATGACCAATGATATTGAACATTTTTTCATATATTTATTTGCTATCTGTATTTCTTCATTTGAGAAGTGCATGTTCATCTCAGATGCCCATTTTTGGATTGGCTCTTTGAATTTGGGGGGGTCTGATTTTTTCAATTCTTTATATATTCTAGATATAAGTGCTTTGTCTGAGGGAAAACTGGCTATAATTTTTTCCCACTCTGTGGGTTGTCTTTTCACTCTGTTGTGATTTCTTTTGATGTGCAAAAGCTTCTTCTTTTTTTTTTTTGTGGGTACTGGGGTTTGACCTCAGGACCTCACTCACCAGCCGGTGCCGGTGCCACTGAGCGATATCACTGGCCCTTTTTTTGTATGTGGGTACCGGGAGTCGAACTCAGGACCTCACACTTGCCAGGCAGGCCCTTATGCCACTGAGCCATCTCATCAGCCCATGCAAAGGCTTTTTAATAAGATGAGATCCCTGTTGGTGATTCTTTGGAGTATTTCCTGTGCAGTTTGGGTTTTGTTCATGAAGTCTCTGCCTACACCTATATCTTCAAGATTTTTATGTTTCTCTTCAAGTAGATTCAGTGTTTCTGTTTTAATATTTAGATCTTTGATCCATTTTGACTTTAATTTAGTGCATGGTGATAGACACAGGTCCTCTTTTAGTCTTTAGCACGTGGAGAGCCAGTTTTTCCATCACCATTTATTAAAGAGGCTATCTTTCTTCCAGTGAACATGTTTGGCCCCTTTAACAAAGATAAGGTGGCTTGGTGTGTTTATAGTTGTGCCTACATCTTCTTATCTGTTCCATTGATCCTCAGGTCTGCTTTTTTGGCAGTACCATGCTGATTTTATCACTGTAGCTTTGTAGTATAATTTCAAGTCAGGGATTGTGATGCCTCCTGCCTTGTCTTTGTTGTCCAGAATTGCTTTTGCTATTCTAGGCCCTTTCTGGTTCCAAATGAATTTTAGGAGTGCTTTTTCTAGTTCTGTGAGGTATGCTAATGGTATTTTGATTGGGATTGCATTGAATCTGTACAACAACTTTGGGAGTATGGCCATTTTCACAATGTTGGTTCTTCCTGTCCATGAACAATGGACATCTTTCCATTTTCTGATATCCTCTTCAATCTCCTTTTCAGAGTATTGTAATTTTCAATGTATACATCTTGTACTTCCTTTGTTAGACTGATTCCTAGGTATTTCATTTTTTTGGATGCTATTGTGAAGGTGTGGTTTCCCTAATTTCTCTCTCAGTGAGATTTTTTTTGCATACCGAATGCTATCAATTTTTGAGTGTTGACTTTGTATCTAGCTATGCTACTGAATTTGCTTATTAAATCTAGAAGTCTTTTGGGGTCTTCTATGTAGAGTGTCATGTCATCTGAGAATAATGATAACTTAACTTCTTCCTTTCCTATCCTTATTCCTTTTATTTCTCTCTCCTGTCTAATTGCTCTGGCTAATGTTTCTAGAACTATATTGAACAGGAGTGGTGATAGTGGACATCCTTGTCTTATGCCTGATGTTAGAGTGAAAGCTTTCAGTTTTTGTCCATTTAGTATGATGTTGGCTGTTGGTTTGTCATAGATGGCTTTTATCAGATTGAGGTAAAGACCATCTATTCTGACTTTCTGTAGGTTTTTTTTTTTTTTTTAATCACGAATGAGTGTTAGACTTTGTCAAAAGCTTTTTCTGCATCTATTGAGATGATCGTGTGATTTTTCTTTGGCTCTGTTGATATGGTGTATTACATTTATTATTTGTATGTTGAGCCATCCCTGCATTCCTGGGATGAATCCCACTTGGTCATAGTGTATAATCTTCTTGATGATTTGCTACATTCTGTTTGCCCGTATCTTAATGAGGATTTTTCATCTGTGTTCATTAGGGAGATTGGCCTGTAGTTCTCTTTTTTGGTTGGGTCCTTCTCTGCTTTTGGTATCAGGGTACTGTTTGCTTCCGGGAATTGAGTTTGGGAGTGTTGCTTCCCTTTCAATTTTATTAAAGAGTTTGAGGAATAGTTGCATTAGATATTCTTGAAAGTTCTTATAGAATTCAGAAGTGAATCCTTCAGGACCTGGGCTACTATTTGTTGGTAGTTTTTAAAAAATTACTTCTTCAATTTCACTGACTTATGTTAGATTGCTTAAAATTTTTGTATGTTCTTCATTCAGCTTTGGTATTTCATATGTACCTATGAATATATCCATTTCTTCTGAATTTTCCCTCTTATTAGAGTATAGGTTCTCAAATTAGGTACTGATGATCTTTTGGATTTCTGCAGGATCTGTTATGATTTTGTTGTTTTCATTCCTAATTTCATGTGTTTGGGTCTTTTCTTTCCCTGTTTTGATGAGGTTGGATAAGGGTTTGTCTATTTTATTTAATCTTTCACAGAACCAACTCTGATTCATGGATTCTTTGGATTGTTTTCTTAATCTCAATTTCATTAACTTCTGCTCCGATCTTTATAATTTCCTTCCTTGTACAGACTTTGGGTTTAGCTTGTTCTTCTTTTTTCTAGAAACTTGAGGGTCAACGTTAGGTTATTTGAGCTCACTTTGTTTTTCTGATGTGGGAATTTATTGTTGTAAACTTCCCTTGTAGGACTGCTTTCATTGTGTTCCATAAGTTCTGGTGTGTCTTATTGGCATGATCATTCAATTGTAGAAACTGTCTAATTTCTTCTGTGACCCATTACTGATTGTTCAGGAAGGTATTGCTTAATTTCCATGTGTTTATGTAGTTTTTGTGGTTTCTTTTGCCACTTATTTCCAATTTCATTGTACTATGATCTGACAACGTGATGGGATAATTTCAACTCCTTTTCACTTACTTAAACATACTCTATGAGCTAGTATGTGGCCTACTTTGGAAAAAGTTCCATGTGATGCTGAAACAAATGTGTATTCTGTTGTTGTTGGATGGAATACTCGTAGATATTTACTAAATCCATTTGTTCAAAGGTTTGGTTCAGTTCTGATATTTCTTTGTTGATTATTCTGTGTATTTGCTCTGTCTATTGTGACATGAGGTGCTGAGTTCCCCCAATATAACTGCATTAGTGTTTATCTGATTTTTCATGTCTGTTAATGTTTGTTTTATATAGTTGGGTGTGCTGATATTTGGTGCATATATATTTTTGATTGTTATCTCTTCCTCTTGGATTGTCCCCTTAACAAGTATGTAGTGACATTCTTTGTCTCTTTGGATCAGTCTTGGCTTGAAATCCAGTTTGTCTGCAAATAGAATTGCTACTCCTGCTTTTTTCCACATTCCCATACCATGGAGTATTGTTTTCCATCATTTGAATTTCCATCTATGAATTTTTATTTAAACGTGCTTCTAGTATGCAGCATATTATTGGATCTTGTTTCTTCATCCATTCTGCCAATCTATTTCTTTTCATTGGTGAATTGAGACCATCCACATTTATGGTTATAACTGATAGGTATTGACTTATCCATGTCATTATATTATTTTCCTATTGCTGGTTCCTTTTCTTTCCCTTGTTGCTTGCCACACCTGGTGGATTGATTCTATTGGGATTCTTGGAGTTATTGTCTTCATTGTCTTTTTCTAGAATATCATTCAGAACTTCTTGGAGCACTGGTTTGGTGGGCATGAATTTCTTCAGGTGTTCTTTATTATGGAAGTATCTTACTTCTTTATCAATTATGAAAGATAATTTTTCAGGGCACAACAATTTGGGTTGCAGTTTGTTTTCTTTTAGGGCTTGAAACACTCTACTCCAAGCTCTCCTTGACTAAGGGTTTGTGTTGAGAAATCTGCTGTAATTCTGATGGGTTTTCCATTATAGGTTATTTGCTTCTTTTCTTGAACAGCTTTTAATATTCTGTTCTTGTGTTGAATTTCTGGAATCTTTACTATTATATTCCTTGGTGTAGGTTTTTTTTTTTTTTTTCCCTGATCATGGGTCTTTGTAGTTCTCACTTAACTGTATATCAAATTCTTCTTCCATGCTTGGTAAGTTTTTTGCTGTCACTTCTATGAACATGTTTTTATATCCTTTGTGCTATCTTGTTGGGGATGGGGCTATATAAGGATTAAGTTGCTGAACACAGTGCTCTCTGGATGTGTTGTAAAGCTCATATTCATAGCTCCTGAAGACAAGATAAGACTGCAGCTGTGGGGCTGACACTCCCTATTCCAGAGCTACAAACTGCCAACCTTAAAGATCAAACAGTTTTCTTAATTGGCAAAATTTACTGCTAGAAGAGTCTTTCTTCTAATTTCTCAAGGTTTCCCACCTTTACCTCAGCTTTTCCTTTCATTTTCCTTAATACACCCTGAATTTGTCTGAAACCCAATAAATATAGGCAATCCAGAGTCTTTTTCTTAGCTCCAAGGGAGCCTGAGCTTCCTGGGCCCCACAGTCATATCACATTTTCTCTTTTATTTAAGCCATACACTCATTTTAGGGGATTTGGGGCCTGGCCAAGCCCCCAATACTGTCTTCTAATTTTTTCTTGATTCCAATTAATCTTATATTATTCTTCTTGGCATTGTCTAGCAGCTGTTGGTTTGACTTTTCATGTCTCTTGCCATTTTTAAGAGGTCTTTCATGTGATGTTTCCAACTACAACCCTGTCTTCTAGATCTGGTATTCTATCTACACATTGGTCGATACTGCTGCATGTACTTTCAATATAATTTTTAATCTTCTGAATATCTGCTTTATGGAATCCAGTTCTTTCCTGTGATAGATACTCATAGTTTCATGTCTTTGCTAGGCTCCCCTATTTTTAAAAATCACTATCTCATCTAGGTTCATTAACCATTTCTTTCATTATGGTCATTATCTCTTTAATTATCTGTGTAATTATTTCTGTTTTAGTTTTGTCAAGAGACATATTAATCTATTTTGTTACTTCTGCTACTGCCATTTCAGCTGGTTGGCTTTTGACTTCTTTCACCTCAATGCCCTCTGGATTTGCCTTGGGTGAGTCTGGGGTGCTGGGTTGCACTTCCATGCTCTCTCATTTTCTGTTTTTAAATTTGTTTTCTGTGTTGAGGCTTGTAAATTGCTTATGGTAGGTAGCTTTATTACTAGTATCAAGACCTCCTAGGGAAATGACTAGTTTTCAGAGATGTCTTTTAGGCATAGCTGAGTTTTGACATTTGAGTCTCTGTTTATTGTGGATGAAAGGTTGCAGCCTGTTTGGCTTAGCACCCTGTTCTTTGGTACTGGGCTGTAATATTTTTTGTGGCCCCCCCAGACAGTGTAGGTAGTGGCAAGTAAGGAAGATCAATTGATCACAACCACTCTGTCACCTTGGCTAAAGTAGTACAATCAGTAATAACAATAGCATCAAACACAGCAGAAAAATGACCAACTATTATCACTAATTTGCCACCTTTAATCTTAGGTACAAGATTTATAGTTATATAACAAAATCTAAGATAAATCTGAAAATTATACAGTAGATATCCACTACAGCAATTTTACAATAAAGGGAAAAAATTTAAAAAGGAGAAGAGGAAAAAATAGAGAAATGAAAGAAGAAAAAGAGATTAGAAGCAAGACTGCAGGACAAGGGAAGATTACCCAGACCATAGGAAACGGGTGAAGAAGACAGGAGGGAAGGAAAGAAAGAGAAAACACAAAGAAGAATGAAGCAAAACAAAAAAACCTAAAAACAATGTTCACACTCACAACTCCCCACCCAGAACCTCAAACCAAAAAAAAAAGAGAAAACAAAATAAAAAAGAAAAACCAACCTAAAAACATAAGGAAAAAGAAAGAAAGAAAGAAATTCCTCTCTGATTTCAAGCTTGTGATTAGATATCTTCTGGGGTCTGCCATTTTGTGGCCGTGTCCTATTAAAGGAGTGACTCTGCTCTCACTGGTACTCAATGGAGGCAGTCAGAGCCCAGATCAATGGTAAATAATCCCAGCAAGTTGGCAGAAGTATTAGGGAGGGGTGCTGGTTCTGGGACTTTCACATATATAGAAATTCAGGCTGACTTAGCCTCTGGTCATGGGGTTGGGGTTCCTGAGTCATTGAGTTTATAATACTCTGGGTGTTTCTTGCCAGCCTGATCACAGCTCCCTGACCATGGACATCTGTGAGTGTCTCTCACCCCATCACTGTGGGAGTTTAACACTGGGAGCCCTGAGATGAAGCCAACCTGCAGCTGCTCTGAGTCCCAGGTTCAGTTGGCCCCTCCCTAAAATGGCATCTGACCAGGTACTTTCTCTAAGGGATATGGCAGATGCTTGGACTTGAGTCACTCACCAGCTGTTGTAGCTGTTATAGTGCATGGCATCCACTGCTACGTTCCACTGGTGCATTTCTCCGTGAAGTCACCTGCTTTCACTGTGTCTCTCTAGATTTGATATTCCTTTCTTTCTCCATAAGCCAGGAGCTGGTGAGAAAGTGCAGACTGCCACTTCCTTTTTCTGAGTTGTGGTCTGTCTCTTCAGTTTCTCTGTAGGCTCCAATTTTCCCTTCAGATCCTTCCTGGGTCCCAGGGATCTACCTCTCTCCTTCCTTTTTCCCTTAAGTTATTATTCTCCAGTGTCTGGATTCCAAATTTTGGAGAGGCTGACTTGTTGGTGCTTACCACTCTGCCATCTTTCTGGGAGGCTCATTTTCTCACTCTTGTGTTTCTTTATATTGTGGTTTGTGTGGCTCCTGTCAGTTCATCTTGGATTCACTGATTCTTACCAGTGGAAAAGAGTAGCTCCCCTTCTCCTGTCCCACTGGACATACAAAGTAGTTTTTCTATCTTTGGGAGAAAGGGCAGGTGGGACAAGTGAACCTACCCTCCAGGTCAGTGCACAGGTATGCTTGGATGGAGGTTGGACCAGAACAAACAGGCTCCTGCTCCTGCTTTCATTTGGATGGGTTCAAGCACTGAGCTTAATGGAGAAAGAGCCGGTGTGTGCTGTGGGTGTCCAGGGCCTGTTGAAAGCCAAGGGCTACCAGAGCACTTCTGTGTTCTGGACCCCTGAGGGCACAAGATAGTGGCACTGCCCTGACTTTCTTCATTCTAAGCAGAAGGAAAGCCCCACATCAGAGCATTTTCTTAGAAAAACCGTTAGCCTTAGACTACATGAGTATAAATAAGTACTTTTCAATATTTTGAAATTTGTGTGTGGATTCAGATATTTAAAATGACTCAAGAACTTCATAGCCTAGGCTTTGATACTCTAGTTTTCTAGCACTTTAAATTTTGAAGGTTAAAATTCTCTTTCCATCATCTTTTCCTTTCTGTGATTTCTAAGAGTAGAACATTTAAAAAATGGCACGGACTTTTACATGTGAAAGGTCAGAAAAGTGTATTCAGTAGATGAATGCCACATCATAATAATTTGCTTTTGTTCCTTTAATGAAAATGTCTACTCATTTTGTCATTATTCAGTAAGTAAATGCTGGAGCAGCTCTTAAAAAATGATAGGATATAGTCTTTTAAAGGAAAAATAATCTTATATATTCTATAAATTTGGCTTAAATGAATAAAATAACTTACTGGTATGCTAAGTTTTCTTCTCCCAAAGAAAATTTTACCTTAATTTAGTATGTATGCTTAAAAAGAAAGTCTTAATGCCAGAATGAAATAGTTTAATTAGTGAGCTGGATACTTTAATGACACCCCTATTTCCAAAGGGTATTCTAAAACCAGAATTGTGTTTCAGCTATGTCTATGTCTTTGTTACTGAACACCAAAAATTGTTTTATCACACTTTATATGTAGCTTTTCTAAGCTGCATTAGCTTTGTAATTACAACAATTATCTGGCCATAATTTAGGCCAAATTTGAAGCACTTTTTTAGCTTACAATTTCCAGATAATTACTACCAGGGCATGATCTAGAGATGAAGACCCCAATGAGTGAGTTGTGTGATTCTGGCTGTAATCTCGTATGGAAACAACATTGTGTGAGAGTTCCATCTTTAGGCCTTCCAGCCACATCCTTTTATCCCATTGTTTAACTACAGTAGAGCATGGCCCCAAAGTTGTACTCCAGGATTCAGTCATTCATGCAGAACAGTGAAGCTAATGTTAAATGAGCGCTCAGACATTTGTTCATTAGAGATCTAGTGCAGAGCTCTTGGAGAGATGGCTGGACCACAATATCCCATGTGTCCATTGAGTTGGTAACCATCTCCTCCTCTGTCAGGGCTGCTGATGGTTGAGTGAGGCCTATGCACTGAAGACATGGCCTGGGGAACGTGCCACATTCTTGGTGACACTTTTTGTCTACACTCATTAGTCTGGTTTACTCCTGAGCAAATGGTGAGGTTTAACTCTCCTTCACTGCCCGAGGCATGATGTGATTTTTGAGACACCTTCCTGAGATGAGAATTGCTTTTCCAATGTGGAAATGTGTTCTTTGGGGGGTGAGCAGTATGTTCCAGGTGAAGCAGCACATTAGACAGCATGTATTATTTTTTAGGGGAAGATATTTTAGCTGTTTTTTTCCTAATATGAAAACACCTTTAGATTGATGGGAAGGTTGCCCTAGGTGAGATATGATATTTGTCACTAAGACCTACAGCGGCAGGATTAATACTGGTCTCACCAGCACACCTGTCCTCTCATGCCACACTACTGTGTCATGCCTTCAAAGGGAATGGAGATCAGGAGGGGGACTTGTATTTCCATCTCCTCTCACTGGCTGAAGAATGCACTAAGAAGGACTCAGTGAAAAAAGGAAAAATTCAAAGACATGACATGAGAAGGCCAGAGTTTTGTCCTTCTCCCTGGATTAGTGAAATGGTGAACATCTTGCTGCATATGCCAAATACAGGTGTCACACCACCAAGCAGATGCAGAGGGACCCACAGCTCCATTCCTCCTGCAGGCTTATGTTTGGTCTGGTGCTATTCGTTCTCCTGTAAACATGAGATGTCATGGTTCCTGAGGTCATTGCCATCTCCTAGAGGGTATACTTGCAGAGAATGTAATGGTTTCTTTTTAAGGTTAGGAAACTGGTCTAAAATTGACTGTGGTTGAGGGTGGGCCAACAGCCCAATGGTGCAGGTGGGACCAGCAGGCCCGGCGGCAGCGGGGAAAAGTCTGAAGCAGCAGTTAGAATATGAGGCACTGTTTCCTGAGGGGCTGCATAGAGCCAGCAGTTGGTTAGTGAGGTGAACCGGCACTGTGCTCTGGCACACAGACACATGGAATAGAAATGGGTGCGTGGGGCCACCATTTCATTTCAAAGGGCTCAGGGCAACCTCCAGCAGCAGAACAGTTGTGGGTCACTTCACTGCCAAAATCCAGAGTGGAACGAGGGAAAAGCCATCCAGTCACAGTAGACTTCCAGCATGTGGGAAGTAGATGGGGGAATCCTGATGAGACCTTGGAGTTGAGACTACTTAGACTCCACTCTGATGGGCGCCAAAAGCTGGTCTTAATCTTAAACACAAAGGACTGGCAGTGTCCTCCTGGTCTGCAACCATCAAAGTGGCCTTGGCCCAGAGGCAAAAGTAGGCAAGCAGCCTTGGCTTGCAGCAGGACAAGGGCCCTCCTCCCACCCAATGACAGCGTGTAAGAGAGGTCAGTGGTGTGGAACAGAGGAAGCTGCGAAAGGTCTGGAAGGAGCCAACTGCACACAGATCTGGGAGCAAACCCGAGCCTTCCCTGCCCAAGGGCACCACAGCAACTGGGAGAGCGCCATAGAGACAATCACAGCAAGGAGAAGTGGACATCCAGAAAATTGCCAGCTTAAGACCAGTCCCAGTGCCCACATCCAGATGCCAAGATCAGCCCTGTACCCAGCACTAACCCTACTACAAACTTGGCGGGATTACACAGCACAATTTTGGGATCTGATTTGGACACTACCACAGAACTGTGGACACCAGAGGAATTTTATTATTTTTTTGTTTGACTGGCTTTCCTTTTTCTTTCTGTTTGTTTTTCTTCTTCTTCTTCTTCTTCTTTTTTTTTTTTTTTTTTTTACTATTTAAGTTTCTTACCTTTCTTTTTCTTTTCTCCTATTTGTCTTCTTTCTCTCCTTCCTCAACTATCTCTCTTGGCTTTATGATATTTTCATGTGAGTTAACATTGTCTCTTCTCTTTCTGGTTTTTTTTTTTTAATATTCTTTTGCTTTCTCTTTCATTCTTTCTCTTCTGTGTTCTTTTCCAGTTTCCCAAAACTTGGTGATCATCCTTTGCCCTCCAGCCTGGCTTCTACTATATGTGTCCTCACTCATCTCTCTGTTTTGTCCCCTATACATTTTAACCCCCACCCCAGGGTAAAATAACTCTACTAAGGGAAAACGCTGCATACAATTCCTGGTATATGTTGGATTTTTCTTATATAACCATAGGACTTGCTCTTATGGTTAAAGGTATGAAGTGAATAGTACCACAGTTTGTCAGTGTCTAGGCTGTGCTTGATGCTGTTGTTATTGCTAACTGTACTACTTTAGACAGAATGTCATACCTGTTATAATCAATTTTTCTCCCTTGTATGACAACGCTGTGATTGTCTGAGGTCATAACCATTACCATAGTCCAGTATCAAAGGATTTGGTGCTGAGCCAAATAGATAGAAGTTTCTTATCCTAAATAAATTGAAAAGGTAGGTTCTTGGGATAGACACAAAGACCAAGAACCACCTACACTTAGAAGACATCTTCGAGGAATAGACATTTCTTAGCTAAGCCTTGATACTAGTGACAAAGCTATCTACCACAAGAGATCTACAAGCATAAACACGGAAAACAAAATAAAATAGAAAATAGGAAATGACAAGATGTAGAAGAAAAATGCAACCCCAGATCTCCAGCCCACTCAGGACACAACCACAGCACAATGAGATAGAGGAAATTGGAAGCCACCTACTGAAACTTTCTGAAATGATCACAGCAGGAGTGAAAAAAAAATGGATGAAGCTATAGAAAAAATAATCTCTCACTTTAAAAAAGAAATGATGATCAAAATGAAAGATATTAGAGTAGACACAGATAAAAAATATAGGAGCTTAGAAAAATGATGTAAGCCATGAATGCACAAAATAGGAAAGAAATGGAACCCGTGAAACAGATCCAAACAGAAATCCAGTAGATTAAATATTCCACTGAAAGTACATTCAACAGATTGAACAAAAGCAAGGATAGAGTATCAGATCTAGAAGACAGGATTGTGGCTAGTGACCAAAAAAAGAAAGATATCTTAAAAATAGCAGGGGACCATAAAATCAATCCAACAGCTGCAAAATGAAGCAAAGAACAACACAAGATTGATTCAAGTTAATAAGAAAGCCAGAGATAGCACAAATGCCATAAAAAAACCTCTTCACAGAAGTAATGGCAGAAAACTTCCCAAACATGGATATGGAATCTGACATACAAATAAGTGATGCATACAAAACTCCAAATAGCCATAACCAAGATAAATTAACACCAACCATATAATAATCAAAATTCCAGAAATTTAGCACAAGAACAGAATATTAAAAGCAGTTAGAGAAAAGAAACAAATCACCTATAAAGGAAAGCCCATCAGAATCACAGCAGACTTCACAACACAAACCCTCAAATGAAGGAAAGCTTGGAGTGAGGTATTTTAAGCCTTAAAAGAAAACAACCTCCAACCCAGATTGATGTAAACTGCAAAACTATCTTTTGGAATCAATGGAGAAGTAAGATACTTCCATGACAAAGAGCAACTGAAGAAATTCATGACACCAAACCAGCTCTCCAAAATACTCTGAAGGATATTTTAGAAAGAAATAATGAAGACCCAATTCCAAGAACACCAATAGAAAGAAGCCACCAGGCAGGGCAAAGAATTAAACAGAGGGGAAAGACAGGGAACCAACAACAGGAGAATTATAAGAGAAGGATAAACTAATATGTATCAGTTATAACCATCAATGTAGATGGTCTCAATTCATCAATCAAAAGAAACAGATTGGCAGAATGGATCAAGAAGCAAGATCCAACAATATGCTCATACAAGAAACACATTTAACTCAAAAAGAAATTCATAGTCTGAAACTTAAAGATAGAAAACAATACTCCATGCAACAGAAACCCAGAAAAAAATAGAGGGGTAGCTTTTCTATTTGCAGACAATGTGAACTTCAAGCCAAGGCTGATCAAAAGAGACAAAGAAGGTCACTACATATTTGTTATGGGAAAACTCCAGGAAGCAATAACAATCATAGATATATATGCACTAAATACTCGACTACAGAAAACAAATATTAATGGATGTGAAAAATCTAATAAACATTAACACCATTGTAATAGGGGACCTTAATACTCCACAGTCACAAAAAGATAGATCAACTAGACAAAAAACCAACAAAGAAATATCGAAAATAAACCAAACCTGTGAACAAATGGACTTCATAAATGTCTAGAGAGTGTACAACTCCACAACATCAGAATACACATTCTTCTTAGACACACATGGACATTCTCCAAAATAGACCACATACTAGCCCATAGAACATGCTTAAGTAAATGAAGAGGAATTGAAATTATCCCATGCATATTATCTGACCTTAGTGTGATGAAATTGGAAATCAATGGCAAAAGAATGTACAAAAACTCCATAAACATATGGAAATTAAATAACATCCTCCTAAACAAGCAATGGTTCACAGAGAAAATTAAAGAAGAAATTAAACAGTATTTACAATTAAATGATAATGCCAATAAAACATACAGGAATTTACGGGACACAGTGAGATCATTCCTAAGAGGAAAGATTATAGTAGTGAATTATCACATCAGGAAAACTGAATGAGCTCAAATAAACAACTTGATGTCGAACCTCAAACTTCTAGAAAAAGAAGAACAAATCAAAACCAAAGCTTGTACAAGGGAGGAAATTATAAGAATAATAGCAGAAATTAACACAATTGAAACTAAGAATACAATGCAAAGAATCAATGAATTGAAGAGTTGTTTCTTTGAAAAATTAAATGAAATCAATAAACCCTTAGCCAACCTTATCAAAAAGAGAAAGAAAAGACCCAAATCCATGCAACTAGAAATGAAGTGTGAAATCACAGTGGAACCTGTGGAATCTAGAAGATTATTAATACCTACTTAAAAAAACTGTACTCTAATAAGATGGAAAACACAGAAGAAATGGACAGATTCCTAGATTCATATGAATAGCCAAAACTGAATCAAGAAGATAAGAAATTCTAAATAACCCAATATCAGTCAATGAAATTGAAAATGTAACTAAAATTTCACCAACAAAGAAAAGCCCAGGTCCTGATGGATTCACTGCTGATTTCTACAAGAAATTTAGAGAAGATATAAGGTCACCAATGCTGAAACTCTTTAATGAAATTGAAAGGAAAACAATACTCCCAAAATCATTTCTGGAAGCAAGTATTACCCTGATACCAAAACCAGAGAAAGAGCCAGCCAAAAAAGAAAGCTATAGGCCAATCTCCCTAATGAACATAGATGCAATAATCCTCAATAAGATACTGGCAAACAAAATTCAGGAAATCATCAAGAAGATTATACACCATGACCAAGTAGTATTCATCCCAGTGTTGCAAGGATGGCTCAACATATGCAAATCAATAAATGTAATACATCATATCAACAGAGCCAGGGACAAAAATCACATGATCGTCTCAATAGATGCAGAAAAAGCATTTGACAAAGTCCAACACCCATTCATGACAAAAACCCTACAGAAAATTGGAATAGATGATCTTTATCTCAATCTGATAAAAGCCATGTATGACAAACCTACAGCCAACATTGTACTAAATGGACAACACCTGAAAGCTTTCACTCTAAAATCAGGAATAAGACAAGGATATCCACTGTCACCACTCTTATTCAATATAGTTCTAGAAATATTAGCCAGAGCAATTACACAAGAGAGAGAGAGAAATAAAAGGAATAGAGATAGGAAGGGAAGAAGTTAAATTACCGTAATTTGTGGATGACATGATACTTTACACTGAAGACCCAAAAACTCCACCAAAAGATTTCTAGATTTAATAACCAGATTCAATCACATAGCTTGATACAAAGAAAACACTCAAAAATCAATAGCCTTCCTGTACATGAATAACAGTCACTGAAAGAGAAATTAGGCAAACAACACCTTTCACAATAGTATCTAAAAAAAGTGAAATACTTAGGAATTTAATGAAGAAAATAAAAATCTATACATTGAAAATTACAGTACTCTGAAAAAGGAGATCAAAGAGGATATCAAAAATGGAAAGATAACCCTTGCTCATGGATAGGAAGAACAAACATAGTGAAAATGGCCATACTTCCAAAATTAATACAGATTTAATGCAATGCTAATCAAAATGCCATTAGCATATCTCACAGAACTAGAGAAAACATTCCTAAAATTCATTTAGAACCAGAAGAGACCTAGAATAGCAAAAACAGTTTTGGCAACAAAGGCAAGTCTGGAGACATCACAATCCCTGACTTGAAATTATACTACAAAGCTATTGTGATAAAAACAGCATGGTACTGGCAAAACAAACAAACAAACAAACACAAAAACAGACCTGAGGATCAAGGGAACAGTGATGCATACTAGAAGAGGCAGAAACAACTCCAAACTCACCTTATGTTTGACAGAAGGGCCAAACATGTTCACTGGAGGAAAAATAGCTTCTTTAATAAATGGTGCTGGAAAAACTAGCTATCCATATGCCAAAGACTAAAACTAGACCCCTATCTATCACCATACACTAAACAAAAATCAAAATGGGTCAAATATCTAAATATTAAAATAGAAACACTAAATCTGCTGGAAGAGAGAATGGGAAGAACTCTTGAAGACATCAGTGTAGGCAAAGAGTTCATGAACAAAATCCTGATTGCATGGGAAATAGTAAAAAGAATCAACCTCTGGGATCTCATCCTATTAGAAAGCTTTTGCACAGTAAAATAAATCACCAACAGAGTGAAGAGACAACCCACAGGAAAAAATTTTAGCCAGTTATTCCTCAGACAAAGCTCTAATATCTAGAACATATAAAGAATTGCAAAAAATCAACCCCCCAAATTTAAAGATCCAATCCAAAAATAGGCATCTGAGAGGAATATGCACTTCTCAGGTGAAGAAATACAAGGAACAAATAAATATATGAAAAAAATGTCCAGCATCACTGGTTATTTGAGAGATGCAAAATAAAACAATGCTGAGATTCTACCTCATTCCAGAAAGAATGGTTATTATCAAGAAATCAACCAATAACAAAAGTTGTGGAGAAAAAAGAACCCTTCTCCACTGTTGGTGGGAGTGTAGACTGCTGCAACTACTGTGGAAATCATTGTGGAAATTTCTCAAAAAACTAGAGGTCTCTTTTGACCCAGCTTTTCCTATTCTGGGTATCTTCCTGGAAGAATTAAAAACATCACAACACAGGATATATATGCACCTATGTTTGTAGCAGCACAATTTGTGATAGCTAAATCTCGGAAACAGCTCAAATGCCCATCAACAGAGGAATGGGTAAAAAATATGAGGTTTTTTTTTTTTATACAAAGGAGTACTATTCAGCCATAAAGAAGGATAAAGTTGAGACATTTCTGGGTAAATGAATGCACCTTGAGGCCTTCTTCATAGGTGAAATAAGTCAGACAGACATGTGTAAATATCGCATTGTCTCCCTGGTGTAAGAATTGAAAGAGTAAATAAGGATCAAAATGTACAATAGCTGTTGTGACATAGGAAGAAATTGTTCAAAAGGAAAGAGGAACTAGGGAGGGAGAAGAGGGGAAGGAAGGAAGGGAAGAGAAAAAAAGATAAAAGAAGGATAAAATCGAAACAAATCTTTTTAAATAAGGGGAAAAAGGGTTGAATGGAGGGGAGTGGATTGGGAAAAAAAGAGGAATGAAGATATATCATACAGGTACCAATTCCCTACGAATATGATAATAATGTATATCTAAATGGTACCAATAGACTTAAAAAATAGAAGTGATATCTTATATTAAGCATGAATTAATATTCATTAAAGGCAAAAAAATTGACTGTGGTCATGTGGCGTAAATCTGTGAATTTGCAAAAGCATGTGAATTATGTATTCTACGTGGGTGAGTTTGCTATGTGAATTCCATATCAACAAGCGAATGCACACAGTCAGCTCTGCATCCCCTTCCTGAGGAGCTTCTCCAAGAAAGGCCGTGCGTGCGTCTATCTGGGGAAACCTACGATGGTCTGTTGAGCTTCATGACCTCGACGGCTTTCCGTAGAGAGATTGCCGTCTCTTACAAGCGCTAATGCACTGCTATTTCCTTATTGGAGTAAAATTTAAAGACGGGAAATTTCAAGATTGTTAAGTGTTCATTTTAAAAAGTTTTGACACATTAATCAGTGTATGTGACTACTACCCTAAGGGACAGAGGCAGCATTTCCATTACCCCAGAAAAGAGCCTGATCACTTTCTAGGAAATCCCTCCCTCTCACACTTTGGATTTTTTTTTTTTTATGTGGGTTCCAGGAGTCGAACTCAGGACCTCGCACTTGCCAGCAAGCGCTTGTGCTGCTAAGCGATATTGCCGGCCCTTTTTTTTTTGTTTCCTTTATGTGTGTTCCAGGAGTCAAACTCAGGACCTCGTACTTGCTGGGCAGGTGCTTATGCCACTGAGCCATCTCACCAGCCCAACATTTTGGATTCTAAGAGGCCTGTTCTGCATTGCCTGGGAGCACCCCAAGGGCAAAGCTTACCTGGCTTGCCCACAACTGGGACTTTCTCTGCTCTGTCTGCCTTCTATGACTTTCTGATATCTTCAACAATAATCATTTAAGAATAATTTCCTGGATTTTTCCATTGCTATCAGCAAGAAGGTAACTTTCAAGGAGTGAGAATAGCCCAAATGATGTTAACATAGGAGCTTAATTTTTGTCTCAAGAAGGCTTTGAAATTTCTTAGCATATCACTTAACTTTAGTATATATTGAACTGTTAGCATATCCTGGGCTGAAAATGGGTTGCTTCATATTATAGATCTCAAACTGGGCTCAGCTATTTTACTCCACCAATCTACTTAGTTTGCTGCACAATAAAAATATATAATGTAAACAAAATAATCAAAATATTACTAATTTAGAATTTGCAATGTTCCTCATCTTACAGTATTTAACTATATAAACACCACCTTACTAATAGCCACATGGCCACAATATTTAGATATAAGTAATCACTTTGATCACTGAATTGGCTTATAGTTCTTTTCACTAAACACATGGAATCTTATGTATTAGTACTTTGAGGGGAGATGGGTGTGGGGTAGTAAAATATTGTAGCATGATTTATTTTTGTGGTGCTGGGGACTGAATCCAGGGTCTCGTGCATGCTAGGCGAGGGCTTTACACTGAGTCATGTCCCCAGCCTGACATGTTTTGATTCACATTCTTCCTCTGTAGATTTGGGCAAATGATCTCAACCTTATAGGAGTATTATGTGGACTAAAAATAAATTCATCTTAGTACAAAGCCTTAGCACCTATCACATGTCAGAGCCCCTCTATTGTGGTAGACGCACGATGTAACTGATACCTCCAGGCAGGAGGTGTCACTTCCTATCACCTGTGCTCATGGACTCATTTAGACCTCTCCACTACATGGCAAGCTCTGCTGGGAGGGGCGTTCATTAGTTTGGCTTAGGGCTGCAGTACTTTCCAGAGCTTAGAAGAGGCCTGGCACACAGCAGTTTATTTTATATGACAGTAATGTGGATTGTGGAATAAGAACTCCCTCAAATAACCACATCCTCGTGCTGGAACACACGGATATGCTACATTATATGACAATAAGGACTGTAGGTATAAGTAAGGATTTGGGTCTAAAAACAAGATTATCAACAATTTTCTGGGTGTGCTCAGTTTAGTTACAGGAGATTATAAATCAGAGAAAACCGTGTCCAACTAGAGGATAAAGGAAGGGAAGCACAGAGAGATGGTGCTGCAAAGAGGCTGGAATCCCAGTACGAGAAGGATTCAAGACCTACTGCTGGCTTGAGCTGGGAAAGGCCACAGCCAAAGACCAGAGAGAGATCCACGAGCAGGAAAATGAGGGCCTCATCACACACCCACAAGGAGCTGGATTCTGCCAAATTGGGTGAACCTAGAAGGGGATTCTTCCCAGAGCATCTATCTAGTAATACCCCACTACAGGTCCCCCAGTCTCCAATGGCCTTGCATTTGCCATTTTTTTGTTCTGACTTTTGTGGTGATGAGGATTGAACCCAGGCAGTCAGGTATGCTAGCAAATCACTCTATCACTAAGCCACACACCCAGCCCTGAATTTGAATCCTTAAAATTCTAAGCTTGCATTTTAATTTTCTCTGGATTTCTGTGTCCCCAGCACTCCAGTATCAGACTGAATGTGGTTCCTCTGAAAGACAATTGTCCCCTTGTGGGACCTCGGAGTCTCCTGAATCATAGGTACTCTTTACACTGGGGGCAGCCCACGTTTTCCACACAGTGCCCCCCATCTGGTGGGATCCCAAACCCATCTTCTCTTGGCCAGGGCTGGTATTACTTCCTCATCTCTCAAGACCTGGTGAGGAATGTGTCCCTCACCACCTGCTCCTCAGTCCCTGTACTTTTTCCTTGGTTTGGCTAATCAGATGCAAGGCAAACCATTCTTGATGCCAAGAGCTTCCCCGCCAGCAGGATTTAGCCATTTTCTCTAGAGACACATTCTCATCCTTATTCAGGAAAATAATAAGGAACTTGTGTTAGTGTGTGCTCCAAAGAGCCATGAGCTGTTGTGCTGAAGCCCTCCCTTGACCAGGAGTGAAGACCAGCACTCAAGAGCCCCACCCACAGGCAGGGTTCAGGTCCCTCTCATAGAGAGGGGTGGCCTCCCCCATGTACATTCTGCAATCCTAGCTTCCTGAGGGACCTGGCCTGATGGTAGAAATAAGTTCCCGCCAAGCCAGTTGCAAGCCTTCATGGTTTCACACAAAGGTTCTTGAGAAGTCAGATGCCCTGGCTACTTGCAGCACGTGGCTAATCTGTTCTGACATCATAAGATGAAGCCTTCAGTAGTCAAAGGGAATCCAGCTAGGACACCAAGTTGTCAGCATTGGCTACCCATTAGGGGTCACTTAAGAAGCTCTTGAACTCTGTGCACCAGGCTTCCCCAGCCCGGTAAGCCCAAGGTTTTAGGGTTCCCAGGACTCCAGTGTGCAGCTTTGCTGAATGCACTCTTCTAGGCCTTTTCCCAGAGCAGCAGAACTGCTTCCCACATGCACTGGGCCCAGATTGTGCGCGATCAACTCAAACAGTGTGCACTCGACTCACAGCGGTGCACGACTGGCTCACAGCGGCGCACAGTCAGCTCACGCAGGGCATACAGTGTTAGAGTTTCCCTAGTGCCATGGTCCGTGAAGTGGATCCCACCCTTCCAAGGTCAGATTCCCTCGCGGCAGTGATTGGTGTCGCTTCACGGAACCCCAGGTCTCGTTGCTGAGTAGTGCTGAGTAGTGCTCCAGTGTTACTGCACAGGGAAGCCCGCTCGCAGCCATCAGCGCCACTGGAGCGGACGCTGTTGTTGAACTGGGCCGCACAGGTCAGCCACACGGGGAGCTTTAGAGATTCCCAGTGTTGAGATCTCATCCCAGAGTTCTGCTGCATTTGTGTGGGATGTGGCTTGGACCATAGTTGTCTGAAAAGTCTCTCAGATCTAACTTGCATCTGAGAACCACTGGACTAAGCCTGGCCTTGATGTCCACTGTGGCTCATGGCCATCTGGAGAGCTTGTTAAAACATCATCTGCTGGGTTGCAGCCCCAGAACTTTTGATAAAGAAGGGGTGGGGTGGGACAAGATAACGTGCATTTCTAAGAAGTTCCCAGGTGATGCTGGCCCCAGGACCACATTTTGAGAACAACCGAATTGATGGAACAGAGCCAGATCCTCTGATCACTGTGTAGGGAAGGTGGATGGGCCCTGCTGACTTCTGTAGGGTGGGAGCCCAAAGCCCCATTTTTCCTGCATGGAGAAGCTCTGGACAGGAGGAGAAGATCCAGTGTACTATAAATAGTGATGGTGGGGCTTTTGGCCTAAAAGCTCTGAGTTCTTTGTGGAGTGTGGTTTTTTATTTGGGATTTTTCATTTGTTGCAATCTTGCCTGTATTGTTGGTGTAATAATAGGATAGTGTTTTTCTGTTTGAGTTAACGTTCTTTGCCTGTCTTCACTAAAAAGCCAATTGTGAACTCAGATGGGGCACACAGAGAAAGCAGACCAGGGCTGGGTAGTGAACTGCTAAAGCTGTGTGATTTGTTCCTTGATATACATTAATTCCTCTGAGTGTGTACTTGCTATTTGAGTAGAATAGAGACTCAAAATTAGTAAAAGGCAAAGCCCTTTGCCCTGCCTTTGATGCGTTAGCATGCTTACTCCAGGAAAAAAAAAAAAAAGTAAAAACATGTGTTATGGCTCCCAGTTCATCAGCAAACTGCATTGGGCGCTGGGACACACAGGTTGACATTTACTTCATAGAAAATGAACTCCCCTGGGAAATAGCAGATGTCACTGCACAGGTTTGGCTTGGAGCAGAGGCCTGGAATCAGACTTGAGCTCTGTTTTCACTACTTACTAGGGATTTGACCTCGGTGAGCCCTGCCATTTGTGCCATTGTGCCTTCATTTCCATCTTTTGCAAAATCCAGATAATAAAGGAAACTCTCTCGCACAGCTGGTGTGACAACCCCATGGGCTTCTACATACCAAGCCTGGCTCAGTGACTGCGCCCAGATGAGTTCAGCCCATCCTATCATTCTCTCTGTCCTCCTCCTCTGAGAGGTGGCCTTTGTTGTTTCGGGAACCTGTTGAAGTTTGGCAGTTCCAGGCCCCAGACTAGTATCTCCCCCCTTTATTTCACTGTGGTCCTTGGCCTCCTCGTATTACCTCAGTCTTGTGTAAGGTCACGGTGCATCCTCTCCTTAGAGCCCCCACTATCTCCAGGGTGAGTAATGATTTTCTTTTCCATCCACCCCTCTTCTTAAGTTTTCATTCAATTAATTTGGGAGAGGGATGTGGGAGGAGGATATTATGGGGGGTACAAGAGAGGGATCTAAACCAGGGAGGCACTGACCATTAGATGCCATGGGTGAGCAGAATAGAGAGTGCCCATTTGTCTGCATTTTGTTTTGTCTGCTTTCTGAAGAAGGTAAATCCATACAAGCATAGAAAATTTGTTTCTATTGTCTTCCACTCAATAAAAGACTGACTTTTATCTACTAGTAGACCTTCTGTTGTGATCTCTGAGATCTTTGGCAAGGCTCTTGTTATCTCTTGACTCTTACCAATGCCGATATCAGATTAGAATTCAGGACTCATCACAGCTTTACACTGAGGGGCAAGGTGAGGGCAGCTGTCAGGCATAACCCAAGGACAAACATTTCCGGTTCTCCTTGCTGGGTAGAGTCTTGTAGATTACCTTGTTGTAGAGGTCTAGGAATTGAGATCTCTAGGGGTGCTTTAGCAAACAGCTCCTGGCATTAGCACTGAAGCGATGCCAATTTCTCAGAATTGGGTGGAAGAATGAGTAGCTGTCTTATGATAAACAGCAATTAGTAGACACCACGAGTACAGGCTGGTGAGGGTTGAGATTCACGTCCTTGGATTTCAACCTCAAATGCCCACAGGGGCTTAACGTTTTCAGCAACCACTCTAGCACCTCTTTGATGAAACACAAAGTCCTCTCCTCTGTGAGAAATCCTTGCTTCTCCTCCTATTTGAATGGGCAGCCAGGGGGTTCTGGACTCAGTTCTTTCCCTGTGTGACAGTCCTGAATAGCATAAGAATGTGATTCATGTTATTGGCAAGCTGTGCTAGGGTGATATCGCCTCAAGGCAGCAGGTGGGAGGGTTGAGAAAGGTGAGGAGAGATGTGGGTCTTCACTGTTATGACTCCAGTGGGCCACCGTATGGTGAGGATGTCCAATGAGTGAGCAGTGAGTGATCACCACTACACTACACTTACAGGCTGCTGGTGTGCCCCCATCCTGCTTGAACACACCCTCCCTCCTCTCCAAATTAGCATAGTCCCCAGAGTTGGAGAGTTCTCTTCTCTTCTTCTCAAGATTGTCCATGTATGCAAATGAATGCAACCAGCGTCAGAGTAAGGCCGGCTCTTCTCACAGGCCTGGGTGTGAACTGGCTCAAAGCTACACTGGCAGAATCACGGCAGGGTGTGGAAGCCCCTGAGTGATCAGGGAAGCCTGGTGGCTCCAGTGCGGGAAGGAGCTGGATGGTGCTTCTGGCTGAAGCAGGGGAAGGTGTATGAACATGGGAGGACATTGGGGCCCTGGCCTGGAAGGACATACAGCAGAGCCACAAAGAACCTTGGAGACGGCCAACAAACTCGCGGATGGGCTGCTTGCAGAGCAAGTGTGCTCTGAAGTGATATTTGTGGCTCAAATTTGTATCATCTTAGTTGTAAAACGTCTTCTGCATCTGCCTTCTAAAATAGTGCTTTTTCATGGACAATAACTTCACACACAAAAAAGCCTTTCTTATAATAAATCCATGTGGTTGACCTTACCCAGAATTGCAACCAGGTGAGTGGAAGTGAGTGAATTTTCCAGGGCTGTGCAGTGAAATGGTGCGGCTCAGAAGTAGTGGACGCAGGTTCACACCCCTGTTCAGGATTTCCAGGCAGACCCCATCTCCTGTTAAGTCGTGCTCCCTAACCACGGACCTTGGCCAGATGTTCTTGGTAAGTGTCCATCAGTGAAGCATTATAATCCCCTAAATCAGCCTTAAATCAAAGTCCCCCTTGCCACAACACTACCCCTGTGCCTTCTGGAATTTGGGTCCCAAATACCCCAACTAATCAATTGTTCCCTGAACTCCTGGTATTAGTACCCATGTGAGTCAAGAGCAAGAATGGCGAGTCCTTGTAGCCTTATCAAGTGCCGCCTGCTCTCCCACCTGCCTCAGGGGTGGTGGCCTCCCATCCTGGGGAGAATTGATACTCTTGCTCCCACTCCTGCTTGGAAAGTGCTGCCCCTGAGGGACTCTGTCACAATGGCTATGCCTATCCCTCTCCTGCCTTGCCTTACCCAGGAACTTGTGGCATCTTTCACGGTGACTTTGGCAGCCAGTTTATTTACTCTGTGTTTATGATGCCAATCTTGGACTGCATGATGATGTCAACACCCTTGATTCTCAAAGTATCCAAAGTTCTTTGGATTCATGTCTTCAGTTTGCTAGGTGAATGCAGTGATCCTTTCCCATTTTCCAGATACAGAAAGGTGCTACAGGAAATGACACACCTCAGTAGATTGAACACAACAAATTTGTGCATCTGGTGGGGGGGGTCTCTGAGGAAGGGGGGCCAAGAGTCTCCCATAACGACCCTCGCTTCTCTTCAGGTCCTTGCCGTCACTCAGGTGAAGAATGAAGTGGGGCTCCTAGTGGAAAATGGGAGAGTCAAGACTGCTATAGTGCGAAGCGAAAGTTTATTTACAGTGTGGCAAATGCTGAAGAAGCAGAATAAGAGCTACCTTGGCAGCAGAGTGAGCTGCAAGACAGGGGGCTTCCCGCTCGGATCCCCCGATGAGTACGAGGTGGGTCCACACTTACAGGAGTGAACTGTTTTGTTGAGTGTTGTGGGCTAGGCCTATTAGGGTCTTAGCCTTTGTTTTTGGGAAGGGGACAAGGTCATTTAGGGATTTCTTAAGCACTAGTAACATTTTCATAAAGGATAGATTTTTTTCGAGCACACAATACATGATAAGCACGTGATGATCTTATAATCATCAGACACTGATGAGCATGTGATGATTTTACAATGTTAGTCATCCGCGTTTTGTCCTGGGTTTTTGTTTATGTCCCTCTAATCTGTCCCTACAAGTTCATGGTTTTTCCTTTGGGAAGATGTTTGCTGTGCTCAGGAAGTCTACTGACTCTCTCCGGAGTTCATCCTTCAGCCCCTGCGATCGTCCGTCAACCTCCCGACTCTGTGGTGCTCTGCTCAGCCCCTGCCTAGGAATCCATTTCCTGTTCCACCGTTAATTAAAAATATTAGACAAGAGCTACATCAGCTTCTTTCCCAGAAGTCTATACTATTTCCTGGAAGTCTGTACTAAATCTCTTCTATTTCCTTATGGTTGGGCCGTGGTCTCTCCTTCCATCCAGGGGACATTTCAATCATCCCATCTCCTTTCTTTTTTCTGTTAGTATCTCATTAACATTTGTGTTTGCCCTTTCACCTTTGTCACCCCATGGCTAGTTCTCTTTTGACCTTCTTTTTCTTCTCTTCAAACCAAACTTCTCAAAAATACAGTGATAATGGTAATTTCTCATTTCCTCTCTGACTTCTCTAGTTACTCCAGTGTACTTTTTCCTTCATTCTTTTACTGAAACATCAGGGTGCTTACTGGCTTTTAGTATGTTGAGCGGCAATGTATCTGATGGTCACGTCAGACCCTCAGCATCCTGACATGTCCACCTCTCATCTTTCCTTCACATTCTGCTCTTCTATGACCTTGTAAAGAACAAGTTACTTCTCCTTTGTTAGTCCTCCTTTCCACTTCTCATCTTCAGTCTTTAACTTCCTTGTCCCTTCTTTGTGCTTTAGTTAGCACCTCTGTGTCAACAAATCCTTATCTTTATCCTGTCCCATGCTTGTTCTCTGAGCTCCTGAATTTCCTGTTTGGATAGCTCACAGGCTTCTGGAAATGGACTTGACCATGATGGGCCTCACAGCCTGTCCCACAACCAAGGTTCCCGAGCTGGAGCCCAATCTCAGTCACCCTCCCCAGTCCTCCTCTGGCTGGGGGGGCACCTGGTGACTGACCCTGACCTGATCAGTGTGCTCCTCACAGGTGGCCTTCCCCACTCTCCCCACCCCGGGCCCTGCTGTGTGCTCAGTTCCAGGCCGTGTTGTGCTATGTCCTCAAGCGTGCTGGTCCTGCTGTTCAGGACTCTATGCTAGCTATCTTCTCTTCACCTTATTAGCTTTTAAACAGGCTTCAGGTTACATTTAAGAAATTATTGCTAGGGCCGGTGAGATGGCTCAGCGGCTTAAGCGCCTGCCCAGCAGGCGCAAGGTCCCGAGTTCGACTCCCGGATCCCACATACGAAAAAGGGGCCGGTGATATCGCTCAGCGGCACGGGTGCCTGTTGGCGCGCGAGGTCCTGAGGTCGACCCCCCCGGTACCCACAAAAAAAAAAAAAAAAAAAAAGAAATTATTGCTAAAGAAAACCTTCCCTGATTTTGGAGTTAAGTTTGAAAATAAAGATAATAAAGTTCCAACACATGATAACTCTCTCATTTGTAGCACTTTGCCTTCTTCTGATCATTGATTCAATATTTTTGAGTTATACGCTTTATAGCCATCTTCCTCACTAAGCTATAAATTTTAGGAAGTCAGGGATTATGTCTTATGTCACCGTTTTCATAATACTAGTGCCTGAAATATTATGGGATCTCCATATATATATGTGTGTGTGTTTTTAACATTTTAATATGGTCATAAAGCTTTTAAAAACTATATATCTATTTATCATGAAGTGGGAGCAGTGGGGTCAGCTTAGCATGTTGGAAGGTAGTTTGGACGGGTAAGGAGACTGGGTAGGAAAGTGGAGTGATGCGCCATAGGCTGCGAGGCAAGTGGGTGGACAAGGTCTTGGAGACTCGGTAGGTCATTGGGATTAGAGGAGGTCACAAAAAAGTCATGCTATTTACCTTCCGGAATAGAGATCTCAGTCATTTGACAGAGGCTTAATATCCAGTGGCATGTGATAATAACTATTGGTGTGCGGCATGTTCTGAGGAGGAGTATTTCCAAGAGGTGATAGGTGCCAGGGCTTGCTTTGTGGCTGGGTGACACAGGCTACAGGTGAAGGTCTTTAGGCTTCAAGTGGCCTGGGTTCTTCTGATCTCTGTCCCTCTTGAGATGCTGCAGATTCCTTCAGAGTTTGGGGTGCTAATGCGGACTGCAGGCTTCAGTGCATCAGGAGACAAGGGGCTCACGGGACAGGATGACAGGGTTAAAGGATGCTCTGGCCAATGGCCTGAGCTTGAGACGGGGACCATAGAAGCTTGCGGCGATGACAGGGGACTCAGAATAGGGCCAAAAACTCTACTCCTCTCCTTACTGCCCCTTGCTGATCTTGGGGGATGAAGCACATGGGAGAATCCGAAGCATCCTTCTCTAGGGTTGTGGGGACGCAACACCCAGAAAAAAGTGCCAGGTTTCAGTTGAGGCAAAGAGATGGAGAGATTTTTTTCCCCCAAAATTAGAGGATTAAAGTAGAGTTTGTATACAATATCCCGATAATTTTCGGATTTAAAATCGGAATGTGTGTGTCGACACTGAGAAGGAGCAGGGATGAGAAAGTAAAGGTCAACAGAAGGACATGGGGCTGAGGGAATATATAAGAGATCAGCTTTTGCAGCACTCAGAGTGCTGGCAGGAGTGTAGCACAAAGTGTATTTAGATCAACAAGCTTCAGATCTCTCACGGCATGAGGGAGGGTGTGTGTGTGTGTGTGTGTGTGTGTGTGTGTGTAACAATACGGAGATGTCGGGAAGGGCAGGGAATGTGGTATTGGAGAGTCAGTGAATACTTCTTCCATAGTTAAAAGGCCAGGCAGACCCTGATGGGGCAGCAATCAGCATTCTTTTAGAAGAGCTGTGGGCTGAGGACAATGGCTGCCAGCCAGGTGGCCAGCACTTTCTGGCACCTGCTTGCAGCTGGTGATGTTTTTGCTAAAGAGTGAGTTCCAAAGGTGTTGACAAGAACGCTGGTCTGATGAGAGGAAAAGCGTCCTTGGCTGTGGTGGAGATGCTGAAGAATTCCTCAGGGGCTCGAGTTTATTACACCCTTAGGACTCTCTCCCGATTTCATGAAGCCTCCAGCAGGAACAGGACAGGAGAGACATTAACTGATTGTCCACACTGAGCCTTAATTGCAGAGCCTTTGAACATTTCAAAATGGAAATGAGTGTCATCGATTTTACTCGTCTCCTACACTGTTTCCATCTGAGCCATTTCTTATACCTTTTCTTTTCCATTAAGATTTCCTGATTAATCAGTATGTATTCTTCTCATCTAAATATTGAGCTTATATGTGTTTTCTCTAGTCCCACAATACATGTTTTCCTATGTATGAAGAGAAGTAATTACTTAATTACATTTTTATTAATCACTTTTTTCAAGTTCCTTTGATTCATTATGCTTTTCCATAGTATTAGACTACACATGCTCAGAGCAGATCACTTAACTAATTTAAGTCTAATTGGATTAAACCAGGTGAAAATGAATAAGAAGCTATTTTGCTCTCATTTACAAAATATTTTCCAACCTTTTATAAAGGAAACTAAAAAATAAAGGATAGCATGAGTAAAATTTATCAGTCAAAGGAAGATTATATCTTCTATCTTTGATGTCTAGAATATACAGTAGCTGTTCTGAAAAAAGTTTAGTGAAAAATAGAAAATAACTTATCTTTTTATTAAGATATGGCCAGAGTATTAAAACAATCACTGAAGAGAAATTTAGTGAAATATATGTAGACATAAAGGTAAATTTATCAATAGTGGTTTTGTTTTAAAAAATTGATGTACATAAATATATACTGTTTGCCACTTCTGTTTACATTAATATAACTTGGGATATCTATTTGTATAAAGACTGACTTTCTGAAAGTGCAGTTAAATTCCTAGAGAAGGATGGTTTTCTTGCGGTTAGTTTGCTACTGCAATGGGCTGGACGTGCTTCCAGTACCCCCCAGGGGTCCTGTGTGGGAGCTCATTCCCCACTGTGAGGAGCTGAGGGTGGAAACTGTTAGGCCACGGTGTTAGAGGTGGGGCCTTCAGCAGGTGGGGAGGATTGGTTAAGGTCACCAGGGCGCAGGCGCGTTTGGAACCCTGGAGGACTTATAAGAAAAAGGGAGAGTGGCTGGAGTACACAGACACGGACTTTCCTCTCTGGACATGTGATGCCCTGCAAGGCATCGCAGATCCTGCCAGCAAGGAGGCCATCCCCAGGCCCAGCCCTGACTCCATCAGAACCATGAGCCAAAGTAAACTTTCCTTTGTAAGTTACCCAGTCTCAGATATTTCATTATACAACAGAAAAAGATGACCGTAATTATTCTGTATCTCACTTATTCAGTTGTAATTTTTGTGGAGAGAATGAACCTTCTTTCCCACGTTTGTCATTTTCCCATAGCATGTATTATATGAGTGAGCATGAGCAAATATTGATAGAACACAAAAATGAGTGAATGGGTGAATTTTCTATGTAAAGAGAACTTTGGAGAAATTAAAACTATCTATTTGATTTGTTCTTTCAGTTTCTTTGACCAGGGAGACAATACGATATTTACACATGTGAGTCTGATTTATTTCACTTATGAGTATGGAAATTGAATTTCTTCATTTCCTCTGAAGTGTAAGATATATTTTCTCATGTGATACATCAGTGGGTATATTTAGGAGTACAAGAATTGGATTCCCATTTCCTCAACATTACCAGTGTTATCATTTTGTAATTTTCATATGTAGATCTTATACATAAGTAATTATCTACCTAAGTATTTTATTTTTTGGGAGCATAATTAGCATTTATGATCTTAACTTCATTTGCTACATGTTTTATTGGTATATAAGTAAATGAAAGTAATTTTTTGTGTATTTTCTTGTATGCCTTGGTCTTTCTGAACCCACTTAACATAGGACATATTGGTAGATTTCTTAGTATTTTTTGCATGCACAATCATGTCATTTGCAAGTGACACTAGTTTATATTTTCTTTCCCAACCTGGATGCTTTTTCTTTGTTTCCTCGCCCTTTTCTCTGATTAGAAATCTCAGCACTATTTTCAGAGTGGTGAGAGCAGACTTCCTCATTTTTCCTGATGTTGGGGGAAAGCTTTATAATTAAGTGTGATGTTAGCCATAGGGCTTTTTTTTTGGTAGATGTGCTTTATCAAGCTGATGTAATTTCCATTCCTAGTTTGCTGAGAGTTTTTTCTTTATCATGCATGAGTATTGAATTTGTCAAGTGCTTTTTGTATTGCTATGAGTAGATCATTTTTATCTTTTAGATTGTGAATTGCATTAGTTGGTTTTCTTTCTTCTTTTTTTTTTTTGTGGGTACTGGGGGTTGACCTCAGGACCTCGCGCGCCAGCAGGCGCCCATGCCATTGAGCAATATCACCGGCCCTTTCTTCATATGTGGGTTCCGGGAGTCGAACTTGGACCCTCGCGCTTGCCAGGCAGGCGCTTACACCGCTGAGCCATCTCACCAGCCCCGCATTAGTTGGTTTTCTGATATTAAATCAGCCTTGTTCTTGTACATTTTCTTTGTTGTTTTTATTCATGTTTTTACTTGATTTGCTAATAATTTAAGCACATGAGAGATTATGGTCTGTAGTTTTCCTTGTCGTGTACTGTACTTTATTTTGGTAGCAAGGTAACACCTGCCTCATAAAACAAGTTGGTAAGTGTTCCCGCCTGTTCTCTTTTCTGGGAGAGACTGTATGAAATTGGTGTTAATTCTTTAAAGATTTGGTCACATTCCACAGTGAAACCTTCTGAGTCCAGAGATTTATTTTGGGGAACGTGTCAATTACTAATTCCAGTTCTTTATGGTTATAGGACTATTCAGATTATCTATTTATTCTTGGCTGAATTTTGATAGTTTGTGAGTATAGTAGTCATCTACATTCTAATTCCCAGAACCTCAGAATATATTAGGATACATGGCAAAGGCAAATTAAGATGCTGGATGGAGTTCAAATGCTAATAATACAATCTTAAAATAAAGAGAAAACTGTGGACCATGCAGGTGAGCCTAAAGTACTCAAAAGAGTCTGAAGAAATGAAAGAGAGAGGCAGGAAAGAACCAATAAAGAGAGGGAGCAGGGAGAATTGGAGTACAAGCAGCAGGGAGCCACTTGAACAGTGTCGTTGTCTTTGAAGTTGAAGAAACTGTAAACCATAGACTGTGGAAGACAAGGAAATGAACTGGATGAGAACCGAATCAAATTTCCCCATAAGGTCAACGTTGAACTTAACTATTGAATTTGATTTGGTTCTTGACCAACTCGGTGTGTGACTAGAATCATGGAAAGAATCAAATTCATGAACCTAGGTACCACTGTATATATATATTTGCTTGGACTGTCTGTGATTTTAGTAGAAGCCCCCACATGGCAGGAAATGTACTCAGATGCCTTTTCCAGAGCAGGCCAAAAGCTGGTTATCAGTGGAACATTTTTTCTTTGTGCTGGTGGTCAGTAAATTCAAGAGGAACCCCAGCCAAGAATCATTGCTATAGATTGTTGATTCCAGGGATATCCAACTCTCTAATGTTAACTAATAGTGTTAGCAATTTTGGTATAGGGATAGATTTGTATTGGGTGCTTCATTTTTTAAAAAAAATTTGTGGTTTTGTAGAATCCAAGTCTTGAACACCAGAAAATGCCTACAGCAACAAAAGCAAAACTGAAAACAGATAGTAGAAAATCATTGCAAGATGCCTGGACAGAATCATTTGGAGTGATTCAATGCAATGGGCAAGCGTCATGTATTCTGAGTAATGAAAGTGTTGTATGTCTCTCATTAAGTGTCGGATGGCACTTTGACACCAACCACAAAAGTGTTGCTGATGTTGGTGAAACTGAAAAGAAAGAGTTTCTTTTTTTTTTTTTTTTTGGTGGGTACCGGGGGTCGACCTCAGGACCTCGCGCGCCAACAGGCACCTGTGCCGCTGAGCGATGTCACCGGCCCCTTTTTCGTATGTGGGATCCGGGAGTCGAACTCGGGCCCTCGCGCTTGCAAGGCAGGCGCTTACGCCGCAGAGCCATCTCACCAGCCCAAGAAAGAGTTTCTTGAAGGGAAATTGAGGAAACATCATTCCCAGTATTTTAGTTTTCGCAACTTTTTAAAATAAATCATCTGACAGTTACCAGCTTTCAAATTTCACTGTGGATAGCAAAACAAGGTAAGCCCCTCTCTGATGGGCTTTTATCAAAATGGCCATAATTTCCTTTTCATGATGTCTCAAAAAAGAATAAAATTGTGCAGTGCATCTCTGAGCAGAAATACTGTTAAAGATGGAGTCCTGTGCATGGCAAGTGATGTTAGCCAACAGCTCACTACCGACTTACAAAAGGTAGGCTGTCACTCTCTGTGCTTGGATGAAAGCACAGATAGAAATAATCATACAAGGCTGGCGGTTATTTTGTGCTATGCTGTTAGTGATTTCATGAGAGAAGAGCTGGTGAAACTGGTGTATTTGCCTGGAAAAACACAAGGGATAGATAGCTACAGTGCCGTGATGGAGGCTTTATTGTCACAAGACATAAGACCAGAAAAAGTGGTTCCAATTACTAGCAATAGGGCACCTTGCATGGTGGGGGCAACATCTGGTGTCACACAGTTCCCTGTTAAAGAAGCAAAACATCCAGTCATTCAGTTTATTGTGTTGTGTATCAAGAAGTTCTCTGTGCCAGGGAAAGCAGCAAAACATTAGACGATGTCCTCAGAGATGTCACAAAATGGTGAATTATATCATGGCTGGTGCTCTTAAATTTCAACAGTTGCAAGCACTTCTTGATGAGGTTTAGGCAAGGTGTAATTCTTTATTTGTGTGCAATAACGTTTAGTGACTGAACAGAGGATGAGTCCTGGAGAGATTTTTAGTCTGCTTGGGTAAAATCAGGTTGTTTATGAATGAAAAAGGGCAGGAATATCCACAGCTCACTGACATGGCCTAGCTTAACAACCTCATTTGTGTGTGTGTGTGTGTGTTTAACAGATTTTACACTACAGTGTATTGACTAAACAACTACAATATGTAGAGACAACAGAAAGGATGATTAGTGATATAAAAAGTCATGAGAGAAAACTGTAGGTTATTGTAAAAGACCTTCAAAGTGTGCAGCTGAAATATTTTCCAAATGTAAGAATGCATTTAGAAAATTCTACATTTTCAGGCAATCCCACAAACCATCAGGAAATCTACTAGGAATTATCTAACTTTGTAGCATGTGTAAAGGGGAATTTTAGTAACAGATTTTTACAGTTCCATAACATGGAGACAACTTTGTGTTTTCTTCTTCAGGTAAAGCCAAATTTGAAGAATTTGCTCTTTCTTGCTTACACTGGTTAGATTTTAGGGATATGGAAATGGAGTTTTTGGAATTTGAAGAAGGCTCTATCCAGAAGAATAAATTCTATGACCTGTGTGCAACACTTGAGAAAGCAGAGAAGATAGTGTGAAGGGTCACAAAGGACAGCACAATTGGTAGTGCTGAGAACAAAATCCTTAACGTGTGGAATTCTTTGCCAATGATTTTCAGCCAGTGAAAGCACTTGGAACTGTTTTTCTTATTTAGGGTCATCTTATGTTTGTGAGCAGCTGTTTTCAGCTTTGAATGACATTAAATCTGTTACAAGAAAGAGACTTGAGCTAGGGATATAGCTCAGCGGCACAGCGCCTGCCTGGCAAGCGTGATGTCATGAGTTTGATTCCCACTAGTGGAGTTGGGGGAAAAGAGAAAGAGAGAGAGGGAGAGAGAGGAGAGAGAGACTTGATCTGAGGTGACCTAGTACTACACGTGTTGCTTTCAAACTAATTAAGTATGAGCCAAGGTTTGACAAATGATCAGCAGGCACACAGCAGCAAAGATCACATTGATTGTATAAAAGCATGCCAAATGCAAATTTTTATCTTTCAATAAAAAGCTGTTTGCATCACCGAAAGCTCTGTTATGGTATCTTTCTTTCAAGACAAAAGATATTGATATTTGAGTTGTGCTTTCTACACTAAAGCCTCAGTGTTCAGGTTGAACTGTAGTGTTGGCACTTTGCGATACATAAGTGGGTTTTGGGTTGGAGTTGAGCGCTTTGTTCCTAGCAGGTTTGCCCTCACTGACCTAGAGCCTCCGAAGGAGTCAGCCCATCTGATCCGCTTGACTTTTTTATTTATTTATTTATTTATTTTTTTTATTTTAAAGAGAAGAAAAAACAAAACAAATCAAAAGAAGAACAAATTTTCAAACCAACATAATAGGAGGGTAACAATGGTTAATACATTACGTATTACTATCTTTAAGTCAGTTATTCAGGACACCAGACATTAGCATTCAATTGTCCAAACATTATTGGCACAAACCTTACTCTTCAATGAACTAAGTAAAAATGGTAGTGTATCTATCTTAACCATCTTATATATATATATACAATTTTTTTTCCCTTTCCCTTCTTTCTTTTCCCTATTCCAGTCTCTCTTTCCTTTTGACCAGTTTCTTTTTGATTCACCATATCTATTGTACATTTTGGATCTTATTTACTCTTTCAGTTTCTCATACTAGAGAGATAATACGATGCTTACACATGTGCTTCTGGTTTATTTCACTTATGAGTATTTTCTCGAGTTGCATCCATTTACCTATAAAAGTCTCCAGTTTATCCTTCTTTATGGCTGAATAGTACTCCATTGTATAAAAATACCACATCTTTCTTATCCATTCCTCAGTTGATGGGCATTTGGGTTGTTTCCAAGATCTGGCTATTACAAATTGTGCTGCTATAAACATGGGTGCACATATATCGCTGTGGTACGATGTTTTTAATTCTTCTGGGAAGATGCCCAGAAGGGGAATAGCTGGGTCAAATGGGACCTCCAACCCTAGTTTTCTGAGGAATCTCCACACTGACTTCCACAGTGGCTGTACCAGTCGACACTCCCACCAACAGTGAAGAAGGGTTCCTTTTTCCCCACAGCCCCTCCAGCATTTGTTATTAGTTGATTTCTTTATAGTGGCCATTCTTTTTGGGGTGAGATGGTATCTCAGTGTTGTTTTAATTTGCATCTCTCGAATGACTAGTGATGTTGCACATTTTTTTGTATATTTGTTTGCCATTAGTATTTCTTCATCTGAGAAATGTGTATTCATCTCAGATGCCCATTTTTGGAGTGGGTCTTTAAATTTGGGAGGTCTGATTTTTTTGAGTTCTTTATATGTTCTCGATAGTAGTCCTTTGTCTGAGGAACAGCTGGCAAACATTTTTTCCCACATTGTGGGTTGTCTCTTCACTCTGTTGGTGGTTTCTCTTGCTGTGCAAAAGCTTTTTAATAAGATGAGATCCCAGTTATTGATTCTTTGGGATAGTTCCCGTGCGGTTGAGTTTTTATTCATAAAGTCTTTGCCTACACCAATGTCTCCAAGGGTTTTACCTATCCTACCTTCCAGCAGATTTAATGTTTCTGTTTTAATATTTAGATCTCTGATCCATTTTGAATTTAGTTTAGTTCATGGTGAAAGATATGTGATCCGCTTGACTTTTAACTCGTTGAGAGCGATTTCAGCCTTCCGATCTGAAATACTGTGAAATTAAAATAATTGCACTATTGTATGCCACCAAGTTTGTGGAAGCTTGTCACAGTAGTGATAGGAAAAGAATAAAATGTGTTTTGACAAATTCCTTCATTTCTTCTGCATTATTGAATTTATTAGCATATATTAATCATAGTTTTCCCTGATTTTAGTGACTGCGGGATTTAATAGCAGTAACTCTTGTCTTTTTGATTGTGAATAATGTGTTTCTTCTCTTTGTTTTTGTCATTCTGATTGAGGATTTTCAATTTTCAATAAAGTTTTCAAAGAAGAAAATTTTTCCTTTTTAGTTTTCCCTTTAATTTCATTGAGCTCAGCTCTTTAATGTTTTTATTATGTATCATTCATTATTTGTTTACTATTTCCTTCCTTGTGTTTGCTTTAATTTTATTTCAATAATAGTTTTCAAGTATTTGACAAAAGATGCTGATGATTTGAGACTTTTTTCTAATGCAACTATGTAGTGGTATAAATGCACCCCCACTATTGGTTTTGTTGCATTCACATAGGTTAAGTGGTATCCTCACCTTCCTTCCATCGTCTTTACTATTATTATTTCCCTTTGAGAGTGGGTCTTTGACTCATGGCTGTTTTAGAAGTACTGCATTTTATTTCCAAGTGCTCAGATAATTTTTTCTTGTCTTTCTTAGATTGCTTTCTGAGTTGATTCTATTATGGTTAGAAAATGCACACTGCAGAATTTCAATTCTCTTAATCTCGTTTGGGTTTGTTTTCTATTCCAGGATGTAGGATACATGCTTTTCTTTGCCAAGGTCTGGTCTACCTTGGGAACTGCTCCAGGAGCACTTGGAAAGTGTGTGTCCTGCTGTCATGACCGTAGTGTTTATTTGCATCACTTAGGTCTCGATGGTCCATTGCCATTTTCAGATCTTCCACGTGCTTTGTCTGGTTAGTTGTATCAGTTGTTAAAAAGGGAATGAAGTCCTCACTTTTGACTGTGGATTTACTTCCTTTCAGCTCTATCGGTCTATTTCTCACATATTTTGAGGTTCTGTTGTTTGCTATGCTTCCGTGAAGGATCGCGTTTCTTCCTGATGCAGAGACCCTTTCACTGCTACTGAGCAGCACCGATTCCTTTCAGCCTTTCTTTTCCTTTCATTCCCGGAATACAGTCTCGGTGGAGGCAACATTCACAGTTGATCGATGTTTCTTTTAGTCCTTAAGAAACAGGTCACTGCTTTCTGGCCTCCATTGTATAACTAAGAATTCTGCGGCCATTTTGTTTGGTGTTTTGCTATAGTTCAATTTGTCTTTTCTCTCAGGCTATTTTTTAAAAGAAATTAACCTTCCTTTTTAGAATTTTAACTGTTATCTCTATCTGGGTTTGGAGTCCTTTAGGTTTATCAGGTTGGGAGTCACTAATATTATTAAATGTGTAGGTTTATGCCTTTTGATAAATTTGGAATATTTGCAACAACTATCTCTTAAAATACTCTTTTAGCCCCACTCTCTTTATAAGACTGATAATACAAATAGTCTTCTTATATATTGTTGCACATATACCTGATGTTCTCTCCTTTTAAAAAAATCGAATTTTTCTGTGGTTGAAATTTGTGTGATGTCTCACTTAATATCAAGGCCATCAAGTCCATTGTTTGCCATCTCTATTTCCTGTTGCACCTGTCCAGCAAGATTTTGTTTTCTTAAACAGTGGTAGCACAGCTTTGATGAGTCCAGCTACACTGCCGTTTTGAAATTTGGCCCTTCAGCTTTTCGGGCAGTGTTGAGACAGAGTCTCACTGTATAGTGCAGGTTGGCTTTGAACTCACAGCAATCCTCCTGCCTCAGCCTCCCAAATGCTGGGATTACAGGCATGAGTCACCGCGCCCAGCCCTTCAGCTTTGTTCTTCATTTTCAAAATCATTTTGCTATTTTTTGGTCCATGACTCTTCTTTATGAATTTTCAGACCCCTCCCTTGTCAGTTTCTTCCAAAATGGCAGTGGGATGTGACATGAACAGCGCTGAATGTGTTGATGAGCTTATGAAATACTGCCACCTTGTCTTTTCTGCCCTTACAGTTCAAGAACTCAAAATGTCTTTCCATTTACTTAGGTTTCATTTAATTTCTTTCACTGGTATTTTGTAGTTTTCAGCATATACACTTTGCTTTTTCTTGGTTGAATTTATTCCTCAATATTTTATTCTTTGGTGCTGTTATAAATGTAATTGCTTTTCTAATTTCAGTTTTAGATTGTTTATTTATAGTTTGTAGAAATAAAATTAATTTTTGGATATTGAACTTATTTGGAATACTTAATTTACAAACTGTAGTAGATGTGTATGTGTGCACTATTTTGAAGTTTCTACATGCAAAATCATGTCAGAAACAAGTAGACACAGTTTTACATTTTTCTTTCCAACCTGATCCTTTTCATTTCTTTTCCTTGCCTATTTACCCTGGAAAATACTTCCAGTACAATCTGAATAGAAATGATAAGAGTGATGGATGTCCTCTATTTTTTCTTGATTTTAGGGATGAAACTTTTAGGTTTTTATCAAGTATGATATTAGCTGTAGATTTTTTCATTGTTATACTTTAACATGTTGAGGAAGTTTTCTTCTATTATTAGTTTCTTGCATTTTTTTAAATCATGGGAGGATGCTATATTTTTCAAATGCTTTTTTATGCATACATTGAGATTATCCCACAGTTTTTGTCCTTTGTTCTATTAATATGGTATATTACATAGATGAATTTAGGTATATAGAAACAACCTTATATTACTATGATAAATTGCTTTTGGTCAGGATGTATGATTCTTTATATATATTGTTTTTATTTGCTAGTATTTTCTTGAAAGTTTTTGCATCTATAATCTCAAAAGATGTTGGACCATAGTTTCATTTTTCTGTGATATCTGTGGCTCTAGTGTCAGGCTAATACTGGCTTTACAGAATGAGTTAGGAAATTTTTCTCCTCTTTTGCTTTTGAAAGTGTTTGTGATGCACTTATGTTAATACTTCTTTTGGCTTTGGAAGAATTTACCAGCGAGTTTGTTTGTTTCAGTGTTGTTTTTGTAGGAAGTCTTTTGGTTACTAATCCTATTGCTTGTAGGCCCAGTAAGATTGTCTATTTGTTCTTGAATTACTTTGAGCAGCTTATGTTTTCCTAGCAGTCTGTTCAGTGGGTCTGGGTTATATAATTTGCTAGCATACAACAACAACAAAAGATTTTCTCTACTGTATTGACTTTCTACCCTCTACTTCATTTATTTCTACTCTAATCCTTATTATCTACTTCTATCTTCTGCCTTGAATTTACATTATTTTCTTCCATTTCTTTTAGATGGAAGGTTAAGTTGTCGATATCAGATTTTTCTTCTTTTTACTACAGATGTTGCAACTGTACATTTTCCTCCAAGCTCCACATCACTTAGATCCCATGGGACCGATCTGAGAGAGGTTCCACTTTGCTTCTTGTGGTTTCTGGTGCCTCCAAGCATCCTCGTCTTATGGATACAACACAGCAGGCTACACTAGTCTTTATGTCTCCTCCTTTCTCCATGTGTATCTCTTACAGGACACGTTTAACTGTATTTGGAGAACCCAGGGTAACCCAAGGTATAGGCTCATTTTGAGATCATTCTTGATATCAGTAGAGATACTTTATCCACATAAAATCATATTCAAAAGTTTTGGAAATTAGAACATAGACATATCTTTCTAACTCACTGTAGCATAATATAAATGACATTTTTTGGATAGTCAGAAGACCTAGTTAAGCAGCTTGCTAGGCCGATGCTAGGTGTCACATAATGGTAGATAATAATCAGGACAGGGGATCTCCCTGGCTGGTCAACTGGTCAACCAGACCCTGCATAAGACACTGCACTGTCCATCCTTCTACTCACTGCGTCGGCCAAGCCCTGAGCCCAAGGTGGAAAAGGAATCTCTGCCAGTATCACATGTGGTGTCAGAAGCAAAGCCCAGAACCTAGGGCCTCAGAGAAAAAAGAGCCAGCACACAAGGTGGTCACCATTCCAATGTGGGTCTCTAGACACAACTTCCTGGGGTTTGGAAAAGAAAAAAATCCCAGGTCAAAGCCACCGTGAAGTGAGGTGGTAGGAGAATGGTTACAATTCATAGCTAGCAAGGCTCTAATTCCTCATATCCAAATAGTCCTAGTTCATGAAATGTTCTAGTTTATTAAATTTGGCTATTTACAGAAAAAAAAAAACCTGAAAAGAAACTGCCTTTACAGACCAACTGACTGCAACGTCTTCAATGAAAATGCATCTGACTGAAGCCTAAGCTGCAGCAGCAGGAAGACAACTGCTCCACAACACGCAGAGGTGTGTAAATCACCCAAACCATCTTCTAGCCAGAGAAGTCACTAAGTCCTCTGACTCGTACCTATATTAACTGGAGAAGGCATTCCTGGGTGTGTCCACGGCAGACAGGGACATAGGGTTTTAAAATTTTTTATGAGACTCAACTGTGCCATCCATGCAGAATGGCGAATTTTTTTATTTTTATTTTTATTTTTTGTGGGTACCAGGGGTTGACCTCAGGACCTCGCGCACCAGCAGGCGCTTACACCGCTGAGCCATCTCACCGGCCCTGAATTGTTTTTAAAGCAGACATTTTTTTCCCTTTTTCAGAAATTCTGTATTCAAAAATTCCTTGAAATATGCTGACTCAATTATGGTAATGGTTTGGGTTTATCCAGTTATTTGGTGAAAATTCAAAACTCCTCAAAGATTAGCCCGTCAATCTGTGGCTCCAGGGCAGTTGTTAATGCCACTCTGGAAAGACTGAATTTTCAACTGTCCAGAGGCTTTTGCAAACCATTAAAAGCAGTCATAATAGATGACATGCAATTTGGTTCATATATGATTTATAACATATGTGATAAATGGATGAACTTTGCTTAGCATTTATTGGTTCTTCAATATAGTACAATTCTGTTTCTCCCACAGTATATTATTTTGGAGAGACCCCTTGTTCGGAGACAATGGCTGCAAGTATGAAAGGCAAATGTTAATTCAACCACTTCTGCAGCTGACTTTTGCATGGCCTGATAGAAACTAAACTTCATGTGCTCAAAACAGAATTTATTTTCTCTCATTCTCACGTGCTAGCCTGCTTCGTGGACTGTGGCCACAAAGGAGGCATCAGAGTGCAAGCCAGATACTCATACCAGACCTGAAATGCACTCTCAAAACTTCCACCTTTTTCTTTTAACTTTAACCCCACATTTAGTATATAAAAATGTGATAGAAATTACTTTCTAGAGTTAATTCTATAAGGAAATGGTGCAGAAAGTACAGAGCATTTCATGTGTTCCCCACCCTTCCCCCCATTATAAGCATCTTATATTGGCATGGTATACTTATTAAAGTTGGTGCAACAGATTATTAGGGACTAATTTCCTCTAGGGTTAAGAAGATTTGGAAAGTTCACAATTAGGGCTCTTGATGAGTGCCTTGCATTTACTGGGCAAGAGAAGGCAGCATGGAATAGTCTTTGGAGAGAGGAGTGTGGAATAGGAACCTGCTGGGGTGTTTGAGCCTTGGAGCATGCCAGCTATGACAGAGAGGGGATGGAGAGCTCGGGTGGTCATGTCCTGGGTAACTAGAAGTGAAAACAGTACGGTTGAGAACAGTGCATTTGAGAGAGATGCAGACAGAGCACTGTCCCCTGGTCACCTCTTTAGTGCAGACCTTAATGACTTAATGGCACTGGTACAGCTTAGATATTTGCTGTCCCCATTGGGTGTGCCATTTAGACTCATCCAGGGTAAGGATGGGCCTGGTGAGGGCAGCCCACAAGCTGCCAAGTATCAGCACTGGAGAGTGCAGATCATCATCCAGACTCAGACTTTGCTGCCAGATGTGCAGATGGAGAGCCATGGGGGAGTCAAAACTGCATGGTTCCAAAGCCACCAAGCTCATAGTGATGGGAATGGGTTCCTGGTGGTCCCTCGGTCACCTGCCACACTGCTGGGCATTCAGACAGAGGAGGTGCAACAAATGTGCCACTGAGGCTGGGTCAGAGGCAAGGGCTCCTGGCCGTCATTCAATCAGTTGTGATACTCCAGGCAAACACACACAAAATCTCTTGCAGGAACATATCCCAGCGCAGTCATCACTTTCTCAGCCTATCCAGCAAGAAAGGAGAAACGTGTGCCAAAGCCTGCAACTACCTTACTGGGTTGACACTAGAGAATGGAAGCACAGTGCAGGACCTTTTCATCATTCACCCCATATCTGCAAGCTCAGTTCCTTAGCTGGGAAGAATTTCTGACTGGTCTTTTTTTTTTTTTTTTTTTTCCTGGTACCGGGAATCAAACTCAGGACCTGGCGCTTGCCAGGAAGGTGCTGTGCCACTGAGCCACGTTCCTGGACCCTAGTCCCTTTTTTTTTCCCTCTCTTTGTTCTTTTGCCTTCTTTTCCTCTGTCTGTGCTATTTATTATCATGTATATTTTTTCTTATTTTCCCATTGAAGTTTATTTCTCACTATTTTTCCATACCTTGAATTTACTTAATTATTCTATTTTTCCCCTTTAATTGGATTTTATTTGAATCTCTCTTTTGTCTTCTTTACTATTTTCCCTACTGTTTTACACCTTTCTTCTTACTTTTCTCTTTTTCTCCCACCTTTTACACCATTTCTGCTATTATTTTCGTTTTTCTACTTTTGTTTTTCCTGAGCTGTGCTTTATTGGTCTTTAACTTTTTAGTGCATTGCATATTATATTTACTTTTCTCTTTTTTTATGGTCTTGGTCATTGCGGTTATGGATTTTTGGTTTGTTTTTGTCATATTGGTAGATCGGGTTTGTTCACATGTGTGCATTGCTACTGCTATTTGTCTCCTCTGAGCAGTGCTGGGGATTAAGCCTGACACTGCAAGCCTGCTGGGTGGGTGGGGCGCCTCTGAACTACACCCCAACTAGTTAAGAGAAATGGCACCTTACTTCAGAAATCACGCAGTGCTACTCAAATGTTGGCATACACTTCAGCCTAAACAACAGGGTAAATAAAAATCCCCAGCCAATGAATTGGTTCCAAACTGGCACAGCTAGAGAGGGATTGAAGTCTCATTTCTGGATGTTTATCCTCATAGCAACAGCAGAGAGAAACAATGCAACTTTCGTTGATACCACACTTGTGAAAGAGCCCAGTGTAGGTCATACCAACAACTTTTCAGATTGCACCGTGCTGACAAAATTAGAGAAGTATCCGCAGAGAGTCCACCCCATGTACTCTTATTTAAAGTACACCTGCCTTAAGTACCAAGAGGACTTCACTCTGGGATTTACAGAAAAAGGGGGTCTCAAAGTGTCTCACATTGCTGTGTCAATGCTCAGGATTCACAAACAAGCCACTGGGAAAATATTCAACAAAATTGGCTTAGAATTAAACTTAGTATGATAAAACAGACCAGTGCTCTAGGGCACAACACCAAGAAAAGCCTCGCCTAAGCAGGCCTTCATAGAAAAGGGAAAGGGAACTCCATCCTGACAGATGCATAAATCTCAACATAAAACTATGAAAAATATGAAAAAATAAGATAATATGACTGCTCCTAAGGTTAATGCTTCCTTAGTAAATGATTCCAATGATGTTGAAGTGAACAAAATATCAAAGGATTTCAAAGGATTATTATGGAAAACAATTCAGGATATGAAAAAGTAACCCAATGAAGTAACAAATCTTGAAAAAACAATACAAATCTTCGAAATGAATAGCTCAGTAAGTCAAATTAAAAGCTCAGCAAAAGCCTCACCAATAGTCTAGATTAAGTAGAAGACAGAATTTCAGGGCTAGAAGGTAAAGTAGTGAATTATCATCTTCAGACAGCAATAAAGAAAAAAAATTATAAACAAAATTGCAAGACCCCTGGAACACAATGAAAAGACCAAACTTATGAGTTTTTGAACTAGGAGAGATTGCTAAGATGTAGACTAAAGGAATAGAAAATCTATTCAGTGAAATAATAGCAGAAATTTCCCCAAATCTTGCGGAAGATATAGACACTCAGGCACAAGAAGTATTTAGAACTCCAAAATGACATGACCAGAAAAGAACTTTCCCATGTCATATTATAGTTAAAATGTCTGAGAGCTGCAAAGGAAAAATGGCAAATCGTGAATAAAGGCACACCCATCCAAATAACAGCAGGAGCTCTGAGGGCCAGGAGAGCATGGGGTAATGTATTTCAGGCCTTGAAAGAAAATAACTGCTAATCTAGTTAACTATATCCAGCAAAACTATTCCTCAGAATCAAAGGAGTAATAAAGATCTTCCAAGATAAACAGAAACTCTAGGAATTCATGAATCCTAAGCCAGCATTTCAGACAATAAATAAAAGGACACTACACATAGAAGAAAAGATAAAACCAACGAGTGTAAGAAAGCAACAAACATTAGAAAAGCAATGAACTGACAGGAAAGTGTACATATCTTTTGATAATAAGTTGAATGTAAATGGTGTTAATTCCAAGTCAAAGATACCGAGTGGAAGACTATGTTAAAAAAGAAGACCTAACTATTTGCTCTTTTTAGTAAGTACACCTTACTGGAAAAGACATACACATACTGAAACTGCAAGGGTTGGAAATGATATCGCATGCAAAAGAAATCCAAAAGCTACCTGGAGTAGCTGTTCTCCTATCCGACAAAGTAGATGTCAAGACCAAATTAGTCAGAAGTGACAAAGAATGACACTACGTATTAATGCAAAGAACAATCTATCAAGAGGATATAAATATTATAAATATATGTGCACTGAACACAAGCTCTCCTGATTTCATAGAATAAACACTACTGAACATGAAGGGCTCGTAGTCCCCAAGACAGTAATAGTGGGTGACTTCAATACCCCACTCTTCCCAATAAATAGGATATATAGAGAAAAAATTACAAAATAAAATTGAATAAACTCAAATATTGATCAAATGGACTTAATAGATATTTACACAGTGTTCTATCCAACAATAATAGAATATATATTCTTTTCAGCAGCTCATGAAATATCCCCCAAAATTAATAATAGTTTAGGCCATAAGACAAGTCTTAAAATGAAGTAAATTTTAACAAATAAAAAATAAACAATTATTTGCATGTTATCAGATCATAATGGAAAGAAACTAGAAATTGATAGGAAAGAAAACTACAGAAACTACATGAAGATTGAATAGTACATTTCAAACACATGAAGATTGAATAGTATATTTCAGAATAGTCAGTGGTTCATTGAAAAAATTTGCGGAGAAATTAAAAGCATTCATTAAAAAATGAAAATGGAAACAAATATACTGAATCTGTGGGATAAAACAAAGGCATTTCTTGGAGGGACATTTCTAGCCACAAATACCTACATAAAATATAAAGAGAACACAAGTAAATAACCTAACAATGCATCTCCACATCTTAGAAAAATAAAAACAAACTTTTCTCAAAACAAATAGAATGAAAAAATAATAAAGATCAGAGCAGAAATGAATAAAATAGACACTAAAAGAACAATACAAAGGATCAAAGAAACAAAGAATTGGTTCTTTGCAAAAACAAATCAGATTGATAAATTCAAGTCACTTGGCCAAAGAGCCAAAGACTTAGCCAAAGTCCCTAAAAGATAAAGAAAATGCAAATTAATAAAACTAGAATATTACAACAGGTCCTACTTAAATCTAAAGGATAATTAGGGACTATTTTGAAAACATGTATTACAATTACAGTAAACTGGAAAATGTAGAAGAAATGGATAAATTTCTAGATACATGCATCTATCAATACTGAAGCAAGATGATACAAAAAATCTAAACAGATGAATCGCAGGCAACGAGACTGAAGCAGTAATAAAAAATTTCCCAACAGAGAAAACCCAAAGATCAGATGGGCTCACTTCTGAATTGTACCAGACTTATAAAAAAGAACTAACACCTATAGAAAGGGAACGAATGCTTCCAAACTCATTCTATAAAGCCAATGTGACCTTGATACCAAAATTGGGGTTAAAGATTCAAGAAAATAAATAAAACAACAGACCAATATCCTTATGAACATAGATGCAAAAATCCTTAATTAAATCATTGCTAGTAGAATTCAACAACACATTAAAAAGATTATATACTATGATTAAGTTGGTTTCATTCCAGGGATGCAAGGATAGTTCAACATATGAATTCAATAAACATAGCATAAAACATAAATAGAGTCAAGGGTAAAAATCACATGGTCACCTCAATTGATGCAGAAAAATGCTTTTGACAATATTCAACATACCTTCACGATAAGTTTGTGTCTGGATGTCCCCCCATAGCCTCATGCAGTCAAGAGGGCGGGCTTCTAGAGTTTGTGATTGATTCATTGTCTAGTGCTGGGATTACGGGTGTGAGTGCTACACCCACCCTAGGGCGGGTAGCCTGCATACAATATAAGGGAGGGAAAAAGTCTTGCTCTCTCACAGCTCTGTCCTCCCCTCTTTGCTCTTGTTGCTTTTGCTGTTTTCTGCCACCATAAACTGTTACCCACTGCCATGTGCCAGCCTGCCTTGGAGCCAGCCAAGTATGGACTGAAACTGCCACAAACTAAGCTAAATAAATCTTTCCCTCCTTAATTTTGAGTGTCGGGTATTTTGTCTCAGCAATGAGAGAAAAGTAACCAAGACAAGGGGTAAAGGGAAGTGTAAAGCATGTTATATGCATGTTTGAATATCCCACATGAAGCATTAGTCAGTACAACTAATATACACTAATGAAAAGATTGATGCACCAACACCAGCACTTTCCTAATCATGAAAGTGCATAGTGTACACTAGTTAGGTCTTTGTGTTACACAGGCCGAAGAGTTTTCACAAATGCAAATGTCATTTATACACCCATGCAATAAGACACTTCGCATGAAATCTACCCTCTTAAATTTTTTAAGTGCACAACGTGATATTAACTAAGGGCACTGTCATATAGAGTAGATCTCTAGAATTTACTCATTTTACAGAGCAGAAACTATATGCTTGTTCCCTCGTCCCCACCACTCTACTCTCCACTTTCATACATTTGACTATTTCATATACCACATGTAAGTGGAGTCATGCAATTTTTGAACAGATCTGGAAGAATAATTCTAAGTGAAATAAGCCGGTCACAGAAGGACAAAGCTTTGTACTTCTTGCAATAATATCCCTACAGCCAGCCCAGGAATTTAAGACCCTCGGAGGAACTGTTTTGTGAGTGAATAAGTCATCAAAGCAAACATTTACGAACGAGAGATGCTGTTCTACAGTGTTAGATTTACTCATTTGCTCTCACAGTCCACATGTGGTGATGTACTAATTGTTCTCACGTTGTCAGTGAAGAATTAGATCCCCATAGCTTCTAAGTGCTGGAGTCCTAGTTCACGTCAACTCCATTTGTGAGCCTTGATCCCTACCATGCAGTTCTGCTCACTGTGAGGACAGACATCAGTGTCATAGGCTCTGCAGGTCCAGAATGAAGGTCACTTTTTTTTGGACTAAAGGACATTTTCCCTCATTATTTAGCTTTCAGCAAAAGTAGCTTTGCCCAAGATCATGGGCTTTCTTGTGCCCCATGGCAGGGGTGTATAAAGTCTCAGCCCTTTATCCTAACTCAGGACAACTCTGTACATCATCCCTCCTCGAACAATGACCCTCTTGAAGCTTGTCTTTCTTTCGTCCTCCTTCCCATTTTTGGCCCCAAAGCACCCCCTTTATGCAACAAGCCCCTGCCTACCAGCTGCATCTCAATACTGGCTTCCAAGGGGGTCCAACCTGTGACACCAGCTTCCACTAATTCACAGGAGAATTAGGGGAAAACCAACTTTTCTGCAAAAACTATTTCAAAAAGTAGACTTCTAGGATGGCTTGGCCACCTTCAGAGGGAGAGGGAATAAGGAAGAGAGATAATCAGATGATAAAGCTGAAGGGATCCCCGCTGCCTTTGGTAGAAGGAGATGTTATGGTTTGGGTCTAAAATGTTCCCCCAGAGGCTCACGTGTTGAGAGGTGGAGCCGTAGGAAGGTAGTTAGATCACAAGGGCTGCTCTATCTTCATCAGTAAGGAAATACATTGAAAAAGTCATATTTTCATGGTATTATTGGGAGGTGATGAAAACAGGAAGTGGGGTCTGGCTGAAGAGAGTAGGTCATAGAGAAGGGGCCTTGGGAACTTACCTGCTCCCTGGTCCGTTTCTCTCAGTCCATTTCTGTCTGGCAGCTTCCCTCTATCTGCTTCTGGGCTGCTATGAGGTGAGCAGTTTTGCTCCACCACAACCTTCTGCCATGATGTCCTGCCTCATCTCAGGCCCACAGCAATGGAATCAGCCTACCATGGACTGAAACCTCTGAAACCCTGAGCCAAAATAAATCTTTCCTCATTTAAGTTTACTTTCTCAATTTTTTTTTTTTTTTTTTTTTTTTTTTTTTTTTTTGTGGGTACCGGGGGGACGACCTCAGGACCTCGCGCACCAACAGGCACCCGTGCCGCTGAGCGATATCACCGGCCCCTTTTTCGTATGTGGGTTCCGGGAGTCGAACTCGGGCCTTCGCGCTTGCAAGGCAGGCGCTTAAGCCGCTGAGCCGTCTCACCGGCCCTACTTTCTCAATTATTTCTCACAGTGACAAAAGGCTGACTCTTTTTTTTTTTTTTAAATCTCACAGAAACCAGGTGAGCTAAATAGTAGTTTCCCATTTGATGGGTGAGTAAGCCAGGCTCAGTCACTGGGATTACCTTAGGAAGGTTTTTAATAATTCTAGAAACAGAAACAAAGATGGGAATTTAGATTACCCAATCACTGGGTGTGTTTACTCAAATCTCAGTCACAGATTACACTCTTCTTTAGGTTTCACCATAATTAGAGTTCACTTTTACAAATGCATTAACTGGGCATCACCCTGCAAGCTGATGGACACAGAAATATAGTCTACAATGTTCCAGTGCAAAAATACCCGTTGGGCCTCCATACTTCATAACTCAAAACCAAGACACAATATGCTTTCCTTGTCTTTGTTTTCAGGGTCTTATCCAAAGAAATTGTTGTTTAGACTAATATCATAGAGCTTTTGTGTCATGTTTTTTTTTCCAAGTGGTTTTCTGTTTCAGATTTTATAGGTGTCTTTAATCCATTTTGGGTCTTTTTTTATATGTAGTTTGAGACAAGTGTTTCATTTAATTCCTTTGCACGCAGATATCCAGATTTTCTGACTTCATTTGTCAAACAGTATTCTTTCCCTATTGTGTGTTATTGGCACCTTTGTTAAAGATTGATTATAAATCTATAAATCCCAGAATTAAACTGCGATTTCTATCCTATTCCTTTGGTTGCTGTGTGTGTTTTGAGGCCAGCACCTTGCTGTTTTGATTACTATAGCTCTTAATATGCTTTGAAATCAGACAGTGTGATATTGCCAGCTTGTTCTTTTTGTTTAAGATTGTTGTGGTTATGGGGTGACATCAAATCAAAAAGCTTCTGGGCAACTAAAGAAACAGTCAACAGAGTGAAGAGATAGCCCACGGAATGGCAGAAAGTATTTGCAAACCAGATATTTGATGAGGTTTTAATATCCAAAATACATAAGGAACTCAACAAAAGCAGGAAACAAATAGTCCAATTGAAAAATAGAAAAAAAGCATGAATAGACATTTCTCAAGAAAAGATCTAAAAATATACAACAGGTACATGAAAAATAAGTCATTGGCAATATATAAATTAAATCTGCAATAAGACACTATTTCATACCTGTTGGAATGGCTATGATAATTACATGAAGGATAAGTGAAGAAAATGGAACCCTTGTACATTGTTGCTGAGAATGTAAATTAGTACAGATACCATGGAAAAGGGTATTGATGGTCCTCAAAAACAAAAACAAAGGAAAAAACTGTAGAAGTTGACATACATGTGATCCAGTAATTCCACTTATGACATGTTTGCCAAAGGATTGAAATAAATTTATCAAGGGGATATCTGCACTCTAATATTTATTATACCACTATTTGCAACAGCAAATATAAGAAAACAACCTCTGTCTACCAATGGAAGAATGGCAAAAGAAAATTTGGTATGCATACACTATGGAATATTACTGAGCCTTAAAGAAGGGGGAAATCTTGTCATTCACAGCGACATGGATGAATCTGGAGAGCATTAGGCTAAGTGTAAAACAGGAGAAAACTGCAAACTCTACATGATCTCAATTTTTTTTTTGTGGGTACCGGGGGGTCGACCTCAGGACCTCGTGTGCCAGCAGGTGCCCGTGCCGCTGAGCGATATCACTGGCCCCTTTTTCGTATGTGGGTTCCGGGAGTCGAATTCGGGCCCTCGCGCTTGCAGGGCAGGCGCTTAAGCCACTGAGCCATCTCACCAGCCCATGATCTCAATTATTTAGGAACCTAAAAATATTGAACTCATAGAAGTAGAGATTAGAATGATGGTTGACAGGGGCTGGAGGGCTGTGTGTGGAAAGAGGGATGGGGAATTATTGATCAAAGGTACAAAGTTTCAGAGAGGCAGAGGAATGGAGGTCTATTTTGAGGTCTATTGCCCAGCAGGGAGACCACAGTCAACAATGATGTAATGCGTACTTTAGACAATGAAGTGTAAGTTCCAAATGTCTCACCATAGAGAATGATAGGTAAGAGGTGATGGACATGTTTATTTGCTTCGTTTAATCATTTCTCATTCTATACTTGTATCTAAACATCGCATTGCACATTGTATCCCACAAACATGCACAATTACGATTATCAAGCAAAAGTAATAGTAATAATAAAAGATTCCATGTTCATTGTGCTAGTATTTGATACTGACTTAAGTACATTTGTGCTTGCAGATTGAAGTATAGATCACCTTCTAGCAGTAAAAATAAATATTCCCTGCCTCACTCTGAAACTAAGAAAAACTTACCAGCATCCTCCATTCAAGGCAAAGTGTGGTCATCAAGGTTTCATTGACACGCAGACCCTCTCAAAGCCCCATGACCAAACCTATGGCAGATGTTCATTTTCTCCAGAAAGCTTGCTATATAATCTCGATTATTTCCGTGGCATCAGCTGTACAGTACTTATAACCACCTCTCCGCTGTGCGATTAAGTGATGTTGTTTCCTGTTAGTCATTAACAGACATTTAGGATATTAGGATGTTACACATACAACCCTGGGGGATTTGAATAAATTCCTTTTCATTTTCCTTCCCACTATGAGACTTGAGAGGATCATGCTTAAGTGGTAGTTTTGTGTTTTCTTTCAGATATGTGCCTGCACAATTATTTTTACAATTTCTCTAGAGACCAAAACAAATGTTTGAAGACCCTACAGGAAGGTTTTGAGTATACCTGTAAATGCTGCTGCCTTCTTCTGAGCACCCGGACACCAGAGAGTTCTTCCCCACAGTTCTTCATGTCATCATTCCTCGTTCGGCACAAGTTTCATACTGAGAGTGGAACAGAACATGACCCTTGGTTGGAGCACGGGGTACAATGCAGATTGCTTTTGTTTGCTTGTAAACGGAAGCCAGCAACACATGATGGGGCTGATCCTTCTCCACACTGGGCTGAGTTGTTTCGAGTGCTGGTTGTGAGGCGTGCAACAATTTCTTTCCTTGTGTGTCCTAGGTCTGTGTGGGATCTGTTTCCATGAATGCTCCGTGTACACGCGAGAAGCATGTGTGTTTCCTGTTGTTGGTGGGGTTGTCTCTAAGTGTCAGCTGGCTCAGGCTGACTGATGGAACTGTTCAGGCCACCCTCATCCTTACTGCCTTCAGCCTGCTGGGCCTGTCAGTTGCCCAGGTGTTCTGGTGTCCAGATGTTAGGCACATACAGATTAGGATTTTCTTCTAGGAGACGTGGCCTCTTGGTCACCGTGTGATGTTACTCTTTATCCCTGGCAGGCACCTGTTCTGAAGTCTGACATTCACGCAGCTTATGCTTCTGATTTCCTTCGCAGGGCATAATCTCCCACATCACTTTACTCTCAACTTGTTTGTGTCTTTACATTTTAAATGGGTTTTCCAGTCTTTTTTTTTTTTTCAGTTAGTCTGATGACCTGTCATTTGACTGGTTTGCTTGGACAATTTACTGGTTTAAAATCTATCATTGTAACTGTGTCTCTTTGTTGCACTTTTCTGTGTTCTCTCTATGCCCCTTTTGTGCCTTCTCCGGTTTTAATTGAACATGTTATATGATCCCATTTATCTCTCCCTTGATATACCATTCATTCTTTTTAAAAGACTCTTTCCAGTGGCTGACTGGGGATTACTATTATATTAAAACATGCCATCAAATAACACCCCATTGCTTCCTGCGTAGTCCAGGGGTTCATTTTTCCTTCCTCTCACCCCTGTGACATTGCTGCCATTTGTTTTATCCCTCTATATGTTATAATCACCCAATACATTGTTATTATTGTTGCTTTAAGTAATTATGTTTTAGATTAATTAAGAATAGGAAAAGTAAGATATTTTACTTTACCTTCATTTATTTTCTAAACCATTCCCTTTCCTTTATATAAGCACAAGTTTCTGACTGATTTTTGATTTTTACAAAAGAAAACTAGCTTAAAGAATGTCTGTTCTAAATTATCTACTTCTTATTGGCTAAGCCTATTTTTACTTTGCTTTTGAAGGGTAATTTTTGGATATATCATTCTAGATTGGCAGTTTTTCTTTCATCATTTTGAATATTTAATTTCATTCTCTTCTTGCTTGCTTGGTTTCTGTCTTAGTTACTTTCTTATTGCTGGGACAAAACACCCGACACCCACAAGTTAAAAAAGGAGAGGTTTATTTTAGCTCACAGTTTGTAGAGTTTTCAAGCCATAGTCGGGTGGCTCCAAGGCAAGGCAGCATAGAGAGGGGCATCACAGAGGAGGAACAGTCCATGGCAGGGCAGCCAGGAGCAGCAAGTACTCATGGGAGCTGGAAGAGAATATATGTTTATTTCCACAGAGACCTACCTCTTCCCACCAGTCTTCCCCTCCCTACTTCACACCCAGCTATTAACCCTTCAGTGGACTAATCCAGTATCACACATCTCTGATCCAGTATCACATCCATGATTCCCTCACCTGCCAAAAGCCTCCTCTATGAGTGCATGAGGCTTTGCGGGGGGGACATCTAGATATAAGTAATAAGTTTCTGATGAGAAGTCCAGTTTTCCCTATTAATTTTTCTTTTTGGCTTGAAGTGTGGGAACTTTCTATGGACCTATCTTCAAACTCTCCTGGTTGTTTTCTTGGCCAACTCTTCAATGAGCCCATTGAAGCCATTCTGCATCTTGGTTGCTAAGGTTTTGAATTTCTTTTGATCATTTCATATAGTTTTGATCTCTTGAGCGACACTACCTATCAGTCTTGCATGCTGTCTGGCTTTTCCATTAGAGTTCTCTAGATATTAATCATATCCCCTACATTTGCCTCATCTGGGTTTGTCTCTGGTGATTACCCTGTCTTTCAGATTGTGCTTTACCTTTTGTCATGCTTTATAATTTTTGTTGAAACCAGACTTGATGTAGCAATAATAGGTACTTAAATAGGCTTTTATTGTGAGGATTTATGCTAATTGGACTAATGGTCAACTAATGTTCAATATTAGCTGTAGCTACTGGAGCCAGGGACTTGTAATTGTACCAGAGCCTTTTATTTTCCCTGCCTCTCCCCATCTCACTGCAGCTTCCTTTTGTTCTGCCCCCGAGATAGAGTCTGTGCTTTGCTGCTCTTTCAATTGGAATCCACCCTTGGTAGATTGGGGACTTGTTGGGTGATAGTGGACTAAAAGGAGGAAGGACTATCCTAGAATCATTTAAGTCTCATCTTTTAAGGTCCAGTGGCTCAGTCCTAAGACTATCTTCAAGTTCTATGATTTTTTTAGAAGACTCATAGATCTTATCATATAGTTATATGGGTGGCTGTGACTTATGAAAGCAAAAGGACAGAAAGCAAAATCAGCTCAGGGAAAATGTGCAAGGGGAGAAGTTCAGGGGAAACAGGCGCAAGCTCTCAAGGGTGCTCCAGGGGAGTCACCCAGGACATGTAATTTTCCCCAGCACCAAATTGTGGCAATAGATGTGGAAAGTTGTCCACGAGGAGCTGTTTAGAGATATATTCCCCAGGGCTGTCATTGGTGGCTGTTCAAGTAGGCACCCTCTGCCTTGCATGGACATAATACAGAAAATCCCAGACAGGAAGCAGATGTTTAGCATCAACTACATCGTTTGGGTCACGGCAGTATTTGGCACAGCGAGTGCTTCTTATGAGCACAGGGAACTGGGTACCTGTGACTCTCCCGGTTGCTCACCATGGATGAACCAACAAGCAGTGCTTTCTACGGATACACACTGTCAGGCCTGCTATATTAACTCTTTATTTGTGTAGCTATTAGGCATTTCTAAATCACTATTAGCTTGTACTTTCAGTTTTTTATTATGGAACTTTCTGAACATACAGGAGGGCAGGCAGAAGAGGTGATGTCTGGTGGACAGTATCGCAGCTCAGGTCCTGGTCCCTCGCGTCGGCATTGCCTTGTTTGTACCCATCCACTTCCAGCCTACACTTGCTTCTTCAACCCTCGACTGTTCTGTAGCCAGTTCTAGACATTGCTACATTTCGCCTGTAGTTGTTTGTCTCTTAAAAATCTCCAAGTCATCCCTTGTAGATTTAGATAAAAAAAAAAACAAGTCATAGTATTTGTCACTTGTGTTATTATCTAAAAATATTTGCCTATGTTTTTTAAGGAATATCGTTCTTCTTGGCTCTTTCGTTGCCATTAGATTTTTGCCAGGCGATTACTTAGGCCAAATGGTGCACTCAGGGGCGATCTGTGTCCCTGTTAGGGAGAGTTTTTGTGGCCAGTGAGGGCCTGCTCCTGGGCCTGTCTCTGCTTCCTTTCCCCAAAGGGGACATGCTCTGTCCCTCCCAAGGGCCACCCTGTGTGACCTGCAAACAGGGAGCATGAGTAAGGATTAAACCTGCGTAGTGAGCCCCTGGAAATGGGCTTTCTAAACATCCTACCTAGGAAGATATAAAGGCACCTGCAGTACTGAATCTTCTGCAGGAAGAAATTAACTTACTGTTGGGATTTAGAAACACTTTATGTGCAAAATCACCCACTGAAACACATTTTTACAACTTGGCTTGGAGGGTGGTAAGTACCTTCAGATGAGAACATTAGTGTTAGAGATGAAGTTATTGTCCTAATGAGCAATTAAAAAATCCATTCTGAAATGTTCTTTCACACTGTTTCTGAGTTGACTCCTACACTCTTTTCTTAATGTCAGAAACTTCTAGGTACCATTTTGAAACAAAGGTTTAGATTTTGTGGCATTTTAAAATTTTGACAAGTATCAGTGATAATACAGAGCATGGGTAATTAATACAGAGCATGGGTAATTAAAACACACTTCATTTTTATTTTTTTCTGGAGTTTTATATATTGCCAAAAGTAGTGTATATGGCATGCTGAATTTTCATGAGTGAAAGGAACATGCTGTGTAATTAGAATCCAGAGCAAGGAAAAGAACATCGCCTACTCCAGAAGTCTCTTCAGAGCTCTGCTAGTCATTGCCTGGGCTATGCAAACTTCATAGACTAGGTTTTTCTGGTTTTGTACTTCAGATAAATGGAATCATAGAGGATGTGCTTTTTTGTGTCTGATTTCTTTCATTGAACATTATTCTGTGGGTTTTATCTGTCACTGCACATATCCTGAGGAGATGCTGCATTATCAAATTGTCACTCCTAGAGTGAGGCTTTGATCCTGTATCATTAATACCTACCCTTCTAGGGAATGGGTACCCTGGGGTAGCAAATGTTTAAAAGACAAATTAAATTCAACATGTCAGGATTAAATGCTAGTCATATGGATTGACTGGCTTCCCATACCACCCGTCTCATCTTTATTCTCTGAAACCCTGACAATTCTATCTTGTTTTTCTAAAGTAGAAGGGTCCCACCTGCAGTCATTCCTAGCAGGGGTCCTGCAGTGAAGCCCTTCAGTTTTGAAACACAGAACAGCTGCTGCCCACGGGAAGCTAAACACACATCCATTCTTGTGTTAATTCAGCAAATATTTATTGAGCATGTACTGCTACAAATACCTCAGTGAAGAAGACAGAGAAACCCCCTGCTCTCCATGTGGTTCACTTGGTAGATGTCGGCAACAGGCAATAAAAAAATCAGCTGATTAATTATGCATTTTGAAGGGAAAGCTAACATTGGAGTAGCTGAAAGACAAAGTACAGAACATGAGGAAAAGAAAAGGATTCAAGAATGACTCTAAGTTTCTGGGCCTAAAGAGGTAGTTGTGATGAACTGACATAATGAAAAACAAATTTGGATTTGACAGTGTTTATCTAGAGATCTCTGTTTGGCACCAAAGGAAGTATTTTGGGTAGCTACATGGGTTTGTAGGACTGCGTGGAGTCCTAGAGAGGGGCCTGGGGAGGGCGTATGTGTTGGTGAGCTGTTAGCCTGTGGATATATTGGAGTTATGGAGATATTGGAGTTATGGAGCTGGATGTTTTCAGCGAGGAGTGGGTGCTGTGAGAGAAGATGATAAATTCAGACTATATGCCCTGGGCACTGTAACCTTTAGAATTTGGAGAGATAAAGAAGAACCAGAAAAATAATTGGGAATTAGGAAGCAGTAAGTTAAGAGAGTAGAGCAGACTGCTGTGACCTGGAAACCGGAATGGGAGCTGTTTTCAGGAGGATGTGAGCAGCCCTATAAATCCTGCTGTGCTGGAACATAACACAAGACAGGATGTCCTGGATTTAGAAGAATTACCTGTAATTTTTATGAATGCAATATAGTTTCAAAGAAAGGGAAGAGAGCTGGAGAATGTGAGCATAGAAAACTCTTTGAAGTAATAGTTTTTCTAAGAGGAAGTGTAGAAAAATGAATTGGCATCCTCATGGGGATAATAGAGTGGGAATGAGTTTCTATAGTTACATATTTTCCAGTGGAGGGAGTTCCAGTGTGCCTGTATGCTGACGCACACAGTCCAGACCAGAGGAAAAATTGGTGACACATGGGAGCAGGTCATTCCTGGAGGATCATTCTTGTGTAGGAAGTGGGGACAATGTGGCTGCCCAAACCTAGCGGTAGATAGGTGATGGCCTCACGGAGAATAATGGGAAAGGAAAGCACTCGTGGATGACAGTGGCTGAATGCACTGATTTGATAGTGGGTGGTCGAAGATGTTTTCTAGTATAGGAATCAGTCTTTTCAATAAAATAACAGGGCCTCAGTTGAGAGTGACAATGAAAGATGAGAGGCTGGAGGTTAGAAGAAAAGGAGAGGTTAACAAAAACAGGTAGAGGAGTGGTAGAATCTAGAGAAGAGCGGACCTGAATGGGTGTTTTTTCTCCCCATGGATCATTTGGGAGTGAATGGAGACATACACGGTTGTCACAGCTTGGGGGAGAACGATGGTAGCATCTAGTGAACAGGTTCTGGAGACTTCTAAACATCTTACAATGCACACGGCAACCTCATGCAGCAGAACTGTCTGGAAGAAAATGTTAACCATACTAAGATTGAGGGACCTTGCTAACAGTGGAAAAAGTGTTAGGAGTTGCTGTACACCTCTGACATCTGTGACTGGAGTTTGAAGTGTCCACTTAGAAAGATGAAATGCCTTTCCCCAAATATACCCAGCAACACTTACGTAGCCATGGAGTAGCCAGTGGGGTTGGGACCATGCCAAGTCGTAAAACAAAAAGCAACAGAGAATGGGTTGAGTTGAGATTCTAAACAAGGGAATTATGAACTATGCAAAGTCAGCCTGATATGGTGGAATGTGAGATGGGTAGAGGGGAAGGGGTGTGTTATGCCTTGTATCTAGATGTCCTCCCAAAGCCTTATGCAGTCATAAGTGAGGCAGTTTTGGAGGTGGCTGGATCTAAACTGTGTGATGCTGGGATTAAGGGTGCCCCACCCTGGGTAGGGGTGCTACCCATCCAAAGGGTGCATAGCCTGCATGGCATATAAGGGACAGAAAGTCTTTATGCCAGCAGACTGTACATGTAGGAGGATGCCTATAGGATCAGCACCCTTCAAGGGGATATTGCCCAACTCTTTGTCCCATAACCTCTTCAGCAGTTTTCAATTTTAGCATGATACAACTTAGAGGAAGTCAGTAAGGACTGGTCCTCACCTCAGAGGTGGCACCTTCCAAGCCTGTGTGACTCTGAGCAGGCAGGAGCAGCCGTCATTATGAAGCCCATGTCCTAGGCTCTAGAGGTCACCTAGCCTCAGGTGTCCTCTGCAGCCCTAATTCCCAAACTTGCGTGGGCCCTGACTGGTCCTGGGAAAGGCCTCAGACAGTACAGGAGCTGAGCTCATTTGAGTCTTGCACACATTTTAGGACTGAAGACCAATTCCCCTTGTGTGCAACTGGCCTGCAGGGGCTCATCTTCTCCAGGCGAGGGTGAGGAACACAGGAATGACTGTGACTTCTGCAGTTCCCCTTTGGAGCTACCTTCTCTAGACAAAAGCTTGAGTTTCCTCCCCCAGTGATTACCTCTGGAAGTGGAATTTACCTAATATTGACCAACAAGACCTGTTACCTTGTCTGTATTATTTGCTTTTACTTTTCCCAGGATAACAGCAAGACTTGGCAGCAAGAATTAGGGTCTTCTTGTGGTCTTTCATGTGTCACAGCACTCTTGTGCCAATAATAAACCTACCTACCAATTCGGCCCCTGTTCTTGTTCACCTCTTCCAATGTGGGTGGGCATTACCCCTTGAGGGCACAATAGAACAAAAAGGCAGAGGCAGAGCCAGGCCATGCTCTCTCTGTTTGACCTGAGTTGCCCATCTCCTCCTGCCCTTGGGCATCTGCACCACAGTTCTCAAGCCTTCATTGGACGGGTACTGCTCCACTGACTTCCCTGGGCCTCAACCTTGCAGAGAGTAGATTGTAGGAGTTTCCAAATTCTATAATTGTGTGAACCAATTTCTCATGATGTGTCTCTTCCAGGAGACCTAACATATCCATTGGTTCTTTGTTTCAGGAGAGCCTTGACTCATACATGACACTTTATTTGCAGCCTCTGCTTAAAACTGTTGCTCTAGCACACCGCTTCTCTCCAGTGCTCTGGTGCTGGTATCAAAGGCCGCATAGACTCCTCCTTTATTCCAGATGTTATGTTGAAACCCAGCACAGTCCTTGGGGGTTGTTATATGCACTGCGGCACGTTTGGCTTGCAGACTGACCAGGACGTTAAGGAAGCTCTTGTCAGTATTCCAGGAGGAATTGTTTCCTTGTGCTGCTCTGTGATTTGCAACTCTCCCAGAACTTCTGAACATGTAACTGGAATTTCCAAAGATTACCAGCTTTTGGGACTGAGTGTCTATGTTATAGTCATAGAAGTTTCCGGAAAACCAAGTCCTCTAAGTTCTTCCCATTGGCTAGTACTCTAGCATCACACACTGTGCTGATGGACTACCCCTCGTGGGCTCCAGCCAGAGTCATTGTAGAGATGTGACAGGTGACTCCTGTGACCTTTGCTTTTATCAATGTAAATAGCAGTGTTTGCATTCCAGCTCTCACCAAATTTTCTAAAAATTTATTTTCATGCTTACTTGCAAACTTAGACCTAGATATTGGAAAGGCCCATATATATGAAAAGCCATGGGTTTTCTGGGCTGGATTTGGGTCTGGTTTCAAAGATAGCTCTTTACATCATGTTCAGTCACAGCTCTGTCAGGTACCTGAAGAAGCTCCACTGGTGGCAGGTCAGGCAGACAGGAGCTTCCTGCTCCTCCTTGAAAGCATCTGTCTTCTCGGGAAATCCATTTGCCCTTCCAGGCAGACTTTTTCAGGGCTCCTCCACTACTTCACCACCTATAGCCACGTGTGTCTAACTTCCACACCTGACAGCCCCCAAATCCCGGAGTCTGACCCAAAGAACTGAATGCTGAGTGGGCATTTCAGGAATGCCCACTTTCAGGAAACTGGGCTGGAAATCAGACATCGAATTTGAGTGTGTGGTGTCCATTGTGCAGATGTACCCTGTGCATGGCAGGATGTCAATTGTAGGGTAAATTACAGAGTGGTTAGAAACTGATTTATTTTAGTTTTTAAGGACTCATGGTGGGTAATTAATACAAAACAAGTGCTGCGTATCAAATGACATAACTTTCAAGGGAGCCAATGATCCTGATTTCTCAGTCATTGTTTTGTCTTTCAGATTATAATATGAGTCTTTAATTTCAATATTAATAATACAATTTTACATTCGCGTTCATGAATTCTAGAATGTTAAGTGTTCTAGAATAGTAGACACATAATTATTCATTTTGAAAAATTCCTTGAAAATTCAATTTTGGTAATTACTTGTATTTGTAGTATTTAAACTTCACGTTAACAAGGTCTACGGTACTGAAACAAATAGTAAAATGGAAAGTGCACCAGATTCGAGCACTGCTCGGAACCGAGTCCACACAGAAGTGTTACGTGATACATTTCTCTATTAAAATCATTTGCAATGAGCTGTAATTTCTGCCATTTACTTCACTTTCTTTTTAAAACGGTTGTTGATAATAATTGTATTTAACTCATAAAATGCACTCTGTCACTAACATTTCACTTTGGATGCTGAATAATAGTTTTTTTTTTTTTTAATGTAGAGTTCCTAGAAAACTTGGTAGACAAAGCAGCTATAACATTTGAATAACATTTTATGTAAAGCCCGGAAATATTTTTTGAGTCTGGTTGAGTTTACCAACGATTATTATTGAATCTGAGTGTCTAATGTTTTGGGTAAATTTTTAATAACTTTTCCAATTTATGTTCTCAATGGATATTTTAAATAATTAAATGACTTATTTAATTGATTAATAACATTAAATGAAATGATTTATTTTTAATAATTTAATAATTCTAAATTAATTTTATACTTAATGATTTTAATGACTCCGTTCTTTTTTATTAATTTTTGAGTATGAAGTCAGGTACCATATAACTTCAATTTGGCCAGTATGGGACCCTGCATGTGACAGTGGCCCTACCACACAGCCTGGGTGTGCAGAAGGCCATGCCGTCTAGGCTTGAGTGTGCACACTGTGTGACGCTTGCACGGTACTGAAACCACCTCATCACGTGTTTCTAGGAGCACATTTCCTTGTTAACTGACGCACATCTACTATCAGGCTTTTCCAGGTTACATGGGGATCCCTGCATGATCTCCTCTTCCTCGTTACATGAAAATGTCTTTGACTCCCAAACTGGTTTATTCTAGAAATATAAGGGCTCTGGTCTCGTCATTAAATGCATAACACATTGCATCAGCTTTCAATTCACTGTGTTCTGTTTGTCCACTATCCTGCATTACAGTCAGGTCACGGATGTCCTGATCGTTCACTCCATACTCCATCCAACACTCAGTGTCTCTTCATTAAAGTAATAACTGCTGAATATCACTGTACCCGCCTTGGGTACCAGTTCCTCAGCAGAGTGCTTGCCCATATTACCTGTTTCTCCTTAACATAGTTCCACTATTTTGGACCTTTAGAAGTATTAAGTATTAAAACAATAAAATTAAAACTCCCACAAAATTTATATCCCTGTAAAGTATTTCCTATGATTCTGTTTGCCCAATGTGTATCGCTACATATACACTTATCACCATTGTATCTTTCCTAAAAGGTGTTCCTTTTGTCATTGGATAGAAATTTAGCTTACTTACATCCTTATTCATCTTTAAATGTTACATACTGCACACATGTACTAATAAAAAATAGAATTAAAAAAGAAACAGAAAAAGCAAAAAATATTTCAAAGCTTAATAATAGTGTGATTTCAAAAAGTTAAGTTAAAAAGAAAAAAAATGGCTAAATTAAATGTAAAATTTGGTGCACCTTTCTTTTATGCACACATTTGCACATGCACACACAGATGTGGTTTTCCTGGATGTTATCATTTTAAATATCATAAACTCAACTAATTTTGATCAGAAGAAATCTTTACAATACATTTTACTTGGCCCAGTTTTCTAAAGAATAGTTCATGAAAGAGGACTTCTTATTTATAAGATATTTTTTCTATTATTATTTGAGGTCTTACAAGATAATAAACAATGCAGCTCTTTGATAGGCAAAACAGGTATACACAAATACATATCAACTCTGTGCACTTGATTTTCATTATTTTGCTTACCACTATCTGCATCAAGCTAAAATTAATCACTTTTTTTTCTGTCAGTATAACTTGTTCTGCCTTTTTTTTTTTTTTTGCCCCTTAAAATCTGCTGCTTTTATTAGCTAGGGACAGAGGGACCCAGGCAAGAATGTTTCCTCTATAATGTATGACAATGAGATTTTTTTCTATCAAATTATGACTCATTGAGCTAACCCACAATGGCACACTCACAAACACACTACTTATGATTCCTGCATTCAAAAATGTATAATGTAATATATTGTCATAGGATGTGTACACGCAGAGACAAGTATAAATGATACAGCATAGCAGGTTGCAAGTAAGTAGAGAACTATACATTTTGATGGATTTATGAATACTTATTTTAATAGTACTTAGCTACTTCTGAAGATCCAATTTTACTATTGGGTTATATTTCTTTTACATTTATTTAAAAATTATTTTATTTTGAATTAAAATGGTGCAAATAGTGTATATTAATATTACATGATGATGAAGTAGGTGCATTTGGGGAGATTGGTACATGCGTATATCTTAGTCAATTTCAATTTCATTTTTCCCTTTTCTCCCAGTAACATTTTTCCTGTTCTGGTCTATGATTTCTGATAAATGCATAGTCATACAGCTGCCATCACAAAGGAGATACAAAATAGTTTGATCACCACTGGTAAAATTCCTTTGTGGCAGCTCTTGCGGTCAAAACCTGAATCTCTGGCAATCACTGATCTGCTTTTCTTCCTTATAGATTTGCATTTCCAGAAATTTATATAAATTGAGTCATGTAATATATGGTCTTTAGAATCTGGCTGCTCTCATAGAGTAGAGCATTTGAAATTCATGCACACAATGTGTATACTGATAATTTTTTTGGGGGGTGAGATTCTTTTTTATTCTGTGCCAGTTTATTAATCCATTCTACAGATGGACACTGGAGATTTTTCTAGGTTTTGAGAGTTGTGGAAAAGGCTGCTATAAATATTCCCCTTCTGTGTATGTGTGTGTGTATGAATGTAGATTTCCATTTCTTTGCAATAAATATTTAAAAATAGTTTTCTGGTATATATGTTCAACTTTATTTAAACAAGAAAACCTGCCAAGCTGTTCTCCAGAGTTGCAGGACCATTTTGCATCCTTACCAGCAATGCATGAGAGTTCTAGTTGCTCTGCATCCTTGTTATTATTTGATGATGTCAGGATTTTTTTTTAATTTTAGCTATCACAGTAGGCATTTTATATGTTGTCTTTATGCCTTTAATTTGCACTTACCTGAGTACTAATTATGTTCAGGTTATTTTAAATTTGTTATCATCTGTATGCCTTCTAGTTGGTGTGTACAACCTTGTAAAATTCAGTTATTAGTTCTTTTTCAAATTAACTTCCATGATACACACTTCTCAGATGAAGAAATACAAAAAACAAATAAATATATGAAAAAATGTTCGACATCTCTGGTCATTTGAGAGATGCAAATTAAAACAACCCTGAGAATCCATCTCACCCCAGAAAGAATGGCTATTATCAAGAAATCAACCAATAACAAGTGCTGGAGGGGCTGTGGGGAAAAAGGAACACTTCTCCACTGTTTGTGGGAGTGTCAACTGGTGCAACCACTGTGGAAATCTGTGTGGAGATTCCTCAGAAAAACTAATACCGGAGGTCCCATTTGACCCAGCTACTCTTCTGGGCATCTTCCCAGAAGAATTAAAAACATCATACCACAGCGATATATGCACACCCATGTTTATAGCGCACAATTTGTTATAGCCAGATCTTGGAAACAACCCAAATGCCCATCAACTGAGGAATGGATAAAAAAGTGTGATATTTTTATACGATGGAGTGCTACCCAGCCATAAAGAATGATAAACTGGAGACTTTTATAGGTAAATGGATGCAACTCGAGACCATACTAATAAGTGAAGTAAACCAGATGCACATGTGTAAATATAATATTGTCTCTCTAGTGTGAGAAGCTAAAAGAGTAAATAAGATCCAAAATGTAGGATAGATATTGTAAAACAGGAAGAAACTGTTCAAAAGGGAAGAGAGACTGGGATGGGGGAATGGAGAAAAGAAGGAAGGGAAAAGCAAAAAAAAAAAAAGTATATATACCTATATAAAAGATAGTTAAGATAGATACACTACTAATTTCTCTTAGTTCATTGAAAAGAAAGGTTTGTGCTAATATTGTTTGGACAATTGACTGCCGATATCTTGTACTCCGAGTAACTACTTTAAAGATAACAATATGCAATGTATTAACCATTGTTACTCTCCTGTTATGTTATTTTTGAAATTTTGTTCTATTTTTTTTCTCTTTAAAATAAAAATTAAAAACCAAATAAAATTAACTTCCATGGAACTTTTTAATATAGACCATCAGATAACTCATGAATACAGTTTCTTTCTTTTTTCAATCTATGTTCTTTTTATTTGTTTTCCTTGCCTTATCACATTTGTTAGGACTTTCAGTAAAATGTTGAATATATGTGTCACATGTGGACATCCCTGATTTGTTCCTGATTTAGAATACACATTAGATATGAAATTTGGTATAAATTTTATTTAAGGATGTTCCCTTTATCCCTCTTAATTTGCTTAAATTTTTTAATGAATGGATGCTAGGTTTTGCCAAATTTTTTTCTGAATTTATGTAGATGATTACATAGTCTTCTTTATCCTTAAAATGGTGAAAGATTTTCAAATACTGAATGATCCTTACAGCCCTGAGGTGATGGGTTTAATATTTTTGTGGCTATGATTGTATGTGTATTTGCAAGGGCTGTTTGTTTATGAGTTTTCATATAATTTTTCTGGTTTTGGATTAAGGGTACTTACAGTCTCATAAAATGAAATGGAATGTGTTCTACTTTTATGGAAGAGATCATTACGTCTTCCTTAAGTATTTGGTAGAAATTATTAGTGAAAATATCTGGCCTTGAATTTCTTTTGGTCTGCATAAAAAATTCAATTTTAAAATAGATTTAGGATTATTCAGATTAGTATTTCCTTTTCAATGAATTTTGGAAATATGCATCTTCTAATGAGTTGCTGTATTTCATCTAAATTGTCAAATTTATGAGCATAGAGTTCTTCCTAGTTTTTCTTGGGATCCTTTTATCTTTGAATTTTAATTTTATTAGTACATGTTTGCACTATATGAAGTTTACATTCATCTTGGGTGGTAGGTACATGTACATAAAACAGCTTGTTTCTTCGTTTTTTTTTTTTTTAAATCTCCTTCCGTTCCCACCCACCTCATTACCTCCATGTGTCCCTGGTTCTATTGGGTTATTCTTTATTCATTTTTGATATTATTAATATGTATCATCCTTCATTTTCTTGTTATTTTAGCAAAATGTTTATAATTTTATTGATTTTTTAAGGGATCAGTTTGTGGTTTCTTTGGTATTCTTTATCTTCTGTTTTAAATTTTTTTGATTTCTGCTCTCACTTCCTCTGATTATTTTGGATGTTTCATTTTTATTTCTCCAGTTTTTTAAAGTGGAAACTATCATTGAGTTTAGAGCTTTCTCCTTTTCTCATCAAGTACTTGCTGCCTGAAATTTACCTGTAAACATTAATTTACCAATGACTTTGATATGTTGTATCATCATTTGTATTCCATTTAAAATGTATTTTAAATGTTTGTCTTGAGAAGTATTCTTTGTCTCTTGGCTTATTTAGGAGTTTGCTTTTAGCTTTCATGGGAATTTAAAAATGTGCTGAGAGATTTTTCTACTTTTAGTTCCAGCAGTTTTTGCTTTGTGTCTTTTGGAACTCTGTTAGGTTCACAATCATTTATGATTGTTATTTTTCTTGATAAGTTGATCCTTTATTGTTATTTGGTGTGTATTTTCACTTATGTCATTTTCTCTGTTCAGAAGTTGCCTTTCTTTATATTAATAGAGTCACTTGAGCTTCCTATTGATTAATGTTTACATGACATGTATTCATCTGTCATTTTACTGTTAGTAGATCTATCAGTTCAAAGTAGGTTTTCATACAGATAGAATGTAGGTGGATCTTGTTTCCTTAATTAACCTAGCAATTTGGAGTATGTTTAGATGATTTTAATTTGATATAATTATTAAAATAAATGTGTTCAGGCTTACCATTTTACTTTTTTTCTGTTTTATTCTGTTTTTTACTTCTCTAACCTAATTGCTTGCCTTCTTTTTTATTATCTAAATATTTTCACTTATTTATAATCTCCTAGCTGTTCTGTTTCTCTGGAGAACCTCGACTAACTCAGGAATTTTCCCCAGTATGGTTCTTGTTTTTGAAGCCTTTGCAATGTGACTTAGGTTTGGTCCTCACAGCCTTGTCCGGGCTGTCTGGAGGTGGGCATGGTTTTTGTGGTGGTTTCATGGTGGCTCTGTAGACAACACCCTGGCCACGTTTCTCAGAATGTGTTCGGATGTGTGGGTTGGGTTGTGTCTTGACTTTTACTATTTCCTGCAGGGTATCACAGAGTCCCCATTTCGGCTCTGTCCTTTTTGTCATCTACCCAGACTCTCTTACTTCCCTGGTTCTACTGCTGGAAGTAGCCTCAGAGTTTTAGACACTGCTATTGGCCTACAGTCCATGTGACTTCTCCTACCTTCAAGTAAAGCAATGCAAGACAGCAGAAGGAAAAGTCTTGGTGTTTCTAGAACTTCTTTTATAGTTCCTTTCTCCAAGGGATGGGTTTTCTCTTTTGATTTATTAATCATGAAGCTCTGCAATGAGGCTGGAGAGAGAGAGAAAGACAGAAAGAGACAGAGAGAAAGAGAGAGAGAGAAGGGGGAGAGGGAGAGAGAGAATATCCTCCACAGTCTCTGGCAACACAAAGAGAGACTTTTCCCTGTTCTCTGATGAGAAGGGCAGACTTTTCCTTGAGATTTTGTCTTTCGCCCTTGTGTAGTTTCCCAGTTTTAACAGTCTATGCTTGAGTCAGAGCTGGAGATTAAAGAAAAAATATTTAAACAGAAAAACAAGAGATGCTGCTAGACTGGGAGTCCTTCATTTTTTTTTTTTTTTTTCCTTCTCTCTGACCTGCTTACTTCTAGTTTTCAAGCATCAGTAGTTTCTTCTCATATTTCACCCAGTTTTTAGTTGTTCTTTGTGGTATTGATCCTCAGTGGTGAGCTTACTCCATTTTGGGTGGAACCAGAAATTTAAATTCTTCACTTTTACAACATTATTTAGAAATTTAGAATTATTTTACAAATGTAAATCAATAAAAAATCTAGTATTATTTTGAAGATTTAATGCTATTATGATTCTAAGGAAAACTCATGGAATGTGTTAAGTGGGGTCAGAAGAATTTTTTTTCAGCTTTTATAATGGCATCAGCAGATGTAACAATTTGCTCAAGCAGACAACAATATAATTTTAATTTACATTTGGAGTTTTTTCTGACTACAAAGAAAGAATGATAAATTAGTATTGGTGGAAGTAATTCATGCATGTAGAGGGATGAATAAAAAAGAACGACTGGGTTGTTGAGTACACGACTGCTGTTCCCACAGGGACTGAGGATGTCTAGTTTGAGTGTCATACTTGCTTTATGTTCCAACAAGTATCACAAAACTATATTAGGAAGAATAATCCACTCATACAGTATGAACAATATATCTTGCAGAAATTCATTGCCCAAGGGAGGTATTATATGTTCCATAAAATAAAACAAAATTATGGAAAAATAACCACTGATCTTTCATCTGGGTTGCAGTGCTTTTTATCCTTAAGGCCAACAATAAAATATCGTTTTATGATGGAGATATTTTTGCATGATATATGTATGATATATGAGAGAGAAAGAGAGTGAAAGAGCACTGAAAGCTTTTTTACGTGTAGTGGGCTAAGTTAAATTTAATGGTGTATATTCAAGAAATACAGGAATAAAACGAAAAAATTCCAGGACCCTCTTGAAAATCAATAATGCAGCATCTTATCCTATGCTCAAGTCTGGCCTAGATGGCACTGACCCATGGAGTGGAGGGTGCTTCTCTCAATGACAGTTAGGCTCAGCTTTTATTCTTTTGCACTCATGAGCTGCTAAGCTTCCCCACTGAAACAAACTGTGACATACTTTCCAGTACTCAATAAATAAATGCATGAAGGTATTGAGAGCTAAGTTATAAATCTGTTATTTAACTCACTGAGAATCAAAAGCTATGTGTCCGTGTCAATTCCTTTTTAAAGTTTATTATGAAATACAATAGTAAAATGTTACTGTTTTTGAAATAGATAATTGTCAATTTTTAGAGTAAGTGATGTACGATAATATGTCATATATTACAAAAGGCACAATTTACATAAAATTGTGTAGTCCGTAAAACTGAAGGCATTCTCTTTTGTTTTATTGTACACCTCAAATAGGGCTTGTTTCATAGATCTAAAGGGGTTGCAATATTAGAATATATTTTACAATATTCATCATAATAGTCTTAGGAAGAAAACATGTTATCTTCATAAACCTTGATTTGGAAAAATTTAAAATCCATTCTTGATCAACAAATTTATAAGAAAAATATATTTTCAAAAGGAGAATGAACACACACTCCACAGGGTAATTCATTAGGCATAAGTAGGTGACGTACCCCACCTCCCACCATCTTGGAGAGTGTGGCAGGGACCCTGGCGGGTGCCGAGATGTCCTACCTGCCTTTGAGAAGCTTGACCTTCAGCCATCAGTCCAGGTGGTGCAGCGCTGTGGGCAGAGCTGCGGGATGCCAGGCGGCTCTAGCTGCACTAACATCTGGGGAGATGATACGGAGTGGAGATCTTTTCAGTCTTCCAATCATCAATCTGCCTCCCATCCAGTTCTTTGTAAAAAATGAGTTATTGAAAACTCAGAAATGAACACAGCCAACCGATGAAGAACACCTATTGTAGATTTGTAGCTCCCAGCATTGATGAAGATATCCTGGAAGGGTGATCTGCATTTTCCACATAACAGTTTAAATGTGGTCATGGTTTTGACTCTTGATTGAGGTGAGCTATTGTTAGGCTATGCGTGATTCCCCGTAATGTTAAATTATAGTAATAAAATAATTATGTTACATTTTCCATTGTGAGGTTCCCAATTTGTCTGAACATAAAAAGTAACATTGGAGTTTTCCAGCTGTAACCAAGGAAACTCAGTTAGGTCGTACCTTTTAATTTTTTATGCTGCTGATGCTGGTATGACACGAAGGTCAGCCCAAGCCTTTGAAAGCGCTCATGGGGGTTCTTTCTGACTTGGTGGAGTGTGTGCTCTGTCTGTTTCTGAGGAACGCTGCCATTCTGTGGACCAGAGCAAGCAAAAGCAAAACTAATGAGAAAAACTATTTGAATGCTGTGGTTCCCCCTTCCCAGCTATAGCATTAGTACATTTATTTAGAAAGTACTTTTATCAAGTTTGCTAAGTCAGATGCTGCTTATATCCCTCCTCCCATCTTGGTCTATCGCCTGCCTGGAGGCGCCACCTGTAAGACCTGGCCCTCCTAGGGAACAACTCCTGAAGGGGCTGCCTGTAGAAGCTGATGGAGAAGCGTCCCCTCCTTGGCGCTCAGATGGATCGGTGAGGTGCACCTCACATCTCCCAAGACTCCCCAAAAAGGGAGCCCTCATTCTTTGCAGTGCAGACCAACTCAGTCACACATCTGTGGATACTTCCTGTCTCTGCATGTACCACTCATCCTTCCTGGAGCTCTGCGCCTGTCCCTTCTCTGTGACCCACTGCTCCTGCACCCCAGCCACCACATGGGTACAGATCTCATGTAAACTCAGCTCCCCAGCGCAGCGTTCCTGATATTCTTTAAGCAGTGCCTGCTGTGTCACAGTCTGTGACAGACACTCTGCATGCCTCCTTTGTAGCACTTGCCACAATCCCTGGAAGCAATGTCCTGACAGTGAGGCAGGGGCTTCCTGTATCCTGCTCTATCCACAGCACCAAACATGCCACCAATCCTGCCACAGAGCAGCCAGGCCACTTTCAACTGTCCAGTGAATGCACACACGGCCACTCAATTCCATTCCCTCCCATCCTGGCCACAATGGAATCATCCTTCGTATCATGGCTGAGGAATCCACTTATAACTCAGATCTGTCCATGCATGAGTTAGAGACTCTCTCTGAGAAGCCCGGCACTTATCAGGGCTCCTCCTAATCAGCTGTGTCTGTGCGGATGTCTGGGCTCATTCAGTTTCCATCTCCAGGACGCCGTTGTTAGCTTTCACTTCTGGGCTCTGCTTGATCTCTTGGCCCCGTAAACCTCTCTCTGACGCTCCTGTGGGGAGATTGCCACCCCCGCTTGTGACTTCCTCGTACATTGTGCACGTGCTTTTAGCACTTACCGACGTAGCTGGAGATTGCCTGCCATGTGTTATTTCCCTGGCAGGCTTCTCAGTGTGTCCTACACCCCTCCCTCCACATTGGCAGCTCTGCTCCCTCAGAAGGAAGCGCTGTGCAGCTTTGAGGACGCGTAGAATGCCAGCCTGTGCTCGTGGTGGCTGCTGAGATTGGTGCCAGGGATCAGGTGGAACATCAGACCATTGGGGATTCTGTGGTGTTCAAGATGCTATGATTTTTGGGAATGGTGTGTCAGGGTTCCTCACACATTGGAATGGCACCGGGATAGTCATTATTTTTAACAGGACAAAATAGGGAGGGAACTATCTGGATCAAGAATTTGATGTCATGGGTCAGGCAGAGCCTCTGAGGAACAGCTGCGTTGGGCAGAGATTCCAGCCCATGTTATTCACCTGCTGCACAAACCTTGTGTCTGCTGAGCAATAATAACAGCAGGCATCAAGGGATCCAGAAGAAGGAGACCAGAGATACCAAGAACTAGGGAGAGGGCAGTGGTTAGCCACCTGCAGCAGGCCAAGCTCGTGACTGTGGAGCTGTGGGACACCGTCAGGTGCTCTGAATCCTGTGGCTGTCATGAGAGGGAGCCTGAGTTGGTGGCTTTTGCAGGAGGAGGGGATAGTGGAGGATGGAGGGTTCAGGAAGTCCTGACTCTGTCCAAGGTCTCTACCAGTTGCTGGAGCCAAATGACCTTGCATGCGACATGTCCTTTCCCACAACTCTGGGAAGGCAAGGACACAAAGCCATTAGCTTTAAGAGCTGCTAGCCACAGAGATTCACTGGGCCAGCATCTTTTAAAGGGAGTCTACAGCTCTTCTATAACCCTCAAAATGGCTTTGTGTGGGTAAAACTCTGTCATAGTCTTGGCTTTCCTGGGCCGGCACATTAGGCTGAGAAAGTTGTGTTGCTGCTAAGTGGCAGCACTGGGACCTGGGATGGGCATTTGGCTCTGGGATAGGAAAGACTTCCCACCCTATGTTCACAGAAGGGCTTCATTTTTAACCTAGGGTGAAGTTGAGAATGAGTAAGAAATAGAATGACAATAAATAAAGGATAACAAAAGCATAAACAGAAAAATTTAAATTCCAAATGAAAACAACTGAGGAAACACTTTTCAATTTTTCTTTTTCCTAAGAAAAGTGACTTCTATTTTAGGAAATATTTATTTGATAGGATAATCATCCCTGGACAGTTTTCACAACAATAAGTTTGCTTAGAACTTTAGTTTCCTGAGCATGGGTGTCAGACTGATAATCACATGCAACTTCATTTCTGATGAAGCATTGCCAGAAAAACCCAAATTTGGTGATTCTCTCCCCATTCTGAAAGCTAACTACTAACACGTAGTCTTATTTTTTCAGCACATCATCCCAGAACATCAATTAGAATGGAAAACAATCTGTTGATATTGTTGTTGTGAGAGGGCTTTTGAAGAGGGAGACCTGCATGGAGAAGAGGAGTGTGAACGCGTGACTCAGACTCACGTGTCCCGACCTCTGGGCTTACACGAAGATGAGTGTGGGTAAAGCTTAATATGGTAGTGAAAAGAACCTTGTCCTCACTTCTCTCCCTGACCCCTTCTGTCACATCTGTTCCCCCTTTCCAGTTAATTAGCTCTCAAGGAAATGCTAAGATTGAAATGGCCCTTCATTTTCTTTTGACAGGAAAGAGATTTAGGGATGAATAAGCAGCAACCTTGCTTCTGCTAGGAGCTTCTGGGTAAAGGCCCCTCTGGAAGGTGCTCGGCAGGTGGCCTGGGATGGAACTACCACTGGGGGTACCACAAGATCAGATGCACATGGCCAAGCAGACACAACCCTAGAACAATGCAGACTTAACATGAATGATGCAGCACAAAATCCCTGGCACTAAGTGTAACGAACACTCCTGAGTGTAATGAACAAACTGCTGCTTAGGGGGAAGAAGAAAGAAGAAGTTGCTATTTTTTTAATAAAAGATTTGAATCCACATTACTGGATTCAGTACTACCTTTCTGAGTTAGTGGACTTTCTGTTATCCTAACAAATACCCAAGTTATTTTAATGTATGCAGAGAAAAAGTTTATTTTGGCTCCTGGTTTTGGAGGCCTCAGTTGCTGATTGGCACTGATGCTTTGGGCCTCTGGCAGCACATCATGGTGAAGCACAGGGTGGAACAAAGCCATTCACTTCTTAGCCTGGAATGAAGAGAAGAGGAAGAGATCTGCATTCCACAGTCCTTATTGTAGTCAGGATTTGCAAGGGAATAGATTTAATATAGGACACAAAATTCATAGGATCATTTTATAATGTTCACCCAAAAAGTCAAATGCAGAAGAATGCCAGAAATCTGTCCATGCACTAAAGACCCAAAGAATCCAACTGAGGGCCTGGATCCCATGGCAATGTCCTGCACGAGTCCAGCTGAAGACTTAGAGCCCACAACAATGTCTCATGCAAGTCTGTATCAAGGACCTGCACTGGGAAGGCCCAAAGGTCAGTGGTGGAAGCTAGAAAGTCTGTGCCAGAGGGATGAAGGATCTGTGCCAGCAGACTGAGGGATTGGCACTGGAGCCAGGAAGCATTGCTCAAGGTGAAGACCCAAGCTTCCCCTCAAAGAACCATAGGCATCCTCAGCAACAGCAAGGACCTGAGCTCCTCCAAATATGAGAACAGCTGAGTTCATGTCAAAAACCAGCGTGACAAGCTTCTCCAGGAGAATCAACAGCACACCATCTTCCCCTCCACTTCTTTTATGTTGTTGGTAACAATCCTCAGGTGGGCCTTCCACACCCAGAACCACACTGATTCAGTTCATCTGGGTGTTACAAGTTGACCATTAGTTAATTCACCATGGTCTTCTTTTGGGACATGCCCCCAGTGACCTAAGATTTTCCCCAGCCCCACCTCTTAAAGGTTTCACCAGGTCCCAATCGTGCCAAGCTGGGAACCAAGTCTTCAATACATGGGCCTTCGGAAAACACTCCAGATACAAAATACAGAACTTGTTGTCCATACAAATGCTCTCTCCTTTCTGATAATTCCTACAACACACTAAATCCAACAAATTTAAAATCAGCCATCAGCCAGTTTCCCAAACATGTTTAAAAACATCTGCCTCTCCTACTGTCTCTCCCTCTTTTCTTTTTACTTCCTCCCAGAGTGTGGGGTCATCTGTCTGGCTTTTCCTCCTTTAAGTCCTCATGTGTTTTTGTTATCTCACTGCTCATATTATTTTAGGAATATTTTTCTTTATTTTCTATTTTTCCTCTTGACATTTGGAGAAACCCAGTGAGAGTTTTATGGATTCTTTTACTTCATTTGTGCTGATTTTCAGGTCTAGTAGGAAGTTCTCAGTTCAGAGTGCTCCTGTGGTTTCATATTTATCTACCCACTCTCAATAAACCACCAAGGAGCATGCTGGGATGCCATGGGTCAGGTCAGAGAAATATGGTGGAGCTGTTACCATGTAGAGGCTCTCTGGGGAATCACTTCCGGGCTCTTGGTATCCCAGATGAAAAATCTAGCAGGACACTCAGAAGCAGTAGCAAAAATAAGATTTATTAAAAGTGGAAGTACACTCCATTGGGATCAGGCCAGTGAAAACAGCTCATGTCTTCACAGGGACAGGTCCTGGTATTATTTGAGAATCCGCAGTTGGGGATTGACCAGGGTCATGGCCCAAGGCTGTAGCTGAATAAACCAACCCATTGGGAGGGAGAATTTTGACCATACAAGGTTTTTTACAGGAAGCATGATGGTGTCCATAGCCCATGGGGGGTGGGGGATTGTCCAAATATAGGAAGCCCTTCTGGACCTCATTGTGGTCCGGAGGAGTCCACATTTGTAATCCCAGGAAAAGTTATTGCAATTCTAGCGAGTTAATTCCAATCTTCCACTTCCAGTGGCATGAGTAAAGACATAAAGACATATGTATAAAGGTGGGGAGACAAGGGGGTCCTAAGTCCAGTCAGAACAATGGCTAACCAGAACAAAGGCCTCAACCCAGGGCTGAGCACAGGTTTTATTAATTCGTGAAGAGGGGAGTGGCTCGGGGATGAGAGACTGAGAGAAAGACGGGAAGTATGAGAGCGCTGTGAGCTGCGCTATGTAGGAGGCCTGACAGCATCTCTGCAATATACAGAGAGAGAGAGATGCAGAAAGAGAAATCTACGTATCACAGATTGAGTAAGTATCTCATGTTTAGGGGTTGATGCTCCGGCGTTGATGTCTAGTCTTTATGCTCTGAGATGCCATGCATTCTTTCTCAAGCCTCAGTCTCAGCCGACAGCCTGGCATCACTCGGCCTAGCTCATGCATATGATTTGGGAGCTATAGGCAGGCATCACTGTCACATGGCTTTAAAGGCTACACAACGGTATCTCAGCTGGACCCATTTGCATTGCTGAAAGCCAACTGAGGGGATAATGAAATGTCCTAGCCAGCTCTGTACATATCAACACACAGAAATAGGGCCAGGTTTAGCCAAAATGGAGACAAATGCACTTCTTTCAAGGAGAGCCATCCTGGTGGTCCGCCACATCCAAACAGTGAAGCAAATGAGGTTGGAGGCAGACTGAGTTCACGTACTTTCGGTTTTGTTCGTGCCTGGGGTTTTAGGAGGACAGGATGACTTTAGCTGTCAGTTTTTTGATGTTTTGACAAAGGTGTCCTTACTCTGTCTGGTTTCTCAATTTATTTTTTCCTGGTAGCTTTTTGTTGTTTAGTTGTCCTTGCTCTACCTCTTGCTTCAGAGCCACGGGGAGAAAGCACATTTGAAATCATGGGCTTCTTAATTTCTCAGCGATTTCCATAGTGTCCTTCTGAGGAGCCAAGCAGTGGGACAAAGGTAAGGCTGCTGACCTTCACTAACGACATCTTCCCGCCAGCAGCGTGGGGTACAAACCTGCCAGGTATGAGTTCCCACCGCAGAGCCAGGCGGGTGTCACAGGCGTGGACACCCTGTGCGTGGCTCTGTGTGCCATTGCCGTGCCCCTCCAGCCTCGAGTGCTCTCGAGTGACAGTGTGCTGGCGACACTTCTAGTCTTGGCCTGTATTTGTAAAGCCAGGGTATAACCAGGAGAGCCCCTCATTAAAAAAAATCACTTGAACATCTAGCCCACTAGCTCCACTTATTTCCATTTGCTTTATTTCTATTTCTGCCTACTGAAAAGGAATAAGGTTATGAATTTGAGTAAGGAAAAGGAATACGTTTATTAGAGTACAGTAGGGACTGTATCTGAGTTAATTTTGCAGAGTACTGTCTGAATAAAATTTTTAATTTGAATGACACTGCTAATTTAGGCGTATTTTGCATTAATAATGGAGTTTACTGGTGTGACATATATTGTAGTGCTGATATTCATTTTTTAATTTTGCAGCCTTGGATATGCAAACTAATAAATTAAAAAAAAATTTAGAGTGAGTTTCAATGATATAAAATGTAGCACAACATTAATTAGAAGTTCTGAGCTATCATCAATTTTGTATAAAGAAAGACATTTTTCAGTGCTAAAGGTAACATGAAAGACCATCTGTTTTATTTTCCTTTGTCTCTTCTCTGCCTCTCTGTCTTTGTTGCAGCATCTTGCTATGTTGCCCATGCTGGACCTCAATTTCTGGGCTGAAGCAATACTCCTACCTCAGTTTCCTGAGTTTCTGGAAGTATAGGCATAAAACTCTATGCTCTTCCTCTTTTTCAGTGGCACAGATGAGAAAGACAAACTTTCAGATTATTTCTCTTCTGTCACTGGGGATGGTGATGGTAAAAGTGTCTTGCAAACATAGCTATAGAAACTCCCAAAGAGCTCTTTATCTACACAACATATTTGATTCTCAAAATAGCTTAAAATATTATCAATATTGATAATCTACTTTAATGTTCTTAGAAAAGCAAGGATATAACGGTTGCCCAGTCAGATTTCAGGTCTTGCTCTGTGTCTGACTTCGCTCCTCTTTATTCTACATAAGCCTTACCAGTCTTCAAGACTGGGGCCTCTACAGCTGCAGGCCACTAGTTTGAAAAATCAAGCCATGTCAGAGTATTGGGATCTATTGCTCAATTTAGTATTTCTGTGTGGATTGAACAATCTTAACAGAACACAGTAATGAAGGCTAACATTTATGGAGTGGCTTTTTTCTTTTTTTTTTAATGGGTACTGGGAGTCGACCTCAGGACCTTGTGCTTGCCAGCAGGCACTTGTGCCACTGAGCGATATCACCGGCCCATTTTTTTCCTTTATGTGGGTACTGGGAGTCGAACTCAGGACCTTGCACTTGCCAGGCAGGTGCTTATGCTGCTGAGCCATCTCACTGGCCCTGGAGTGGCTTCTTTAAACCAAGTTTTGTGAAAATGCTTCCTATGAATTATTTCTAGTGTTCCTGAGATGAACTCTTTGCGATGCAACTTAAAGGACTAACATGTCTATTAGAGTTCACCCAGAAAAATTATGGGACATGAGCAGGATCAAAAGCAGTCCATCCTCTGCTACTTCATGCAATAAGCAAATTTTCTCTTCCTTAGCCTGACTTAACACAGGAATAATGGGGCAATAATTCCTGAGTACAGTGGTACCTTGGTTCATGAATGCTTTTGTTTGCGAACACTTTGGTTTACAAACAGAAATATTTGCAAAATTTTATTTTTGTTTGAGAACTCTATGTCAGGTGATGAACACGACTGTGGTCCACTTTCCCACATGAACATGAACATGACCATCTTTTCCAGAATTATGGAATCAGTGAATTAAATCAGTGAACCGAAATAACACTGTATTATTTTTAGTATTGACGTAATTAACTGAGCCCATGTAGGGCTCCAGATGGTGAGCATTTAGTCAAGGTCACCTCATCAAAGTCAGCTCATCAAGGTCAGTATGTCAAGGTCAGCTCTCCAGGTCAGCTTGCTATGGTTAGCTACACACATGTCAAGTATGTAGGGCTCTGCATACTGTTAAGGAATCAATTAAAATGATTAATATTCAGAGGCATCTTTATCTCTAATGAGTAAGGAATTTAATGTATCAGGAAGAAAAGGAGAATGAGAAATTATGTATTTTCACTACAAATGTGTTAAGAATTTATGTGCATAGGGCCGGTGAGATAGCTCAGTGGCATAAGCGCCTGCCTGGCAAGCGTGAGGTCCCGAGTTCGACTCCCAGAACCCACATACGAAAAAAGGGCCGGTGATACCGCTTAGTGGCACGGGCGCCTGCTGGTGCACGAGGTTCTGAGGTCGACCCCCCGGTACCCACAAAAAAAAAAATTAATGTGCACAATTCATTCTTTTAACTTGATATATACATAGATACATATATGTGTCCATGTATATAAATTATAGAAATAATAAATTATAGTATGTAACAAAAACCTATTCTGTAATAGAAAATCAAGTATTATTTACAATTGAAAGAATTCTTACTCGATTGGCTTAAAATTTCATAATCTTCAAGAAAGCATAAAAACTAAGTGTTTAGATGTTTTTAATTCTAGAAATTTTATTAGTACATGTATGTAGTACATAATAATTGTATTCTTTGTATATGTACATGTACATAACACATCTTAATTCTTTTTGCATTCTTTCCCTCCCCTCTCTCCATCTCTTGATCCCCTTCCCAGTTGAGAAAGATCTATGTTTCTACTTAATACTATCTATCATTTATTTTGTCATAAAAAATAATAAACTTGAATCATTTGTAGGAAAATGGATGTACTTTGAAACCATAATGTTAAGTGATGTAAATCAGATGAGCCAGCTTAAATATCACATAATTTCTCTTATATGAGAAAACCAAAATTTAAATAATGATTTTTTGAAATTTTTAAATGAGTTTTTAAATGGACCCTCTTCTACTGAGTACTGTAATACAACTCCAGAACTATAAAAATTGTTGAAGGAGTTGGTCCACTCAACTTCCAATAGGCCAGGCCTTGGAGAACAAATGGAGGGTGCACCCAGCAGGGTAAGAGCAAGGACTGGATGTCAGTCATCTTCCTGCTGTGTATTAGCCCCTTAGTTAAGCTGCCTGAACCTTAGTTCCTCAAATGGAAAGTGAAGGTAGTAACTGTTGCTAGCTCATTACACTGTTCTGAAGATCAAATAAAATAAAGCATGAAAGCTCAGAACTTTGAAAGATTGATAAAATTGGGGATCAGACTAAGACCCTGAGATAGGAGACAGCAGATGCCAAAGACCCTTGAGAGAAAACAAAGGTGGCCAAACGTGGGATTTGCAGAACCAAGTGATCAGAACTGAACCAAGATAGTTCTCAGTGATTTTCCCTGGTCAGGTAGGAGGCTAGAAGACCCAAAGATGATTAGGGAAGCACATTTTTCATGTGACTGGTTTTTAAATAGTGGATAAATAAAATACTTTTTGAGTAAAAGTAGTGGATAAATAAAATATTTATAGAATAAGAGTGAAAAATAAAGAATTAAAATGCACTGAGAATGCACACCTCACCCAATTTAAAGAAATCACTCCTCATTTTGACAGCTTGATTGTATCAGTCAGTGCTTACTAGAATACAGATTTAATGCAATACACACAAATATATAAGAATTTACAAGATTGGATTGCAATGCCACCCACGGAGTCAGGTGTGGAAGAGTGCAAAAAGGCTGGCTGCACGCTGGAGATCTGAAGGATGCAGTGGGGGGCCTGGAGCTCAGCAGGGTCCACGCCAGTCCACATCAGGAGACCCAAAGGTCTGGGTGGAAGGCTGGAGTCTGCTCTGGAGGTGGAAGAGCAGACTTCCTTATTCCCATACAACAAAGTCCTAAATTATTGCTGGCTTGTCTTTATGGTGTAAGTGTACTATTTCAAATAAAAATAAATAAAAAGCAAGTAGTTAATCTCACTGCGGTTAATTCATTCTCTGTAATACCCACTCTATGTATGTACCACTGCTTATTTAGTCATCTTACCCTAAGGTCCCTTTTGTCCAGCTGTATTAGCTTTTCATCTCTGGGACAAATGCCTGGCATACACAGTTTAAAGGAGAAAATGTTTATTTTGGTGTATGGTTTCAGTAGTTTCAGTCCATGGTTGGCTGGTTCCAAGGCACAAACTTCATGGAAGAATTTCGTGGCAAAGGAAAGCTGCTCACATCGTGCAGCTAGGAAACACAGAGAGTAGGAAGAGAACCAGAGAGGGAGAGAAAGGAAGCGGCTGGGAGTCGGAATACACCCTTCCAGGCCACACCCCCACGGCCCACCTCCTCCAACCAGGCCCACACCCTGACAGCTTGCCCAGGTGTAAACTTATCAGGGGGTCAACCCCCTGATGGTGTCAGGTCCTCTGCGATCCAAGCACCTTCCAAATGCCCCATCTTTGAACACCAGAGCCTTTGGGGGGACAGTTTTGATCCCAACCACAACACCAGCTTTTCCTACAAGCAATTTTGCAGATGAGAAGAGCACTGCACCCGCCTCCTTATACGCAGTAGCGTGAGCTGCTCTGTATTTGTACCTGAAAGCAGAATTCCTGCATCACAGGCCATGAACATGTGTAACTCTGTTACATTAACCAAGTTAATGTCCATCCTAGTTTTATGGATTTACATTCCACTGGGGATGAGCTCTGGTTTCTCCATATTTCTCCCCATTTATGCCTTTGCCAATGTTTTGAGTGGAAAATGAGTTTTAAAACATTTATTAAAATTTAAAAGTAGATAATACACTAGCAACCCATTTATATGGCTTCCATATCTAAATAGGATTCTAAATTCTAAAACATTTACAAAAATTTTTCATTTTTTTCTGAAACTCAATTTAACTCAGTATGTGGCATTTATCTGGTAAATATCTGCATCCTTTATTATATACTAGATTTTGGGCTCAGTTTTTAAATATCTGATCTGCTCCATATTCTCTATTCTGGTGCATTGGTCTGCTGTTTATGTAACAGTTCTGTACTGTTGCCATTGTTGGGCGTTTTACGTGTGTTTAATGTCCAGCAGGCATAGAACCACCTCAAGTTTCTTCCTCCTAGTTCTGACTATTTTTGCCTGTTTTTTTAACATGAATTTTGGAATTAGAAATTTTTAAAAAACTGCAATTACTTTTACTAAAATGCTTTTAAATGTCACCATTTAAACTGGGCATGGTGGAACACCCTATAATCCCAGGATTCTTGGAGGCTGAGGCAGGAGGATTACAAGTTCAAGCCCAGTCAGGGCAACTTAGTGACTTAGTCAGACCCTGTGTCAAAATAAAATAAAAAATAAAAAGGAGTAGGGACATGACTCAAGTGGAAAGGCCCTGGGTTCAATCCTCAGTACTGCCAAAAAAAAAAAAATAATAATAATCTTCATTTCCTCAGGAAACTCTGACATCTTGGGTTTCTGGGTCTCTTCAGTTAAGAACTGGACAACTTGTTTCCTGTGTTTTAATCCATTTTTGCATCTTTCAGGTTTCACTTAGCTTCTCTTTATGTGTTTTCCCTTCACATTTTTAAGTTATCGCAAGGTATTTTTTTAGGGGATTAACAATGGTTAATATATTGTGTATTTTTATCTTCAAAATAGTTGCTCAGATTTCAAGATATAGGCATAAAAAATTAAACAATATAAGTACAAACCATTCTTTTTAATGAACTAATAGAAATTAGTAGTATCTTAGCCTATATATATATATATATATATATATATATATATATATTTATATGATGAGGGAAAGGAGAAAAGAAGGAAAGGCAAGGTTTTTTTGTAATCTTCCTTCTCACCGTTCTTGTTTAGAGTAACTTTTCCTCCTCCAGACCTCCTAACTGGCTGTTTCTGCATTTCATTCAATCCTGTTATCAGATTCATGCTGTTATTCTGTGTAGTAGTTTTGCAATGGATTATTTCAGAACATATATTTATAATTAAAATCTGTGAGTAGGTATATATTCAGCTCTTATTTTCTGGTTTTGTACACTCAATTTTATTCTCTACCCAACTGCTTTAGGAAACGTTTGTGGTAAATATTACTGATGATAGTGGCTATACTTTATCTTTACCCTGAGATGATGGAAATAGTCCCTTTGATTTCACAGTAAATTTCTGGCTTTTAAGTTGTTGTACATAGAATATATATAAAACTGGCTCCAATAGCTTCTTTGATGCTTAAATTTTAAAGTCAAGACCAAATATACTTTGTCCAAGGCCTTTTCAATCTCCATCAAGATTATTATACTACTTATTGTTCTTAGACTGACTAATATGAAATACATGGACAGATTTGCAATTATGTTTTTGCATTTGTAGAATAAACTCCCTTTGTTCAGGACTTTTTTTTTTTTTGTCTAATGAGTTTGCTAATCTCACAGGAGGTCCCTGAGGTGTGGCTGGCCAGAGGGCCCTTAGGCTGCAGCCCCTTCTCCTTTCCCAGGACAAACCCAGCAAGTCCCTACGCTCCCTGAGGAGGCCCTGATTGTCAGAAGGTCCATTTCCATTTTCTGATGACCCTGGGCATCATCAACCCACTCATGACTTCCCCTCAGCCACACTCCCGTTCAGGCTGGCCTCGTCCCTGAGCGGTCCCTTCTGGCAGGGCTTTCTCCCAGGTGTGTCTTGTCTGGGCTGTTTTTGAAGCCCGTGTTCCCTTTTCCTCCCTTGAGAATATCATTACCTCCCTTGGAAACTCATGAAAATATTACTGACGCCTATTTGCTGTTTCCGTCCACACAAAGAGATGAGACAGAGTCCACAGATCCTTTAGTTTCATGAAAACAAGGCTGTCACTTTTCCTTTTTTGCTATTCCTGTTGCCTGTGTTGGCTGGAGAAGCAAGTGGGTTCAGAACCCTCTTTCCCACATGTGTGTGTTGGAAACACAGGACTGGGAGGGCATCTTCAGGGAGGCTCTCTCTCTGGGTAGAGTCCCCTGCTCAGGGGCACAAAGGAGTTTCCCCCAAGGATGCTGCTTGAGAGCCATGAGCCCCAAAGAGAGAAACTGGGCAGCTCCTCTTTCTCCACAGGCCCAATAGCAGGGTTTGGCATCAGTTGCTGTGGAGGAAGGGAGGACGATGGGCTCCGTCAGCCTCTTCTTCTGCTCAGACAGATCCACCTACTTATCTGCCTCTAGTGCTCAGCTGTCTTCTGGATTAAAATTGTCTCCAGTGCTTACTGTTCTCATTACTACCACACTACTGAACCAAACCCGCTCAGTATTTCCTTCTCCCTGGTACTTTTCTGGACTCCAGTCTCAGCTTATGTCATTTCATGAAACACTTTAATGGTTACTATGATTTATAGAAGAAAAAAATAACTCCTCACGTATTCAAGATCCCAATATCTGCTTTGCATAATTTGAAGGGGGTTTGGACTTTCCCCTCAAATACATAAATATGGAAGCCAAGTTTTTTCTTCAAATGACTAAGCACTGAGTTTGCATAACTTTATCACTCCCATAGAGTGCAGGGAAGAGCACAGCCGCCACGCGTGTTGGTGGCGATACGTGGGGTGATGTTTACTTAGAAGCTCAGCCCCATTAATTCCACTTCAAGGGATGCTCTCGTTACTTATTCCTAGTTGTATTTGTGAGGATGTTGTCCAAGCCGACAAGTCACTGACTAGGCAGTAGTTGTCACTGCATCAGCCTCACCAGGAGCAGAGGGGACATCTCACCGCTCAATGGAGTTATTCATCTGAACCGTTTCTGAGTTAGATTAATCCATATTCAAATTATGTCATAAATGGAATTCAAGGAAGACAGGGGTGGACAAGAGGGGAAAACATTTTTCTGTTCATTTTGGCAGCAGAAAAGGGTAATTATATATAATTTAAAGTAAAATGGGCACACAGTGTCACTTGTCCAACTTCATAACATGGTCATCATACTAATGACAAGGTCTACCGACGGTGTGTGTGACAAGTGGCACTGTTTCTAACAGGATCTAGATAACTTTACTTATTTTTCTCCAACATATTCATGGATTGCTTTAATGCAGCTGCTGATATTGTTATTTTTCTTTCAGTTTATTTGATAGTATAGGGGAGCCTGCATAACATTCCATGTGATAAGACATGTAGGAAGAACGAACTTTTGTGTCCCTCGATCCTCATGTTGGACACTGTTGGGCACCTTCTGGAATGCTATAAAAGATGAACAGAAATCCTTGGTAACTGCAGTAAAGAGTCACTGTGTTCAGTTTATTACTTATGTGTATGTGGATGAATGGATGGATGTACTAGCAATCAAGCTCAGGGGTGCTCTATCACTGAGTTGCATCCCCATCCCTTTCAAAAACTTTTTATTTTCACACAGGGTCTTGCTAAATCGCTCAGGCTGTCCTTAAGCTCATGATCCTCCTGCCTTAGCTTCTCAAGTAGCTGGGATTACAGGCATGCATCATTGTGCATGGTTCATGTTGCTCTTGTAGACAATAAACCTTTTATTCATGAAAAGTATTTTAAAACTTCTTTTGAAATATGAATAAATTCCATTTACATAACATGATGCACATTTCATGTTAAAACATGTAATTTGTATGCACATAGTTTGGGAAAAAAAGTCAAACTTAATGTTTCCTAATAGTAACAAATCATTTTTCATGAACCTTACAATAATATATGCCTCTGACCTGTGACAGCTGTCAAAGCACACTTATGATTGTGTGACACTAGCAGAGCTTATGATCCAGTGTTTTTGGAAGGACCGAAGATATCTTCACGCACAAGATTATAGTGAACAAAGGAAGGTCCTCTCCAGTGTCACTGGGAAGGCATCCATCCACTGACGGATATTTCCAGTGTACAGAGCTTACTGTTTTTAGAGGCAGTGGGCAGTTCTGGTTTATAGAGTCATTTCTTATGCTGACACAGCCTGTCTCCCTGCAGCTTTCACCTGTTGCTGCTAGCGACAGCCTTTGTTAGGTCATGGCCTTCCTGAAACCATTTCTGTTGGTCAAATTTGAGGCAATCAGGGTGAGCTGCTTCTCTCAGGCCCTTGCTTCCCTTCTCAAGCTGAGTTGTACCTTCACACTTTCCAATTCCCATCACACACAACTCCTTGCAGAGGCCGTCTATCATAGTCTATCTAATTTTGAATTTCAAATTTTAAATGTAGGATCAGACTGAGGGTGTCCGATGTGGACAGAGGAACCCACCCACCATGCAGGCTTTGGCACCGGGTTTCTCTGTGCCCATGAATCCTGCCCCCTGGCCATGGCCACCCACAAGTTCAAACAGTTATATGTTTTGTTTCCCCTCAACATTGGGCGGCAGAGGCACTGGCCAACAGACCAACCTGATCATAAAGGAGACCAGTGCCCCAGAAAAGAAGGTAAGCCTGGGAGAGTTGATAGCTCCAAGGAGAAATAACAGACCTGGCCCCAACAAAAACCTATGGAAAAAATCATGACTTGCTGGATTCCAAGACTGCAGATCCTGGAAAGAAACCACTTACTGGAGGCCGGTGAGATGGCTCAGCAGCACAAGCACCTGCCTGGCAAGTGAGAGGACCCGAGTTCGACTCCTGGTACCCACAAAAAAAAAAAAAAAAAAAAAAAAAGAAACCACTCACTGAAAAACACAGGGGAATTTTTTAATTGATTCGATTTTTTTCTTTTCTTTTTCTCCTTTATCCTTGTTTATTTTATTTTTCATAGGGGGTTGATTCTCTTTTTTCTTTACTACTTTTAACTTATTTATGTCTTCTTTTTCTTTTTTATTCCTTTATTTTTTTGTTTTTCTTTATCCTTCTTTTTCTTGTTCTTTTTTTCTGTTATTGTTATCTAATACTATTAATTTGCCTTTACTCCTCAATAGGACTTCCTATTTCATTTTTCTCTTTTCCTTCTCCTTTATCTATGGGTTAAGCAGAGACAAACTGAAGACAAACTGGTGCCTAAGAAGAAATAGAGTCACTTTAGCCATATCATAAGGAACAATGGAGGTTAAGAGTATGAAATTTTATTGAGGGAGAGACAGTTCCTGAGAGACAAGAGAGGACCCAAGTGGGTTGCTCTGGAGCCCACTTCGCAAAGGAAGTTTTATAGGGCAAAATCATGAGGTAGGTACAATGTGGGCTAAAGCTATGATCAACCAATAAGATTATAAGTATAGCTACTTAGGTAATATTGATCCAATGGGGAAGCAGGTCACATAGCAAGTGTACATGGAAAGAACCAAGACTTTTCAGGAAGGGATGGTTCCAGAGGTCTTGGTCACTCACCAAGGTGACTGATGTCTCTCCAGACTTTATGGGACCAGGTGTCACCAATTATCTTTGGGGAAGCACGTAGGTCTGGTCCTTCCATCTTTATCTTGAGGCCTGGCCTCCAAATGATGAACCTGCAGCCACAGTTGCAATGTGTCTTAGTCTTTTGTATCGACTCTCTCAGGGGCCGAGCCTGTCTGACTGCCTATAATGTATCTACCTAACTCAGCTATCTATAATTGGATGCTTGTAAGCCAGGGACTTACTGTACTAACAAAAATAAAAACTGAAAAATGTAAAAAAAAAAAAAAAAAGTATTTGCCTTTGCTGAGATAAACACTGAATTTTTACCTGGTGTGAATCAACAATAGTGTGGACTATTCCCTGGCTGATTTGTTTGAGTGCTCGTGCAATTTGAGTATGATTTCAGATAATTTGAATACAAATTTTATATTTAATTATGAAAATTGTCTTATTTTATGGGAGTCAAATAATTTTCCACCTATTAAATTCTTTCTGAACTGATGAATATTTTAGCTTTTCTGACAGATTTAACTTTCCCATGGATTTGAAAAATTTCAGATCACACATTTAAGGCTCAGGTACTGAACTGAATTCTGTCCCCTCAAAGGACATGTCCAAGTCTTTAGCCAGTTACCTGTGAATGTGATCTCATTTGGAAGCAGTTTTAGCAGCTGTATTCACATTTAAAATGTCATATTTGGGCTGGGCATATAGCTCAGCAGCATAGCACTTGCCTGGAAAGCACAAGGTCCTGAGTTCAATTCCTGGTACCAAAGGAAAAAAAAAGTCATATTTCATTGGGATGGGCCTAAATCCAATATGACTTGCGTCCTTCTAAGGAAGGGGAGAGACACAGAGAAGAAATTTGACAGAGAAAGAGGTGGGGGTTACAGCTGCAAGCCAAGGAAAGTTGGTGATTGCTGAGAGCCACCATAGGAAGAGGAAGAAAGGACCTTTCCCTAGCATCTTTGGAGGGGGTGAGACACTGCTGACAATTTGATTTCAAACTTATAGACAACAGAACTGTGCAAGAATACATTTCTGCTTCCTTTGGCCACCTAGTTTGGCATTACTTTGTTGCAGCAGCCCTGGGACACTAATATAAAAGGCAAGAGAAAAAAGCAACAATCATGAGGTCCTCCAGGAGTAACAACTATTGTGCAGGAATCCCAAAGAGTTTGTTGGTTGGTGGGTAGTGATAATAACGCATGACATGGAGAGAAGCCACTAATTTCAAAGGGCATCCAGAGATACGCTCACGGACTTGGCCCTGAATGGACGCTGTGAAGGAAGCAGAAAGCAACTAAGGTTTTACTCTTAACCATGCATCTCTCACCTTGCTCAGATTCAACTCAGGATGTGGCCCAGGAAACTGATCTGGTACATGTAACTGCCCTTCAAGGATCTGCACACTACAGCCTATAAAATAAGATACAGGAAAGGTCTGGGGGAGAATTGGATCTGCCGGTCTGTGGAATTAGGAGAAAACTAGGGCTCTTCTCTGGCTGGGATTTGTACAGACAACCTGATGTTTGCTGTGGGGGTAGGAAGAAAGAGTTGGTTGCCTTTTAAGCCTTCTGTCCATTTGACTTGGTCTTTTCCAGAAGGTGGTAGCACGCAATTGGTGACAATGCCTTGGGGAGCAAGAAGGTTTCTGAGAGACATGGAGGAGCTGGGAAGCCACGCCCTAGAGGAAAGTTTGGTCCTCGTATTTATTTATGACATTGTTACACTCATAGAAGATCATACAATGCAATTCACTGGGATAAATGTGAGGGATTTGAGGGTGTCTATATGGTACTTGGAGAAATAATGTCCTTTTCTATATTGAAATTGTGATATAGTTTAATGCATTATGCAACAGTATTAAATGCCTGGGTTTATACAAAATTCCTCAATTAGTGATTATAACTCGTTAATCTAGAAACTTGAGTTTTCACCCATGTAAATGTACATTTTAAAATATCACTTACATTCTTAAGTAGCTGTGTGAAAAGTTTCAGCAAGACTTAGTTACTGTGGAGAAATATTGGTCAAGAAAGTAGGTATAAGACTGTTTTAGACATTCTTACAACCATGGGGACTTATAAAATTGATGTGATATTTTAAAAACCTTTCCCTGGCAAATGCAGCGTTGGCAGTTTTGTGACAGTGGAGATACAGTTCAGACCCAACTTTTGCGTGTGGAGTATTTCAAGCCAACCGTGAAGATGCAATGTTCGGAAAGTTACCAGTGTGGAGCAGACACTGCGTGCACGTTAGCTCGCTAATGGAGAAAGGACCTGCGCAGTGCTCCCCCTTGTGGCTGCATTTGGAAGGATTCTGCGAAGGATGCCCGACTCGCCTCCCTCTTCCCGACCGGCGGTCCAGGACCGGAATTCCTCCCACGCTGAGTCGTGGCCTGCTTTGCACATGGCTGGTGAAGTGTATGTTTCCTCTGAGAGAAGAGCTCCTGGCCACATGAGGGCGTCATAGTAACACCAGGTGCTCTCGTGCTCACTGTACTAGCACCACTGTCAAGGACCACTGACTAGCATGGACCACAAGCATACACTGTAGGCACCGCTATCATGGGCCATCGGCATGGACACCTGTATAGGCTGCCAGCATGGCCTCACGCCTTGCTGTGTTCTGGTCATCTCTGGTGAGGCATGGAAAGGGCTTCCCAGGGTCGGAAGAACTTTACTGGGGGTGTCTGGTCTCCTTCATCTAGGCCTTTTCTACCTGCTATGTGGCTGGGCAATGGAGCCCTCCTTATATACTTGGGGCCCGTTTGTGACACTGGTTTGAAGAGTACAAGGTGCCTATGAGAGAGCAGTTTGCCTTCAGCAATGCATTAAGTGATATTTATTCTCTCCTAGAGCTCCACTAAATTGTAAGCACATTCCTTGCAATTGTCATTCTCTTCCTCCATGAACTGCTATTAAAAGATGAGCAGAAGGAATTCACACTAAATCATTATAAAAGAGAAGGGCTAGGGATTGGTAACATCATCAAAAAAGCATTAAAAAGACACTGGGGATCTTTTAACAACTAATTTTGGAATAGATTTAGGAAAATTACAAAGTGGTCCTTCAAAATCAACAGAATAAGCTATGGAAAAATGACTTTGCTGCTGCTTTGTTGAAAGCAATTGCCAGTGACATCACATCCCTTGTTGCTGCTGCTGCACTTTGCTGTGACTTCCACTAGTGACAGCTGGCAGATAATGAGCTGTACAAGGGACAGTGCACAGAACCTTATTTGCATCATTTCGTGGGGACATGCTCTAAATTTCCGTCATTGTACAATGCTACCTGGATCATTTTTTATGTTTTAATATTTAATTAATTAGTCACTTTCCATGGGGCTTGAGCTTCTCCTCCTTAATGATAAAAACTATCTGGCGAGGTTATTGTAAGGGTTGAAGGAGATATACAATATAAGCAAAAAATATTACACAGATATGGAGTAGGAACTCTGAAAATTACTCAAGTAATAGAACATATTTATTTAATGACAATTTTCCAGGAATAAAAAGGATCTGAACCTACATATTAAAAGATCATTTGGTGCACCTAGAAAAATCAATGCAAAATAAATAATTCTGACATATAATCTCATAAAATGATTAGATTTTAAATAAAAGAGTGTAAGAATCCAATGAAGTCACCCAGGAGTAAAACCCGATTGTAGAGACATCAAATTTTTAACAGTAACACCATCTGTCAAAAGAAGGGAGAGCAGCATATTTAAGATACTCAAAATAAAACACAAGAGCACAATTTTGAACAGAGAATGAAGGCAACATAGCAATGAATATGAAAATGCAGGAACTGAAGAATCTGAGGATTCATTCTCCTAATTTGCTTCAATCACTCGGAATAAAGAGGGAAGCAACAGTATAAGGATTAAAGTTAGCATTAAACACATATGTTTACATTTGCTATATTTACTCTGTAGAATTTAGATAAACTTGACAGAAATAAGGATGGCAATAGAATAGGCAACAATTATATTTTGTTAGAAACTACTAAAATGGGTCAGAGATGAAAAAGGAAAAATGGCTCTTAAACATTGAAATGTGACTGAATCATGCTTATGATAAGAGAAACACAAATTAAACTTTTGCCTTACAAATCCTTTTTAAATAAGACTACAAATAATCTTCCATAGATGATTGTCAAAATGCATAATACTACAACTCCATTAGAATCTAAGCATTACTTAACAAAATTCGTATGTTACTCTTCGATCCTATGATCCAGGTTCTAAGAAATCATTCCATGCATATGGTGTGTGCATAGACTTTTAGTGGCAGCATGGCTTGTATCTAGATGTCCCCCCAAAGCCTCATGAGGTCATAGATAGGGAGTTTTGAAGCAGCTGGATAGGGTGTGCAAATGTGGGTTAAGGGTGTGATTCTGGGAATAAGGGCGCCCCACCCCGGGTTTGGGTGGTACTGATCAATAGGTTCTTAGACTGGATAAAATATAGAGGGAGAGAAGGAAGGCAGGCTTGCTGCTGCTGCTTCTGCCGCTTCCGGCCTGACTTTCCACAAACTGCTTCTCCTCAGTGACGACCTCTGCCGTGCTGCCCTGCCTTGGAGCCAGTTGACTATGGATTTAAACCTTTGCCAACTGTAAATTGAAATAACTCTTTTCTCCTTTAACTTCTGGGTGTTGGGTATTTTGTCTCATTAATGAGAAAAGTAACTAAGATAAAGCATTATTTTAATCCTTGCAGGGACATGTATCTGGCTCTTTGTGGTTCCAAGATATGTGGTGAAGTGAAAAAAGACATGCGAAGGTGGGGCACAGTGTTTCACACCTGCTGTTATTCCAACTACTCAGGAAGCTGAGACAGGAGGACCTCTGGTTCTAGCCTAGCTTGGGTAATTTTGTAAGACCGTCTCAAAATAAAAGGCAAAAGGGCTGGGGAAGTAGCTCACTGGAAGAGCACTTGCCTAGGATGCATGAGGCCCTGGGTCCAACGCCCAGTACTGCAAAAGAACAAAACCAAAAAAACCAAAACATAACATGGAGAAAGGTGTGTAGAGTACAGTACAGTATTTTCTATTTTAAAACACAAAAATTGATCACTTAGAAAATGAGGGAGGATAAAGGGGAAAGGAGGTAGGAATAAAAGGAAGAACTGACGGAGATTGGTAATATAGGTTTATTTATTTATTTATTTACTTACTTATTTATTTTGAGATAGGGTCTTGCTATGTAGCCCAGGCTGGCCTCAAACTTGAGGCAATCCTCCTGCCTCAGCCTCCTGAGTGCTGGGATTACAGGCGTGCACCACCATGCCCAGCTCATAGATTTACTTTAGCATCAGGTAAATATAATTGCAAAAGAAATTTTTTAAAATTTGTAGTAGTTTAAGACAGAATTAATTAAAAAATCCCTAAAATAGAAAGACAATGAAAAATTTCAAATCTAATTTCTCTTGGCAGCATTATTTAGAGAGAAATTATTTCAATGATTATTGATTGGTGAAATATTCCATAAAGCAAAAAGGTCCTCGACTATGTTCCTTAATCATACTGTTGGTGTTCACAGTAGAAGTGTCCTTGTACGACTTCTATGGCTACTATGGGACAAAGAAAATGAGTTAATGTTAGTTAAAGATGTTAAAAAGTTGCATTAGATTTTTTTCCAGTTAGCTGCTTCTGTTTTTGATGTTGATATACTAATGATTTGGATTTAAGGTGGTTAAGGATTTATGACAAATGTTTACATTTGCATAATATTGTACATTTGTATAGTATTGTATAATTTAAAATCATTTTGGGGAAGAAATTTACTAAGACTTCTCCTTTTTTGGAAGTTTTACTTATATAATTTAAAAATATGTCCTCTCAATAGGGCACTTCAAATAGCATTTAAGGATAAATTTTTAAAATGACAATGTAAAGCTTCTTGATCAAATTATCACATGTATGTGCTTTAAATTACTAAACCTCACATTTTTATCTTGAAAACATAACATCACTATCATTTTTTCTCAAGTCGAAAAAACTATTTTATTAGAACAGACATTTCTTTAAAATGTCAAAGTAAAATTTCTTTTGATATGTACTAGTATTTTTTTCTTTTTTTATGTGGGTACTGGGAGTTGACCTCAGGATCTCGCGCCTGTCAGCAAGTGCTTGCACCACTGAACGATATCACTGGCCCTTTTTTTCCTTTATGTGGGTTCCAGGAGTTGAACTTGGGACCTCGCACTTGCCAGGCAGGTGCTTATGCCTCTGAGCTATCTCACTGGCCCCCGATAAATACTAGTATTAAAGTAAAATTAATCTATAGAATTATTTCCATGAGACCTAGTGGTTCCCTGGATATAATAATAAAGATCGTAATTGGATATTTGACTCATGGCATTCTCAATCAAAATGCAGACATTTTAGTAAGTTAATTATGTATTTTATTTAATATTTGCAGCTGTATAATGGCCTAATCATAAATGCAAGAAGAATACTTTTATTTCACGATTGAGGGGCATTGGAACATAGTAGCAAACAGCCCTTGATGGAAGCAGAAGTTTGAATCCAGGTTTTTTAAAAAGTTAGCAACTATGTATCCATAGGCAGGTTATTTAATCATTATGTGCCTCAGTTTCCCCATCTTTAAAATGTATCCCCATAGTATCATTAAGTTAATGTATGAAAATGCTAGGACAGTGGCTGCTATACAGTATGCCATGTGTAGAGATTTGCTTAGATAATGGGGATGATGATGATGGTAATGATGAGGAGGTGAAGAGAGGCAATAAAAATGAGGGTTTATGAGGGTGATTGTTGCAATGAGGATGGGGGCAATGAGGGTGATGAAGGTGGTGAATTGTGATGAGAAAGAGGAAGATGAGGATAAGGATCAAGAGTCTTCCCGCTAGGGTTTTATTTTTTGACAATGCATACTCAAACTTCTTCTATAGGCTCTACAGTCCCCCATGCCAAACAACTATAGCATGTATTTATTTACATTTAATTAGAGGCTTCTGTGTGCTTACAAATTGGTCTAAGTAAAATTTATTTTCATAAAATGAAATAAGGAGAAAATACTAGATGTACATTTCCAATGTTTTCCTCAGTTAAAACATAAAGTAAGTAGAAAACCTTATTTTAGCAAATTATATTTTTCTTCAGAAACTTTTTAGTTTATACAGGATCATTATAATTAGGTAATAGGCGAAATGGTAATAACTCTTAGATTTAGCAGCAATACTTGGTCAAGCTTGCTTGGAATCCTTTAGAAAAGGATTCTAGAGAAATCCTTGGAATGTTGAGTACTGTGGTGAACATGTGGCCTTGTTGTGACTGTTAATCCCTAAATGTTTAAAAAGAAACCTTTCTTTTTTTTTTTTTTTTGTGGGTACCGGGGGTCGACCTCAGGACCTTGCACGCCAGCAGGCGCCCGTGCCGCTGAGCGATATCACCGGCCTTTTTTCCGTATGTGGGTTCCGGGAGTCGAACTCGGGCCCTCGCGCTTGCCGGGCAGGCGCGTACACCGCTGAGCCATCTCACCGGCCCAAGAAACCTTTCTTTATCATACAGTTTCTTCACATTCTCAAAATAACCCTTTAATAATTACAGTTTGTTGTCCTAATTGAAAAAAATGTACATTTTCTCACCTATAGGCAGATGAAGTCCGAGATAGTAATACTATCATGATACTATCTATTTGATAGATATTCTTCTTGATTCAGAATTTGTATGCAGTTATTTAAAAAATATTGCTATCTTCTATATGTCAGGAGATGTTGAAGGTTCTGAGGATACAGATGTGAACAAACAGACACAAATCCCTGCCCCTGCTGGGCTTATATTCCAGTGCAGGAAAACAAGTGATAGTAACATGGTCTCAGCAGAAAGTCATGTCTACTAGTAAAAAAGACAGCAGGTCTCCTTATATAGGTTTCTTATATTTCCAGTAAAATACCATTTGGCTTCAAATTCACAAAACCAAGAAAGGTAAAGCAGACCCGGATCCTGGCGCAGCCAGCCCTTTGTGTCTCCGGAGGATTGGTTTCAGGACCCCTAGAGCTGCTCAGATCTGCAAACGCTGTACTCAAACCCCTTACGTAAAATAGCACCGTGTCTACGTATCACTTATGCACATCCCCCAGTGCGCTTTAAATAATCTCTAGGATCTTGTAATACTTGCCACAATTGTTATATTGTGTTATTCACGGGATAATAATGAGAGAATAAAGTCGGTACATGTTCAGTACAGGTCATCTTTTTTATTAATTAAGTTTACTGGTACATTTTAGATGTACATAATGATCACTTTCATCATAGGGACTTTGTGGCTGTACATGACTTATCTCAATTCCTCTTTTGTTCCCCATTCCCTTATCCTCCCTTCAATCCTTCTACCCCTGCTTATTTACAAAAGCTTTGTTGCCATTTTTCCTTTTTTTCTCATTTTTTTTCCCTTCCTTCACTTCCCCCTCACCCCCACTCTAGTTCCCCTTCAAAAGAACTAAAAACACCGTACCACAGTGATGAATGCACACCCATGTTTATTAGCGGCACGGTTTGTAGTAGCTAAATCTTGGCAACAGCCCAAATGCCCAACAACTGATGAATGGATAAAGAAGACATGGGCTTTTTTTTTTTTTTAATACAAGTGGATCTTTTTACAGTATTTTTCACTTGTAAAATCTGCACAAGTAGATACTAGAAAACACATGTGAATGACAAAACAGAAAAGACTATGAGTGTTCAAAAGATGATTAAACCTTCTAAGAGAGAAGACACTTTCACACATCATGTATTTCCTTTGCAGGTTTCTACCTTCCCAATGGATCCCTTAGGAGTTCTAACAAACTAGGAATGAAAGCCCATTCTTTTGTTCTGTTTTTTTCTCAGCTTGACCAATGACTGCAAGAGTGGAGAACTGGGGAGATATGACGAAAGGAAAGCCAGGTGCCTGTCCATCTATGTGGCAGAATCTTTCCTCTCAATGTCTGACTCATTTACCAGGTGTGATGGAAAAGAAGGTAAATGTTTAAATTAAAAATAGTTATTACAGTAAAATATACATTGCTATTAACCCCTCTCAAAGTAGTCCATGACTCTTTGAACACAATGATCCAGTCATTCTTGCCACTTTCTAAGTGGTGGCAGCAGCATTTGCATAGTTTAGATCACACCTCATTAAGACACTCATGAAAGAGCACTTCCAGAGCTGCTTCAGAAAATGGCAAGAATAATGGGATGTGTGTTTGAACTGAGGGGGATTATGTGTCTTTTACTATAATTCAAGTTTTAAAATTCAAACATTCACTATATTTTGATCACATCTCATGTCTTTGTGTACAAGAGTGTAGTGCTGTCATGGTAAAGATTTTCCTTTTAGTCTTTTCTTACTGTACTTACAGCATGAAGTCAAGATATAGGTGTTTCCCTCATGTGGATATCTAATTGAAATCTTAATAAACATTAAATATAGTTACATAGTTTGTATTTTGAAGGAAATCTGGTTTGAAGGAAAGAAACTCAGAGAAGAGTGTTGGGCAGGGGGAAGAGTTGAGCAGAATGGTGGAGGACATCAGACACAATGAGGAAGAGCGAGAGGAGTAGCCACAGAAGGCCTACCCTGGACACAGCCAGATTTGTCTGCCGTGTACCTGGAACAAGGTCTCTCCGACCTGCAGAGCAATCCACAGAAAGGAGGGAACGCTCAGAGCTGCAGAAGGGGAGGAAAACGCAGAAAATGTCGCACAGGTGGAGATGCGATTGAAAAAGAATCCCAATTATTATAGCGGGTGATATAAACGCTATTGTTTCAATTGATACTGATTAATGTAACAAACCCACGAAAGTCCGTAATAGCATTCCTAAGTCCATTTAACCAGGAGGATTTCTCATATTTCCACTAACCAGAGTACTTCTAAGAGAGGCCCTGTTCGTGCTGATAGACAACACGTGCACAGCGCCCTGCTCTGGAGCCCAAATCTCACATGGCTGGTATCATTCGGTCAGACACGTTTCTGCAGTAAAGAAGGCCCGGAGGTGTCACTGCATTAGAAGCCAAGGCTATCGTGCTAGGAACTACACTGAGAGTGTCCTCATTTCACACGGAGAGCAGACGAAGCCAGAACAGCCAGGTAAATGTGAAGACACTTCCGGAAGTTTCTGAATCTTTGTGAAGTCAGTATCTATATTTGAAATAAAGATGTTGGCTCAGTTTCTTTAACAAGTCCTCAGTTATAAGAGGGTGTTTTTACTATTGCTCCAGCTCCGACTTAGTACTAATTGAGATGAATACACATTTCCCGAGGAACTCCTGAAGGGGGGTTGGCAATGATTGCATAACCCCTGATGTGCTCTCCCCCATGGGTGTTCAAGGCCAGGTAGCTGCGGCTGCTTCTTCTCCTCCCTCAACTCTGCTTTTCCCTCTTTTGCTGGGCGGAGCTGTGGAGGGCAATGGACAAGGCTCAAAGCCCAGATATGCTTTCCAGATATTGTATTTCAGGTTCTGCACCTGTGAATGGGAAAAAAAAAATCACAAGGAAGAATGCAACAAGGATGAAATGGAATTATGTCAGTTACATGGTGAAAACTATGCTTGGCAATGACAAATGACACAAAAAGTGCAGTTTCTATTTGCTATTTGAGTCACATAGATGATGTCACTTACATCTCAGAGCAAGTCAATGAGATAACACATACCATCATTTCACAGAGGAGGAACGTGAGGCTCAGAGTCAAAATCATTTCTTGTATATTTCACTGCACTACACTGTGTATATTATCAGACCTTCCCTTTGCCCATACAGACTGGTGTTTGGCTTTGTGTAGAACCTGACCTGTCCTGACAGTGAATTTGCAGACAAGAAGACCAAGTGGAGGTGCAACCATGAAAAGATTTTTGCTGGGTATGGTGGCATAAGCCTGTAATATCAGCACTCTGGGAGGCTGAGGCACAAGGATTGCAAATTCAAGCCTACCCTGATCAATTCAGTGAGTTAGAAAGACCCTGTCTCAAAACAAAAAAGGGCTGGAGATGTAGCTCAGTGTGAAGGCCTCGGGGTCAATCTTCAGTACTGAAGAAAGAAAGAAGGAAGGAAGGAAGGAAGAAAAAAAGAAAGAAAGAAAGAAAGAAAGAAAGAAAGAAAGAAAGAAAGGAAGGAAGAAAGAAAGAAAGAGAAAGGGAGGAAGGAAGGAAGGAAGAGAAAGAAAGAAAGAAAGAAAGAAAGAAAGAAAGAAAGAAAGAAAGAAAGAAAGAAAAATTCTTGCTCTCCTGTCAGGAAAATGTTGCTTGCCTTCGCCTCAGGTTGCCAGCACACTAGAAAACCACTTGTCCGGATGCATATCCAAAACAACTGCAAATCTGTAACTTCTCTAGTCAGTGGATAAGGGACAGAAAAGGGTGCTTCATCTCCTGCCTGACACTGGCTGAACAGTCTCAAATTTGCTGCTCTAGATGTCTATCAATATGAACTTCTTATTGTAAAAGGATTCAGATGACGTATTTCATTTTTCTGCAGATATTTTGGTGTCACATGTTCTTGAATCCTTTAAATACTCTCTTCTCCCTGGCTGGCTGAAGCAGACATGAGGTTGCTGAAGTCAGGATCTTGAATGTCCACTTGGTCAGCATCCTGATGTGGCCCTGTATTTAAGGCCCACGCCACAGGCACATGGAGGAGAGAAAGAGGGCCCTTCGCAGGGAGCGCGAGGTGTGTTTGGGAAGCTGAGGCATACACACAAGAGGCATTAAACAGAGATGCCCATAAAAATATAAGCATGGATGATGAAGATTTTGCAGATGAAATGCACGTCACAAAAGACCAAAGGCTCATCCTCTTCTAGTGTAGCCTGGCGTGGGATCCAGGGACTTGCACGATGAAAGAGTATTGGGACAGCCAGGGAGGTCACAGGGCCTGATGAGTCTCATGCTTTCACTGGAGATTCTCTAGTCCCCTGGTCAAAAGGAAGGATGTCGGAAACATTTGCAAATGATTCTCTACTGATAGGTTTGTATCTACTCCAAAATATACTGCTTAAGCACATGCTCCGGCTAGCTGTGCCCATTGCACTGGACAGGGTATATTCTGCCATCCACAACTCGCTCCGTGATTAGAAGCAGTAAAACTCAGGTTCTCTGTAGCAGTGATCGTACCAGATTGGTTACCAAGACAAAGCTCTTGCACTCGGTACTCTTTGGAAGGAGGTCACTGTGTACAAATTGGGCTTTCTAGTTCCTTGAGAAAGAAGAATTTACACAAATCTTCTGCACATGCAATTTGTCTCTTTTCTCCCACATATTAATCTATCCAATGATTTGCTTATGTCGGCATGGGTGAGTGAATATTTGTTTAATACTTTGAATTATATTGCAGTAAGGCTATGTTACAGAACTCCTTACATATTCATTGGTGGAATTATTCCTGCTTTGGTGACTGGGAGGCTTTTCAACTCCATCCCTCAGACAAGCACTTATCGCTTGGGGTTTTGTGGTTGTCTTTGTTTTTAGCAAAATCTTACTTTCTGGTGCCACCACATGCTCCAGACTCATCTTACATATTTCTTTCCTCAATCTTAGGATCCATCATTTTTCTAGGAAACTTTTGTTCCTCTTATCAGAACAGCATTAGCAACGGAGGTTTGGATGTTGGATGTTTTCTTTGCTATTGGGGTGCTTCTGCTGCTCGTCTTACCCATAGCTATGGCATATGCACATGTATAAATATTTCTTTTTTCCTTCACTTTTTAAATGAATTTTATTGGTACACTTTAGATATACATAATGATCACATTCATCATAGGGAGTTTATACCTATACATAATACATCATTTTTTTTTCTTTTTTGTGGTGCTGGGGATCGAACCCAGGGCCTTGTACATACAAGGCAAGAGCTCTACCACTGAGCCACATCCCCAGCCCACATAATACATCTTGATTCTTCCTTTTTCCCCAATTTCCTCCCCTCCCTTCAACCCCCCTTCATCTCCTTATTTATAAAATTTGTTTCCAGTTTTTCCTTCTATTTTCTTTTCCCTTCCTTCCTTTCCCCTCCCCCTCCCTTGTTCTCCTTCCCATTTGAATATTTTCTTCCTGTTTCCCAGTATCTATTATATAGTTTGGTCCTTATTTACCCTTTTGGCTTCTCACACCAGAGAAACAATGCAATATTTAAACATGTGTGCCTGATTTATTTCACTTAAGAATATTATCTGAAGGTGTATCCATTTACCTAGATATATCTCAAGTGTATCCTTCTTCATGGCAGAGTAGTACTCCATTGTATAAAAAAACCACATCTTTATCCATTCATCCATTGATGGGCATTTGGACTCTTTCCAAGATTTAGCTATTACAAACTGTGGTGCTGTAAACCTGGATGTGCATATATTGCTGAGGTATGATGCTTTTAATTCTTTTGGGAAGATGCCAAGAAGGGGAATAGCTGGGGAAAAGTGTATAAATATTTCTATTTACAGGCATCTGCATCATATTTAGGGAAATGTGAGTGTATGTTGATGAAGCAGCTCTAACCAATTGCTATATGGATGAGTTTAGCTGCATCTCCTTGCAGACCTGTGACCTCCCTTTCCAACAGTAAGAAGCCTCACCCCCACCTCCCACCTCTTTTTCCTTCCTTGCTCAAGTCCAGTGTATATGCAGAGTCATTCACGGTTTCTTAGGTGGGAAACAGCTGTCACCCTGGGTTCAGTCCTGTGCAGTGCTCTTGCTAGTGGTCTGACAGATGCCCACCACTCCATACTTCCTTAGGTCAGTGCCTACTGCCGTCGGATCCTCTCACCAGCTCTAAGCTGTCTTGATGGCTTCATACCCCTATGAGTTTATATTTAAAACATATTCCGGTACACAACTCAGTTGTCTTTTTTTTTTTCCTGTTTATTTCTTCTCTGATACTCTTCTTTATGCAAATTGCTGACTGAGGATATTTTCCTTCAGTCTAAAAACTGCTATCATTTCACAGAGAGAAGGTCCAGTGGTGAAATTTTCCTGTTTTACATTAGTGTGATCAGACTGTCTTTTCTTCTTCATTTGGAAAGATAATTTTCCATGTAGAATTCCAGGTTGGTGCTTTCTAGCCAACTTAAACACACAATTTCCCTCCCTCCTTCCCTCTCCCTCCCTTTTCCCCTCCCTCTGCCTCACGCACTCCTTCCTTCCTTCCTTCCTTCCTTCCTTCCTTCCTTCCTTCCTTCCTTCCTTCCTTCCTCTTTCCACAGTGTAAACATTTCCCTTTCTTTCCCTCCTGTTTACATCATTTCTGGTGAGAAATTCCAGATGGTGCAATTCCCGTCCTGTTTTTGCCAGGTAAGCTTCCTCCTCCTCCTCCGATCTTTTCCTTTGCCTTCGGTGTTCTACAGCTGAGATACCACATCCTATGGGAGGACCGTTTCTGTTTCTAGTTTTGCATGTTTATCTTGCTTCATGTTCTCTAACCTTCCTGAATCTGTGGTTTGGTTGGTGCCTGCTCTTAATTTTGGGGAGATTTTGGTCACTATTAACTCAAATATTTGTTTGTTTGGTTCTTTCTTATCATTTGGTTTTCCAACCAAGTGTCTCTTCCACCTTCAGAATTAGTCCCCCAGGTCTGGACATTCTGTTCTGTGTTTTGTGTATGTTTTCTTTATGTTTCAGTTGGGAGGATTCCATTGACCTATCTACAGCCCACTGGCTTTTACTTCTGCTGTGTCTCGTCTACTCATGAACCCATCAAAAACAATCTCATTTCTCTTTCTGTGTTGTTTTTCAAACTTTGTTTTGCTCCTTTCGTAGAGTTTCTGTCTCTCCGCCAACAGCACCCATCTGCTCTGACATGCTTTCTGCTTTCTACTAAACCCTCAACATATTAATCACACTTATTTATTTTAATTCCTTATTTAAATTCTAGCATTGTGTCTGGCTCTGATACTCATGCATCTCCAGGCTCTTCCAGCACACTCTGTGACTTTTTTTGGTAGCCACACATGTTGTGTGGCATAGTGAGGGCTGCGGTGCCCAGGATTTATGTCCACTGTCTGGGAGCTGGGCTTGCTTAGTGTCTGTGGCAGCTGTGGGGGCTCAGACCTCTGAATACTCTGCCGTCCTTGTCTTGCTCTCTCCTGGCCCCGGGCTTCTCTAGGGGCTCCTCCTCAGGGTGTTCTTGGTGCTCTCTCAGTGGGGCTGAGAAGGGTCCACCCTTCCCCAGTGTGGGATGGGGGTGGGAAGTGTTCCACATTCTTCCCTCTACATCCCAGTGTTTCTGTAAGCCTGATCTTGAGCTGAGGTCTCCCAGTGTTGTTCTCCAGTGGTCAGCTTCTTTTCCTCTTGTCCCTTTCTACCTGCTGTGTCCACAGCCCCATCCCTCTCTCTGGAGTGGGAACTGTGCTTTCCCACCAGGAATGCAGCTCTAAAGATGACTTTTCTCCCCCAGAGGAGGCTCATGTGATGAAGAAGGAGTGATTCCTCTTCCTCTCTCTTTTCTAGAACCATGAAAGGATCTTTCCTGTGAGAACCTTGAGGGATTTCTGGGGGTCTTACCCAGAAGTGTGGTGGCCCCAGTGTCTGTGGACTCCAGTGGCCCATCCTGCTCAGGTGCATCCCCACTTCTCCCCAGCAATTCCCCAGAACCATCACCATGTCTTCTTACCAACTCCTGGCTCCAGGTTCCAGCTTCAGGGGAGCAGGTACTGGCTATGACTTTCTGGACAAACTTGCCTCCAGATTTCAAGGTGGTGATGTCCCCTGTAATCACAGTTCCCTGCTAAGTTCAAGAAAGTTACAATTTTTCTGCTTGTCCATTTTTTTTTATCACAAAGACAAGAGTGACAATGTCTAAGCCCTGTCAAAATGTAAGAGTACCTTTTAATGACACCTTTAAGTTTTGTTTTTAGACCACGCTTACCTCATAAAAGGAAATGGAACTGTTTCCAATTTTTCTAAAAGAAAAATTCAATTTTGCTTTTTTAAAAAATTTTTCTTTTGAAGTTAACATTTTGAAGTTGAATTTATGAAGTTATAATCTGTCAAATTCAAAATGAACAAACAAAACACAACCAGATTTATTTCACTTAACATTATATTTTCCAGATGCACCCATTTTCCTACAAATGTCTAAAATTTTCCTTTCTTTTTTATAGCCAAGGAATGAAATAAATCAGACTCACAAGCTTAAATACTGTTTTGTAACTCTCATTTGAGTAAGACAAAGTACAAAGGAAGCACCTAATGAAGGATGGATTAAAGGAAACAAGAGGACAGATCCCTTGCAAATGGGAAGAGGTCCAGGAGACTGAGGGTTCGGGGAGAGAGAGGAGGAGTGGAGGGGGAAGTTAGAAGATTTAAGATAGGCCATATGCAGGTTCCTAAGAACCTCAATGAATGCGAACATTATACATCATAAACATGAGCTAAGAACAATAATAACGAGAATGACAATGGGGAAAGGGAGTTTAGAGGTGGAGGGAAGGAGGTGGGTGGGAAGGGGATTAAAGAAGAAACAAGCTGTGTTATGTACGTGTACCTACTCCCCAAGATGAATATAAACTTTATGTACTACAGGCATGTGCTAATAAGAAAATTAAAAAGAAAAAGGAAAAACAAAGAAAAACAAACAAAACAAAAGTGTAGTTGTAAAATGAGGTGATCGACATAAGAACCCTGTCATCCACGGAACGCAGCTCACTCCATAGAAGCACAGTGTACCATGCGATGGGAGTTACATTAAAAGGACAAAAGCGTTAAGGATAAGTAGAGAAAATAAAGCTAAGGGAATTCTTGTAAAAAGATTCATAGTAAACATTATATAAAAATAAAAAAATCAGCAGAGAGATTCTCCTAAGAATAATGGTATTTATATGGAAAAAGCAGAGCATGGCAATCAGAATACATATCCTGCAATAAACTAAGGGCATATTCAAGGAGGGTGAGGCCCGAGGAAGTTGTAAAGACAAAAACGAAGAAGGTTACAGCAGATAATTAGAAAGAGTACTCTTTGACCACAGCAATTAATCCCCAGGGTGATGTTAGTCTGAGGTTGGACAGGCAGTGGCTGCGCAGATGTCCTCTCAGAAATGTTTCCTCTGGAAGTTGTGGTGGCCTCTACGCTGGCCTGCTTCTGGCAGTCTTTTGTGGTAGTCATTAGCAGGCAGAGCATAAGAATCTTCTCTGCACAACCTCCTGGATTTATTTACTTTTTTGTTAAGATTGACACCAGTGACTCACTCTATTTTGATTCTGACAACATTCACATTTCCCTCAAAGAACTTGAACATAATTACTAAAGCTGTGTTTATTTCTTTCACTAAAACTTTCTAATTTACAATATGACCTCTAAAACAACCCCAGACTCTGTATGACTGAGCATTTCCTACACTTGATTTTGTCGTTCTAAGTCTATTTTTCTGATAAATTTTCCAATAATTCAGCTGAAATCTTATACTCAATTATCAAACAGACTATAGGAAAAACTCCAGTGTGAGTCTGATAATGATCACAGAGGAATAAAATTTAAATTCCTGATGGAACATCTTACTTCACTTTGATTCTACCTGAGAATATACTAGTCTACTTTTGCATCATTAATGGCTTGATTCATGGTTATGTATCCAGCATGGCCACTGGAGATACAGAGGTAATTAAGATTGCTTTCCCTGATCTAATGGAGGAACACATAATCTTCAGAAGGGATAGAGGAGAGGGAGAGAATTAAGTCCACATTATTGGACCAGTCTGGCTGATGCCATAACTCAGACACAGGCTTTTTCCAAGAGAAGTCAAGACAGATTTTAAGAAAGGCAGCTCAGTCTTGAGCCTTCAGGGACACATCACAGCAATGATGGTGCTCAAGATGAGTAATGGAGGGGAAAGGAGGATTTTCACATTTGTACAGGAAGGGGAAATAAATCTTAAACAGGTAAACCAATCTGTATACAGACAGGCAAGCTTGAGACAGCATAATTGCAGAGAGTGTAAATATAGGGGTTGAAGCTGGAATTAAGATTCATGGAAAAAATTACAGGAATGATATCAGAGGGGACAGACAAACAAGGGTTAGTACAAAAGAACTGGAATGTCTTGAAAAGCAATTTGAGCTCTATCTTGCAGGCAACAGGAGGCCATGGGTGTGTGTGAAGTCACTGAGGGTCCCACCAGGCTTTCAGGCTTCCTACTGTGGGGGCAGAGATGGACTGATCATTTGGGGCGAGTTCACTGAGAGACTTTATGTCCAGGTTATTTCACAACTTAAAAAAGCAAAACAGGAAAGATGATCTATAATTTTCTTGTAAAAAAGAAATAGAAACAAAAAATGTACACATACCTGCTCATTTTTACAAAGGAAACATGTGAAAAATAAGCCAGAAACAAATGACATTGGTTACCTAAAGAGGTAGGCGGTTCTTGGTTTGCTTACTGTTATTAGTCTTCTCTTTCAAATAATTTTCTTTCATTTATTAAATAAAACATTTTAGTTCAGAAAGCCTGTGTGTTTCTATGCTATCAAGATTTTTGAAAGTACTATTGAAAATCCAACTCAATATTTTATTTATTGAGCTTTGAGTCAATTTCTTTTTTTTAAATTTATTTAAGTTTTTTGGTACAATTTAGGCATACATAATGATCACATTCATTATACAGAATTTGGATTTGTACATGATATGGCTTTATTCCTCTTTTTTCTTTCCATTCCCATCCCCTCCTTTCAAACCCTCTTCCCCTCCCTGTTCACAATGTTCTGTTTTCATTTTATCCTTTTTTCTGATTTTTTTCTTTCTCTCCTTTCCATTCCCTGTCTCCCATCTCTAGTTCCCTTTTCCCTTTGAAGAGTTTCTCCCTATTTCACAATATCTATTGTACATTTTGGTTCTTATTTACAATTTCATTTTCTCACACTAGAGAGTTAATACAATATTTACACACGTGTGTCTGATTTATTTCACTTATGATTATGGTCTCATGGTCCATACATTTAGCTATAAATGTCTCAATTTTGTCCGTCTTTGTGGCTGAGTAATACTCCATTGTATATAAAAAAACACATCTTTTTATCCATTTATCCATAGGGTTGCTTCCAAGATTTAGCTATTGCAAACTGTGCTGCTATAAACATGGGTGTGCATATATTGGTGTGGTATGATGCTTTTAATTCTTCCAAGAAGATACCTAGAAAGGGATTAGCTGGTTCAAATGGGAACTCTAATCCTAGTTTTTTGAGGAATCTCCACACTGATTTCCACAGTGGTTGTACCAGTCTACACTCCCACCAACAGTGGAGAGGGGTTCCTTTTTCCCCACAGCCCCTCCAGCATTTGTTATTAGCTGTTTTCTTGATGATCACCATTCTTTCTGGAGCGACATGGAATCTCATCATTGTTTCAATTTGCATCTCTCAAATGACCAGTGACGTTGAGCATTTTTTCATATATTTATTTGCCATTTGTCCTTCTGATAAGTGTCTATTCATCTCAGATGTCCATTTTTAGATTGGGTCTTTGAGTTTGGAGGATCCGATTTTTTCTTTTTTTCAGTTCTCCATATGTTCTAGATATACCTTTGTCTGAAAAACAGCTGGCAAAAATTTTTTCCAACTCTGTGGGTTGTCTCTTCACTCTTTGGTCATTTCTCTTGCTGTGCAAAAACTTTTTGCTAAGATGAGATCTGGTTGTTGATTCTTTGTGATAATTCCTGTGTGACTGAGGTTTTTCAGCCAATTTCATGGATCTTGTTTTATTAGCTCTTCAGTGCATGAGTTCTGAGTGTCATTTTGCCAGAGCTCATTATTCAGGCAGGGGCCGTTGTCATCCTCAGTGTCAGAATGTCTCTCCAAGGGACACGTAGGACAGGGAGGGCTTGTCCACACTGTCCTCCCAGCACAGTCTGCAAATGATGGTGCTTTCACAGCTTCAGGGATTCTTGGTTCTCCATAAACCTTACAAAGAAACAGCCCTGGTGATTTTGGCAGCAAGCAGGGACATACTGTGCTCTGTACTAAAACCAACTCTTCTCTGAGAGACCAAGGACCTGTTTTATTGGCCTCATTATTCCATCTATTATTTATTTACTTTAGAAATGCTAGCTAACTTCTTTGAACCTAATCTCTAATGCAGAGATAGGCTCCTGATTGTTTTTTCTTTTCAGATAGTACTTTCTGACATGATAAACTCCCTATTTTTTTCTCATTTTACCTTCTTAGATCAATTGTTACAGTACTGCTCTGAATGACAGAAATAAATTCAAGTTACCATGGGAAAAATGGTACATTCAAAAACTAACCAGTAAACTTGTCTTCAGGTTTTTCTGTGATTTAACCAAGAAGTTTTCTTTAGTAATTATTTACAGCTGGAAAGCTGAGCACAAAGGAATTGAGTGTGCTGAGCTTGGGTTTTCCAGGAGCTCTGGTCCAGACTTCTGAGGTGGCGATCACAGGCTGACTGAAGGTGCTGGTTCCCACACTGACCCCAGACCCCACAGGAGATGCCTGGTTCTGGGGTGGTCATGGGCCATCATGTAACTCAGTTCCTTGATATGTAAATCAGGCATTATGATACTAGCCATGGGGCTGAAGTGCAGATTAAATGAGTCAATACGGGGAAAGCCCTTGGGGTAGTTCTGGAAGCCTCACGAAGAATCAGAAAATACTAGGCAATTAGACAATGATGACATGACCATAATCCCAAGCCTTGAGCCATGGTGCCAGGAGGCATTTCTTGTAGTTGTTTCTAAAGGCCAAGGATCTCCCTTTGTGATTACAGTTGAAATTCTTTATTTTAGCAGAAAAAATGCACACCAATTGCCCATAGAGACCTTGTATGTCTTAGTAGAGATGAGGAAACGGACACATGGAGTTAATGGAGGTTACTCAACCACCATATGAGGTGTCATCGCAAAACATAACGGATGTTTAAATTAAAAAATTATTACAGTAAAAGACACATTGCCATTAATCCCCCTCAAAATATTCCTTCCTTCAAACTCACTTATCTCATCATTCTTACCACTTTCTGAAGCAGTTCTGGGGGCCTCATTTCTGAGGGTCTTCAGCTGTGCTGTTGTGGCTGCCTCGATGTCCTGAATCGATTCAGAACTTTTACCTTTCATGGTCATTTTTGATTTTGGAAGAACCAGAAGTCACAGGGTGCCAGATTCAGCTAATGGGGTGGATGTTTTCTTTGATGGAAATTTCTGTAAACATTTCAAATCAATGGCTATCTAGTAGTCTCCCTTTTCCACACCACTCCCTTACACTCGCCACTATGGGTCTACTCCTTCTGCCTCTGAAGTTCTGTGTGACGTCATTCAAAGGTACCTTTCTCATCACTAGATCCAATGCACTTGTGTATGCCCTACCAGAACACTCAGCCCATGACACCAGGATCCTCTGGAATACAGGATTCTCTTCCTGTGTTTCTGATTATTTAATTGCTGGCTTTTGCTGGTTCAGCTTTGAGTGAATACCACTTAAATAATGACATTGCCCAGGATGCCATCCTGAGTTTGTCTCTTCTCAATATTGTCCTTTTGTGGTTCCATGCATTACAATCTGTCTAGTGGTTACAACCAAATAAATCTTTAGCACGGTCAATCTTCTGAGCTCTGAGAAGCATCATCCCAGTCACATACTAAGTTTGTTCTAAATAGCGTGCTCCCCATCTCCTTCCAGGCAGAGTGACATCGGTTACCATACTCTTCCATTGCAAAAGTTTAAATGGTTGGTCTTCTTTAAATAGATATTATCACCTGCATGCATACTTTTAGCCAGTATGATTTCCTGTATTTCAGAAGCTAGTGTTCAACCAAGGTGTGATTCGTGAAGCTTTCTTTATGTAAATGATTAATGTCTTGTCCCACATATTTACAATGAAGTGTGAAATTTTTAATTGATTTTTCCAATAACACGGATTAATGTTGGGCAACTGAAATTACTTCATGATACTAAATGGAAGACGGCTCATTTTAAAGAAGACTAACCAAGATAAAGCATGGTACTGAATAATGAAGAATGGACTACTAGATTCAACCGCTAAATTTGATTTTATTATACAACACAAAATTCCAGAAAGACACTGACTGGAAATTCCATTAATTAGAAATTTGGCAACAGGTGAAAATCCCTGTTCTGTTTCACAGACACTTACACATATGCATATAATGTGCTAACGTTACATCTTTAAATCATATTTTAAATGCCTATTTTATTTCTGTTTAATTCAGAAGCTCAGAAATCCTTGTAAATTAAATCTAAAAATCAATATATAAATCATTATTTATGCTATCCATCCTTGGATTTATTACATTAATAGCATCATTAAGCTTTATTGGATTGTAGCACTTATTGTATTTTTTCAGACAACATTGTGTGTGTATGTGACAAGACAACCCTGATAATGAAGGCTCTTAAAGGGAGATGGCAACTCTGAAGTGTGAGGTTTAACATTTTATAAGGATTCAATCTGTCATAGTCGCCTTTCAGAGTGCACAAAAGTAGCGAAGCAGAGGGGAAAAAGGCATGTGAAATACACACAACTCCTTTGTGTCATTGGTACAACACATTTCTAAGAAGGATGTACATTATTGGACAATAACCCTACATATAAGTCTGTCATTAAAAGTGGTAGGTACTAAGTAAATATGCCTGTTTATCTCTTGAATAAATATATGAACAACGCTATTACTTCTTTCCTTGAATATTCATTCTTCAACATTTGGTACATTTACACACATGATAAATGATAAATAACTGATAATGACATTGATAGTGAGGGTGGTATGATGGAAATGCTTGTCTATCTAATAATTTAAAACTTCATCCTGGAGGCATAGTGCACTGTTGGCTGAAAAAGGAAGAAGCTGAGGAAGTTTGTCTCAGTACCTGCGTTCTCCAGTGCTTTCTTAGCCCAGCTGCCCTGGGCTATTTAGAGGGTGTTGGATAGAATTCAGGGTTTGTGAACCTATGTGGCAATAATGCTGCATTTTGAGTTCACTTATGAGCATAACAGGTCATAGGAGATTTCATCAGGACCAAAGGCCAGCTCCCCAAAACAACTAACACAGATACTTTCACATCCTATACAGTGGTTAGATATGTATTGGTATATTGCTTCTCCTCCTTACAGCTTTCAAATTCATATAGTTATTAGATGCACTACTGGTTTTATTACTTAATACATTGATAAAGAAGTATGCTAATTGCACAAGAAATAGCAACAAGAATCAACAAATGGGATTATATCAGACTAAAAATCTTTTGTACAGCAAAAGAATCAATTAATAGAGTGAAGAGAAAACCTACAGAATTGGAAAAAAAAATTTTACCAGCTACTTCTCAGACAGAGGACTAATATCTAGAATATACAAAGAACTAAAAAAAAAACTAAACCACCTAAAATTAAAGACCCAGCCAAGAAATTGGCTACAGAAATGAACAGACACTTCACAGAGGAAGAATTACAAATGTTTAACAAATATGAAAAAATGGTCATCATCTTTGGCCATTAGATAAATGCAAATAAAAGCAATGCTAATATTTCATCTTATTCCAGAAAGAATGGCAATCATTAGGTAATCAAACAACAAATACTGGTGTGGCTGTGTCAAAACAGGAACCCTCCTGCATTGTTGGTGGGAATGCAAACTAGTACAACCATTATGGAAATCAATATGGAGATGTCTCAAAGAATTAAAATTAGAAATCCCATATGACCCAGCTATTCCTCTGCTAGATATTTTTCCCAAAGAGCTTAAGTCATCACATTACAGTGATACATGCGTGCCAATGTTTATAATAGCACAGTTCATAATAGCTAAATCCTGGAAGCAGCCTGTATACCCATCAATAGATGAGGGGATAAAGAAATGTGGTATCTATTTATAATGGAATACTACTCTGCTCCAAAAATGACAAATTTGAGGCATTTTTAGGAAAATGGATGCACCTGAAAAATATAATACTGAGTGAAATAAATCAGACACACAAGTGTAAATATCATATGGTATCTTTTCATTTGAGTGAGGCAGAGTACAAACAAAATGATAAGGGATGGATAGAAAGGGACAAGGGGACAGATCTCGTCCAATAAGGAAGTAGTCCAAGGGAAGAAGGACAAGGGGGAGGGAAAATGAATATAAAATGGCGATCTGTAAAAATATATCTTTGAGGCAATTCGTAAAAGGTGTTAGAAAAATTCACCATGTGCTTTCCTAAAAACAGGTTTGTTCTTTTCACTCCAGGTTTCAGAAATGCCTTTGCCTAAGACCATGGGGTTGTGTTTTCTTTTCTTCCCCCTCCAGCTGACTAGCTAATTAATTCCAAGAGTAATTACAATTGTAAAAACAGAGACACAATGAAACATAAGTTATGGTTTTGGCAGTGTGACCGAGGGGTGCATTCGCATCTATTTGAGGTCATAGTGATGGTGCTACTCTATGTGGAGATTGGTCTAGGACTTACAGCTTGGTATTTACCACACAGCGGTGAGGCTCCTTCATGTGACCTGCCCACACGTGTGCTGCTATGTGTGCTGTGATGTACTACAAATGGTTTGCAGATTCATTCTAGAGACAGACGACTTCTACTGAAGCTACAGGTGCAAGATAATACAGTAGTCAAGAGATTCAGCCATAAAGAAGGACAAACGGGAGACTTTTATAGGTAAATGGATGCAACTCGAGAAAATACTCATAAGTGAAATAAACCGGATGCACATGTGTAAGCATCGTATTGTCTCTCTAGTATGAGAAACTGAAAGAGTAAATAAGATCCAAAATGTACAATAGACATGGTGAATCAAAAAGAAACTGGTCAAAAGGAAAGAGAGACTGGAATGGGGAAAAGAAAGAAGGGAAAGGGAAAAAAAATTGTATATATATATAGGATGGTTAAGATAGATACACTACCAATTTTACTTAGTTCATTGAAGAGTAAGCTTTGAGCCAATAATGTTTGGACAATTGAATGCTAATGTCTGGTATCCTGAATAACTAACTTAAAGATAATAATATGTAATGCATTGACCATTGTTACCCTCATATTATGTTGTTTTGAAAATTTGTTCTTTTTTTTTGATTTGTTTGGTTTTTTCTTCTCTTTAAAATAAAAAAAAAGAAAAAAAAAAAAAAAGAGACCACCCGAGGGGCATCTCTGGCTCACTTGGATGGTAAAAGTTGTCCCAAAGAGGTGACATACTGTGGCCAGTACAGTGCAAGAAACATAAAGACAAATGATAGTCATCGGGTAGGGGATGGAGTAGAGGAAAAATATAGATACGTGTAGGTCTCATACAGATATAGCGTAAGTCTAACCAGTGATAAACTCATTATGAAAAAATCCAGTTTCCTCTTGAGTGGTTTCCTATGATTTGGAGAAATTTGTTCTCCTCTCTTTGGGTTCATAAATAGATCTGCAGCCTTCTCTTCCCCTCTGTGCTGTGCTCCAGCCCTTCCTGTGCTGTTACTAAGCCTGGGGTTTATTAGTTTATAGACATCACAAGGATCGTGCTCCGATAGGGGCTGCATTTTCAGTCCTATTAAACTACGTCCCACGTGGTCTCACTTCTGACTAGTTCCACAAAAACATAATTCAAAAATTTTTATGCTTTTTTTTTTGGTAAACCAAGATTGATTTATTCACTTGAAATGCCTGGCTTGGAGATAAGCTTTACTTTTAATATGTGCTCAAAATGTTAGCTGCCACGTTCCTTCTGTTCTACTGTGTTCACTCTTTCCACTTTTAAGATTCGTAAAACTTGAGAGGATCTTCTAGGAGATGTGAATTTACAGTCACTGTGGGCCTGGTGGTGGTTGTGACAAAAGTGCATGCCCAGACTCGAGTCTGCGTATCGTCATCACTTCGACTGAGTGGCATGCGTTGTTTGAAAAGCTGCTGTGTGTCTTAGAAGACTCCACAGGCATAGCAGTGACCTCAGAGGAATGCAAAAGGAGAAATCTCTCCCTTGGAAAGAAATCCTCCCAGGACTTGGGAAAGAATGCAAAATGCTAGGCTTTCATGGAGAAAGGTCCCTTGGAACATGAACAAGGTGTTTCATTTCTTGGAGCAATTTCACAAAAATGTACTGAGCAGTTAAATGTAACTTGGTTTAAGGCAGAGGGACTTCATGGTTAATCCTGGAGGGTGGCCAGACACAGCGACACTGTGATAGTACAGCCAGCCAACCATTTGTAGGTCATTAGCCTGGATTCTGCCCAAGAACTTTCTTTTAAAATTTTGAATGAAATTTACTTTTAAACTGACACATAAAAACATCAAAACTGAATATTTATGGGGTGCAACATGATATTTCAATACTTAAATCCACCGTACATTGTTTAAGTCTGGTTATTATCTCCTCCAACAGTACTCACTTCTTTATGGTGAAAACATTCAAAATCCTTTCTTCTAACTTTTTGAAATATGTAGTACACCACCAAACAAACCTCCTTTTGGTGTCTACTAAGAAGATCAGGAAATTGCCTATTCTAAAACTTGCAGTGATGTCACTGAATACGTTGTGTTGAAGTCGATACTCAGCTACTACTTTAAAACAGGTTGTCTGACACTAGATAAGCAAGAACAAAAGGTATGCAGAAGAAGAACTGGATACTAACGACTTTGAACCAAAAAATGTCACCCTCCAACTGTGTAGAAGTTTTTGGAGTATCTTCACCAATTTCTTTTGCTTACATATTTTATATAAACCCAAGAGATGATGGTGACAGTATATATCTAGATTAATCTAAGAGATTTCTCTAGACAAAAGTAATTTAAAAACTTACAGTGGTGTGAGAACAAGCATTATGTCCCTCCAACTGGTACCATTATTTTTGCAGTGATATATGGACATAGTGCTGTGAGAATCAATGACATTTTGGAACATGTAGAAGAGGAATTATTTGTTTTTATCCTCCAGCATTGATCCCGCTGCAGAGAAGGTTAATGACGTTTCCTGTGCTCAGGGGACTCAATCTCCATTCAACCCACTTTCCTGAATGCTCCTACTGGAGGCGAGGCCCCGTGTTCAGCAAATATGCAGAAGCCGGGAAGACAGAAGTGAGTCCACCAGGTGGACCTCATCCACTGGAGCAAGGTCACAGGCGTTTCCTGTACAGGGCCAGAGGTTATTGTTTTAGGCTCTCTGCCCTCTATGATCTTTGCACGCTGCTCTGTGGTCAGACATTGTACCATAAAGGCAGCCATGAGGAGCACTTGTGTGTTGCTAAGAGCTTTATTCTAGGATATTGAAATTTGAACTCATTATTTTTATTTGCCAAAACATATTATTCTTATTTTGATTTTTTGATTCATTAAAAACGAGAATCCATTCTTAGTTCTCTTGGCTTATGAAACCAGGTGGTTGGCTGGATTTTGCCCACAGTCCTTGTTTACCAACTGCTACTCTAGAAGGCAAGATACGCAAGAAAACAAGCCAGGAGGTAAATGAGTCAGTGAAGACAGAGGCTTAAGCTGGAGAGGGGAGGCTCTATAGTGACAAAGCAGGCTGAGACTGCAGAGCTAAGAAGTGTCTGGCATACGCATCACTGGGACAGAGCTCATAGCAGAGGAAAGAGCCTATGCCCAGAGCCTGTGCCTCAAAGGACCAAAGGTAGGAAGACCAGTGTTACCGGAAAAGACAGTGTTGCAGAGAAGAAAACAAAGCCGAAACAAGGAAGGGCAGGGTGTACAGAGATCAGAGCTGTTGAAGGAAGAGAAGCAAACATAGTTAGTCTTCCTTTGCAAGCTAAGTCATCATGTTGATTAACTGTGCAATTTAATTAATTTCTCTTTGTAAATATCACTTTCACCAGAGTTATCAATAAAAAAGTACGACTCTCATGTGTGTGTGTGTGTGTGCAGCAAGGAAATCATTTCTATCTGGGACCAGGTGGGTACTTTTCAGGAGTTGTAGATGAGGCTATAGAGAAGGAATAGAACTGAAGTGTTTTTATAGTTTATCCAGCTGCAAAATAAGTTCATCTAATTCAGGAAACCTATGCTATTTCTTCAGTTGCCAAGATAAGTTAAAAAGAAATAATTGGGTACAACGGAGCTCATATCTTTCACTGTTCATGAGAAAAATATGGGAACAAAATGATGGATTTGGTATGAAAGTGGAATAAGTGGGGCCGGTGAGATGGCTCAGTGGCTTAACCGCCTGCCTGGCAAGCACGAAGGCCCGAGTTCGACTCCCGGAACCCACATACCAAAAAAGGGCCGGTGATATCGCTCAGTGGCACGGGCACCTGCTGGCGCGCGAGGTCCTGAGGTTGACCCCTGGTACCCACAAAAAAAAAAAAAAAAAGTGGAATAAGGATTAATGATGAGGTAATTTATGTCTTTTTAAAAATTTATATTTTATTTATAATTTTTAAAATATCTGAGATATACGTAAAAGAAATATTCATGCAGACATTTTTAATGTATACTTTATTTATTTATTTATTTATTTATTTACTTATTTATTTATTTATTTTTTGAGACAGGACCTCACTATGTAGTTCATCCTGGCCTTGAACTCACTATGTAGCCCAGGCTGGTCTCAAACTCACAGCGATCCTCCTGCTTCAGCCTCCTGCATGCTGGGATTGCAGGTGTGTGCCTAGAAAATGATGGTGTGTGTTTATTTACAGGGGCATGCCCTTGAAAATCCCAAAGCCTCAGTTAAGAAAAAGGAAGGAAAAAATATACTTCTCTTTGTTCTGATTGTTTTTACCTAATCTATTTATCCTTAATAGATTTCTGACACTGTTCTTAACTCAGATTTTAGTAAAGCAATTGGTGGTTTTAGTGAGAATTAGTTTCCCTTTCTAAAATCTGGCTCTTGATACTATCTACAATTTCATATCACTCTTAGAAATATGAGGCCCTTTCTTACAGCCAGAGATTTCAAAATGGATTATGTTTTGACCATTACAAAAGCATATATTGGTTTATTCATTCAAATAATACTGAATGGTTAAGAAGCTATAGCAAATAATGGATGTGGAGGAATAAAGAGATACACATGTTTAATTTATGTTTTTCCCTATTATGTGATTAAAATTACTATGAGGATTTGGAGGAAATTCTTGCCTGGTGCATTACTTGTGTAAATACCTTTTTTCAAACGCTGATGTTGATGAGTTGAATGTTATTGAAGAGTATTCACATCAATTTTTTGAGGAAAAAAACAGTTGATCCTCATCACTCATGGATTCTGTATTTGAGAATTTGACTACCCATTAGCATTTAGTTTTAATCTCGAAATCAGTACTGTGAGTTTCTGCTTATTTGCGAACAAGCACAGAGCAGTGGCAACTGTGTCACTCAATGGGCCTAGTAGAGCCCGGGACCAACAAGAGACTCTGCCTCCCTGTCTCAGCTCTCACCTGTAGCCAGGTGTCTTCTTCATTCTGGAATGTCATAGTCTTTGCCTTTCTGTACTTCATATCGGTGATTTCACCCCATAAAGTGGCCCCAAGCATAGGGCCGATGTGTTTCTGGAGTCCTCTGCACAGGAAGCATGGTGTGGCTCAGGGAGAAAACACACGTGCTGGGGAAGCTGGGCTCAGCCTCCTTGACTTTGGCAGTGAGTTCACTGTGGATGCACCAATTATTCACTAAATAAGGTGTCTCATGCCTCCAACAAGATGGACAGGAGGCTGCAAGAGCCCAGCTCTGTTTCCCCAGGAGCAGTGGTTTCATATTCCCCAATTCAGTGTTTGTAGTATCTTTTCACAACAAAGCGACTCTTGATAAGCAGAGCTGACCGCACCTGCCACGTATTTTGCCACTCAGCCCTTGTATGTGGGAAGATGGCCATTGGTCTCTAGACATTGCTCTGTGACTTCTAAGGCTTTCTCAGAGAATTCCTTGTAGGTCACTTAGATCTTTGGGGAAACACTTCTAGATGAAGCCAGTCATCCTCTTCCATGGAGGTGGAGAGAATTTCAGCCATCCTCTTCCATGCAGGTGGAGAAGCCCAGTGCTGGTTTCCTGTCTACAGTGCAGAGTAAAGGAGCCACCTCAGACATGGACCTTCCAGCTCCTGCTGCTCCTGCCCAGCTGTTCATCTCCCTGCCATTGCTCTTTTCTTCTCATCAGAGATTCTAGAAATCTGGGAGCATCTAGAATTTCTCTTCTGAGCCTTACCCAAATTAGTATTTTTTTGTGTGTGTGTGTGAGTACCGGGGGTCGACCTCAGGAGCTCACGCGCCAGCAGGCACCCGTGCCGCTGAGCAATATCACCGGCCCTTTTTTTGTATGTGGGATCCGGGAGTCGAACTTGGGCCCTCGCACTTGCCAGGCAGGCGCTTACACAGCTGAGCCATCTCACTGGCCCCCAAATTACTTTTTTATAGAAACCCTAGTTTTTAGTTTATGCCACTGAGTTTAGGGGAATTCGTCACCTGGAAAAAATAATCTGAATAGATGATAGCAGTCCTAAATTCAGTTCATCATAACATATAGCAACATAGTAATAAAATTAGGATGGCCCCAACGAGAAATAGCAAGTTGATTTCGATTATCAATGCAGCAATCATACTGCAGAGACTTTTTAAATTTTGTTTGGATAACAAGGGCAGAGAGTTAAAGAGCTAAATGAAGAACTGAGCAGGGATAAAAGCCCTTGGGGCAATACTGACTTGGGCTTAGACCCAACCTTGGAGAAAGCTGCCAGATTTTACCACCAATAGGTCGTACAAATACCACATTTTACTGTTTGTCTGAAAAGAGCAACAAATGACTGAGGAAAGACAACAGCAGGAGTTAAGGAACTCATTAGAGGGTAGAGCTGACTTGGTCCTGTAACTGGCTTTCAGCACTTGCAGCTGTAAATAGATTTTGTATAAGCTGCCTTATAAGTGCAATGTGGCAATATGTTTATATTTAAAAATGCCTAAGACTTCTCATGAAATATCACGTTAGGTTCAGTGATGACATAGTTTAGTGAGCTGACTTGATGTGTAATACAGTTTTGGAAATTTTTATATGCCCAGCCTTATATATAAAGATTAATTATATGTTTTTAAGATTTCCTCAGAACAAGACACTAAGAATTCTATTGGTTATATTTTTGCATATAATAGAATTATAAAGAAAAAACGACGACACTGTAACATGAACAATTTAACACTAACCTTGGAGAGCAAGGCCTGAAACAGATTTAGAAGCATGCATGGCTCCCTGCGGCGTTATTCAATTATGTGTGCCCAGAATCACTTTGCCTTATTTAATTATGGAAACTTGAGAACAGGGAAACCATGCTGCTTAGTTTTTAATAAATGATAAACTTGAAAATATTACTTGCTAAGGAGATAAGTTTGTCTTGGAATGGCATTTGCTGTTGGAAACATAATAAAACTTTATACAACTAATAATGACTTTACATATTGCGGTTTAAATTCACATTTCCCTAATAACTAATGGTATTATAAATCTTTTCATATACTTATTTGCCCTCTTTATATCCTCTTTGATAGAATGTCCCTTCATGTCTTCTGAGCATTTTTAATCAAATTGTTTGCTTTTTTGTTGTTGAGTTCTGAGGGTCCTTTATGTATTCTGGATACTTTGTAGGGAATATGGTTTATGAGTTATTGTCCCCCTTTTCATATGTGTTGCCTTTTCATTTTCTTCACAGGAAAGCTTTTCATTCTTTTTCCAATAAATTTTAAAATTTCATTGAGTTTTAATTAACTAATTGTCCTGGATGTATCTTTATTCTTGCTCTCAAGTCTGAGCAGTCTTTCTACAATCTGCATTAATTTTCTTTGAAAAATGTGTAGATTAAGTTAAGGATTATTATTATTTTTTGCCTATGGATTCCCAACAGCTCTGGCACCATTAGCTAAAATATCTGAAATACCCTCCCAGCTCATATTTTTCGATACGCATTTTCTCCTTCTTATGGCATACAGGCTGTTAACAGAGAGAAAGCTGGACAGATGGGTTCCTAGGGTCTTCTGCCCTAGAAGGGATTTGACTTTTGTAGCCCTTCACATTTGGGTTGGCCTTATGTGCCACACCGCCAGCTCTGTGTTGCTATTGGGCATTCTGAGCTGTGCAGTTTCTTAGCGTATTCTGACTCAGTCCTCACTGTTACCCTCGGTACCTCTGAGCTACCATGATCCGATCCTGTGGGAGTGTGTGTGGCTGAGTGTGGAGTGCAGTTCGGGTCCCACTGCAGCGACAAGTAATCCATCTGTCTAATAGATTTACTTCGGAGTTTTCTCCATTTGGTTTGACTTTAGGATTGCCTCAGAGAGCATTTCTATTTTCTCAAACAGTTCTCAGGCAGAGGTTTCTGTCCATGGCCATTCGTTGTTAGGTGACTGTGAAATTGAACTGTTTCTGAGTCATTCTTGCTAAAAGGGATGGAACTGGAGTTATACACATGAGCGCATGCCTCTTCATAAATCATTATGTCTGAAGAGATCCCCGAAGAGGAGACAGGGACCTCAACTCCCCTCACCCATTGCATAAGTTCGCTGACTCCCATCATAGAAAAAAAAAATCTAAGACATGTCGGTAAGAGCTACAGAAAAGATTCTTTTGCCAGAAAATAAACATACACAGCCAGGAGGGAATGCGAGTATGAGATGCATTATGTGTGGGGCTGAGGGTTTCAGGTGGTCTTGAGGGCGGGGACCTAAGGTATTCGTGAATCTTTAGTTAAGTTTGAAAACAGTGGGCTCAATTTACAGGTGAAAGGCAAGAGTCCCTTCATAAGGGAAGGGTCCATTTTCTAGGAGAAACGTGTAGGCCCAACCTACTGTGTTTTGTAAGACTTAGAAATTTAGGAGTAACTTGCAAGGGAGAAAAACTGTAAGGTGCAATTTTCTTAAAGTACAATTTTAAAGTTATACTTTTTCTCATCTCCTTTTGCCTATCTTTATTTCTTCTATTCTATCTCAGCTATGGGCTTTGCACTCCCAGGTTGGATTGCATCAGAGAGCACCTCGAGTTCCTCAAATAGTCACTAATGGGGTCCTGAAGGCACAGGAAGAACAAATCGTGGCTCGGGAGGCTTTTGTGGCCCAGAATGACAGTAACTCGAGCTGGTCTTTCCTGCGCAGGTCCTCCTCACTTCGCCTCCTGCATGCCCGTTCTCACTGTTCCCTCCCTGTCACTCTGGGGGCCCCTCATAAGACACTCGCCTCTTTCACTTTCATCAGCTCTATTGAATTTTAGATAAGAATCTAAAATCCCTTTGCTATGTTTTCAATAGGCAAACGAAAATGGGATTTTGAAGCATCAAATAAATTTCTTCATATTTTTAGAATTTGCTAAGAAAAAGCTAGGTTTGCCTTTCCCTGTTTTTCCTTTTCCTCTTTCCTCTAGTGAAATAGCAAAGCAGAGAGAAAGGAAGCTGTAGTCACAGGCCGTGTGGTGCGTGTTTCATCTGCTCTGTGCTTTCTGACTATCTGCTCTCCTGATGGCTGACTTCCAAGTTGCTCCCAGTCTCACACCAGAGCACAAGAGATTAGCAAGGCTGACTCATTCATGCATTCAAAATCACCGTGTTATCAATCCAGTCCTCCTGGAGCTCTTAGCTTAATAGGGACTGTGAAGGTATAAACAAGTCCAATGAGATATTTATTGACACTGCAATAGAAATTTTAACAAGGTGTGACAGGGAACTGAAGTTGGAAATAGTCCAGGACTATTAATAGAGGGACAAGGAGACCCCTGAAGTCTTAGTTATCAGATTCACAAATATGACTGATGTGTGAAAAGGGTGAGACACACAGAGATGTGCAAATAACTTGTGTGCAGTGGGAGCAAAAGTGAAACGTGGCGCCTTGGAAGAAGGCATGATTTGGAAGACTGACCTGGTGGGGTAGGATGAAGACTGTAGAATTAATTTTATAGGTAATTGGGTTTAGTGAAAAGCTTTAAGCAGGAAAGTGATTCCATTATATTTGCATTTGCTGGTGGGAGCATGGCAACGAGTTTGGAAGAAGACTGTTGGAATCATTCCATCCTGCTGAGTGCAGAGGTGCTGGTGCTGAACAGATATAAACAATATCCAGTCAAGTGATTAAGGTTTATATGAGGTTGCAAGAGTTAAAGAATCTTAACACAGCGGTTTTCCTCTAAAACATTAGCATTCACCTTGGCTACTGAGTAGCTCATTCAAAATTAGAAACTATATCTCATCAATCAGCTATAAACTTAAATACTACTTTGAGCAGTGGTAACCTGATTTGTTTGAAGTGTGAAGTGTGATCAAAATATACAGGGACTGCTTAAAGTTAAAAAACTATTACAGAAAAAGTCACAGTGCTTCTCTTCAAAATACTTACCCTCACTTTGAACATACTTATCCCATCATTCTCACCATGTTCTGAAGCAATTCCAGAGGTCTTCCCTCATGAGTGTGTTTAGTTGTGCTCTTCTGGCTGCCTCAGTGTTCTGACTCGATTCAAATCAAAACACTACTAGTATCCTAACCCACCATACTCTCTGGAGCTGGCACCGTGCAACTTCTTCAAAGGCAAAGTGACCTTGAAAGGTAAACATCCTGAATTGATTCAGGACTTCAAGGCAGCCAAAACAGTGCAGCTAAAGACATTCAGATGACACACAGCCATTTCCCTACCTGCCATCTTCACCCTTATTCAGTCCCTTTCCTTGAATTTTAGCCAGGCTTACAGCTTGCTGCTCACAAGTAGACTATGAGGAAGTGGGTTATCCCTGTATTTGGGATAGGCGATCTGACAAATATCATGGCTGTCCCTCCGTTGATGGAATTGTACTATATAAGCCTGTGGAGGCAGAATGCAATTGGTGTTGGAGACTGGTCTGTACAGGGTTAAGTTGTTGAACTCAGGGACCTCTGGTTGTGTTGGAAAAGAGCATAGCATGGTGCTCCGAGGTCGAGATAATGCCACAGCAGAGGCAGCCAAGAACGTGGGCTGCTGACACCGCCTATTCCACAGCAGTAAAGCTGCCAACCTTAGACATAACACAGTGCTCTTGGTCAAATTTGGAGAAGTCTTTGAACTGACGCCCAAGGTCCTGCTCAGTTCCCGTACTTGCCTGAGTATTCCCTTCTTTTGTTTGAAAACCAAATAAACGCAGGGTGCCCAGAGAAGCTCTTTGCCTCAACTCAACCCTTGGACTCCATTAGAGGGTTCTGACCTTCCTGGAGCCCTAAAAGTCATGCCACTTGTCTCTTTTATTTAAGCCATTTGCTGTCCACTTGTTTAGGAGACTGGGGCTGGGCCAAGACCCTGGTAAGCTAGAACTCCTTACAAGATGCACAAGATGGGAAGCCATGTTGAAAGGGTCCACTTGGTCATGAGCTCCGTGCCTGTAGAGGCATCTGTCTGATTATTCTTGGTCGTATGTTATCCCTTATATCTCATTAACCTCTGAATCTGGGGGTCCCTTATTTATTTTTTGCATTGTTTTGTCTATATTTGCAGTACAGTAGCCCAGTCAACTTGTCGTATCTTATCCAGAATTATTTATTCACCTCCTAAGATGCCCCGTCTTACTCTCCACTCTTCTCTCCACTCTGCACCAAACATGTTCCTCTAAGGACACTGAATTGTACGGCACCACTGCACTGGGAATATCTATCAGGCTTGTACAATAGGTATGGGCCTCTAGCCTGATATTTTTCCTAGATTTCCATGGCTTTTCATAGGTTTATTTTGTGTGTGTGTGTGCACACAGGTGTATGGATTAATACATATACATGTACACACAGACGTAACTCATAATACCTAATGCAGAGACAATGGAGTGCCCAATCTAAGTCATAGAACATTGTCACTCATAAGCATATGAATGAAAAATTGAAAAGGTACAAATACAGGGCCGGGGATGTAGATCAGTGGCATGGCGCCTGCCTGGCAAATGTGAGGTCCTGAGTTCAATTCCCCATTCAAAAAAAAAAAAAAAAAAAGAAAAGGTACAAATACATAAAAGAACATTTCAAAATTTATAGGTCATTAAAAAATAAGACTAATGGTGGATTGTTCAGAGTACTGAATTCAGAGTAATTTATTAACTGTACACTTATAAGTTCAAATTCCAAATATGATTTACTTATATGCATTTGTCATTAACTCACTTGTGCATTCTTGAAAAAATGCTCAAGAATCATCTCAGAATAATTAAGCTCTTCCTTTGCTTCCTTTAAAGTAAGATTTGGGCCAGTGAGATGGCTCAGCGGCATAAGCGCCTGCCCGGCAAGCGCGAGGGCCCGAGTTCGACTCCCGGAACCCACATACGAAAAAAAGGCCAGTGATATCGCTCAGCGGCACGGGCGCCTGCTGGCGCGCAAGGTCCTGAGGTCGACCCCCGGTACCCACACACAAAAATAAATAAATAAATAAAGTAAGATTTAGTCCAGACCTATATAGGTGCAGTAAGAATTACTTGTCAATGGTTACTGTCCACAGATTGTTGTCAGTATGAATATGTGACAGGTATGTTGCATTTAGTTGTGATGGTCTGAAATGATAACTAGAACAAGACCTGCTCCTGTTGACTGGCTTGAGGCAAAGCCAATTAAAGCAGCAATTATTTTGACCTCTAATATTTATGAGCCTTCAATAATTGCAATGAAAGATATGGAAATAAAAGAGCTGGGTGGAACACCTGACCTGGGATTGAGTTACTAATGTAAGAAGCCCAAACCCTGTTCCTACTGATAGCTAAATAGGCTCAGTTAGCTGTGGCCACTTTGTTAGTTCACTACTAAAGCTTAAAAGTGTGGAAAAAGAAAACACTAATGAAGAAAAGCTGGAAAATAAGACCAGCAAGATGTGGATGGTCCTTCACGTTTGACACAAAGCTATACTCATACAGTAAACATTCACCGTTATCACTGCAAGGAAATGAATGTTAATAACTATGATCCTGAGTCATTAATTATAACAATCATCCCTTAATAGAAAAGACAGGCAAGTAAGTGATAATTTTGGAGAAATTTCAATTGTCAATTTGGGAGAAGAATAATTTCGGTTATTAAAATGAGCATTATGTTATTTTTCTACTGCTGCAGCAACAAATGACCAGTTTGAAATGACACAATTTTATCATTCACAGTTTTGCAGGTCTGCAGTCCGGCTGGTGTTCTTTACGGGTGCTCTGGGGAAGAATCTACTCGTTCAGGATCTCAGCTCCGTGCCCACGTTAGACTGAAGTGCTTCTTTCTTCTTTGATGACTGTTGGCTAGACACTGCCTTTAACCTTCTAGAGACTATATTTTACTTTCTATGATTTCTAAGATCTTTTTTTATTCTAGTTGTTTGATTTGTTTTCTGTCTTTAATTTTGGACTTTTCTCAAGGATGTGATGTTATTCAGATGTTCTTTGGAGTGGTGCAAAGGAAAACTATTAGGAGGGGATGCTGGTGCAAGCCTGGACATGTCAGCTGGCAGTCTTCATGAGTTACCAAAAATGATTGGATCTGTACATTTTGGTCTGGTTGTGGTTCATGATCTGTTAGAGTTTAAATTTAGAATGACTCCCAAACATATGCTCAGAGATGTGGCTTTTGGAAGGTGACTGGATCATGGGGATGCTATACTTATCAGAGAATTTATCCACTATGAGTTTAGTAGCTGAATGTGCTATTGGTGAGGGGTGTTAGAGGCTGAAATAGAAGGGTAAATCTCCTCCCTGGCTTCTCTCTTCTTTCTCTGCTTCCTGGCCCCTATAATGTGAGCAGCTTTCCTCCATAGCATAACTTCTGCCATGACATTTCTGAGTTTGATCCTGCCAACCACAGACTGAACCTTTGGAAACTATGAGCCAGAATAAACTCCTCCTCCATTAAGTTGTGGGTGTCAGGTATCATGTGTCAGTGATGAAGAAAGTGACTAAGACAGATGTACCAGAGAAGTGGGGTTGTCACCAGGACTGCACCTGGCCAAGTTTTTCAAAGTCCTTGGAATTGGGTCATGAAATGGAGTTTAGGAAGGTTTGGAGATGCCAGCTAGAAAAGCTATAGAGTGCTATAAGCAAGCTTATTGGGAGATTCTTTTTGGAGCTTAGAAGACCAGAATGTTGATAGAAATGTACATGGTAAAGGGCAGGCTCAGGAGGTTTCAGCTGAGAACAAGGATTCCACTGGTTTTTTGACTCGAGGCCATGTGTGTTATGTTCTGGCAGAAAATTTGTCTACATTTTGCCTGAGAATTTGTGGGAGACTGAGATTAAGGGCGGTGTATTAATTAATTTGGCTGAGGAAATCTGAAGGCAGTCCAACATTCAGGCTGTAGCATAAGTATTGCTAGCAGCTTTTAGTAAGATCTATAGCTACAAATTCCCTATGATGGGTGTTATCATTATGCATATCTAAAATGTACCAATAAAATAAAGCCACTTCCTTCCCCCAAAAAAGATCTGTAGTGAGAATCAGGAGCAAAAAGCCCACTTAAATTTTGGGGTTTCAACAGAAAGGAAGCACTTACAAAATTTGGGCAAAGGAGAGCCTGGTTGCTGAAAAGATTGGCATTGAAAAGAAGATAGGCTCATGAGTATAAAAATGTAAAGCTTTCATGTGAAAAAAAAAAAAGCCCCTGGGATTTGTTTCACAGTGTTCAGTCAGCTAGACACTCAGAGGCCTCTGCAGCAATGATCCAAGGAGTCTGGCTCTATGCAAGCTTGTGGCAGACATTGCCATCATTCATATGGTGCTGTTTTACAGGCATGCAGACTGCAAGAGTTGTGGAGTCAGGGAGGCCAAGTAGTATGCCTCTGGCAGGGCCATATACAAAACTGTGAAAGTGAAGTCAGAAGTACAGAGGAGACCCCAGGAATTTGGAAAAGCCAAGAATATTGAATGCATGCTGAGGAAATCCACACGCAGTGGGAAGAGTCACTCCAAAGAGAGAGCAGTGGTGTAGGGGCAGGGCTGTCCAAGCCTTTTGGAACTCACATCTTACCACAACATGTTCCAGGTGCGGGACACAAAGGTACAGGATCTAATGTTTGCTCTGCTGGGTTTTTTATCTTGCTTTGGTCCCATTCATTTCTATCCCTCTATTTCTCCCTTTTGGAATGGGAATGTTCAGCCTGTGCCAGTCTGTCAGCAATGATTAGTTTTGCTTTTCACTTTTACTGAGGCTCATGGGTAAGAATGCTTTTGGTCTCAGAGGAGACATATGATTTGGATTTTTCAACACTGCCAAAACTGTTAAAACATTAGTTACTCTTAGGGATGGACTAAATGCATTTTGCATGAAGAGATGCACATAAGTCTTTTGAGAGACCAAAGTCAGAATGTATGGTTTAGATTTTGAACATTCCCCTAAATTCTCATATGCTCAGAAATGGAACTTTTGAAAGCTGATTGGATCACGGGGGTGCTGTACTTATCAGTGGATTCACCCACTAATGAGTTCAGAGCTTTCATGTAGATGTGACCCCAAAGCTTCATGTGCTCATAGATGGGGTTTTTGGGAAGTGACTGGATCATGGGTGTGTGATCCTCATCACTGGATTAGTCCAAGGATGAATTTATAGATGGGTGTGATGTCGAGAGGGGAAGCCTGGTGGGGAGAGGTGAGTCACTGTGGGTGTGGCTTGGAAGGGTATGTAGCCCTTCTCCTCCTTTGATCCCTCACTGCTTCCTACCTGCAAGCCATGAGCTCTTTCCCCTCTGTCATGTCCTTCTGCCAGGCCTCTGATTTGGTGCCAGCTGACCTGGACTGAAACCTCCACAAACTGAGAACCAGAATGAATTTCTCCTCCTTTGTCTTGTGGATGTTGGGTATTTTGTCCCAGCAATGAAAAAGTAACTAAGATAGCAGCTAAGTGTGAACATGACTTGGAAGGCTATGTCTCTGTCCCTGGCTTCTCCTTTCTCTTTCTGCTTCCTGGCTGTCATGACATGAGGAGCGTTTCTCTGTGGCAGGCCCTGCCACCAGGCAGTTTCTGTGTTTGGGGCTGCCAACCATGAACTGAAACTTCTGAAACCGTGAGGCAAAGTAATCCTCCCTTCTATGAAGCTGTAGGTGTCAAGTATGGTGACTCAGAGATGAAGAAAGTGACCAAGACTGGATTTCACAGAAAGACCCTCCAATTTTTTTCTTGCACTGGATCAGCCTGGCAGCCTTAGTGTGTGGCAGAAAGGTCCTACTCCTATCTCCCTGGTTGTTTGGTTAATTTATTTCTAGTTGCTCTTTTTTTAAATGTCACTTTGCCTTTCTCAGAGTCTGAATTTGAAGGATTTCTGATTGAATTCACACAGAAACTGTGCATGTGTCTCTGGAGGGTTAGAGGAGGGGCAGGTGTAATGGTCTCCAGCAGGAGAAACTCTTTTGTTGCTTGACTTCCTTGTGCCTGTGGGGACAGGGTGCTTCTCACTGTTTCTGAAGCATGCTGGCTTCATCCCCTTGGCTCTGTTCACCCTTTTGTTATTTTTCTATCAACTTTCTCCCTTCATTAATTTGGTATAGGGACACCATGTCTCCTGTCATTGAAGACAGCATTTATTCTTTTGGCTCCCATTCTTTTCTTATCTGAGGGTGAAAGAAAAGACTAGAAAGATTTCTACTTCATCATCTTGAAGCCCAAAGTCCACTTTCATCTTGCAGATGAAGAACCTGGTATTCAGGGAGATTCAATAACTTGCATAAGGTCTCTTGTTTGCCTTTCAATTTGGAAAGTGTCTATTGGGTCAGGTTTTCAGCGTGATGTGCAGTGTAGACTTACCTGTAACTTTCAGTTAGGTTCATCAGCTGCTGGCTGTCAGATGGAGGTAGCGATCCAAGCTGAAGCATGACCTTCAGAGATCATCAAACCCAGCTCAAAATCTGACAGAAGATTTATCAGTGTTAGAGAGGATATTATTATCCTTCCTGTCTCCCAGATTCATTATGAAGCTCAAATAAAATGCTGCTTGTAAAGCATATGTAAAAATGTTATATGAATTTTCTTAGGTATATAGGCTCTGAAATACTTTGGTATTTCTGGAGGAAGTTCTCACAGAACTCAAACAGATCTTCCTTTGGTGAGTTCTTCCTTTGGTGGGTTCTGCTGGTGGCATCTCCTCTGTTTGTCTTTTCTCCTTGTCTCAATTTTCCTGAGGTCTCAGCACCTGACACTAAATCCTGGATCCAGGCCTTTAACTGTGTGTTGTCAACACACATGCTAGATGGTTCCCTAATGGTGAGAAACAAATCTTTAGCTCTGCATGAAAATTTCATGTCGTTAAATGCCAGAAATGCTTATCACTCTCATCCCAAAGCAGATCCCGAAGACAAAGGGTAGTTCTGAGCCTCAGCTTCCTTGATGCAGCACACAAGCCCTACTGTCACCTGCGTCCCTGCATCTGCCTGTGGCATGTACTGTGACTTCAGTAAAGAAAGTGTTGGGACACGTTCCTTTACTCCTGGGGTCATGGTGGGTCAGGGAAGACAGAGAAGGCTGAGTAACTAGCAACTGCAGAGATTAAACCTACTATACCACTTATTTAAGTCAGGAGCCAACAGTGTGAAAGAGATGCTTACTGACTGAGTGGCAGGTGAGATGCGAGAGGTGGTACAATGTAGCTCTTATGACGAGTGGATAAGCGTATTATAAGACTGTGACCATGCTTGCATTGGTCACACATGTGTTCAGTATTTCTAATCTTATCTGTCTTCTACCAAAACACTACTGAACTATTCTGCAGATGGGGAAACCAAGGATAGCTTGGGTGTGGCCAGCTACAGAGAGTCAGAGGGTGGTCATACAGTAGACTTCTTTTCCAAATTTGATGTCATCTTTTGCTGAAACAACAAATTAATAGCTTGCATTGAGGTCCCAAGAAATTTTTTTTTATCCTTTTTCACCTAAAACAAATGACCTTAGTCAGTAAACATTATTAGGGACTTTTAGCAGGACATTTTAAAAATTGCTATGTGTGTTGAAATTTATCAAGAGCTCTTATTTCTGCTCAGGAGGGATCCATTTAACCTTAAAATTTATGAATCTAAGTAATAAGGTTCCTAGAAAACATACGAAAAGTGTCACAAAAGAAGTATAATGTTGAATTCAAGAGCATTAAAATCATGCTAGCTGCGCCTAATGGTTAATATCCCAGATCTTATTAAAGTGAACCCATCACTGGAGAAGAGAAAAGTAGCGAAGATCATCTGGCGCCACACTGAGACTCATTATCCCGGGTCAGTTTCACAGGAAAATACATTACAGCACTAGCAGTTGATTCACATTCAAGGCTTGTTTTATGGCTTTTCTTCTTGGAAAGACAACAATTTACTTCAGAGGTGGTAATCACTTCAATGCTTTCAGTAATCTCCCATATGGGAAACACAGACTTCATAAATTTAAAAACCAGAAAAATTTAAATAAGATACCGTCTTTCACCCCATTAATATTGCGCTAACATCCTTATGAGAAAAATAGAGCCTTCATCCTTTTGATTAGTGTTATGAAGATTTAGTCCATAGAGAATTCCACGGATTTACTTTAGTCGAAATGGTTCTCTGTCAATTATGTCATGAAATTTTTACATTATCATCTGTTCTCCTGTGGTCTTTGAGGAGAAAAAAATAGGTATTCCATGCGGCTGAGTATTGTCTCTGAGAATCCTTGAGAAATGTGTGTTTTGTTGATATTTATGACATCACGCCAGATACGGTATTTGCATCTGTGTTCTTGACTTGTGCTACCTGTCAAACTTTGCACTAACTGTGCGCTTGATTTTGTTTCTGTAGGCAACAAGGTATGTAGCAAGCTGTTGATGAGGTAAGTACAAGCAGAGTGGCAGAGTGGCCAAGGGAGATGATTAAAGCGTCAGTAAAGTTTGGGTTCAAACAAAAAGCCACCTGGGGAAAGAGCTACAAGGAACATCCCAGGTGCACAGGGTGGCACACTCACTTACATTCCACTAGGAAATATTTGTTTTGTGGCCCCCATGAGCAAGACAGTTTACCTGATAGACAAAACAAGCTGGGCGTGATGGTACACACTTATAGTTTCAGCTACTGAGGAGGCTGAGGCAGGAGGATTGCAAGTTTGAGGTTAGACTGTACACCTAAGGGACACCCAGTCTTGAAATAAAAATTAAAAAGGCTGGGGCTGTAGCTCGGTGGTACAGTGGGTTCAATCCCCAGTACTGAAGAAGAAAACAAAACAAAACAGAAACAGACTTTCAAACAGTTACCATTTGCTGGGGAGGAGGCAGTTTATAGGCAAACAAACCAGCAGTGAAAGCACAATGATATGGGCTGTGAAGATGGGAGTATAAATGTGAGGCAGAGGACAGAATAAATACCCTAGTTCAAAGGAATATTGGGGGACTTTGCCCAGATTTGTGTCTAGGCTCTATTTTGAGGTTCCTTGAGATGAAGAAAGGGGGAAGCATCCAGGCAGAGGGAATGCTCTGTCCAGATGAGCAGTTTGAAGGAGCATGAGGCATTTGTTGTTTCCTTGGTGTCAGCAGGGGACAGAATTTTTGTGTAGTTGGCCAATATGACTCTGTAAAATAAGGACCCGTAATTTGAAAAGTCACCCAGTGGTTTTAGGATGAGGAGTAACATCTCCCAACATTTGCCTTCCAGAAAGCTTTTCCAAAAGTCATGCAGAAAGGGGAGCATGAGTAGAACAGAGCAGGGATGGGGTCTCTACCTCTTGGACCTGGGGCTCCCACTGAGAACTGCATAGTCTAGGGTTGACTGGACCCCCTGGGCCTAGAGTCAGCTGTAGAATGGTTCACTTTTCTGGCGGTTGATCATGATACCCCTTTGTGACCTTCCGCGGACTTCTTCATGGGCTTGTGCATCCTTGCAACATGACAGCTGGGTTCTAAGGGCAAGCGTCCCAAGTGTGAGACCAGCAGAAGATGCAGTCTTCTCATCTAACCTGGGCCACATTGCAGTGTCCCTCGGATGCACTCTGCCCTGCTGTGGAGGCAGCCAGAAGGGGAGGAACATAGCTTCCACCTCTGTATGAGAAAGGGGCAGAAGCCAGAGGAGTCAGTGAGACCACAAAAATGACTGGATTCATCCTGGGAAGTGCAGTACTGCTGCAGCTGTGATTAGAAAACAGAGTACTATGGCCTTTGTTCGGGAAGCATGCAAGCCATCTTTGAAAAATGCAGTTTTCTATAAAAGTTGTAATATAAAGAAAGTTGTATTGTAAGCAAGGGGGAAGGTGGTAGGAGAGGTCAAATCCAGTCAGAATTCTTGAAAGAATGCTGGCGTCTAGGAGAGAAGGAGCAGAAGCAGGGAGTGAATTGTAGTGATGCAAGAGAGAGGTAAGGGTGACTTGCAGCGAGACAAAAGCAAATGGGCTAGTTCTGGAGAGAGTCTCAGGAAAGCTGGGTTCAATTTATGGGCTATGGAAGCAACTGGGGTGAACCCTGGCATTAGTAAGGGGGCAAATTAGTGGAGAGTGAGAAAAGCCACAGTGCCTCTGGCTCAGGAAAGCAGAGCAAAAGAGGGAACCTACAGTCCCGAGGAGTCCAGCGCAGTGGGCTGGTGTGCGCTGGATATTCACGTGTGAAGCTCGTCGCAAAGGTCAGAGCTGGTGATGAGAACCCGGTAAGATGAGGTGAGTGTAAAAAGGCGAATGGAGTCAGCCAGGTGGTGACCAAAATTGACGGTTTGACATTCCAGGGAGAGGAAATCATTGGAGCAAAAATCACAGAGGCAGAGACGAGGGGATCAATGCTCTAAGCATCCACGTGATGACACTAAAAAGCAACATGTGGGCTTAAGGCCGAAGGGCTCAACCATCTCTGATAGTAGCAGATGTGCAGGTTCAGTGTGGAATTGTCTGTTTGGGTCGATCCACATGCTCATTTATCTGTGGCATCTTTCCTGACGTGATCGTGCTTCATATTACGAGCGCCGATCAATCCAGCAAGTGCAAGAGCAGTGAGCGTTGAAAGAAAAGTGACAAGAAGCTTGTGAGCTGGCGATGGGGAGACGGCGATCAGGGTGATAAGAACACAGTGAGCAGTGCTCAGGTTTCCATGACTCGGGTTTCAGGCAGCAGGGGAAGTTTGAGAAGATCCAGGGCGAGTTGTGAAGCAGGGGGAGTGTTCTGGGCTGTTCAGGAGAAAATGATTCATGAAAAGCAAGGGCTAGGCTTTGAGGAGGAGTTGGGGAGGTTCTTGCTCAGAGGAAGTCGTGGCCACTGAAGCTGTGAGACTGTGGCCAACCCAGAAAGGCTCCAGACACTTCCATCTGTGCGCACGTATCTGGGGGTGTGTGTGTGCCCTAACTACTCACTTTGAAGTTATGAAACATTAGCCTTCAAAATACCTCTGGGATCTGTTCTTGGGTAGAGGACTTTCTAGAACTCATTCATCTCCTGAACTTTGTATGCCTAAGTGAACCCAGCACCTCAAAAATTTCAGCCTACATATTTGTCCAGTACAGCTCAATTGCACTACATTATAATCAATTTTTGTGTTTTATGTGTATCTTACTTAACAAGCAGATTAATACTTAAACATTTGTTTAAGTTACTTCCTCTAGTCCGTTGGACTTTCTTTGCAAATTAAATGCCAGGCTCCTGCTTAGTGAATAATTACACAATATTGAAGAAAACATCTTTTGACAACAAATTAAAAAATGATGTGTACCTCATTAGTAAAAGCTCATTATAAAAATGTGTGTCTTTCATTTGTGCTGGATTGTAGCTTTTTATTAAAATAAGTACAAATTATTTAAATGATAAAAACAAAACAACCAAAGCTGTAAAGTTAAGCAATCAACTGGGTCATTTTTGTCTGTCTAAAACATTCTGTGAAGTTCACTTATATCATGCCAGTTTAGGAGTAACGGTACTTTGAAACTGAAACATATATATTGCCTCAGTCCTCCTACATGGTTGGCAATGAGACTACACTGAATATTTCAGAATTAATGCCCCTTTTATTTGTTATTTTAGGATTGCTTTACTTCAGTTCTGAAGATCAAAAATAATTAACTAGTAAGAACATAATGAGATGTTATAATTGACAAAACAAAGCAACTGCTTTACTATAGCAATTTCTTTCATTTTCTGGTAATTAAGCTTTTCAAATGAACCTTCTGAAATATAAAAGTTTAGAAGAAAAAATTTAAAAGATATTTCTATCATTCTTACTCCTTAATAATAAAGTATCATAAGTCTCACATTTAATATAGAATATTAAATGTCAAAAATCTCATTTTATCTAACAGAAGATAAATGCATTGTGATGTATTCTTTTTGCCAAATATTTAATAAATATTTGTAGAGTGAAAAAGAAATAACGTAAGGGTCAAAATTTATGTCTAAGACCTATGAAAAATATGAGCTTGATTTAAAGAAGAATCTTCCTTTGGACTTTATATTTTTTAGCTTCTTGATATCATAGTGAGTAAATACTTATAGTTATTTTTCAAAGAAAATACTATAAAACCAGAAGACATTAGCTTCATGGCACCATTATTGTTTCCACAGGAACAGTAATTTTTGGAAAGCAGGAAGGAATGCTAAGAAAGACACATGAGGAAAAAGAAAACAATCATCCAAAACATTATTAGTTCTTGCCTTCCAACACCGTGGAATAGTCATTGAATGAATGTGTCTATAAAAGAATTAATAAATAAGCCGGGAACATTCAAAACATTATTCAAAAGCTTTTCTGGGCTAAATGGATTGATAATTTTTATAGCTTCTATTTCCAAAATTCCCAATAATGGTAGCATTGATGAGAGAGTAGTGAGTCTGAATTTAGGGGCAAAATTAGAACTGAATAGTAGTGAAACAGAGAGTTTTCAGTAAGGACCTCCCATCTTTCATTTTCACACCCCTTTTACTTACCTCTTTTACACCCCTTTTATTCAGGAAGTGCCCATTATGTCTCTGGCCTTCCATCCAACCAACCAAGAACGTTTAGTTCAGTGGTTTCAAGATGCTGGTGGGAACTCTGATGAGGATTTTGACTTTAGAAAGCTTTGCAAGAGGATGACTTCAAATGAGAAAGTGTCACTGAGTAATTCTGCAAGTTGGCCACTCCCCAGGGTGTGCCAGGCATCATTGTTATTCTTACTTAAACAGCCACCGAGGGAGAGAAGAAAATAACTGATCATTGTAGGTGGCACAGACAATAGAAGAAGAAAAAAGTTAGCATTTCTGTTTTCTATAAATTTTTATAAATATCGACCAACATGGAATGCAGGCAAGACAATATCCAGAACGTATTTTTGTTGGATTGCTTTTTTTCCTGCATCTAAATGAACATAGTGGAAGTGAATCATACAATATTATTTAACTTGCAATCCTAGCACTAGGCTGACCTCTTAGTGTTGTATCAGATCCTGGGAAGTGGACGAATCTTGATTACTATTGCCTACCTGTCTACCTGGTAATTAAGCTTTTTAAATGATCCTTCTGAAATACAAAAGTGAAGTTTTGATGAAACTCTTGTTGGTAAACACGTTCCTTGTTGGCTGTGTTGGTCACCCCATTTTTTTCTTAATGATGGAGATAGACTGATCTGGATCTTTCCTGGGGCTGCTGTATATATGGTGACAGGTTATTTCAGCTCACTATTTCAGTGTCTCTAGTGGTCTGCAGTAAGTCTCCCTGTGGAATGCAAACTCAAATCAAGCAATGTAAGAAGAACATCTTGTTGTAGTAGGTTGTGTGCTTGAATACCCTCATGGCTTCTGAGTCCATTCTGGAAGACAGATGTCCTGATAAGAAGGTGACACTGGCTTCTCAAACACTTGCTTCTAGTGGAGACCAGGTGGAGGGGGAATGTGGTGCAGACCGTTTTGTTCTCATGTCCTTCCAAACCCACAACATGGTTCTCTTCAGTACTTTCTATTTTGTTTCGCTCATGAGAGAATATGTATTTATCCAACTAAAATCTTGAGGAAGCATTAGATGTCAGCAAAAAGGCAGGTAGAAGTGCTTCTAGTGAGTGATTTCAGGTCAAATAACCAAACTGCTAGAATAGTGGCCATTGTTAATTACTGATCTGTGGAATAGAGTAGTTTCTCTTTTTTATTACTTTATTGGTACATGTGTGTAGTATATGATGTTTACATTTCTTGTGTGGAGTTGGTACATAACACATGAACATAAAACATCTTAATTCATTTTTATCCCCTTATTCTCCCCTCTTTTCCTCCTCCCTAGATGTTTCCCAAATGGGAAGGGAATCAAGAGAACAGAGTAGTTTCATATTCTTTGCCTTAGTTCACTTTTCTCAAGATTGCACAAGGAAATAGGCCTTTAGTATTGTGAAAACCCCCTTGGCCATCCCTCACTCTATTTCAAGGGTTGCAGACATTTTAAGAAAGCATAAAAGCAGCCAGAGACCATGTATCAACAAGTGGCATGGCTGCTTTCCTATGAACTTTATTTACAAAATAGATGGAGGGCTGGGTTTGGCCGGGCCTGTCCATTGCTGGCACCTGCTCTGTGTGGTGTTCCATCATGCAGCACAGTATTCAATAAAGCCACTCTGGAACTTCATGAATCCAAACATCGAGAGAAGGCTCAGAGCCAGGTGTGGTGGTGGACACCAGCAATCCCAGTACTCTGGAAGTCTGAGGCAGGAGGGTTGCAAGTTCTAGCCCAGCCTGGGCAACTTAGCAAGACTCTGTCTTAAAAAAGAAAAAAGGGCAGAGGATGAGACTCAACGGGAAAGTCCAGGGTTCAGTTTCCACCACACACACACAAACACACACACACACACCAAAAAAAAAAAAAATAAATAAATAAAATAAAGCAGACTCAGCCCTAAACAAGGGACTAGTATTATTTTTAAGACAAATTGTAAATTGCAAAACTATCACTCTGTAGAGAAAATTGTTCAATTTCTCAAACATCTTATAATTTACAGCTTGGAAATTTCTTTAGAAGATATCTTGATTTTAAGTTACACAGTTGTTTTTGAGTTGGTGGCCACCGTTACATTAGTAGATTCAATTACATGTGTATGAATGTTGCACATGAGCAACCAATCATTGTGAAAGTTTTGTTTGTATTTTCTTATATTTGAAGTTACCTTTAGATAAATTATAGCTTGTGAAATTTAATTTTTAAAGTTACTCAGTGATGGAAACAAAAATGACTGAATACATGTCCTTGAAATAAAATAGAATCTTTTATATGCTATTAGATATGTGAAACATTCAATGTTACTTCAGGAAGTAGTTAACTGAAATATTTCATTTGTCTTTAAGGACAAAGTGTTATGTGTGGATTTCTTAAGAACCACTTTGATATATCAAAAAAGGTAGAAGATAATCTGTCTTAATGCTTTGTTTAAATATTTGTTTTAGAATTTCTTTTTAGAAATGTTTACAACTCTAGGAAAGTTGCATAAACAATGAGCATTTGTGTGCTCTAAACTTGAGGATCACTTACGAACACTTTGCCACTCTCTCTCTGTCTCTGCCTCTGCCTCTGTCTCTCTCTCTCTCTCTCAACAAACACACATTTTCTCTTTGTTTTTTCTTTAAGAGCTACTGCAGACATCTTAAATCCCATCCATAAATGCTTCAACATGAATCTCCTAAAAACTCCCACTGGGCTAATTCCCCCACTGGGCTGCAGTGCAGTCCTCACCCTGAAGAAATGTAATGCTGATTCTCATGTCAGCCTGGTTTCCTCCATCGTCTCAGTAATGCTCAAGTGCGACAAGCGTGCATGGCTATGTGGGTGGCATGTGATGTGAGTGTAAATTTCTCCTTGGGATCTAGAATCCAGTCAGAGACCTTGCATTACTATTAGATGCTGTGTCTCCTTAGTGTTCTTTCATCTAGAAGACTGCAGGAAGCTTTTTCTTTCCTGGGTTGATTTCTTTAAACAGTTCCAGGATCTGTTGTGCAGATTTAATGAAGACACTCATAAATACAACATGAAATGACCAATGTCTCTGTAATGATTGCAAGTTTTGATATGTAATAAACATTTAAATGATTGATAGATGAGTAAAATAAATGTTTTATATCACTTTGTAACCTTCCTGTGATATACCATCATTGAAACAAAGAGGTTGAGAGGAGCAATTATCAAATAGCTCTTTCATATATAAGGTGGCATGAAGTTTTTTGTCTTACTTACTTTGAAACAGAAGCATACCGATTTATTTTACAGATCAGTCAAATTCATAAGGTGTTTTGTCTTCTTTTTGCTGTGAGTGATTGCCCTCAAGCCAATGTAATACAAGTTTTCTGTTACATTATCCTGATTTCAGGAAAAGACAGGTTTGAAACCAAAATTCATACTTTAAATTAAACAAAAAAATAAAAAGAAAAATCAATGTTATCTGCTCCATGCGTCAAACTGCTGCCCATGAATTCTTTGAAATTTTATTTTAAAAATTAGTATTTAAAAATCAACTGAAAAAATGGGTGTTAGGCTCTAGGAAAAATATACAGTAGTGTCCTTAGCATGTATCTATAGAACTGACAACTTGAGAAACGTATGGATTTGTAAGGTAAAATGCTTCTATTTGATAAAGTGTGGTAAGTTATTTCTCAATCATTATCATTTCATGACGCAAGACACAACGCTGGTTTAAGGAGCTTATATTTTCAGAGAAGAGAGAACATAAATAAATGTGAGGCAGAGCACAGACACAAGTGACACCATGGAGCAGGAACATGGCTACAGGGTGAAGGAGAGGACATGCCTGAGCATTGGGAGCTGAAATAGACTTTCAAGGAAGGGTGGAATTTGGAAGAGAGATGCTTTCTTGCCTTTCGGAAAGGAAGCTTAAGAATATTAGAATTTATTTTATTTGTCATGGGAAAGTTTGGAAATTGGGTCACACTATGTAGTTCAGACTGGCCTTGAACTCACTATGTAACCCAGGGTGGCCTTGAACTCGTGGCGATCCTCCCGCCTCAGTCTCCTAAGTGCTGGGATTATAGGCATGTGCCATTATGCCCGGCCAAGGGAAAGTTTGGTATTGTATTGCACAGCAACCTTCTTAAGAAAAGTTTTATGATTGGCCACCACTAATGAGAAGAGAGAGATTGAAGTCAGAAAGGTAATCAGAGATCCCTAGAAAAATCTGGGATAGAGGTGGTTGAATAGAATCAAAGTGTATTTAGTTCCCTTCTTCTAAACTGTCCTTCCCCCTGCTTCTATGTTGGTTCCTCAGAAGGCTGAATTACAGAGTTTAGGGAACTAAGAGGCAGAAAAACAAAGCATGAGGCTTTGATGTCAATCATGCTGGTTCAAAGGTCAGTTCTGTTAGTAGAATCTTTTAGCGTAATACGACTAGTTATTTAAGTACTCTGAGTCTCATCAAATTATAATCTTCTAAAGGGCTGAATGGACAACCACAACAAATAGTGTCCAAAACATGAGCTGTACCTAGTAAATGCTTTCTTTTCCTTGTGTTAAGAGCCAACTTGTGCCATTCCTATTCTAGCAAGTAAGTGTCTACCTTGTTCCTATTTTTTTTTTTTTTAATGTGGGTACCGGGAGTCAACCTCAGGACCTCGCGCTTGCCAGGCAGGCGCTTATGCCACTGAGCAATATCACTGGCCCCTTTTTTCCTTTATGTGGGTTCCAGGAGTCGAACTCAGGACCTCGCGCTTGCCAGGCAGGCGCTTACGCCACTGAGCCATCTCACCGGCCCCCTACCTTGTTCCTATTAATAAGATCATTTGCTGCATCCTGACTACATCTCAGGGACTGTAGCTTTAGGGTTCCTGGGAGACAGCCCCAGTCCTCATCACAGGTCCTGTAACAGTGCTTCACATCTGTCCCACCATCTTCTGGGGTCCCAGACCAATGCTTTTGCATCCAGTACTGTGTCTTACATGGCGAAAAGTCAGGTTGCATTAACGATTATAAGGTGGCAGGGGAAATGGGAAAATATGTTGGCTCTAAGAAACTTTGCCAAGAATTAGCTGGGTTTGACAACTATTTGGATGTTAGAGAAAAATGGAAGAAACAAACATCATACTAGAAGGCTTCCTTCATTGCTCTGTGTCGAAGGTGAAGGTGCCACTAACAAAGAAATGTAAAGAAAGAAGTAGTTTTGGGGAAGCTAAGTTCTTTTATCAAATGTATCAGACCTTTGTCTAAAGTATGAAGAGGAGGTGACATGTTCCATCGTGCCCACCACTTAAGTGCACAAATGCTGCCATTGTGCCTGCCTCCCATACCTGAAATATTAGAGACACGGCTGTTCCCAACTCTGATCCCCTCCTTCATTCCTAACCAGTGGCTCTTTTGCTTAGTGAATAACCTTCCCACTCCAATATTCAGGGTTTTAAAAATATTTGTTGTATATGCATTAACAGCAAACAACAGGATGTTTCCATATACCTACACACATTGAAATGATCACTACAGATAAGCAAATTAACATACCATCCCCTCACACAATTACCTCTTTTTTGTGGAAGCATAAGAAAAAATAAACTTATTCCCTTAACAAGTTTTTGTGTACAGTATTATTATAGATAGCTAAGTTAGGTAGAAATATTGTAGGCAGTCAGGCAGCACTGGACCCTTGAGAGGTCAATGCAGAAGACAACTGTGGCGGGAGGCGCATTCACTGAAGGCCAGGCTTCAAGAAAAGAGGAACTACACACCACATACTTCCCCTAGGATGAACAGCAGTGACTGATACTCTAAGTAGGCATCAATCACTGTGGGTTGGAGGACCAAACCTTAACCCACCCTTTCCAGGAAAGTCCTTATCTGCCCCTGTGCACTTGCTAGGTGACTTGTTTCCGCATTTGATCCCCATTTAATCAATATTACCCTAGCCACTATACTTGTAATCTTACTGGTTCCCCACAGTTTTATCCCACCTCACACCCACCTTGTGACTTCCCATTGGATCAACATTACCTAAGGTATGAGGTATATTCACCATTTAATTCTATCATGTCTGATTTTCCATTATCTTAGTGACTCAACAATTAGGTTCTATTAAATATTCCTGGACACCTTTTATTATTTCGAGGATATTCGTTTCAGTATACCTTGAAGGATATATCCAGGTATGGGAAAGAGAGCCACTGTCAACTTGACAAAGTCTCCAAATTGCTCACCAGCTTAACTGTCGCTAGGGGTAGGTGAGAGATCCCATTTCTCCAGAGCCAGCTGACATTTGCCATGTGACAGTGAACGGTGCCAACTTTAAAATTTAATTTGACTTTCTCTGATTATATGACAGACAACTAAGTTCGGCAGTCAGACAGGAATAGCCCTCAAGAGTCAGTGCAGAAGATGAGAACACTTTCTACCTGTGGGGGAGGTGCACTCACTGAGGGCCCGACCTCAAGACAAAACATAGAAGGATTACACCTCCGTACTTCCCCTACGGTTGAACAGCAGTGATTGATATTCTAAATATGTACTGATCACCTTGGGTGGGGGGCCAGGAAGAGCCAATGACCGCCCCTGGAAAAGCCCCTCTTCTGTTCCATGTATGCTTGCTACGTGACTTGCTTCTCCATTTGATCCCCATTTAATTGAAATTGCCTAAGCAATTATACTTGTAATCTTATTGGTTGACCATAGTTTTGTCCCACCTCTCCCCCATCTTGTGATTTCCCATTGAATCAGTGTTAGCTAAGTGATTATACTTGTAATCTTATTAATTGATTGTAGTTTTTCCCACCTTGGACCCACCTCACCTTGTGGTTTTGCTCTATAAAATTCCCTGGAAAAGCGGGGTCTTCAGCAACCCACTTGGGATCCCTTCTGTCTCTCTTAGTAGCTTGCTTTCCCCAATAAATAGATTCTGCTCTTAACCTCCATTGTTCCTAGAATTCATTCTTTGATTTTACGGAACATGAACTTGTATCAGACATCTGGCAGGTTGGGAGCTTCTTTCCCTTGTATGAATTACTTGGGAAGTTGAACATACAAATATGCTTCAATTACCTTTAAGTCTCTTGAGTGTTTTATAACTTGTATGGTTTTCTTTATTCTGGGTACTCTTGAAAATACTATTAATATCTCCTATTGATTGTCTATTAATTGTCCTTTGTCTTACTTTACGGTCCCATTGGTAACATAGACCTTTTAAGTTAGTTTTTATTAGTTCTAATTTTTTAAAATGTAGCTTAAATTTATTGAATTTTTGAGAATGCTTTAATTTTTACAACAAATTTATGCAGGTACGTGATGATATCTCCTCTAACTAAACACATGGTGTGTACCTATTTGATTTTCATTTATTACTTTACATTTTTATATAACAGATAATTTCAAATGTATACAGGTAGGATAATACAGGTAATGGCCATGTATCTGTTGTTTTGAACAATTATCCCATCACACATCACAGGTACACACTCTAGGTGTGACTTACTGCTTGTGATACTAACTGTTAAGTAGCAGGCTCTGTCAGACTGATTCAGACATGGCTCTCCCAGGATCCAACATGTCTGCCAGCAGAGGCATTGTTCTTAGCTCAGCACTGGGCTGCCCTTGGCAAACACAGGGAGGCATAAAAGAGATAAGATGGAACAAGGAATCTTACAAACACTGGGACATCTGAAGACACCCAAACATTCACACAGGATGCCTCAAGGACTTTGCCCACTGAGGCATGAGATACTCAGAGAATTCTGACTACGATGTTTACTAAGACCTTCCCCCGTAATGTCTCTTGCCTTCTTTCAAGCCCTACAAAAAAGGCCTTTTCTCTTTGTTCCCTACAGACGGCCTTATCACCCTCTGTCTGCCTGCACCCGGGTATTAAACTGTATGCCTCATTGCTTTCATGTAAGCCTGTTGAGTGGTCTCTGCCTCATGTTGTTCCTTACAGGCTGAGCTAGCATTTCTTACATTTTGCAACTGCAAATTTATTTTCCTTGTCATTAATTGAAATGAGTTTTCCTTTGTTTTACTTTTTGGAGGAAGAATTAAAGCAGTATATCATTCTAGCTTCATAGCTGCAGAGCTAATTTAGTGTGTGTGTGTGTCTCTGTGTGTGTGGGGTGTTTTTTTTCATATAGTTTCATGGTGTGATAAATAATTTCTGAGATTTTTTTCTTTTGCTTTCCTTTAATCCAGCTCTTCTTTCATTCTCCCTGACCTGCTCATTTGGGATCTTTGACTATAGTGCAGGGTTTTGTCTTGGATGTGTTTGGTTTTCATTTTTTAGACTCACAGGAACCAGACATCAAGGCAATTTCCATGGGAAAGAACTCCCACAGACTGCATGTATGGGAGCATGGAGAGCTCTGTATCCATGCAAATGGAGAAGTACAATGGAATGTCGGGTGTGGAATAACACAGGTGAGTACCAAGCACCAGGAAAGTAAGGGCAGCCTTCACAGAAGGGGTGATTCCTGGGAGGAGCTAATTTAGCTGAATTGTGCAGGGCTCTGAGTAGATTTCAAGTTAGATGGTACCTGGCATTTCTACAGTGAAATTGTGCTCATTGCTACAGATCTCTGTTAGAACTGAGAGAATTCTGGCAAAGGACCAGTAAGTGGCAACAGAAATTCTTGCCTTTGCTTTGTAATATTTCATGAAAATTTGTGTCAGATAAAACTGGTTTATATTGTGGCAACCTTTCTCTCTCCCATGGATTGGAATTAATGCAAGATGCAAGAGTTTTCTAAAAGAGGAAACAAATGCTAGGAGCAAATACAACATTTTGCAATTTGAAAATTCAACATTTGTTTTCACAATGCCATCAGATGCAGTGATATTTGACATCACACACTGAAACAGAGCATCTTGCCAGTTTTCTATTTAAATATTTATTATTCGTAGCTGTATTTATTATTCATAGCTTGAATCTCTTTTGTTTTACTCAGTCTCTTAAATTTTTACTTAAAAGCCCTTAATCATGCTTCAGAAGATCTGCATAAATAAGATGTTTACCAAATCCAAGTGTTCATGCAGATAAAGTTTTTAAAAAATAATGTTAAGTTATAACAAAAATTTTTAGAATACATGCATTTAGTAAAAATTATGAAAGGGGCATAAATTAATTATTTACTTGAGCCCACTTATTATCCATGTAACGTATTTTAAATTTATGTATGTCCTGTTCATCCTGCTCAGGATATAAACTCAAGAACTAGGATAAGAAAAGGGATTAAGAGGTGTTTCTGTACAATTAAAGGATCAAAGTATTTAGAAACATCCTTGTCCAACATTCTTTTCTTTATGTGTGTTGGGTGCTAGAGAAGTGCTGGCCTTTTGGGATTGAATCTTCAGTCATGGATTTCTTGTGTATAGTTCACAAAGTACACATTAATATTTAGCAATACAAATGTCTTGTGAAACTTTCTAGGGTATGCAAATATTTAATCTATCATCAAGATAAGGACATGATTGAGGGTGAAATGAAAAGGGGTGTATAAGCCCTCCATAGAAGCAGCTGAGGTCTGCTCTGGCCAAACTAGGAGAGGCCATTTCTATAGTCTGTACCTGGGTGGTGGACCTCAATCCTATCAGGCCTACTCCCATCCTTCCACTACCTGCTGGACATTTTACTTGGGGTACAACAAACTTGCCTCATGCTTAAAAAAATCCAACTTGATTTTTTTCTTCAAGCCTGTTGCTTTTTGCCAATGTCTCTCTCTCCAAATCTCAAACTTGGGAAACCATCAGAGATTCTTTATGCTCTTCTAGTAGCTAGTCATCGCATTACGTTGAAATCATTTTAAAAATGTCTCACATCTGGGCATCATGGCACATGCCTGTAATTTCAGCACTGGGTAGGCTGAGGCAAGATGATCATGAATTCAAGTCCAGCCTAGACCACATAGTGGTACTATCTAAAAAAAAAAATCTTTCACATTCATTGCTGTTTCCCTTCCAAGTTTCCATTCCAGTCTAAATTCCCCATTCCTTTAAACTCAGGTTATTAACCCTAGTATTTCTGCCCAGAATGCTTTTATTTTGCTTTTTAAATTTATACTTTGCAATCTCACTCATTTTCTTAAAATCTGCTTTTCCTTAGTCTCTTCTCTGTTCCCCACATCAGAGAAGAATACTTATTCTTTAACATAATAACTACCAAACTCTTTCTCCTGACCAGTTACCCCTGATCTCATCATGACCTGGAATAAACTGTGCCTTCCACGCTGCCCTCCGAGCACTGCCCTTGACCCGAATTATCTTTCATATATTCTATGCCACATGGCCAGGGACAATGTTCTGCTACCCATTGTTGTTTACGTGACTGCACCTTCCTTTAACAGTTTCCTCTCTGTAGACTTCTCCTCCTCTCTTCTCTGACAGCGGATGTCATGACTTTCATAAAGAGAATCAGCTATGAGTCCTGTCCTTGGACCTGGGAAGGGCTTAGACAGAACCCAGGTTTGTGGCAGTTGAGTAGCCTGGTGAAGCCACTGTCACTGCCTCCCAGGATGGCCTTTCACAATCAAGTAAAACTTCTCCAGGGTCTCCAAGCTCTAGTTTATTATAGTAACTCAACCATTCCTGTGATTAATAAAGGGGATCATGATGGTAGGTGGGACTTGGCTGAAACTAGATTTCAACCTTTGTTTAAGGCTCCAATCAAGTCCTGACATTAAATAAGCATTAACTCTATGTACAGCCTTCACTGTTTACCCTGATCAGTATTTATTGCCCCAATCTCTTAGCACAGATTCCTACCATTGCTGTCAGTTCTCTCCTAGTAACTAGGTTCTGTCTTCACATCTCTACTATAAGCTACTGAAGACATTATCGTGCTCCCTTCTTTGTAGTGGTGTGGTACCATCTTGTCCCCACAATGCATCCAATTTGTCTTTCCTGAGCACATAATGCTGAGCTCATGGGTGGTGGAGATGTTCACTAACTGTGTGTCTGCCCACTTTGGCATGACGAGTCCTCGTTCCCTTCATGTACGGTATGTAGTGGGCATTCTGCTCTCTGGTTCTCTGTTATTATACAAGCTGTGTTCTCTGGTGTTTGGTTGAGTTGTACCACTTACTATTTGATGTGCCATTTTGTTCATCTGGAATGAGAATTTTTTTTTCTGAAGTAAAAAGTATCATCCTTAGTAAAAAATGTGAATACGTTAATTATGACAAAAAAGCCAGAATGGAAGATTTATGAGCTCCACAAATATAACACAAGTTCTTCTCTGCTTAAATTGCCTACTGGAGTGCTCCTAGAGGCTTTATTGCCTCTGAAATTGCTCTAGCATTTTATCACTGTAGTTACTGCAACATGAATATGTGTATTTTATTATTTTAAAAGGTATAATTTCTTTGGTCAACATGGTTTTTCTGTCCACGTGGTCACAGTGTGCGCGTCAACAGAAAAAGGAACAGTAAACTGGCTCAAAGGAAAACGAATCACGTGAGCGTCATTCAGATTCCATGCGTGTGTCCAATTCTAGTGGTTACTTGTAGAACCGCAATCCCCTATCTGCAGTTATAAAAAACAAAAATATTTGAGAAATGAAGGTTCATATAAATCTTTCACTGTGAAATCTGCCCTGAGCTAACACAAGGTTGGTTATGATGTATACCTCCTGTATGGCATTTGGTAACAAGGCACTCTCCCAGGCCCTTCTGGGATCTTATAGAATATGGAGAAATTTCTAATTCTGAAGCACTGCAGGCCCTGAGACATTTAGTAATTGGACTGTGAACCTGTAATACATGAACATGGTTTGAATAACTCAGAATTATAGAACCATATTAAATAGGAAGTAAAATGTTTTTATCTTTGTCCCCAGTCTTCTTCTCTTTATATACCTAATTATATTAGTCCACTTTCTATGATAACGAAATGCTCAAGGCAATTAACTTATGAAGAGAAAAGTTTTTTTTCTGCCTCAGTGTTCTGGAATCCAAGATCAGGCAGCCTCTGGCAAGAGCAGCTCCTCATGGCAAGAGCATCTTCAGGAGCAGAGAGCCTTGCAAGCCGGTATGCAAAGCGTGGGACATGAAGGGGCCAGGGTTGCACCATTCCCTTCAAGGGCAGGTGCCCAATAGCCTAAAGGTCTCCCCACTTCCTAGAAGTCTACAGCACCTTATAGTAGTACCACCCTGGGGACCAAGCCTCTAACATATGGGACTCGGGGACATTTGACATCTGAAGTAGAGCACCAACTTTCCAGAATTTGCCCCCAAATGTGACATTTTATATGGTTTTTCATCTATAGACAGTCATTTTCATATAAATTGTTCAGCATTTCACCATCATTTTCTAATTACTTTTATAAATAATTGAGAAAAACAAATGCAAATAATATCACCCAACTTTTAAAAATCATTCTATTGCTTGAGTGGTTTAGTTTAGAAAACTTACTCAATTGTGGTCAAAGGTGTTTTCTAGTTTTTTCTTCCAATGCATTTAGGTGTAAGACTTTGTTTCTTGGATCTCATATTTACTTGCCTTTTTCTTTAAGGAAGGATCTTTAGTAGCTACTGTTTGTATTTTCCAAATAGAAGAGGTAGGCATCTAGGATTTCTTATGTCTGAAATTGATTTCATTTGTTCTGAATGCTAGTTTAGCTGGGCATTGAAATGTAATTTCGAAACCCCCTTCCCCCAAGAACTTAAAAAAAGACACCATTTTCATTTTTAAGTGTTTATAGTATAGGTTTCTTTTACATTTATCATTATCTTTTTGGTTGTTGTTTGTTTTTCAATACTGAATATTGAACTGAGAACTTGGCACTGAGCTACATCATTGCTTTTTAATTCTGTTTTTTTTTTTTTTTTTAATTTTGAAACAGGGTCTTACTAAGACACTGTTACCAGACTAGGCTTGAATTTGTAATCTTCCTGCCTCAGCTTCCCAGAGTCCTGGGATTATATGTGTGTGACACCAAGTGTGGCTTTGTTATTATCTTTATAGAAGTATTAGTATGAGTTTGTCTTTAAAATAAATACAGTAGTTTTGAGGATAAATTATAATAGTGACTTTGGTAGATCCATCCAAGGGCTTTTGTGAGACTCTGAGTCATTTTTTCTTTTACTTTATCATTTCCCCTGGAATTGCTACTCGTAATTCTCTAGTAGCTTACACAATATATGTCTAAAATTAAATTATTTAAATCATTTTTAGAAAAATATTATTTTTCAAATCTTTTTCTCTGGAGATTTTATATTATTAGATTTTTGCTTCCTTAATTTAACCTATGCTTTATGGAAGTAAACATAATTGAAATATTTTGTTGCCCTAAGATTGTATTTTTGATTGATTTAGAGATTATTTTCTCCCTGGAATTTTAAAGGAATGTGAAAGAACAATAAGCGTGTCTTTTATAGTTTGCATAATGGCATGCTTTAAACTATTATTTAACCTCAAAGACTTGTGGAATCTTAATTTCTATTCAGTGAATTAAATAGTTTTAGATATAAATAGACTTGTCCCCTTCTAAATAAGTAAGCTTTGAAAAAAAAAATTCCACCCCTCCCTGCCCATCCAATTTACTCTACGTACTTGAAATTGAGGATGAAAATATTCTTCCTGCTATTTGTGGTTTTATGTTTATTTTTTAGACAATGACCGCTAATATCTGTTAAGTACTCACATTCCAGGCACCTGTCCTTAATTCTGCAAATGTACTATTTATAGTTGTCACTCAAAAGCAACATTTTTTCTAGAAATCTTTCATCTTTGTGACATAATTACTTAGGTATAATGTGTATGGCCAATACAGAGCCCCAAATTAATGAAAACCACTCTTGTGGAGAAAAGGGTGCACACGGAGAGCATATTGTCCCCTGTTGGAGTCTGATGCACTAGAAAGGCAAGGTTTCACAGGATACTGCCAAATAAGCGTGAGGGGGATGAGCTTCCACGGACCGAGGGATCAGCAGCTGCTCAGTAACACTGGTCCATTTGCACTCCTCTCACGATGGTAAGGGTTTCTGTGAAAGTCTGGCATGGACACTTCTACTCATTCTCTTTCTCTTAATCCATGATCCATTGAATGCCTACATAGCAGCATGGCAGAACATCGCTGGCTAAGGTAGAAAATCATGTTTCTGGTTGAGACTCCTGTGCCAAAATTGAGTCTCTGTCATTAGAACCAGACTTCATTCAGTGTCCTTCCAGATTAAATTGAATTCTACTAATGAGACCAATCAGTAGGAAAATCAAGGCGCTGCACTGTGAAGTGACCAGAGTCGCACCAAGAATATTACAGTGCTCGTGTCTGTACGTACCAGCCGATCTCCAAGGAAGAGGGTGACAGAAAACTCTTCTGTCTACTAATAATTTGCTCATAAGCCTATTGATTTATCTGTACATTGTACCAAGATATCAACTATGTTTTTGCATAACAAGATATTTCAGTAACACCTCACATACTGTTGCATCTTGTTGGGACTTATAAAGCACAGTCCCGTTACTTGCACCCTTTTCTGGGGTCTGCATAGTAAGCCCTTGACTTAGCTAGCCTTCCCTGATTTAGCAAGCTTACTCATTTCTCTTAAGAATCCCCCAGAGGTATGCAATGCACAGAATGACACAACAGTGACCATCACTGAGAAGCTACAAACAGGAGGAGCTGGATCAGGTGGAGCCCGGCAGCTCCTCAAGGACCCTAGGATGTAAGAGCTTGAATCCTGCATGTGGTTCCTGAGCTTATGTAATCTGGTAATTACTGACTCAAACCAGGATACGGTTATTTTTAAAGACTGTCTGTTAGATGTCTATAAATTTAGAGAAGATTTTCAAGTAAACTCGACACTTCATAGAGTGGGATGTGAAAGATGTGAAAATTCAGTAGGAGGTGGGTTCACTTCCTCCTATCCTCCTCTCCCATTTATACACTCATACACAGATACAATCATATACTCACATGTACAAAGAAAACCAAACCCACACACATTAACACACAACCATACACCCAGCTAGACCACTACAGTTACACACTTATACAAGTAAAGCTTTTAGACTAATTCCATTTATTTTATTTTTATCAGTGCATGCATAGATTACAAATACTGATGCTTGTTTTGAGAAATTGGTGTGTGCATATAACATATCTTGCTCACTTTTCAATCCGTTTACCTCCCTCCCTTTCCTACCTACTCCCTTGTTCCAGTTCCTTATCTTTAAGAGTCTATTTCCTATCACTGCTTATTCATTTATTTACTTTAAGTTTCTCATGTAAGAGAAAACGTGATATTTAACTTTGTGAGTCTGGCTTATTTCACTTAACATGATGGTCAAAAGTTCCATCCATTTTCCTGAAAATGAGATGATTTCATTCTTCTTTCTTTATATATATATATATAAAACTTAACCATATTTATGACTATATATATATATATATATATATATGAATTGCACTGCATAAAAATGGATATGTATATATCATTGTAGCATAATGTCTTTTAATTCTTTTGGGACTACACCCAGGAAAGGTATAGCTCGATCAAATGGAATTTCTATTTCAGTTCTTTGAGGAATTTTCATACTGATTACCGTAATGTTTATACTATTTTACATTCCCTCCAACAGTGTAGAAACGTTCTTTTTCACCACATCTGGGCTAGCATTCATTACTTTGTGTGACACTGATAATTTCCATTTTGACTGGGGTAAGATGGTATCTCACAGTTGTTTTGGTTTGGCATTTTTCTATTGGCTAAAGACCTTGAACAATTTTTTTATTTACTTACTGACACTAGTACTTCATTTGAGAAATGTCTATTTAGTTTATTTGCCCATTTTTATTCGGTTCATTGTTTTATGGGGTTCATTATTTGAGTTCTATAAAGAATACTGTATTCTAGATACTAATCTATCAGAAGAGTAGTTACCAAAAGATGTTCTCCCGTTTTGTAGTTGTCCTTCCACTGTTGTTGCCTCTGCTGTTCAGAAGCTTTTTTAGTTTGACATAATCCCACTCATTGATTTTTGATATTATTTCTTGTGTTACTGGAGTTATTATTCAGGAAGTTGTTGCCTGTGCTTATGGCTTTAAGTGATTCCTCTACGTTACTTTCAAGCATTTTCAATGTTCTTGTTTTCATGTCTAGGACTTTGATCCATTTTGATTTGCTTGCACTACAGGGAGAGTGATAGGGATCTAGTTTCAATCTTCTGCAAGTAGAAATTCAATTTTCCTAGCATGGTTTGTTATAGAGGCTATCTTTTCTTCAACTTATACTTTTGGCCTCATTGTCAAAAATCCAATGGCTGTAGATGCATGGGTTTGTATCCGTGTCTTCTGTTCTGTTTGTTCAGTCTATGTGTATGTTTTTGTGCAACTATTATGTTTTTTGTTTTTTGTTTTTGGTAGCTGTGAGGTGTAACTTGCAGTCTGGTATTTTGATGCCTTCCTCTTTGCTCTTTTTGCTTAGGATTGCTTTGTCTATTTGGGGGTCTCTTCTGGTCCCATAGGAAATTTAGGATTGCTTTTTCTGGTTCTGTAAAGAATGTTAGTATTTTAATGGAGATTGCATTAAATCTATAGGCAATTTTTAGTAATATTGCTGCCATTTTTGATATTAGTTCTTCTGATCGAAAAATGAGCAAAATCTTTCCATTTTCTAATGTCTTCTTCAGTTTCTTTCTTCAGCATTCTCTGGTTTTCATTATAGAGCCCTTTCCCCTCCTTAGTTAGGTTGATGCCTAGGTAGTTAATTTATTAAGCTATTGTGAATGGAATTGCTTTCTTGATTTCTCTATTTGGGGAGGTTCATTATTTGTGTACAGAAAGGGAATTGCTTTGTGATTTGAAAATCATATGATCATCTCAGTAGACACAGACAAACCTTCAACAAAATCCAGCATCTTTTCATAATAATTCCTGAAGAAAATAGATGTAGAAGAATTCTACCTCAAACTGGTAAAAGCCATATAAGACAAACTCACAGTCAGCATCACACTGAAAGGGAAAATATTGAAAATATTTCAGTTTTACCCACTTTCACCACTCCTGTTTAATGTAATACTCCAAACTTTAGCCAGAGAGATCCAGCAAGCGAACAGAATAAAAGGTATTCAAATAGGAAAGAAAGGAGTCAAAGTATTTCTATTTGCAAATAAAATGATTATTTACCCAGAAGACCCTCCTAAAAATTCCACCAGAACCCAGGTAGATCTGATAAACAAATTAAGCAAAGTGGCAGAATACAAAATCCATTTATTTTTTAAGAGCTTTGTGTATTAATTTCTTTGACATCATATAGAAATAACAATCCAGGGAGCTAATCAAGTCATTGAATTCAAAACAACATCCTTTTAGTCGATGTAAAATTTGTAAATTCTGACTGGACTTTTTATTTTTTGTATCTGTTTACATGGTTATTTTTGTTAGGCTCAACGAAATATATTCACAACATTTTCTAAGCAGATGCATTACCTCCTTTTATATCACACAATTTGAATTACAACACTTTAATAAGGAAAAACCATACTGGAAAATCTCACATCGCTAAAAAGCCAGTCAGCAGCAATATCCTGTGGATGGTTCTCCATTCTGAAACTTTCTCCTTGCAGTATGTGATGTATCCCATTAGGCGATATTTTGGATTAAATGACACCAAAAGTAAAAACACTTAAAAACATCACCTGCAAAGAGTGAATATAATGTCTGATTATGAAGGTTTTTTTGTTTTTTAATAAGGGTTAAATGAGATGCAATTTTTTTTCCTTTGTGTCCTTGATACATAAACATTCATAATGACTTGATACATTCATGGCAATTACTTAAAATAATTCACATTTTGGTTATGGTTATTATTATGGTGATAAAAGTTATAAGACATATATAAAAATGAGGTCTTTTTTTGTAAAGCATATTTTCAATAATCTGCACTAAAATTTGTTTTAAATAATGTGAAGCAGTGAAAGAAAATACTTAAACAGATAATTTTGCTGGTGGCCTGTGTCATGACTGAATGGGGCTCCTGGAGGTATCCCCATGTTCCCTTCTAGCAGCAACCCCTCCCCCCCCACCCTGCCCATGCCGCCAGGGTTTCAGACAGGTGCACCTGGTTCAGCAAGTGCTTCTAGGTACGGTATCCTTGCCCATTCCAGCATTAGCATAACTATCAGCAAGCCTTTCTCTATGAAAAAATTAATGATGGTGGGAATCCAGTGTGGAGAAAGGAAAAATGTCTCAGCATATTTACACATCTCTGATTTCTTTCCAGTATTTCTTTTTCACTTTCTCATTTATTACCTCATTTATTCAGGGCTATGGGAATCTGCTCAGCCTCCTTCTATGTCTTCCTGATGGGACAGCCTCTGAAGCAGGGATCAGAGATTTCTCTCCATTTATGTGATATTTTGCAAAGCAGTGTGGTTATTCTTGTTGAAGCTATTCCTTCCAGCGGGCAGAACTTTCATCATTCAACTAAACTGACATGGTCTGTCAGTGAAGAGAGCTGGCAGCATCTTGCTTATCCAGGCTCTGCCTCAAAAGATACCCACCTCTTACACCTCAGTACTTCTTCCCCTTTCTGACTTAAAACAGTAACAGCAAAGTAGTAAAAGTTTCATCCATAAACATTAAAAAATCTGCAGTTGATTTACAGTTGTCTCTTTCAGTTTATTTCCATCTGATTCTACATCCAATGGGACTGGATCCTGTACATTTTATGGAAATATAAAGTTACATGGCAGAGAGGATAGATGTGTTAAGGGCCCTGCAGTGATTAAGGTCTGCAGCATTTCTGATTCTGAATTGCCTTGTTTCCCACTTACCATACCATAAAGTTTCTTTACTTGCAGAAAAAAACAAAAACAAAAACCAACTGCTGGGCCTTAATGTAGATTCTGAGAAATTTCCCAGTGATTTCTTCTGTGTATTTCACGTATTTAAAGACCTTTAGAGGTAACTCCTTTATCCGGTTAGTTATAAGACACTTCTATAAAAGCAAACTCTATCACTGAGGAGTCTGAAGTGTGCGTAGCTGCTCTGGGTTTCCATGGTAACCAAGATCCACAGCTCTTCCCATGGCTTTTTTGTTTTGTTTTTCCACCTATTCATTGGAAACAAAAAGGCTTGTGGTGAAGTCAGATGCCTGTGACCATTAAGTCAGTAATTCTATTTCACTACTAGGAGTTGCTGATTTGCTTCCCACCTGGTTGTGAAAAAAAAAAAAAGTGTCAGATTTCTGATTCAGAAACTCTGCAAGTTCACCTTTAGTGCCTGCACTCACCGAGGATGTACTGTAATATCACTCTAAACTTGAATTTACAAAAGTGGCCAAATATGTAATGACATTAATAAAAGCACACCTGTTTACACTTTAGAGATTGGCTTTCTTCCTCTCAGTGAGGAGGAGGTTAAGTTGAACACCCTACACTTTTTCTGAAAGAATTTCTCGGTTTCGTTAGCCAGTCTGAGTCATGGCAACCTATTAAAGTCAGTGGATGTTTTGAATTTTCTAGAAGGTGAATTCAGGTTGTCTTACACATCATACTTCAGTTATTTTGTACCATCAAAGATAAAAGCAGTAATTATGAGCTTGAATGTAGCGAGCAGTCCACTGTCATGACTGAGAACATCCATTGATGTTTACATGCACATCTTTTGTGGCTCTCAGTTCCTACAGAGGTGACCAAAAATGGGTCTCTAGTCTAGGACTCTGCAGTAGCAAGGGGCACTATTAGATCTGAACACACTGCGGAGATCAGAATAGTAATTAATCAATACAGAATTTATTGTCTTTATTCTCCTACTGGGATTCTAGGAACTTTTGATTCATGCCTTACAGAAAATTACTTTCAAACAGGATTATGAACAACTTGATTTTTAAATAAATTTAACTTATTGAGAAAAATGTACAAGTAAGATCATAAACAACATTCAAATTCAGGAAGTAAAGTTCATTGTTTTTAGGATAATCAAAAATTAATAGACTAGTTAACAGAGTTTAAAGGAATGAGTAAGAATTGACTAGACAGAGGGAAAAGCTAAGAGTCTCCGAGGTGTCAGAAGAGCTATGTTGGTTTTATAAAAATTTTAGGATTTTTGTCTATTTCTGTTAAAAATACCATTGGGTTTTGATGAGATAGTACTGAATCTATAGGTCATTTTGAATAGTATAGACATTTAAACAATTATTAAGTCACCCCATCCATGAAAATGTCTTCTGATAGCTGGAGGCATTACCTTTATTGATTTCAAAGTATAGTAAAGGGTTATAGTAATTGAAAAAGTATGATACTGGTATAAAGAGAGATACATAGGTCAGTGGAATAGAAAAGAGGGTCCAAAACCCAGCCCAAATATACGTGATCAGCTCATCTTCCACAAGCCGTTAAGAATGCCCAATGGTGGAAGAGCGTTCTTTTCAATGAGTGGAATTGGGAAAACTGGTATCCACTTGCAACAGAATGAAATTGAATTCCTCTCTTACACCCTACACAAATATTGTTATGAATTAGATCTGGAATGTCACCTAAAAATTAATGTGCTCAGAGGTGGAACTTTTGGAAGGTAATTGGACAAAATCAGTGGATTGGTTAATTGATGAATTCATAGCTCGATGGGCTGTTAGAAGCCAGGGCCTGGCTGGAAGAGGTGGTCGCCTTTGGAGGTTATATCTCCAACCCTGGCTCCTCTGTTCTCTCTCTGCCTTCTGGCTGCCATAAAGTGAGCAGCTCTCCTCTGCCATGCCTTCTACTGTGCCCTGTCTGCCTCGGAGCCAGCTTACCATGGACTGAACCTCCCAAAACCTTGAGTCAAATTAAACCTCTCCTCCTTTAAATTGTAAGTGTTGGGTATTATTTCCCAGCAACAAGAACGCCAATTATTAAAATGAAAATATTAATGCAACCTGGATATGAGTCTTAAATGTAACACCTGCTATTGTATAAAACTCCAGGAAGAAAACATAGGAGAAAACCCTGATATTCACTCTGGCAATAATTTTGGGGGCCATTATAACAAAAGCAAAGGAAACAAAAGCCAAAATAGACAAGTCGTACTACTACAAACAAAAACATTTCTGTGCGACAAAAGAAACAGCAGGATCCAAAGGTTGCCCTTTTATTCTTTTGACCGACATCCTAGAGCTTGGGAGAAAATACTTACAAATGATATGTCTGATAAGGGGTTCATATCCAAAATGTACAAGAAACTCCCATAACTCAATAGCAAAGAAATTGGATAACCTGATTAAAAATCAGGAAAAAAATTGAATAGTGATTTTTCTAAGGAAGATATACAAATGACCATCAGATATATGAAAAGGTGTTTAACATCACTAATTTTTAGGAAATATAGATAAAAACTGTAATGAGATGTTACTTCATACTTGTTAGAATGACTGTTATTAAAAAAGCAAAATATAAGTATTGGTGAGACTGTGGTGAAATTAAAATCTTTATACATATGAATAGGTGGAGTGTACATTATTAACGTGGAAAGCAGTCTGGAGGCTCCTCAGTAAGTCAAAACTAGAAATACCAGAGAGTTTAATAATCCCATTCCTGGGTGTAGATCCAAAAGAATAACTGGCCTCAAATAGTTATTTGCACTTGTACACAGTGGCATTATAGTAGTCAAGACGCGGAAGTAACCCCTATTTCCATAAACAGACAAATAGATAAAGAAAAATGAGAAGAAATTAAGCATGCGGGGACTGTTTTGGTAAATTAGCTTATATTAAAAGGCAAAGCTTTTGTTAATTAGCAGCAAGAATCTGATCTCTGACAAAATGCAAAGGCTGGGTAAAACTAATACACTGATGTTATTATTGATAAATTCACCTGCACAATCAGAATTCCAAGATGACTTAATACAGTCTATAGCAGTTTTATATGCTAAAGCTTACCAGGAATAGCCCATCACTTTCACACCAGAAAATGTTTGGCATGGAGTTGAGTCTGTGTGTTCATACTGTATCTCGCCTTTTAAGTCAGGAGCACGTGGAGCAGGAGCTTGGCTGACACACTACAGCAATGCCTCCAAACTTTCCGGTTTCAGAATTTTTCACCCTTGAAATTATTGAGGGTCTCAAAGTAATTTTCCTTGTGTGAAGTCTATCAAAATTCCCAGAAAAGAAGTGATTAGCTAAAATATAACTTTGCTCCCAAAAGGACAAAATTGTTCAAGATTGTATGTAAAAGGAAATTGAATCAATTCTAAGATGACTTTGGAGAAAAAGAAATATTTTTACATAAAGTAAAATGTCTACACCTAATCAGTTTTTCATTTTATTTCTTGTGTTGAGACATTTTGAAATATAAAAGGCATTTTAAATATGCATCAGAGAGTGAAAATGTGAATGTGTGTGTATTACTGCATGAAATACCCACATATATCAGAGACAGAAATTCTGTAAGTAGACACGTCTAACTGCAATGAAGCAAATTATCTGAGAAAGAGCTATTTCCTATCTGATGACCCCAATGGGGAAATCGTGTATACTTCTAGTTGTGTTACTATGGAAGCAGATTGCACATTAAAGCTTCCTCTTTGAATGTAATTATTTTTCCTTCATAGAAGCAATGTGATTTCCTCCACTAAACTGACCATGCCATAAAAATAAAGCATACTGATGCACTTGTCACTCAGGGAATGAGCCTGGCTTCTAGGTATGACCTGTTGCCATGGAATTCAAGATGACAGCCTCTGTTAGTAGATTAGTAACTTATATTTCCATTTTCAATTAGAAGCACATACTCATGTCCTACATGAGCTGCAAAAGCAACTCTGCTTTGGATGAGGACCTCTGATATTTACCATGTTTATGTTTTTCCTCCCACTTCTTAATTTGGGCCTTCTTGTTGATTAAAAACCAATAATTTGATCAAAGTATGAAGGTATAGTACCTTTTATATTATATTTTCTAAACAGTTGAATTTGTAAAATCTTATAATTTCCTGAAAAATTATTTTGTGTTAGTGGTTTTAAAGTGTATCTTTACTTTTTAATGAAGACAATAATGATACATATTTATGAAGTACAATGTGACGTTGTGATACATGTTTATATTTTGTAATATTCAAATTAAAGTAAGCACATCTATCCTCTTTAAAATTTGTCTCCGTGGTGAAAATATTCACAATCCTTTCCTTTAGCTTTCTGAAACACACAACACAGTATCATTCTCCATAGTGGCCCACTGTACCACCAGAATTTCTTGCCCCCATTTATCCGGAAGAGCACCAGTTCAACCTTTCCCCACCTCTCCTCTCACCTCTTCTCCCCAGCTTCTGTTCCCTACCATTCCACTCTCAACTTCCTTGAGTCAATGCTTTTGAATTCCACGCATGAACCCATTCCATTCATGTGCTATTTGTTTTTCTGTGCCTGGCTTATTTCACTTAATGTGATGTACTCCAGTTTCATCCAGGTTGTTGCAAATAAGCTGACTCTTTTTCTTTATAGTTGAATGGTGTTCTTTTATGTATATATACTGCGATTTCTTTATCCATTCTTCAGTTGGTGAAAACACAGGGTTTCTCATCTCTTGACTGTTGTGAACAGTGCTGCAGTGAGCATGGTAGTGCAGAGGTTCAACACTCTGATTTCATTTTCTTCAGATATATACCCAGTAGTTGGACTGCTGGATCACATAGCAGTTCTATTTTCAACATTTTGAGGAATCTCCATACTGTGTTTCACAACAGATGTTCTAAGCTATATTCCTGTCAACAGTGTGTGATCGTTCCCTTTTCTCCACATCCTCATCAGCACTTGTTATCTGTTGTCTTTTTGATAATAGCCATTATAACTGGGATGAAGTAATGTCTCATTGTGGTTTTGCTTGCTTTTCCCTGATGATTAGTGATGTTGAACATTTTTATATACCTCTTGGCCATTTGTATGTTTTCTTTTTTTCTTTCTTTTTTTGTGAACTGAGAATCAAACGCAGGACCTCGTGCTTGCCAGGCAGGCAAGGTGTCACTGAAATACATCCCCGGCCTCTGTATGTTTTCTTTTGAAAAATGTCCTTTTAGATCTGTTGCTCACTTCTGAGTTGGGTATTTGAGGGATTTTTTTAGTTGTTCATTTTTCTTATATATGGGGTTTATTTACAAGCACTTTTTTTTTCCCATTCATGTATGTGTCTGTTTTTAAGCCAATACCATTCCTGTTTTGATTACTGTGGTTTTGTAGTATGTTTTGAAATCAGGCTCTATAATGCCTCACAATTTGTTGTTTTTGCTCAAGCCTGCTTTGGCTATTCTGTTTTTGTGGTATTTTTGTAAATAGGATTGCTCTCTTGAATTCTTTCGCTTCTAGAATACAGAGATGTTACAGTTCCAGCTATTCCTCATTCGGTATGATGGTAGTTTTGGATTTGTTATAATAGCCTTTATTATGGTGAGATATGTCTCTTTTGGTCAGAGTTTTTACCATGCAAGGATACTGAATTTTATGAAATGCTTTTCTGCATGTGTCAAGATGATCATGTGACTTTTGTCCTTTAGTCTGCTGACGTGGCATATCTTATCTTTTGCATGTGTTCAATCACCCTTGCCTCCTTGGGATGAATCCTGTGGGATCATGGTGAATAACATTTTTACTCTGCAGGATTTGATTTGTTAGTATTTTGTTGAGAATTTTTGCATCTATGTTTCTCAAGGATATTGGCCTGTAGTTTTCTTTTTGGAAGAATTCCTTCCTCTTCAATTTTTGTACTAAATTAAGAATAATTGTTATTATTTTTCTACAAGTGCTTGATGGAATTCAGACTGAAGCTCCCTGGTCCTAAGCTTTTCTTTGATGGGAGACTGTTGTTTCTTAGTTCATTCAGGAGGATGGCACCTATGGGAGGGAGGAAGAAGGAAGAACATTCAAGAACCACCCATAGCGCAGCTGGGCCTGGTGGGTCCTTCCCATAAGCGGGGTGTTCGGAAGGGTTTGAGCAGCAGTGTAGTGTGATGTCTTCACCTGTTAAGAAGGTCATTTTTGGTGACAGTGTTTCACAAAATGCTCAGAGTAAATTGAGAGTGGAATTGGATCATTTATAAATCTGTTTTATCTGCTTATAGAGGAAAAGCTAGCTAGAGGTTTGAAAGGGGTGTAAGAGGTAAATGAAACAACAGTTGGAAGGAGAATGACATGTCAGCCAACTCGAATTTGCAAAAGGTTCTTAGCAGGGTTTTGTGATGCTCGTTGTGGGTTTTGAGAAATGAAACAGTGGTGGTTTCATTGATTGTGCTTTCTTTCCCTTGATCACAACTTAAATGACTTCAACTGATTATCTTTGTCAGTTTCAGTTTGCAATTGAGATAAAGTAAATTTAAACCCGATACAATTATATTCTGCAGCTTGAGGAAAATTGGATTTGAACAAAAAGGCAAAAGGCAAGTGATACCCAAGGCATTCTCTTTAATCATGTATTAATTCTACGATGGTGTCCAGAGAAAGTGTGCATAGCATGCACTTAAGAAATTTTAAAAAATTATGTAGACCTAAAATCTTGTCACAAGTTTCAATGGTATTTTAATTTCAATATTGCATTTTTGACTAGTTACATCCTGGATCCAGACCCCTTTTTTTCTCAAATCCTAGAACAGAGATTCTGGAAGTGTCAAAACTGGATAGCTCATCACCCTAGTTACCTTAGATGCAACACAAAATTCATTTTTGGCTATAACTGTACATCTGTAACTAAGAGAAAATATACATAAATCCTCTAGCTTTACTTGATTTTAATTGCCTTTAAGAGTCCCTAATTTTGAAGGTCACAGATCTGGACAACACATTATTAGTCTCCCACTAGCTTTGCTGTCAGTAGCGCCTCTGACATATTGGTTATGATGATAATATCGCCTCGGTTACTTTTCAGGGACCTGACTGACCATTTTGGCTTTGAGCAATCACTCCTTCCTTGGGCCTGCAGACATCCAATGGGTTACTGGAATAGCATCTCTGTCATCATATTGTGTTTTTCCCCTTCGCTGCCTTCGACTTTGAGTCAGATTTCTGCTCAGCTCTATGAGTAGACATGTTGATCATTTCAAAAAATATAACTGAAATTTAAAAATGAAATAAAAACTTACTGGATGAACCCAGCAGTGGAGGGAGATAGGGGGATGTGGTGGCAAAGTGGAGCTGCCTGATGATTCTGTGTCTCCTAGAAAGAGGGGACAGAGCTTCTTAGGTGCTGGCCGTGAGCTACCTGTGCAGTTGTACATAGCAGCCCTGCCTGCTCCAATCTAAAGGAATAACTCCTTACAACAGAGCGTCATAGTGTTTCTTCCAAGAATTAATTTGTTAATTTCACCCAAATCCCTTCATTTGAATATGCAGAAACTACAGTTCCAGAAAGTGAGGTGATTTGCCTGAATTCATACTGTAGCACTGCGATGAAGCCAGCTTCCCTTGAGTACCCAGTGGCCCTCACACTTAGGATAATTTCCCTACAATTTTGTATGCTAGTACTTCTCATATGTGGCTTCTGCCAGCCCTGTGACACAGATTGCCCTGGGGAAGGAATGAAAAAGGCATTTGAGGTTCTAAAGTGGTCACATTGTAAATAAAGTCCTTTAGTAGGGCCATCAGATTTTGCTAAAATTTACAGGGTGCTCATTCAATGGGGTTGCCAGATAAAATTCAAGATTCTCAGTTAAATTTAAATTTCAAATAAAAAGCAATCATTTTATTATGCGTGTGTCTCAAATATTTAGTATCAGAATTAAATATATTTACGCTGAAACAGATTCATTATTTATCTGGAATTCAAGTATAACACAGAAGCTTCTGTTTTATTTAGTAACCCTCCTATTCAGGGTCCATCTACTTATTCAAAGGATCAGAGAAAGCCTTACCAAGAAGTCTGGCATCATTTAGCATATTGGCAAGTGTCTCACTTACGCTAATGCTAATTGCACAGATTCTGTTTATGACACACTCTACTAACTCCTCTACCATTTATTTCTTCTAATTTTTTTACAACCCTAAGGCAGATGTTGTCGTCACTTAGAGTTGAAACAAACTGAGAAGGAGAAAAAATAGGGAATCCAGACTGGGAGCAAAGCTGTGTCCTTCATCCCCACATTTCCCGCAGTGCACCCTGAATACGCAACTCTGGATGTTGTTATTATGTGAGCGAGCAGCAAAGGGTTTGATGCTTCCCATGATAATACCAAGCCACCACGAAGGTGTGAAAGCACGAAATAGCAGAAATCTGTGTCTTATATTTTGAGACATAGTCTGCTGAAATTTCAGTTGCATGAATTTTCTTTTCTCGTATTTAAAAGGATCCAGAGATGAGCTAGTTCAAATGCGGCATCTTCATATTACAGTTGACAACAAAACTGAAGCCCAGAGGGGGATGGTGATTTGCAACAGTTGAAGGTGGTCCTTGAGATCACTGAGTTTAGAAATGAGATTTCTTGGCCTCCAGCAGGGTGACTCTTCCCAAAATGGTGCTTCGCAGTGTAAATCACATTTAAAGGAAGAATTAATCTATATGCTACACAGAAAGTCCCAGAAGCAGGTAGGAGTAGAAAGCTGAGAAGACCAGTAAAAAGAGTCTTCATTCACACTTGGACTATACTGGTTATAAACACTAACTTGTTCTCCACAATGGGAGGGAAAAAGATGGCTCAAAACAAGTACTATTTTGACAGACAGGGGAGTTGTGCCAATTACAGTCCTTACAAATTATGATGTGAAACTGGACGTCATACTAAGAGGATAAGCCTTCCCACCTCCTGGAGGCTGCCAGAAGTCCCTGGCTGGTTGCTGATGCTCCTCTGTCATGATCAGGGACAGCACAGAGAAGGACAGGGTAGGAAGTGCACCCTCATAGATGAGTCCCCTCAGACGTCTGCTTGTTGTCGTCGAAAAGCTAATGTCCTTAATTATACAAGCGCTGTCATTCCTTCTAACTTCCAAATCATCAGTAGATGTTCCCACCATCAAAATCTCCCCGTTTCATGTTGTTAACATAGGTTGCTTCTGTTCTAGTCCAATGAAGCTTGTGATCATTTTCACTACTAAGTCTTGCAACTCAGCATACTGGGATTATTGCCCTTACAGTATAAGGCAGCTTGGAACCCACAGAAGGTTTCTCCTGCTCCACGTCCTACAACAGGTGGGGGGATTAGGAAATCTGTGCAGAGGGGTCTCAAGATTGAGCACACGTGCTCAGACCCACCACACACCCTCTAGGGCAATGTTACACCTTTCTAAAAATTAAAATTGTATTCCTAGAGCAGAAAAAATATTGAGGGGCAAGGACTGCAAAACAATGCTATCCCTCCAATTCAAACACTGATTCTGCTTAACGCATTGTTCTTTTGGGCTACCTGTCCTACGGATGGAATAAATGTGGAGAAGAGAGTCACAGGAACTGGTCAAAAGGTTCAGGGTGCTATTTTGCTTGGTTAGATTGTTTAAGGCAACTGATTAGCTTCCTTTTTTTAGAGCTCTTGTTTAATATTGTATCCTAATTGTGTGATGTTGTCTAGAGGGTATCTTTATACTCCTATAAGTAATAATAATGTCATGAACTCTTAGAGGACACTGAAAACTCAAACTAAGTATTACACTTTATGTGTTGTTTACTGTTAACTACCTACTAGATGGAAGAATGCTATCATGACATAGGTAATTTTATGACAGTGACATAAATTTTTTTAAATTACTGAGTGAGAACAAACAGTATTAATTATAAGTATAGAATGCCTTCTACTGAATAAAAACAACTTTTCCTTTATTGATTAATATTGAATTTAACTACATTATTTTTATTAAAAAACGTGCTATTCAAACATTATAATCTTGAGTTCCATATTCTATTCCCATTAAGTTAAAATTGGCAAGGCTATCACTGAATTATAAAGTATCAAAATTATTTTTCCATGTCTTTTTCCTTTTTCAGTTCAGTCTATTCCAGGGAAATCTGACAGAGTATGAAGCATCACATTGTTATTTATGGAGGATAAACAAGGTGCTCCTGATCTATACGGGCAGAAAAAGCACAGACCCTGCAGGGGGAAGGTCCCTCAGCCCCGAGGTGCCCTCTGTACCATTCAATATCTGCTTGCAGGGAGCCTAGCTTGCTTCACTCTGGCATAAGGTGAGAAGAACCATTGAGGCCACAGCAGGCAGGAGCACCTGCTCAAGTATCAAGGAAGCCACCACCTACAGGCTGATCCTGAGCATGGGCGCTACTCAGTGATGAAACCCAAGCAGGCAGGAAACGAGAACTGGGGGTGGGGAAGCCAGGTAGGTGCCCCATGGTGAGAGCAAATTCTGCTTTGATGGAGAATAAATGAGGGAAACGAATGAGTGTTGGAAGAAAAGCACAAGGAAACTTATAAATTTCGACAACTTAAAATACTTTTTGAGAACAAATGTGGTGTGTTAACAAGAACAGTAAGGGATAGTATGTAGAACTTACATCCAGGCCAGGTCTGATGGCTCAGGCGTGTGACCCCAGCTACTGTGGAGGCTGAGGGGAGAGGATCTCTCAAGTTGGAGGCCAGCCTGGCCAACCCAGTAAGACTGCCACAAAATGAAAAATAAGGGGGGGGTGATAAAAAAGAGAATAGAAGGAAAAAGATAGAAACAAAGCTTCTGTAAATAAGGAGAGGAAGAAAGGTTGAAGTGGGGGTGGGGAATGGGGGAAAAAAGAAAAATCAAGATGTATTATGTACAGGTACAAATTCCCTACTATGATTGTGAACATTATGTATATCAAAAGAGTACCAATAAAATTAATTAAAAAATGAAAAATAAAACAACTGGAGATATAGTTTAGGGGCAGAGTACCCCTGGGTTTAATAGTACCAGAAAAAATAAAACAAGACAAATATGGACAACCTTTTTATTTCTCCTAAGGAATGACTGTAAATAGAAATATAATTCCACAGAAATGATACGATCCCACTCTCAGTGTTTCTCGTGGCTTCACTCCCTTTTTGAATTGTAGAGAGATGTGTTATGAAATATCACTAGTGATAAAAAATACTTTACTGCTCAGCAATAAATATTTTGTGATGTTTTCATAAAAATAAATAAAAGTGACTCTTATCAAATAATTACATTTAAACTACTCATTTATTTCATAAACATAAAATCCCTATATAGAGAGCTAAAAAGAATGAAAGCAGCCCCTTAATATGTAGGATTTTTATGGTTTTATGTGTCAGAAAAAAGAATGAAAGCTGTTTTATTCAGCCAATAAATCTCCTTATGAGAAAACTAATGTATTAGAATTGTTTTAAGTTATTCAGAAATGAAATTATTTATAGGCAAAGGGAAAATAAATTTCTAACTTTAATAAGAATGCTAAATAAAAATTTTCACTTTATCAGGATTTAATATAAATCTGTTCTAACTAGAAAGTCAACTGTGTGGACCAATAAGGAAGTCTTTTATGTTCATTTCATTTTTAAAGAAAAAGTGAATTATTTCCCTTTAAAAAGACAGAAACTAATGTTCATTTCACTGCTACCTTCTGTATCTTACCCATCAGGGATCTGATATCACAAAAAGATGAATTAATTGCTTCTTTCGACTTGTGGAAGTTTTCAGTCATGCCACTGAGAGCATGGATGCAAAACAGGAAGAACAGACCCTAAAGGGTCTTAGCTACTGGATAGGTAGCCATTTTCCTAACTGCATTAATTATTGTGGGGAAATACTGGAGACATTCCCCAAGAGTTGATCATCAAGGAGACTTAGATGAATTTGTCACAATCTAATGAAAGTTGACATTCAAGGTATTTAAAAATTTTATTGATGGCGTGGGAAATATACACAATTATATATTAAGTGTCCGATATAAGATTATCCCAATGTGTAAAAAGTAAAAGTCATTTATCTCTTTATTTATCTATCCATCATTTATCTTATAGTTATCATCTATCAATCTATCTCATCTGTCATCTATCACCTATTTATAAATCTTATCTATCTGTAAAAGACTAGAAGAATATAGATCAAATAGTACTAGGAAATTATGTAATCATGGGTGGCTTTATTTGATTTTCATATTTATCTATTTCCAAGAATCTTGGTCCTCAAAAATATATTTAAAAAAAAACCAAATAGAAAATAAAGTAGTTAATTCAATTCAGCAAATATGATTATTGTACTTACATGATTGAGAGAGCACTAGCCAAGGTAGGTACAATGTCATGTTCAGGAAAAAGAAGCAGCATAATTTTTGCTATTCTGCATATATAATAACTTAAAGAAGGCTTATCATATGTATGGCAATTGATATTTTTCTTATGATAATTTAATATTTATTTTCTGATGATGCCATCAAATACCTGAGGTCACCATGAGCTTTATATTTTAAAATGATGGTTTTCAAGTCATGAGGTACCTGCAAATTTATGATAAAAATCTTAACACTTTCATTAATTTCTATAAATATCCATACATTTACATTTTTCTTATTCAATGGAACCATAGTTACTATGGCCTCTCAGTTTGAAAATATATTTGTTAAAGGAGACAGTTTTAGTTCAGCATATTTGGCTGTATATATTGCAGATTTTTTTCTTAAAATAAGTATATGCTGCTAATATATATTATATTTTATACTACCTATAAAGTTTCAAAGTTATTTTTGAGGAAAATAAAACATTTCGGATATGTAATTTTTTACATAGGTATTTATCCAGTTGCTTTGCTGTCTTATTTCAATGCACTCTGGTTTTATCCCCTCACAGAAAAAAATAAAAATAAAAAGATCCCAACGTCCAGCGTAAGAGATGTAGATATTCACTTTAAACTCATCTAAGTACGTTAGGATAGTTCTTCAGCAGGCTTTCTAAATTTTTTCCTGTTCACATTGTTGAATGACAATTGCGAATAAAATTGCGTATTTTAGCAAAAAGTGTATTTTTTTTAGCATGGTAGGAGACAGGAGGTAAATTCTTCCCCGAGTAACCCGCTAGATAGTCAGCAGTCAGCCCCTTCTCTCTGTCCGTCTAGGCTGGCTTTCAGTAGAGGTGGGCGGTGCACAGCAGACACCGAGCTGAGAGACCGAGCGCAGCCTCCTGCGCAACACGTGACAATCAGGTGAGGACCCCGTCCCTGCGCCTTGATAACTACCCTAAGGACAGTTCTGCAGGAGTGCTTAAGGGATGTTATAAAAGGACATCTACTGTGTCTCACCGTTTTGTAGTGGGGATATCACTCACAAAGTCATGCTGTTTTAAACAATGTGTTCAGCAATTACGTTATTAGGATGATTCCTACCTACATAGATGTCTTTGAAGGAGAAAAGTTTAAAGTCGCATTTCCCTGTGCTCCATCGAACTTGATCTCTGGTCTTGTCATGAACTTTCCAAAAACTCCATTGCCAGTATTTTCATCGGAGAAGAATTCCTGGAGGTGCGCGAGTGTGCGCTTGCGCACCGCGGTCAGGGGCTGCCCACGAGGGTCCGCAGCGATGAAGCAGCAGAGAGAGTGCAGCCACTGATTTGCTTGATGGCTTTGCATTTCACTGAGGGATTTGGGATCATTTTTAACTTTTGTGACCTTGTGTTGATGGTCAACAAAATGATGACAATAATGCTATGCAATCGTTTTCGAAATGTTTACATTCGACTGAACCCAATTGAGGAGACTGGTTCTAAATGCGTGTTTGTTTTGCAGAATTGTTTTCTCTTTAGAGATACTGTGCAATGGCCAAGACCAAATGTCGGATTTTTGTAAGTGGGGAAATACCTGCACTTATGAAAATTTGTACCCGTGTCTGTAAAAATTTGGCTGGGATTTCAGTGTTTGTTTCTAAACCGAATACGTTCAGTAGCCAACAGACACCTGTCATATTAGTGAGACCTGAAAGACAGGCTCTGGTTGGGTCTCACCCATAGCGAGATTTCCTGTACAGAAGCAAAATGGAAAAGGATGGTTCCTCTGTATTACCAGGCAAATGTCTTTGTCAGTTAGTCAAGCTTGTTCTAAATATCCAGAAACATGATATTCATATATATCCCTCTTTCTACTTAAAGTTTGTGGTTAACTTTTTTTTCCTCTAGAAGAAGTACTATTATTTAGCCTTCCTTTTATCAGAGGTGGTTTCATTCTCTTTCCTCCCTGGTAGCTCTCTAAAAGTATCTGGGAGTAGTACTCTAAAAAGAAAAGAGAAGCACAAGATTGTAATGGCTTGTTTCTATAGACCTTTGTGGTTTTAAAAGTATTTTCATATGATTTATGTTTTGATCTTACAGTAGCTTTGTCAAGCAGGCTGGAAAGACCTATTCCCATTTCTGGGATGAGGAACTTGGCATTAAATAGGCTTTGTTAAATAACAAATTGCAGAGCCAGAATCGAAACCATGATTTTACAACTTCAAGGCTCATGTCTTTTTTTTCCCACAAACTAGGAAGACACTAGGTGTAATGTACCTCTAAAAGCCAGTGGCCCAGTGACAATCTGCATTTCATCTGAGCACCAGCATGAAGAGCTGTGAGTCGCCATAACACAGATGAATGACAGTAAGATAATCATAACTGTGGAAAATGATCATTTAGTGAATTTTAGAAGTCTGTAGCCTAAAGTGAAACTTTAGGTTCATCACTTCAGTGTGGTTCTCTTGATCTCAAGGGAGGACACGTGGGTTATGGCAGAAGTCACTTGTCCCTCTGATTAGCAATGACATCTGTCCCTCTGATTGACCATGGGGATCACTTCCTCCTCAGGGTGCTGTAGAATGAAGCAATTTCTTCCTGTCCCTGAAGGACATTCACTCTCTATCCTTAAACATGTTTCCACAGACACTCTGTTTCATATTGCCGTCTCTATCTCAACGTTTTTCCACAAAACCAATAAGAATCCCGTTAGCTAAGCCCAGGCTCCACATCTCAGCCACACGTTTTGCAGTTTGCTGTTCTCTTGAACTGCACTAGCTCAACAAACTGGAGACATGCTTCCCAGCTCAGTGCAATCCTCTCCCTCCTCACAGCCCCTGCTGGTAGTGCTCTGGTCCTTGCGATTCCTTCTCCCATAACCAGCTCTTTCCCAATTGAGTGTGTCCATGGGACAGCTCCATCTACAGTAGTCTCCCAGGTTCTTCAATCAGTCACTCTGTGCTGAACTGTTTTGTGGACTTGGCAATGGAAGCAGCTGTTACTGCGTGATGTGTTTCCTGTCTCTATGACACCAGGGACCTGGTTTTTCCTGTGCCCTGAGTCTGCATGCTCATTCACTATTTGGAGAACTCACTGATGACTTCCGTGGCCTCCAAAGTGGAAGCCCATGATAAGGGTCCCCACACAGCCTTTGTGGTGCCAGTGCTCCTGCTTAACCAGAGCCTGTGCTGAGCTGGAGGCAGTGGTGTGTCTGGAGCCCTAAACAGAATGGGTAGGAGGCTCTTTCTGGTGTAGCTTAGAAGGCCAGAGTCCAAGCCCTGGTTTGCCTTTCACTCTGAAGAAGGGAAGGACTGCATGAAAAATGAAATGATTTCCTGCCTTTGTGAGAACTTTCCTGTGTGATCTAACCTGGAAATCACAATGCATGAGACAGAAAATGACTGCTCAGTTTAACAAATCTAAAGGATTCCAAGTACCATCAAGGGTGGAAATTCAGAAGGAAATAAAACAATGAACCAGACAACTATTAGTTTTGAAAAGGAGAAGTTCTAATAAATTGTTGTGAAGTTGTTTGGCCCCATCTGCTGACTCATGATTCTTTCCCAAAATTTCTTAGGCAGAAAGTTAGAAGATGAGCAAGATTTGGTTTAATCTATTGCCAGTTTTCACATGGGCATGGGGTTCCTCCTTGCGACTGACTTTCTGACATCGTTAGGGAATCTAATCACTTGCTGTTCCTTCCATGCCCATCGAACATGCCTTTCTTGTTGTACTAGGGTAAGCTACATCAGAATATGTCTATAAAACGTAGGTTAAATAACATTGGGATGTTTTGCTAGTTGAAATACTTTTTTATCTTTTGCTTTGTAATAAGATTGCCTGTGGCTAAAGCAGATGAAAACCAGATGGAGTTCAGTCATTTCTCAGTAGGAGTTCAGCAAGGTTCTCAAAGCACATTTTAAGGGGTAAATCAGCTCATTTGTCAGTAGCAGCTGTCTTGTCCCTATCTCTGTGTGCAGACCAATTCTGTGCCACTTTGTTTCACAGTATGTGCCAAGTTTTATCCTGCTCCAGAAATTTTATCTTTTGTGTTCTGTTAACTTAAACATTACATATAGATCTCCCAAATCAGTATTCTTGAAGTACTATTTTAAAATGAACTACATGGTATTCAACTTGTATGGAAAATGATAGTTTGGCTTAATTTTCTGTCAAGGCCTGTTCCAATTATGTTCCTACTTTTATTGATTCAAACGAGGTCTCCTAATGATGTAGAGTTGCATTAACTTCATTAAGAAGAATTCCTATGTATTTGCTAGGCTCCTTAATTTCTTATTTATGATTCTGTATTTTTTTGACATCCTAGAACTCTGTATCGCTTTGGCATGGTATTATTTGTCTCTTTTCAGTTGGAAGTCCTCACCATAACAAAATCCAACCCATTCTCAGAAGCAATGCTATTATGAAACTGGGAGACACACGCAGATTTCCTGGTTGCTGGACCCTGGAGATGACCCAGTGGCCCATTTTGAGGATACTCACACTGACGTGTTCTTTATTTAGAAATATAATTTACAACTATGGGCTGGACGTTTTCGTTGAGATGTATCTATGAAAAGGCCAAATACAATTTTGTTTCCAGAACTTTTTCCGTAGGAGTTGTAAGGTTGAAAGAAATCTAAATCAATTTAAAATCTGAGTAATCCATGTATGAAACCCTTAATCCTTTTAATTTTAGGTTAGGTTGATTCTATTGAAGGGGTGTGAAAGCCAACTCTCTACATTCTTAGTAGACTCTGATTTTCAGTGTGGATAATGAGAAAGGGAGGGAAGGAGGGAGGAAAGGGGGGTGGGTGGGAGGGAAACAGAGAGAGAGAGAGAGACGATAGAGTGACCTATCTCCCCCAAATGCTTTTCTTATGCTTGACTAACCCTACTCCCACGGAGGGGGAGGGTCTTCCCTGTCTTGCAGCCTGGACTGGCTCTCATGACTGTCATATAAGCGACTGACTAAATACACTGAAATCGATGCCATGAGGCTTCTAAGCCCAGTTTGTTGAAAGGATACAACTTCCGCCTCTTTCCTTCTCTGTCTCTGCCTGCCTCTTGCTCTGTTCTCGCTTGGGACTCTCAGTCTCTTGCTTTCGGATCCCAGTGCCCACATCATGAGAAAACTCTGCCAGACCTGGACTAGCTTGTGGGGAGGGAGTGCGTCCTGCCTGCCATGCTGATGCCACCACCGCAAGGAGCAGGCTCAAGCCATCCCCACATCAACTCATTGTTTCCTGATCCTGCATCTGAAAGAAAAAAAAAAAACTCATTAAAATTAATTTTCAAGAAATGGCTGTTTTATATCACTGGGTTTTAGGATATTTTGACATTAGAGACTTAGAGAAGCTGAAGGGTTAATTCCAGTAGTGCACTGTGCCGGAAAGAGGAATTTGACTTCCTATCAGTCAAAATACTCTGTAAATTTATTTTCATTTTAAATAAATCTGTACCGAAAAATTGACAATTAAAAGTTTGAGGAATACTTTTGCCATGGATATCTAACCTCTTGGCTTGCTTGGGCAAACATTGATATTATTCTTGAGCCACATACAAAATAAAAAATATAGTTAATATGTGTAAGTAACAAAGCTTCATTTTTAATATTTTGCATTATAACATTTGAAATGGGCAACTAGCCCATGGGCTGCAGATAGGACAAGCAGGTTAGGTGACCAAATGATATCTCTAATTCTGACTTTGCCTAGTGGTTTTAGTTCTTATCTGGGCAAATTTTGTTGAAGCACTTATCAAATAACATAAATAATTCACTTGTATGTCATTTGCATTATTTCCCATCATCGAGGTTCTTCAAATTAACATCTTTAAAGAAGGTTTTTAAAATCTGATATTTTCTTTCTCAAATCCCTACTTCAGTTTTAGTCAACTGTATTTCAGCACTTCTCTTCTAAGAGTTGCATTATGATAATTTTGTCTTCACAATATGAACTGTAAATTTTCCAAGTCATTTTTTCCTGAAAATTGGGCACTGCAAAGTGTTTGGTGGCAAATATCAGAGGCTGCTGGTCTACTTTGTATAGTTAACTTTCAGTTCAAATACTTAAGAATGTTCCTGTTGACAAACAGAAAAACAGTAAGAAAATTGAGTTGAAATAGTCTTGAGACTAATTCCCTGAAAATGATTAAATTGGTTTTGAGCTGTGTTGGCAAACCTTGTAATACGATTTGTTTCAATTCACGAATGAACCAAAGAGGAATATTAAAAAACACACAGATATTATGGATGTAGAATTAAAGAATATGGATTTGAGTGTAAAGCAAAATAGAACACTCTTAATGTGACAAATTATTGTATTAATGTCTTATTAGTACTGTAAGAAATTATCATACATTTAGTGGCTTAAAACAAGTGCAAAACAGTGCAGGGAGGAAGCCTGCAACACGGTAGATGACTGTTCCTCTCCCCAGCTGCATGCTGGGGTCCAGACTGCACGCCTAGCCCAGGGAAGAAGCCTGGGTATACATACACAAAGGATCATGGGAAGTAAATCAATAGAAGTCCCCAAGGTCTCCCAACTCTCAAAAGACAGCCTGGGGGCACAAATGGAGAGGAAAACAAATGCTAGGAACTGGAATTCTATAGAAAGTTTATAGAATGGATGAAGAAACTAGATGAGCTCAAAGGAGAAATAAATTAAAAATCCATGGCATCATCACTCAATATGCCCTGGGTGAATTCAGGGGAAATTAGTAAAAAACTGGGTGACCTGACTACAACAGTACAAAACATGAATGACAGATTCAACAGGATATAGAATTCTTGAAAAGATGTCATGAAGAATCAGAAATACCTGAAATAAAAAAACTATACAATTCCTAAATTGCAGAAATAATCAAAGCAAAGACAGAGCTCAAAGAAGCCATGACAAAAATAAGAGGAGAAAATACCATCCTGCAGCTACTAGATGACACTAAGAAGACCAACCTAAGGCTAGTTGGAGTTAGAGAAAAGCTGGATGATAACAAGTTTTAGAAATCATAACAGAAAATTTCCCAGATATGAGAAGAGTTCAACATAAAAGACACAGATTGGCAGACTGCATCAAAAAACAGAATCTAACAGTCTTATATTCAAGCAACTCACCCAACCCAAAAATATATTCATAAACTAAAAATTAAGTGATGGAAAACAATATTTCATGCAGAAGGACCTCAAAAGCAAGCAGGGGTAGAAATTTAATCCCAGACATAGTAAACTTCAAGCTAAAGCTGATTAGAACACAAGGTGACTCCATCTTACTTAAGGGAACAATCCAACAAGAAGAGAAACATTGATGAATATTTATGCACTGAGTACTAGAGCACATATCTTCATAAAACAAATACTGCTGAACATAAAAGATCAAATAAATAGTAACACAATCATAGTGGGGGTCGTAATACCCCACAAAGAGACAGATCAACTAAACAAAAGAAAATGAATAAAAAAATCAGAGCTGAACCACAGCCTTGAACATATGGACTTAATAGATATCTACAGAGTATTCCATTCCACTACAACAGAGTATGCATTTTTTTTTAGCAGCTCACATTAGTTTTTCCAAAATAGATCACATATTATCCCACAAAGTCTCGTTAAGTAACTATAAAAGCATTGAAATTACTCCATACATTCTATCAGACCACTGTCCATTGAAAATAGAAATCAATGACAGCAGAAATCACAGAAAAGGCAGAAACAACTTGAAAATTTAAAACACCCTCATAAACAACCAACAGGTCACAGAAGAAATCAAAGAAAAAATTTAAAAGTTTCTGGAAGTTAATGACAATGCCAGAACAACTCAGGGAAACCTCTGGGACACTATGAAAGCAGTCCTAAGAGAAAAGTTCACTGCAATCAATGCTCACATTAGGCAAAGAGAGAAAGCTCAACTAAATAAGCTTATGAAGAATCCTAAAATGCTTCAGAAACAACAATCTAGGCTCAAACCAAAATTAAGTTGGGAAATTATTAAGATTAGAGCAGAAATCAATGAAATGGAAACTAAAAGCAATTAAAAATACCAATAATTTGAAGAGCTGGTTCTTTGAAATAATAAACAAAATAGATAAATCCTTAGCCAGAGTTACCAAAGATTGATTTACATCAATGCGATTAGAAATGAAAAAGGTGAAATCACAATAGACACTGTTGAAATAAAGGGGATAGTAACTATTTTGAAAAATTGTATTCCAAAAAATTAGCAAGTTTTGAAGAAATGGACAAATACAAATTAGACTCATACAAATTATCAAGGCTAACACAAGAAGAGACAAATATGCTGAACAACCCAATAACAAGCAAAGAAAATTGACACAATAATAAGGAATCTATCAGCTAAAAAAAAAAAAAGCCCAGGACCTAATGGATTCATTGCTGAGTTCTACAAAACATTTAAGGATGTTGTATCACCAATAATCCTCAAGCTTTTTAAAGAAATTGAAAAGGATGGAGTACTCCCAAATTTGTTTATAGAAGCCAATATCACCCTGATTCCAAAACCAGATAAAGACTTGCACTAAAAATGAAAACTATAGGCACTCTCCTTAATGAACATAGATGCAAAAATACTCAACAAGGTATTAATAAATAGAAGGCAGGACATCATCAAAAAGATCATACATCATGATCAGGTAGGTTTTATTCCAGGCTTGCAAGGATGGTTCAACATATGTAAATCCACAAATGTAGTATGTCATATAAACAGAAGCAAGATAAAAAACCACAAAATCATATTAATAGATGCAGAAAAGGATTTTGACAAAATCCCACACCCCCTCATGGTAAAATCCCTGAAGAAATCAGGCATAGAAGGACCACTCCTGAACTTTGTAAAAAGTATTAATGACAAACTAACAACCAGCATCATATTAAATGGAGAAAAACTAGAAGTATTCATCCTAAAACCAGGAACAAGACAAGGATGCCCACTATCACCACTTCTATTTATGTAGTACTTGAAATATTAGCCAGACCAATCAGACAATAGAAAGAAATACAAGGGATACATATAGGAAAGGAAGAACTCAAATTATCATTGCTTGCAGATGATATCGTACTTTACATAGAAGAAGAAAAGAACTCCATCAAAAAATTCTTACAATTATTAACCAACTTCAGCAGTGTAGCAGGATATAAGACAAATGCACAAAAAACATTAGCATTTGTGTACACCAATAAATAACTTGATAAGAAAATTATAAAAACAATACCACTCACAGTATCTTCAAGAAAAATGAATTACCTAGGAATTGACCTAACCAAGAAAGTGAAGGACCTCTACAAAGAAAACTACAGTACTCTGAAAAAGGAGATCAAAGAGGACATCAGAAAATGGAAAGATGTCCCCTGCTCCTGGATAGCAGAACAAACATTGTCAAAACGGACATCCTTCCAAAATTGTTATACAGATTTAATGTAGTCCCACTCAAAATACCAAGAGCATGCTTTACAGATCTAGAGAAAACAAACCTAAAATTCATATGGAATCAGAAGAGACACAAAATAGCAAACATAATTTTGGACAACAAGAGCAAAGCAGGAGGCCTTACCATACCTAACTTCAAGCTATACTACAAAGCAGTAGTGATGAAAACAACATGGTACTGGAAGAAAAGAGAAACATAGTTCAATGGAAGAGAATAGAGAATACAGAAACATCCCCAGACACATTGAGCTATTTGACAAAGGGTCAAAAAGCATATGTTAGAGGAAAGATAGTGTATTCAACAAGTAGTTCTGGGAAAACTGGATAACTGTTTACAGAAGATTGAAATGGGACCTATATCGCCCACCATGTACTGAATTAAAATCAAAGTGGATCGAAGATCTAAACATTCAAACAGAAAACATTGAACCTACTGAAAGATAAAACAGGTAAAACACTTGAAGCCATAGGTGTAGGAAAGAATTCCGTAAACAGAAAGGCAATTGCCCAAGAAATAACAGTAAGAATTAACAAATAAGATTTCATCAAATTTAAAAGCTTCTGTACAACAAGGAAAACAGTTAGTAGTGTTGATTGATAACCTACAATGGGTAAAAGTTTTTGACAGCTATTCCTCAGAGTAGCATATATAAAACATATATAAAGAACTCAATAAAGTAGATCATTTAAAATAAAAGACTGAGTGAAGAAATGGGTAAGTGAAATGAACAGACACTTCAGAAAAGAAGTACAAAAGTCGAACATACACACACACACACACACACACACACACACACGACCAATATCTCTGGCCATTAGAGAAATGCAAATTAAAACAATGCTAAGATACCATCTCGCTCCAGAAAGAATGACATCAAGACAACAAAAAATAACAAATGCTGGTGAAGCTGTGGTGAAAGAGGAACACTCCTACATTGTTGGTGGGAATGTAAACTAATAAAACCATTACGGAAATTATTATGATGATTTCTGAAAGAACTAAAATTAGAAATTCCATATGAGCCAGCTATCTCCCTTCTATTATCTTCCCCAAAGAGTTTAAGACATCATACTACAGGGATACATATATATAAATGTCCCTAGCAGCGCAATTCATAATAGCTAAATCCTGGAAGCAGCCTGTATACCCATCAACAGATGATTGGATAAAAAGAAATATGGTATCTGTATATAATAGAATACTACTTGGCTATAAAGAAGGACAAATTTGAGACATTTGTAGGAAAATGGATGCACCTGGAAAATGTAATGTTGCATGAAATAAACAAGATGCACAAGTTTAAATACTATATGGTATCTCTCATTTGAGCAACGTATAGTACAAACAAAGAGAGCAATAGAGAGTGGATAGAAGGACGGAAGGTGATGGATCTGTTGCAAATAGGAAGGGGTCCAAGAGACCAAGAGCGAGGAGGGTGAGGGGAAGCAGAAGGGGAAATAAGTAGAATAAAGCTATTTCATGTACAGGAACCTAATAACCTCAATGAATGTAAACCTTATATGCCATAAACATGAGCCAAGTTTAATAATATCAGTAAGGATGAAAATGAGGAAAGCAGAATTAGAGGAGGAGGGAGGGAGAGGGAAGGGGAAGGGGAAGGGGATTTTTAAAAAAGGAAACAAATTATATTGTAAAATGCATGCACTGCAAATATGTACTAATAAAATAGAACACTGAACATTTACTGTTCTGCAGTGCTATAGGCTAAAATTCTGACTGAGCTGAAATCAAGATGATGGCAAATCTGTGTTCCATTCTGGAAGCTCGGGAAGGGAATCGGTCCTCCTGTTTTTTCTGCCATATATAGGCCCTCCAAAGCCTTGATTCATGGTTATTCCCACACCCTTAAATAGGGTACATAATAGCAATTTGAGTTCTTACGTTGCAGGACTTGACTTCTTCTGACTTTCTCTTTCGATTTTAAGAGCTTGGGAGGATCACATTCATCACATCTGCATAATAAGCATGTTTCCTATTTTAAGGTCAAATGAACAGCAAAATTAGTCCCATCTGTGACCTTGATTCCTCTTTGCCAGATAAAGAATTCTATTCACAGTTTTCAGGCACTGGGATGTGCAAATCTTTGTGAGCTGCATTTTTATGTCTACAATATTCGCACTGGACCTAGATCTCTATAAATAAAATACTGGAAGTTTTTGGAGATGAGCATTCCTTCTTGCTGAATTTTGGGCATGGCCAGGATTGTGGGGCTATTATCTTGAGAGAAGGGGGCTATTAGCTTGAGTGGGGATGTTTCTTTGCTCTGTATTTATTCCATCAACTAATCTCACAGGCTTTCATGAACCACAGGAAAAAAGCATTTCACAGCTGAAGAGAGCTTAAAGCTATAGGCAGAATTGATGGAGGAAAGAGAGAGGAGATGGAGTGGTCAGGAAGGAGTGTGGGTCCTGTGCTGTCCTCCCTCCGCGGAGGCATCTGAACTTGTTTCTTATGCCTTTTGTAATGTCTTATACCCAAAGACGTGCAGAGTCAGAGCGGTCTAAAAGTAGTTAAAGAAAAAACTACCTGTGAAAGAATTCAATTGTTTCAACAAATAGTTTCAAAGTCAAGGCTAAGCATCCAAGCAGGAGCTTGTCCGTGATCAGGACCCAGTGCTGCCCAGGGTCCCACGCACTCACCTTAATGGGATGATTTTTTTAGACAATCATGTGGACGTCATGTGGACATCAATCTGTACTGTGCCTGGGATTCCCAATTCAGGCTCATTTACTTTTCTATTATTTCTCAACACAAGTTTGAAATGTGATACAAATGAATTCTTTTTTTTTTTTTTTCAGATTTTTTTTATTAGTACTTGTTTGTAGTACATAATGTTTACATTCCTTGAGAGGAGCTGGTATGTGTACATAATATATCTTAATCCCTTTTTCATTTTCTTTCCCTTCCCTTCCTCCCTCACCACCCATCTCTTTTTTGTTTTTATTTTATGAAAAAATAAAGTACACCTTTGTAACCAAATAATAAGAGAATACAATAGTTATTATACTATGTATTGTTGTCTTCAAAGTAGTTACTCAGTACAAGACATAAATCAAAAATATTCTTACAAAAAAGAAACAGGTAATAATAAACTTTCTTTTCATTGAAGTAAGATAAAGTTTTGTATAAATAAAACAAATACTAAGTGAAATAACTCAGCCACACAAGCTCAAATATCGCATGGTTCTTCTTATATGAGAAAATAAAGAGCACAATAGAAGAGAGATATTTATAGGAAGTAGGGAGAAGTTCAAATACTTCCCCAAATCACATATTCCATTGTTCTAAAATATTTCAATATATATGCTAAAATGCATTCTTTTGAGAGTACGAACAGACATGCAAACACCAATGTCATGCTTAGTATCTGAACAAACTCCATTTAACATCAAGCTGTGTTTCCACCAGCACAACACAATTTGACCTAAGTGACTTGACTAGTTTCTACTTAGACTGTTCCAGGTAGCCAAGTGCCAAAAAGCATCATCTAGCTCATCCTTTTAAGCTGAAAGAGAGCTCTTCACAGCACCATGGAGAACCCAGCTGGTTTAGGGGAAAGTAGGGAAGAAGGGGCTTAGAACTCTACTCTGCTCTCCTAACTTAATTTCAAATTCCAAACAAATTATCATCATTATTATTATCATACAGATGTAAGATTAGCATTTTACCATCTGTTTTCCTGCTTACCTCTCCAATACAATGTTTTAGTATTTAAGCAAAATAAGCTGGAAAACAAAATGGTTTCTCTAATTTTAAGAGTAACAGGGATAGGATATATCATGGATTTTCCTGGAAGTAAGTTCAGATAAAAAAAAAAAATCATCATGTAGAAGATGAGGTGTTTAAATCCCCCTTATACAATTAAATGATAAAATTTATCATACATTGCCAATAAAACCACACTCCTAAGACAGCTATTGTTATCATGGAGAAATTTCTTTGAGGCAATACATTTGCATAAAAGAATAAAACCAACAGCAACAAAGCCAATGCTAAATAAATCTGACATCATGTCTATATACACACTGTAATGCCTACTTAAATATTTTATAAACATTTTTATTCATTTATCTCTGCACATCCACCTCTGAGGCCTGGGGGAATTGAGATATATAGCTTTATGTTTCCTCCAGTGAATAGCAGGTTAAAAGTTCTGATAGTTAGAATTCATATTAAAACTAAGTTAATTCAGAATTTCCTTAACTGCTCTTTTGGTTAGGACACTTGGTAGAAGAATGTGTGACACATTCCTGTTCTGAAGAATTATGTAGCCTTATTGAAAAGTTAAGATATACTCGCGATACAAAAAGTACACAGTATAAAAAGTGAATTGCCTTTGTATATAGATCTCTACTGATTATGATAAATCCAATCATCGGCAGGAAGCACCTTTCTGTGCAGACAGGTTTGTACCAGGCAATCTTTACCAGCCCTTATAAAGTATCCAAATAGTTGAGAAAGGCTTTCTTTATTTTTTTTCTTTTCTTTTCTTTTTGGTTGTTAGGAGACAGTGTCTCACTATGTAGTTCAGGCTGGCCTTGAACACACTATGTAGCCCAGGTGGGCCTCCAACTCACAGTGATCCTCCTGCCTCAGTCTCCTGAATGCTAAGATTACAGGGGTGGGCCATCACGCTCAGCTAGAAAGGCTTTCTTTACAAAGTCTAACCAATGAATGAAGAAGGATGGTGAGCATTTCCAGCCCGTCACACAAGACTGACTTTGGCCGGGACCATCCACAAATGCTAAAACCCTCTGCCAGGAGTAGGCATGGGACTCTGTGATGGGTAGGGGGGTCTGGATGAGAGCGCCTCCTCCTCAGTCTTGACTGTGTGTGCCCTTGACAGGATGGAACACGAAGTGCACACAGCAGCACCAGGCAAGCGCTCGAGCCAGAAGTTAACCGGTACTGCTTGAGGATTTCAATCTACCACCCACTTTGCAGGCAGAGAAAGAGTAGAAGGGACAAGGGATGCACTGGGACCATCTGCCTATGGGAAGTTCTGAAACGACCTATTTTTTTTTTTTTTCAACAAATAAGTGACAAGGAATTTTTATAATGGTGAGGTCAGTTGGCAGTTAATAGAGACAAGCGGGACACCTATCAGGTCTATGCAGCGTGTAGACCATGTTAGGATTCTGCTGTGGTTTGTGTCTGGATGTCTCCCCAAAGCCTCATGCAGTCATGGGGGAGCAGGCTTTTCGGAGGCGGCTGCATCTACAGTGTGCGATTAGTTCATTGTCTAGTGCTAGGATGCGGGTATGAGTACCACACCTGGGGTGGGTGGCCTGCATGCAATGTAAGGGAGGGAAAAGAGGCTTGCTCCTCTCCTTTTACCCTTTTTGCCCTTTTGCTCTTGCTGCTTTTGCTATCTTCCGCTGCCATGTACTGTTGTCCCTCTGCCATGTGCCACCCTGCCTTGGAGAGAGCAGGTTGCAGACTGAAACCTCCACAAACTGTGAGCTAAATAAACTTTTCTCCTTAATTTTGAGCGTCAGATATTTTATCTCAGCAATGAGAAAAGTAACTAAGACAGATTCTGACAAGAACGCAACATAAATACAGAAACACTTGAGACAAAGAGGGACTAAATTTAAATACCCAATTTTAGGTGAGGGCAAAGAATTATTTATTACTATAACATCAGTAATGTTGCTATGGGTTTGTTTAAAAATTTATGTTTTATAGATATACCAACAATATTGAATGAAATGGTACTTTGTCTGACATTTGCCTTGAAATGAAGTTGGGTATTGGGAGTTCATTGTAGTATTCCCAGTCCTTTTTACGAATTGCAAAATATCTCCCATAGAGCTATTTTCAAATCCACCTCTGCCAGCCTTACCATCTGGGATCTGCTGGACTGGTTTAACACACTTTCTGGGGCAGCAGGAGGATTTTTGCTACCTACACATGTGCTGTTTTATTTTTCTTTTATATTTTCCTTACAAGTTAATGTTTTAGTAGAAGTCTAGAGTTTGAGAATGTGTCTCCATCGTGTCAATGGGATTTTATTTCTTATTCCTTTTGCATACAGCTTAGGTCATGAACTGTTATGGTCTCTAGGTATGTCTTAATGAGTACTCATTAAGACAACTGTACAAATGTCTTAAATATATTTCAAAAATAAAGAGAAACCAGAGAGTTTGTGAAAATGGCAAATGACGATAAAAATTCATGCTCTGTCTGCTGAGTTCTCTCTGTTAATTAGAAGCTGGACTGGAGAGACAGGACCTGTTCTGACAGACCCACAGCTTTGTGGGTTCTTGTACTCTGGCATTCTCTTCACCTTCCACTGGCTGAAGGATATCGATGCTTCCTAGATATCATCAGAACGGGTTTTATCTTTTCACTCTCTAATAATCCTAATACTCTTCAGTATTCCAAATTCTATTCTGCTGCAGAAATCAGAAAAGTTTACTAAATGATAACAGTTTAATAAATTGATGATGGAAGGTTATTTTCTTGGTTCCTGTGCTGGAGACAGACAGACATGCAAATGTTATTCTAAAATTATTATTTGAAAGATTCTTCCCCTTCTCCTGTATGAATCTTGCCTCAAGAATATGAAAAGATGCCTTTGTTTCTCATCTCACCAGCATGATTGATGCCTGTGAACACCAGGAGTCAATGAACATTTCCTAGTAGACACACCAGGTATAATTGCATAGGCATTAAAAGCTGAGCTTTATTCCAATCTTTATCACAAGCACGCACTTTTCACTGAACGTCTGAGAACCTGTAATGGATCGTGAAGCATTTGGTAATTGACAGCACCATATTTCCTCTCAGAAAAACACATCTGAGCACTTGGTTTTATTAGAGCTCCTACTTTTGTGAGTGTAAATATCAGAAGCATGATCCACGTTCTTCAGAATTGTTAAAATTTAAGCAACTTCACATAGTCTGCAAGTGGTCTAATCCAGACCACAGCTCTTGGCTAATTGTCGGGGAAATGAGATGCCTGGAAAGAGGCTGGGGACCTGCCCGCAACCACCAGACCTGCCAGGCCACGTAAGTGAAGTGCTCTGTGAATTAGTGCTGTGGTTCGGTGAACAGATTGTGATACATCGGCTCCCCAACCCCTCCAGTTTTAATCCTCTGCTGGCTGTGATCTATAAGGTGGTTCACACTATAGTCTGAATTATGTCTCCATCTCCATCTGAACTAGTTTCTCCCAAGCAACCTTACTTTTCTTTTCATCGAGTATTCCCTAACGTGGCATTCACAGCATGCACCAGTTTCTGAGAAAGGAATTACAGAACCTAATAAACTTGGGAAATATAACATCTCCTTCTTTGATTATTATAATGCCTATTAATTCCCAAAGACACAGCCAGGAGCCTGCTAACATTGCTTAATGGTTTCCCATAAATATTTATTTCATACTTATAAAAATTTCAGACAACAGAATTTTGGAAATTATACCATAAGGTCAATTATCATCTCTAAATGCTATTTTTCTACCTAAAATACACCCAAAGCTTTACCTGTCCAGTCCTTACTGATCAGTTCACAGTTGAATATTTCAGATGAAATGTATGTGACCAAATGAATTCTTACATCACCTCTTCAGGAGGAAACTGTTTTGGCCTTCCCAGGGGAGAGCTGCCTGCTGTTAGGACCTGGCTCAATAAGCCAGTCTGCGTTTATCCCCAGATCACCCACTCTATCCTGTCATGAGATGGGAGCCATTCCCAATCTGGCCAAAGCCAGCCTTTGCAGCTCTTGCCTGGACCGCCTCCTCCTTCAGCACCTGGAGGATGCTAATGCTAGAATCCTGTTTCTTCTCTTTCACGATCATTTCTCTCTTTTTCTCATAAAATATGAGAAAATATGCCCCAAATATTCCAAATATTCCACAGCAATGCTCATTGAAAGAATGGTTTGTACTCCTTATTTTTTTCCTCTACTTTTTATTTTCTCTTCAAGTGTAAACAGACATGAAGATTCCACTTCGCTCTGATGTCACCAATGACCTTGGTCAATGCCTTGGTCAGCTCTTCGCGCAACTTAATTTGATTTCTCAAAACTAACACAGTTAAGCAGTTTCTTTCTTTACAGGGCTATGTATCATCACCGGCTTCTCAGTTTAACTCAGGGTCCCTTCCCTCTCTGTTTCCTTTGCTGTGTCTTCTTTGTCTACCTTAGTCCACTCAATAATTTCTACCTAAGTTCTTAGCCAAATAAGTTCAAAGGAAGTCAGAGTGGGGAGAAAATCACCCTGATAGTAACCACAAAGGTATCTTTATATCTAGAAATGATAGTTTGAAAATTATGGCTTAGATATGGCCAATGAGCTTCCTGATGTAGCCCCTTAATTGCACGTAATAGCCCTGTTGCTGGCCTGCTTTCCATGGTGGACCGGACAGGAGGTTTCTCCTGTGCGGGCAGACAGGTGGCTGGGGGCCAAAGAGAGAGGGCAAAGGGGGTTTTCAGCTATGCTTGTTCATGGTCCGACTTGAGTCTTCAAAGGCCTTTCTAGGGCCGGTGAGATGGCTCAGCAGCATAAGCGCCTGCCTTGCAAGCGCGAGGGCCCGAGTTCGACTCCCAGATCCCACATACGAAAAAGGGGCCGGTGATATCGCTCAGTGGCACGGGCGCCTGTTGGCGTGCAAGGTCCTGAGGTTGACCCCCTGGTACCCACAAAAAAAAAAAAAAAGGCCTTTCTAGTCAATGGGACAGAAGTGAACGGGAGGATGAAGAGAATTGGAGTCCATAGAGCATTTCTCCTCAAGTGGATCCTATGTGGAAAAGGGGAAATGAGCACGGAGTGTACCCTCTGGCACTTTCCTCCTTATGTGCTTTTAAATTTCATGTTGGTGCAATCTTATATCAAAAGCATGGTTTAATGTGGTGTACAAACACCAAAGCCATGCTGTACAAAAGGCACACACACACACACACACACACACACTCACACACACACTTTTTATTCCACTTCTCACTTCAAGGAAGTTCAGCAACATTACCCAATCAAGCTTAGATAAGGTTTTAGAATAAGATTAAATAATGACTTATACAGAACATGAGAAAAATGCACTTACTCACTCCACTCCAATAATGAAGTCCCAGAAGATGAATTCACATCATGAAGCCTGGGTGGAAAACCCAGGAACTGAGACCAGGCCCCTTGAAGGCTAACAGCCGCAGAAACTCACAGGACATTTCTTTTTCTGCTCTGTCAGAATTTCTTGGTATCTATCACTGTGTAGTAATGAAAATATGCATTCTCTTTCCTCCCACTGGCTCAAAGGAAATGATACCAGTGTTTCTCATCTTATTCTGGTCTTCATTCTGTCTGCCCAGCCATTTCACAATGCTTATCCTTTCTCTGAAACAGTCCTTTGCTTTACCCGCTGTTATCATATTGTCTTTATTTTGTTTTCATTCTCCTCTTGCTCCTGCTTTCCTGGTGAATGGAAACTGATTTTTGAGCCATTCCATTTCCACCTAGAAGTAAAGGTCACCCATCACAGACCTGTCACACATGTGCCATCCTAGCCTTACACTTGGGAATTTTATCCAGCTATTTCTTACCTGTATTAGTTTCTTAAAACTGTCATAACAAATTGCCACACATTATGGTTTTAAACAACAGATACATGTTTCCTTACTTTTCTAGAGACCAGATTCTAAAACTGAGGTGTTGGCAGGGCCACAATGCCTCCAGAACTCTACAGGAATCCTTCCTTACCTCTTCCAGTGCCTGATGTTGTCCAGCATTCCTGAGCTCATGGATGCACCACTTCTATCTCTGCCTCCATCTTCATGTGCCTCTTTTTGTATGCTTGTCTCTGGATCCTCTCTTCCTTTTAAAGGGACATCAATCACTGAGTTTAGAGCCATTCTAGATCTAAGATGATTTCATCTTTTTTTTTTTTTGAGTTGAATTTTTTTTAATTTTTATTTTAAAGAGAAAAAATAGAACAAAATTTCAAAACAACATAATAGAAGGGTAACGATGGTCAATACATTATGTATTGCTATCTTTAAATTAGTTACTCAGGGTGCAAGATATCAACATTTAATTGTCCAAACAACATTAGCACAAACATTTCTTCTCAATAAACTAAGCAAAATTAATAGTGTTTCTATCTTAACTATCATATATATATATATATATATATATATATATATATATATTTATATAATTTTTTTCTTTTCCCTTCTTTCTTTTCCCCATTCCCCCATCCCAGTTTCTCTTTCCTTTTGACCAGTTTCTTCCTGTTTTACCATGTCTACTGTACATTTTGGATCTTATTTCATCTTTCAGTTTCTTACACAAGGGAGATAATACGATGTTTATACATGTGCGTCCGGTTAATTTCAATTATGAGTATTTTCTCAAGTTGCATCCATTTACCTATAAAAGTCTCCAGTTTATCCTTCTTTATGGCTGAATAGTACTCCATTGTACAAAAATACCACATCTTTTTTATCCATTCCTCAGTTGATGGGCATTTGGGTTGTTTCCAAGATCTGGCTATTACAAATTGTGCTGCTGTAAACATGGGTGCACATATAGTGCTGTGGTACGATGTTTTTAATTCTTCTGGGAAGATACTCAGAAGGGGAATAGCTGGGTCGAATGGGACCTCAAATCCTAGCTTTTTTTAGAAATCTCCACACTGATTTCCACAGTGGCTGTACCAGTGTACACTCCCACCAACAGTGGAGAAGTGTTCCTTTTTCTCCACAGCCCCTCCAACATTTGTTATTAATTGATTTCTTGATAATAGCCATTCTTTCTGGAGTGAGGTGGAATCTCAGTGTTGTTTTAATTTACATCTCTCAAATGACTATTGATGTTGCACATTTGTATATTTATTTGCCATTTGTATTTCTTCATCTGAGAAGTGTGTATTCACCTCAGATGCCCATTTTTGGATTGGGTCTTTAAATTTGGGAGGTCTGATTTTTTTAAGTTCTTTGTATGTTCTCGATAGTAATCCTTTGTCTGAGGAACAGCTGGAAAACATTTTTTCCCACTTTGTTGGTTGTCTCCTCACTCTGTTGGTGGTTTCTCTTGCTGTGCAAAAGCTTTTTAATAAGATGAGATCCCAGTTATTGATTCATTGTGATAGTCCCTGTGCAATTGGGGTTTTATTCATAAAGTCTTTGCCTGCACCAATGTCTTCAAGAGTTTTACCTATCCTACCTTCCAGCAGATTTAACGTTTCTGTTTTAATATTTGGATCTTTGATCCATTTTGAATTTAGTTTAGTGCCTGGTGAAAGATATGGGTCTAGTTTTAATCTTTGGCATGTGCAGAGCCAGTTTTTCCAGCACCATTAATTAAAGGGGCTATCTTTCTTCCAGTGAATGTGTTTGGCACCTTTGTCAAAGATAAGGTGGCTTAGTATGTCTGGAGTTGTTTCAGCATCTTCTAATCTGTTCCATTGATCTTTGGGTCTGTTTTATTTTGCCAATACCACACTGTTTTTATCACAGCAGCTTTATAGTATAATTTCAAATCTAGGATTGTGATGCCCCTGCCTTGCTTTTGTTGCCCAGAATTGCCTTTGCTATTCTAGGTCTCTTCTGGTTCCAAATGAATTTGAGGATTGTTTTCTCTAATTCTGTGAGATATGTTGTTGGAATTTTGATCAGAATTGCATTAAATCTATATAACAATTTTGGAAGTATGGCTATTTTCACTATATTGGTTCTTCCTATCCATGAGCAAGGGATATCTTTCCATTTTCTGATATACTTTTCAATCTTCTTTTTCAGAGTACTGTAGTTTTCAGAGATTGATTCCTAGGTATTTCATTTTTTTGGATGTTATTGTGAAAGGTGTTGTTTCCCTAATTTCTCTTTCAGTAAGTTTGTTATTCGTGTACAGGAAGGCTATTGATTTTTGAGTGTTGACTTTGTATCCAGCTACACTACTGAATTTGTTTATTAAATCGAGCAATTTTTTAGTAGAGTTTTGGGGTCTTCTATGTAGAGTATCATGTCATCTGCAAATAATGATAATTTAACTTCTTCCTTTCCAATCACTATTCCTTTTATTTCTTTCTCTTGTCTAATTGCTCTGGCTAAAGTTTCCAGGACTATGTGGAATAAGAGTGGTGACAGTGGACATCCTTGTCTTGTTCCTGATTTTAGAGGGAAGGCTTTCAGTTTTTGTTCATTTACTATGATATTGGCTGTTGGTTTGTCATAGATAGCTATTATCAGATTGAGATAAAGACCATCTATTCCAATTTTCTGTAGGGTTTTTATCATGAATAGGTGCTGGACTTTGTCAAAACCTTTTTCTGCATCTATTGAGATGATCATATGAGTTTTGTCTTTGGTTCTGTTAATATGGTGTATTACACTTATTGATTTATATATATTGAACCATCCCTGCATCCCTGGGATGAATCCAAATTGGTCATGGTGTATAATCTTCTTGATCATTTGCTGGATTCTGTTTGCCAGTATCTTATTGAGGATTTTTGCATCAATGTTCATTAGGGAGATTGGCCTGTAGTTTTCCTTCTTAGTTGGGTCTTTCTCTGGTTTTGGTATCAGGGTAATGCTTGCTTCCAGGAATGAATTTGGGAGTATTGCTTCCCTTTCAATTTCATTAAAAATTTTGAGAAGTAGTGGTGTTAGGTCTTCTCTAAATTTCTTGTAAAATTCAGCAGTGAATCCATCAGGGCCCAGGCTTTTCTTTGTTGGGAGGTTTTTAATTACATCTTCAATTTCATTGGTTGATATTGGTTTATTTAGGATTTTTATATCTTCTAGATTCAGCTTTGGTAATTCATATGTATCTAGGAATCTGTCCATTTCTTCTGTATTTTCCATCTTATTAGAATGCAAATTTTCAAAATATATATAGATGATCTTCTGGATTTCTGCAGGGTCCATCATGATATCACCCTTTTCATTCTTAATTGCATGGATTTGAGTCTTTTCTTTTCTTTTTTTAATAAGGTTGGATAAGGGTTTGTCAATTTTATTTATTCTTTCAAATAACCAAATCTTTGATTCATTGATTCTTTGTATTGTTTTTTCAGTCTCCAACACATTAATTTCTGCTCTGATCTTTATAATTTCCTCCCTTGTATGAGCTTTTGGCTTAGCCTGCTCTTCTTTTTCTAGAAGTTTGAGGTTCACCATTAGGTGGTTTACTCGTGTTTGCTCTATTTTCCTGATATAGGTATTTAATGCTATAAATTTCCCTCTTAGGACTGCTTTCATTGTATCCCATAAGTTCCAGTATGTTGTACTGTCATTATCATTCAGTTGTAGAAACTGTCTAATATCTTCTTTAATTTCATCTGTGATCCATTGGTTGTTCAGGAGGGTGCTGTTTAACTTCCATGTGTTTAGGAAGTTCTTATGGTTTCTTTTGCCATTGATTTCCAATTTCATTGCACTATGGTCTGTTAATATGCATGGGATAATTTCAATTCCTTTGCATTTCCTTAGGCAAGTTTTATGAGCTAGGATGTGGTCTATTTTGGAGAACGTCTCATGTGCAGCTGAGAAGAATGTGTATTCTGATATTGTGGGGTGGAACACTCTGTAGACATCCACTAAGTCCATTTGTTCAAAAGTTTGGTTCAGTTCTAATATTTCATTGTTGATTTTTTGTCTAGTTGATCTGTCTTTTTGTGGCAGTGGAGTATTGAGATTCCCCCAATACAATTGTATTAGTGCTTATTTGATTTTTCATGTCCTTTAATATTTGTTTTATATAATTGGGTGCACTGGTATTTGTTGCATACATATTTATGGTCATTATCTCTTCCTCTTGGATTGTTCCCTTTACAAGGATGTAGTGACCTTCTTTATCTCTCTTAATCATTCTTGGCTTGAAATTCACTTTGTCTGCAAAAAGAATAGCTACCCCTGCTTTTTTCTGGGTTCCTGTCGCATGGAGTATTGTTTTCCATCCTTTGACTTTCAGTCTATGAATTTCTTTCTGAATTAAATGTGTTTCTTGTATGCAGCATATTGTTGGATCTTGCTTCTTGATCCATTTTGCCAGTCTGTGCCTTTTGATTGGTGGATTGACGCCATTAACATTGATGGTTAAAACTGATATGTATTGACTTATACTTGTCATGTTATTTTCCTGTTGTTGGCTCCCCATCTTTTTTGTTTTCCCCTCCCTCTATTTAATTGTTTGCCCTGCCTTGTGGATTCCTTCTTTTGGGGTTCCTGGAGTTGTAGTCCTTGTTATCTCTTTCTAGAATGTCCTTCAAAACATTTTGGAGTGCTGGTTTGGTGGTCATAAATTTTCTCAGATATTTGTCATAGAAGTATTTTATTTCTCCATCAGTTTTGAAAGATAATTTTGTGGGGTACATCAATCTGGGTTGAAAGTTATTTTCCTTTAGAGCTTGAAATACGTCATTTCAAGCTCTTCTTTACTTGAGGGTTTGTGCTGAAAAGTCAGCTGTGATTCTGATGGGCTTTCCTTTATAAGTGATTTGTCTCTTTTTCCTAACAGACCTTAAGATTCTGCTCTTGTGTTGAATGTCTGGAATCTTGACTATGATATGTCTGGCTGAAGATTTTTTTGATCATGGCTAGTTGGAGTTTTATAAGCCTCATTTATCTGAACATCAAATTATTTTTCTCTACCAGGGAAATTCTCTGTGATAGTGTCTGTGAACAGTGTCCTGATGTCATTTATGCTATCTCCTGCTTTTTCATTGACTCCAATTAGTCTTAAGTTATTCTTCTTTGCCTCATCCGGCAGCTGCTGGATTGATTTTTCATTATCCCTTGCTATTTTTAAGAATTCTTTCTTTTCATGATCACTAATTGCAAGCCTGTCTTCTATATCTGAGATCCTGTCCTCATATTGGCTTAATCTTCTACAAATACTTTCAATGGAATTTTTGTTCTCCTGGATATCTGCTTGAATCTGCCTTATGGATTCCATTTCTTTCCTATGCTGAGTGTTCATGGCTTCCATCATTTTCTTAAGCTCATCTATTTTTTTGTCTGTATCTGCTCTAGTGTCCTTAAGCATGGCCTTCATTGTGGACATTATCTCTGCAGTTATCTGTGAAATTATTTCTGATTTAATATTTTCCAGAGCCTCATTCAGTTGCTTTGTTGTTACCACTTCAGAGATGCCAGGTGGGTGGCTTTAGGATTGTCCCATCTCATTGCCCCCTGTGTTTGCCTTTGGTGAACTGGATGTGCGGGGTTGCATCTTGTTTATGTGTCATCTCATTTTCTTCTCTTTCTTTAGTTTAATTCCTGGGGTGATGTTTATAAATTGCCTATGGTAGGTTGCTTTATTGCTAGTATTTAAAATCCTTAGGAGATGACTACTTCTCTGTGGTATCTTCCAGGTGTAGCTTATTTTTGGGTTTTAAGCTTGCTGCAAGATCCTACCTCTTCAATGTGTTGGACATGAGAAGTTGCTACCTGTTTGGCCCAGTCCTTGGTTCTTTGGTTCTTTGCCACAGTATTTTCTGTGACTCTTAGTCAATCCCAGTGATGGAATACCAGGAAGAAAAGCTGTTTAGAACAATTATGTCACTCTTTGCTGTAAAGGTATCAAAAGCATCAAACATAGCCTAGAAAATGACACAGTGTGCTAACCAGTTATTTGCCACTTTTAGCCATATAAAGTAGATTTGCAGTTATATAACAAAATCTAAAACAAACCAGAAAAATTATATGAAGTATATAAGTCCTTAATATGTCAATTTTGCCCTCAGGAGTTTAAATTTAAAATGAGTTAAGGAGGAAATAGAAAATTGGGAGAAGAGGAAGGAATTAGATGTATGGCTGGAGGACAAAGAGGGATCCCGCTGACATTGGGAAACTGGTGCAGAGGACTGGTGGGAAAAAGAGAAGGAAGGGATAAAAGGAAGAACAGATCAGAACCAGAATCACAAGGAGGTTAGAGGCTCTGTTCACACTCATATAAAAACCAGATAGAACAATGAAGGAAAGAACAAACAGACAAACAAAAACAAAAATGAAGACAAAACACAAAACAAAAACAAAAACAAAAACACCTTCACCAGAACAAAAAACAAATGAGAAAAAAAAATTCACTTCCAGGTTTTGACTGTGCTGTAGGCAGGCACTGTGTGATGACAGAGTCCTGTTCTGTGCAGATCTGTCCCAGCAAGCTGGTAGGAGCCCTTTGGCAGGGCAGTGGGCAGTAGCCTGCGCTCCCCAGCGGAGACCAGTCTCCTTCGCCTGCCACCCTCAGCGCACTTTCCGCGGGGTGCCACGCTGAGCTCCCAGCGCTGTGTTCCCCGCCGCACTGAGTTCGCTGCCCCCCCACAAGGGCGCCTGGCCAGTCGCTCCAGGACGGCTGCGCCTCCGAGGCACTCACTGCAGCCAGCGCCGTCCTTCACTGCTCCCCTGCACCGCCGCTGTCTCAGTCCTCCGCGGAGGCCCCCGGGGGCGCCGGCTGTCACCGCGTGTCTGCAGATTTGAACTTCTGTTGCGCTGTGATTGTTAACACGGAGAAGGTGCCCTCGCTCACCCCCTTCTTTGTTGGAATTTCTCTTCACTTGCTCTGTGAGTCCCGAACTGCACTTCAGATCTTTCCTGGGTCCAGGGGGCCACTTCTCTCTTTCTTGTCCTCCCCCAGCCACTATATTCCAGTGTCCAAACAGCAACTTTTAGAGAGGTTCGCTGCCTGCTTCTTACAAACCCGCCATCCTTGAGTTGATTTTTGTTAGCTGCTTAAAATTTTTTTCAAGGGGTTTAAAAAAGAGACTCAAACTGCTAAGAGGGAGTAGAGGAGGGGGTGTAGACCAAGGCCACCTTCTAAGGTCACTGCTCACACCTCTGTAACACCCAGAAAGAGAGAAAACTCAGCTGTGGGCTTCCTAATCACACCAGTTCCCGCTGGGCCCTCTCAGCACCAGGAAAGGGCAGAGCATCCCTGATTTCATCTTTACATCCTTAGCCAGTGGCATCCTCCTGGACAGCATTGCCATGTAAGATGACATTCTGTGGTTCTGATGGAAATCAATTTCGAAGGACACTGTTCAGTCCACTGCACTGTCAAACTACAAGTTGATATACTTTACTCTGTCTTCATTTATGTTACTTTCAATAACACTCATAAATCCTTTGTGGTTTCTTTCTTGGTTTTTGAAGGAAATTCAGGAACAAAATGAAAGGAGAGTAAAATTCAGAGTGCTGCCCTAACACTACAGTGCCAAATCTTCACAGATAAAACCTCATGAGTGTTTGCAGCCCATGTTAAACTCAGGAGACTTTGCTACTATGGTGTAAAATTAGAGAGTTTAAAATGTGTACGTATTTTATCAGGAGACTCACCTAAGTAACAGTAAAAGGAGCAAAATAAACATTCTTCCTCTAATGATCCAAGCTCTGAGTACATTCCAGAAGTTAGGGTATGAATCAACTAATAAAGAGTTACCTGGTCTACTCTTATTCCTGCCCAAAGTCTAAGCCAATCAAGAGACAGACAAAAGGGATAGAGATTGAGATCAACAGACCTAACTACGTAAAATGAGGGTGCAGATGTGGCATATGGTTTAGCTAAATGAACTTTGTGATATTATCTACTGCAATACAAGGCCTATACCTTTGAGCTTGTGGGAAATCCAAAATAGAGATGAGAAGATGCTAAGCCATGTGCACATAGCACTTTATCCCAAACCTCACTGAACTTCTCCCATACCTGCCATTTTGGTCATCATGGAAACCACATGGGCCTTCTAGGCATCCGTCAGACATCCAAACTGGCCCACCTCTCAGGACTCTGCTCTGCTTTTTTCTGACCATAGGCATTTTATCTAGATGTTTTTGTAAATGTTGTCTTATAATTATTTACACTGTCTCCTGTTCATACGTATGTCTCTTAACCTGAAGAAAGCAGAGATTTTCATCTTTCTCAATTCTCTCTTGTTTAGTTTTTAAATTTACCTTGATTTTTTGGTTTACACACACATTTTTCTGTTCCACCCAGCTTATGCCTACTGTAATCTGCTCAAAAGCAGGGGTTTTGTTTGTTTGTTTGTTTATCATTATAGTACATAGTAGTTGTAATTTAGCGATTTCTGTATTTTGATTGATTTTAAACTTGCGTTGACAGAGCACTTCATTTATAGCACCACCACTTGTATTTGAATCAAAGTAACTTTTTCCGTTTGTCTCCACTGAGGCCATGATTTAGGTGTCTTTTTAATCTCCAAAGAATGAATATTGAGAGCTGACCCACTGCTCACTGAATGATCAAGCAGCATAGATTTGCTTGGGATCTGAGAGGCTCAGCAATTCACTGCTCAATTTCAATGAGGGCTTCAAGAAAATAATACCAATAGGAAAATATTCCCACATATTTGCTATTTTTACAAAGGAAACACCATGCTACTTTGCATTAATGTGCCACATCACTAATTAAATCATGATCTCTAAAATATTCTCCAAAATATCATTCTCTTCTCAATGCCAAGGTTAATTTTTGTTGTTGCAATGATGTTACTTCTCAGTGTAAGATCTTTCATTTGGAGTAGAATAGTTAGTGATTATTTTTCTTTAGATGGTCTTTAGCAGCATTTACAAGTGAAAACTCTTGAGACCATACTAAAAAAAATACCTCTTTTTTTTTTTTTATGTGGGTACGGGGAGTCGACCACAGGACCTCGCGCTTGCCAGCAAGTGCTTGTGCTGCTGAGCTATCTCACTGGCCCCAATACCTCTTTTGAATCAAGAGATTTTTGAATTTCTTTTTGTCAATTCTGAAACTCAAAGGTTTGACTAATCAGTGGATAATTTTGGATTATCTTTTGCTAAACTTGCATTAAACTTCTAGTGGATATCCTAATATATGAAGCTTTAATCTTTCTGAGGAAATATTTTCTGTCCAGTATTAGCTTCTAACCTAAAAACTTATTTTTTGTCTAAGCTGCAGATATATGAATGACTTGTGACTAGTCAATCACTATTGTGAATTGTGATAAGATGAAGCAAATACAAAAGTACTCTTAAGGGAAAAATTATAAAATTAGATCCTTATAGTAATTAAATTTATATTAATTATATTTAGTCAAAATCATATCCTATGTATTTTAAAATTAATGTGTTGCTATCATCAATTGTTTCTCAGTAATGAAGAGAATTTTTCATAGCTCTGTTCCCACAGATCAACTCCACACTAAGTAGAACCTAGCAGATGTGGAGAAAGCTGTGGGAAGCCACCACTTCCTGATAAATACTCTAACCTGTGAGATCCCTTCCAGGAAAGAAAAAATTATGATTGCAGCTTACTTCTTTGAGGGTTTTCTCACCCTCTCTGGCCAGTTGCATTTAAATCTTCATTCTCTGCAAGTTGCTTCACTGATCAGGTACTATCTACCCTCTCACCTCCCTACGTATTATCATGGGCCTCTTGATAATCAGGTGTGCATCTAAGAAATCATTTGAATTTCAAAATTTGAACTCAGGCCGTTGGTAGAACTGGGTATTACTGGATTCCGTCACACCTGTGGGCTTCTTCTAGTCTTCATGAGATAACCACTAGGTTTCTGTACAACAAAAAGAACTCAAAGACATTCTCGTTAGCTCTTTAAAATATAACACCCCGGGATAGACTAGCAGGACTTCTAACTGTCACTGTAGAGACATAACTATGAGAACATGTGACCGTTCTTATCTCTACACCTGCTTTCTTCTGCACAGAGCCCAAGAATGTTTGATCTCTTTACTCATTGGTTTCCCACTCCAGAGTCCAGAATGACAACTCAGTTTCCCTCTACCAGACACCTTGTGTTGATGAAACTATGCAATCATACAACTGAACATTGTGTACTTTAGGGTTTTTTCCATTAGTGCATGCTTGTATTACAGAATGCTGATATTTGCTTTAGGTAATTGGTAAATGTACATAGCATATTTTGATCATTTTCAATCCCTTTTTTCTTCTCTCCCTGTCTTCCCTTCTCCTGTTGGTCCCCTTCCCCATCTTTAAGAATCTACCTTCTACTTTTTGATCACCTTGCCTTAATTTAATTTATCAATTTGTTTATATTTTAGCTTTTTCATATAAGAAAAAGCATGGGATACTTAACTTTCTTAGTCTGGCTTATTTCGCTTAACATGATGGTCTTGAATTCCCTCCCTTTTTCTGAAAGTGGTATGATTTCATTCTTCTATATGCCTGAACAATATTCATATATATTCATACATTTTCTTTGATCTGTTCACCTGTTGACAAGCATCTCCACTGTTTTCAGAGCTTAGCTATTGTGAATTAAGCTACTATAAGCATGGGTATCCACGTATCACTAAAGTGATATAAGTCTTTAATTCTTTTGGAAATATACCCAGGACAGGTATGGCTAGGTTCAGTGGTATTTCTATTTCTGTTTTCTCACTCTCCATCCTGATTTACATAATGGTTGTACTATTTTACATTCCCACCAAAAAGGTAGGTGAGTTCCCTTTTCCTTATATCCTTGCCAACATTCTTCATTTTTTTTTTTTTTTTTTTTTTTTGTTCTTGGTGATAGCAATTCTGACAAGGGTAAGATGGAATCATCAATTTGTTTTTTATTAGTATTTCCCTAAGGCTAAAGATATTGAGGACTTTTTCATGAACTTATTGGCCATTTGCTCTTCTTTTGAGAAGTACCTATTCAGTTCATTTGTCTGTTTTTTTATTTGGGCATTTGTTTCTTGGGGGATGAGTTTTTTGAGATCTTTATATGTTCTAGGTTTGTCTCTTCACTCTGTTTAATTTTATGTAATTCCGTCTGTTGATGCTTGATATTATTTCCTGTGCTACTGGAGTTCTATTCAGGAAGTCTTTGCCTGTGCCTGTGATTTCAAGTGATGCCCCTGTGTTATGTTCCAGCACTTTCAAAGTTTCTGTCTTTAGATCTATGTGATTGATTAATTTTTGTTTGATTTTTGTACAGGGTGAGGGGAAGGGATCAAGTTTAAATCTTCTACACAGGGATAGACAGTTTTCCAGCACTATTTGTTAAAAAGGCTTTGTTCTTCAATATATGAAATGGCTGTGGCTGCATATGGTCATTTCTGTGTCTTCTATTCTATTCCATTGCTCTACATGTCTATTTTTGAGCTGGTACCATGTTGTTTTTGTTACTATAACTTTGTGGTATAACTTGAAATCCACAATTATGATGCCTCCTGCTTTGCCCTTTTTTCTTTGGCTATTATGAGTCATTTTTTCAATTCCATATGAATTGTACTATTTTTTGTAGTTCCTAAATAATTTTGTTAGTATTTAATGGGGATTGCATTAAACTGTAGATCACTTTTGGTAATATTGCCCTTTTCATGACATTCTTCTGATCTACAAACAAGGGATGTCTTTCCATTTTTCTAAAGTCCCCTTCAGTGTCTTCAGAGTTCTTTAATTTTTATTTTCACCTCCTTGGTTAGATTCTCAGGCATTTAGTTTTATTGAAGCTACTGTGAGTGGAATTGTTTTCCTGATTTCTTCATTGATGGGTTCACTGTTGTATGAGAATGACTGTTAATTTTGTGTGTTGATTTTGTTTCCTGTGTACATTAGTTTTGTGACTTCCAACTCAGTTGGGTTTTCCTCCAGGATATATCATATAATTAGCTCTGTCTTCAGATCTCTCTGTCATTTTTGCTATTCTGTTAGGACACATCTATTTAATGCTTTCTAATTTTGTGCATGTGTGTGTGTGTGTGTATGTATGTGTGTGTGTATGTGTGTGTTAGCCTGTACTGGAAATATCCCCACATCTGCTTATGGAAATCATGTTAGTTCTTTTCAGGAAATGCATAGTATTTCATTGCACATATACAATCAATCATAGTTTAGTCAACCATTCTCCTCTATCTATGTTGTTGTCAATACTTTGCACTTATAAAAATTCTTCATTGCTTAATCTTGTGGACATATATTTTGTATTGTTAAAATATTTCAGAGTAAATTCTTAGAAGTGTAAACTCTGGGTCAAAAGGTAAATACACATGTACCTTTGCCAGAGATTGTCAAATTCCCCTCACAAGATTGTACCAATTTGCATAGCTATGGGCCATATGAGTGCCTGTTTCGGTTCCACTATGATAACAGTCTGATGTGTGAGAAATGTTATCTCTGTTGTTTTGATATTCATGTCTCTAGTTATACTGGAAAGATGTTAGGTCTCACTCATAATTTTTCTGCCCTTCCTCCTAACAGCTTTATTGCTCGACAGTGACGATTATAGCCTGTTTGTCGCAGGAACTCACTCACATTTAGGAGGCCCCGTGGCTTGCAGGGTGGTGAGCTGTCCTCGTAGGAAGAGTGCACAGGCACAAACAGCGTCATTAACACTGACACAGCTGTTGACACTCATGAAGCAAGTTGCTGTGATTCCATCAAGAACCTCCTGGGAGAAAGCAAAAAAGTTTATAAAATAAAACACAACTTTTGAATTATTTTCATAAAAATATGTTATACAAATTCAATCAGAAAAAAAGAATAATTATAGAAAATACTAGATTTGAAAAAACAACAAACTTTTCAGGCATTGTACAAAAATATTTTACTTAGACCCTTATCTATTGCATTGACTTTTAGGTTTTATTAACTTGGAAGAGAGAATAGGAACAAATGAGAGGGAATAACTCTACAGCAAATGGGTGTTATGAAATAATGAGGTGAATCAACAAACTTAGTGAATGGGAAATTATATGAAAGACACGTACACATGTGTGCTGTTTTCATCGGCATTTGTCATGGCTGGTAACTAAGCAAGGTTTGAAATTCCAAAGTGTTGTGAGTGAAAACCGATGAGCTTTGTCATTACTGTTTTGTGTCATTTTTGAGAGGGTGCTTAAGGAAAACGCACAGAGAAGAAATAAGTACAGAATGAAACTGCTACACAGGAACGTGCACAATTTATGATGCAAAAGTAAAATAATGCTAAGGAAATAATAATGGTAATTTGAGTATTCATTGTAATTTAACTAATGCTGGTCTGTGTTTGTTGTTTCTAGATTACTGAATTTTAAGGGAACAGTTCAGAGTAGAACCCATAACCTAGTCCTCAATATTTATATACTGATAAAAGAGTAACTAAACTTTAGAACAGGGTAATTTCTTCCACTAAAAGAGAAAGAAGTGATTAAGAGAAGCCAGTGTTTAATTTCCCTCACTAAGTCAATGGCTCATAACTGCAGGAGCTGTCCCTGACTGCATAGACATTTGAATGCTACTGCAGAATGCAAATACAATCAAACATACATTTCACTCAGTTACTCAGGTATCCCTGAAACTCCCAGATTCTACATAAAAACTTCACATTAATAAGTGCTGGTTACATGCCAATTTAATGGAAAAGCTCTATTGCTGTTTTTCCACTTTTTTATAGTTACAAAAATTTTACGTGGATGTAGTGGTCCATGGCTCTAATTCCAGCACTCTAGGAAACTGAGGCAGGAGGATTGCAAGTTAAATCCCAGCCAGGGCAACCAAGGGACTTAGAAAGAACCCATCTCAAAAAAAAAAAAAAATAAATAAAAGGGGCTGGGGATGTAGGCCAGTGTGGAGGCCCTGGTTTCAATCCCCAGTACTGCAAAGTAATACTAATACTAATACTAATACTGATACTAATACTAATACTAGTACTACTAATAATAATCATGCTTACCAAGATTTAAATTAAACATTTCTAGACTCCTCTGGAATACTGAAAGGGTTTAGACTACTTACATCCATCATATTCCTTTCACTTTGTATGCTAACTTTGTATAGAATTTATCTCCAATTCTCAGTATAGATTTACACTCATGCTTAACAACTGTTTTCTTTACAATTCTGTTTTGTAACTCAGAGCTCTGCTAGAGTATATTTTCATATTCTCTTGAACTGTATCTTTTAGAAGTTCCTTCTTTGAGGCTCTGTTGATAAACTTAAAATTTTATTATTGAGAAAAACTTATTTTCATTATTCTTCTCAGTGAAATTGTTTCACTTTTTTTTTTTTTTTTTTTGAAACAGGATCACACTATGTAGCTCAGGCTGGCCTTGAACTCACTGTGTAGTCCAGGCTGGCCTTGAACTTGTGGCGATCCTCCTGCCTCAGCCTCCCTAGTGCTGGGATTACAGGCATGCACCCCCATGCTCGGCCATGTTTCACATTTTTGAAACAAGTAAACTTATATAAAAGTTATAGCTCAAGCTTCTTTTCTCCATTATATGAGAGCAATGTGGTAGCATAACACCCCATGAACTCCAAATATTTCAGTGTGTATTTCCTAGAAACAAAGACAGATCCTTCTATAAGTGCCATGTAATCACTGAAATAAGAACATTGGTACAAACGCATAACTATAAGCCTCAGACACCTTCAAGTTTTGTTCATTGCCTTAATAGTGTCCTTTATTATAAAGGAGCCAGTTGAGATCTACAAGATTCATTGAGTTGTCCTGTCTCTGTAGTCTCCTCTAGTTTGCAAAAGCTCTCCAGCCTTTCCTTAACCCAGGTGTTCTTGGAGAATGTGATTCTGTAGAAGGACCCTCAGCCTGGGTTTCCTTGTCATTTGCTTGTGGTTAGATCCACATGAAAAGTCTGACAGGACTGACAATGCTTCCATCTGTCAGTAGATGTGCGAAGGGGACTTGGTTCAGTACTGACAACATTCACTGTGACCACTTGACCAAGGTGGATTCGCCCAACTTTCATGCTAATACACTCTTTTTTACATTTTTAGTTAATATTTTATGAGTAATTACAAGCTATTTACATACTCCATTTCTTATCAAAATTTAAATTATTTCTTGAAGTAAATATAGATTCATAGTTTCTTGTTTTCTTTAACATGTAACATTCTTAATCATTGTTCTTATGCATTTTCATGCTCGATATGTCTTACATTTGGCTTCAGGGAATCATTTTGGATCATCTATTGGTCCCTCTAACATGCTTCTATCATTTTTTTGACCACTTTCTGTCTAGTATAGTATGTTCTAGACTTTCCTCGTATTTTCTGTTCTGGACTAAAATCATCCACTTTTCTGGGAAGCCTTGGTTCCTCATGGAGAATTGAATGCAGAGGCTATAATCCTGGTGGGCTGAAGCTTGTGAGGTTCTCATTTCAGGGGCACAGCTGGGGAGTACATGTGTGAGTAGACATAGATAAATATGTGCTACCATCTAGGTAGCTTTCTGTGAATTCAAACCAGAAATTCTGAATTGAGCACAGTACCAAGGTGTTTGTTCAGTTGTTTCCACATTTGTAACTCTCTTCAACATCGAGAAAACTGCTTCCTTCAACTCAAGATATTTACAAATATGACCAATTCCTTTGGATATAATCAAGCCCCTCACATTATTTCTGCTGCCAATAAGCCAAGGTCCCAGTCTGGATTCTTCTCTGCTTTGCCTGGGGTGGACTCCCATATCCATGTGCCGCTCGTCCCACCCTCGGGCTCTGGCATCCCTCTTCGGCTGATCCCCGGGGAAGTAGGGGGTTTGTGGTCACTGAATCTTCTGAGACAGCAGCTGGAGGCAGCGGTGATGATGATGAGATCGACCTATTGGGCAGATCTTGATCTCTGTCCCACAAAACACACAGGAAAGGTCCTATCCGTAGGAACCGCATGGTGTACTCAGCTCCTAGCTGGCCTCTGCCTTACCCTATTTGGCAAGATTCTCATGCAAGGGATGAATGAGTTATTTAAAACTTCAGAGATTTTCCTACCTTTGAAAAAACTCATAGAATGCCCTTTGATCCCTCAGTCTTTTCTGTTAGAACAAGAAGAGGCTATGGCCAAAACTAGTATGGAATAATGGCCCCAACTCTAAAACTGCTGTGTGTCAGGTAGAATCCTGGGGTCGAAGGTCACAGGGCTACTAAGACAGAATGCAGGCGAATCATCGGGCCACCCGTGATTGCCTCTAACAATCTATCTTGCATGGATCTGAGTAGTCTTGCCCAAAGGTCTTAGGAAGGAGTTTACCGTAGTTTGGTAATTGCTGAATTGATGTCACTCATTAGTCACCACTAGCTCCACTGTCAACATTTCCTGCATGCCCTTCTGCAATGAGGTGTAGACAGAGCACTTAGTAAAATTATATGAGTCTTAAGTGTCATTTGAGTATACAAAATTTAAAATCACTTTTGGTATTTTTCCATTTCATTATTGATGAAAGCTATTGTAGAAACCAATTTTTTATTTTAAAGGGAAATATATACTTTTATCTTTTACCTTCTTGTTTAAATTTTAGTTATGTCTAGAACAAAAAAAGAGAATAAACTCTTGGAGTCTATTCTTACAACATCTTACAAACAACATTTCCTATTGGACAAAATATAATTTTTTGGCTTTTCTATACTTACTGCTGTTCTAGAAAGAAAAGGAATTTTGTCTTCTTTACTCTTACCATGTTATTTTTTCCACAAAAACATACTTTACATTCTCCATCAAACTTTTAAAGATATTTGAGTGAAAGCCACTCATTCTTCACATACACAAACACACATGCACACACGTGTACATACGGAGAAACACATGCACATTTGCCCATACAGACAACATGCATACACTCATAAATGCCCATGCAGACACACACATGCACACACACATGAGCACACATACAGACACATGTACACATACAGACACACAGATATAAGGTGCTCACATGTACACACAGATATATACACATAGACATGTATGCACACAGAGACACATTCTGTATGTTCTGTCTCCTATGTTTAATGCCCAGCTCCTAAAATGAGGTTCTTTGTATTGTAAATGTACAATATATATTTATAGAATGTAGCTACCAGTATAGTTAGAATACTCTTTAAGTATCTGATCTAATTGGCTATATTTCAGAACATCTTTATAGCATAGAACAAAAATTCAGAAACAAACAAATAAATAACATTCTAGGTTTATTTTCACAAGATAAAATGCTCTTTTCTCTCAGAGGAGATGAAGTTTCTAGGGCTTGGAGTTGATTTGAATTTGTGGTGGATGCTCAGCTCGGTATGCACATGCTAAATGATTGCTATCCATGACATGGGAGAAATGGAGGAGACAGCGTGATCGCAGAACCTCAGAAGAGCCATAAATGAGTCAGTTCATTTTCCTGTTCTCTTCTCCATTCTCGCAAACCACATTGTGTTCATCCTCCCACCGGGCTCTCTGTGCCTGTCCTCACAACATGAGAGTGAAATTATTCGTCAGAGCATTCAGGAGGCCGAGCTTTCTGTTTTCCGTGGGGAGAGGTTATGCCTACTCGGTTCATCTTTGCATTCTGAACCATGGCTTTTGCTGAACGTGTCAATGAGCAAACAAGCGACTGTATTTCTGGCAATTAGAATTAGAGATATCAAGTACTGAGAGTAGGAGTGGCCTGTCTCAGCATCCCTGGGGGCTTTTTCGCCTACAAATTCTTCCTAGAAGGAGTGACAGCACCATTATGCAAAGGCTCATGGAATGCTGATACGAGAGCATAAACTGCCACATAAAGAGCTCTGTTTAATAAGGAGGTTTTAGGGCTGGGACCCCTGGCCCCATGACCACGGAATCCACTGTTTGGGTTCCATGTGTCTCCACCTAACTGGACAGTACACTGGGAAGGGCCAGTGTGGAGGCGATGCTCTGAGAGGGAAGGGCCACACTTGTCTAGAGGGCAGCAGAAGCACTGAGGCAAGATCTCAGTGCAGACCCTGTGATCCACTGAGAGACTTTGTGCTCCGTCCTTACAGCACTTGCTCTGCAGTGTTAGCAGGATTAGTTCTCAAAATGTGTACACTTTCTCCAGGGGCCACAGCCAGACGCCCATGGAATTACAAGGTATGGATACTGTCTGGGCAGCTCTGGCTCTTTATGTCCAGGAAGCAGCATGCAAGGAGAAGAGTCCCCATCTTGCACAGGCGATTGACCCACCTGGTCATCGGAGGACATGGGGCTACTCTTATACAATGGGGAGGAAAGAATATGCATGTCACCAAGATAATCCACTTGGGCTCCTCCTGGAGCAGTACAAGTGCAGCAGTCCCAGCATAAGAGGGGAATGCAGTCCCTCAGCTCAGACCCCCAAGATGAAGGTCTGTGAGCCACCAGGCAAGCTCTAGTGTCCTGCAGAGGTGGGAGCTGGGGTGGAGAACTGATGTTAAAGGAAGGAAAGTGAAGTCCAGAGATTCGTCTGAGGCATCCACAGCAGCAGAGGTGGCACGAGTTTGTGCTGCTGCCTTCTACTGCAGTGTTTTTGGGAAGGAGGTCCACAGGCATCCTGCAGGCTCTGCACCCAGAAGACACAGGAAGAAGTCGATCTGGTGGTCACGCATGGTGGACTGTGCATGGCATGCATATTCCCTTTGGAGGCAGGGCTTGTTGTCCCATCAGTTGTCACCACCCTCTGGGTTTTTCTCAGCTGCAGAAATGGTTTCAGCCTTGTAGGATATCCCACATCCAGTGAGTGATGGTGGTGTAGAGGCCTTGGGCTGTCTTTGTCCCACTCAGGACAGCACTAATAAGCCTCAAACCCTCTGAGTTCTCTGCTAGGCTACTTGGAGGCTGCACCTGCTTTTCATGGGGAACTTCTCTATATCCAAATCCTTGCTCCTGTCACAGGTGCAGAATGTCCTGCATGTCAAACTCCACCTTGTGTCTGTCCCAGACAATTGGACCTGCAGTAAAACCCAAAGCCAACAGACAAACATGAACCAGTATTTGGAGTGTCTAACTTTACAACACTGCTGTGAAGGAGAGGGGCTTCCCTTGTACGAGCAAGACTTTAAACATGGAAGACACATGGGACTGCCAAGGGAAAGGAGGTGATCAGAAGGACTAGAGAGAAATGGGGTCTGGATGAACCTTTAGAGAAAGCGTATTTTAAAGGTTTAAAGAGTTTTGAATAGCAGAAGATTCCACACGGTAAGCACAGTGCATAATGAAATAAGAACTAATAGATTTTTGAAAGTGAACAAGTAGAAATCATTATATCTCTATCATCTCTCTCTCTCTCTCTCTGTCATCTCTATCTCTATCTCTAATCTATCATCTATCTATGTACAATATTCACTATTTTAGAGTACTATTGGCTTTCTTCTAAGATGAAGAATGGCAGAGGAACCCTTTCATTTTATTGTTCTCATGCCTTCTTCATGGCCCTATATGGACCTCATAACCTGATGACAGTGACCTCAGGTGGTCATCAGAGTTACAGAAATTGGACGAAGGAGACAAGCAGCACAGAGTAAATGAAGGAAAAAGTACAACTTTCTATGAGCAAATTCTTCTGGTGTTTGACATCAACTTTACCTAAATTTGGGCTGATGAAAGTGTTCTAAAGTTAGATTTTGGTAACATTCTGTAAATATAATTCCCCATTAATATACTAAAAACCATAGAACCGTGTGCTTTTAATGAACGCATTTTATGGTGTGTGACTCTCAGTGGTGCTGTTTTTAAAAGGTGTACAAGGACTTTCAGAAATGCTTCAGAAGTGACCGGAACTATGGATTGAGCATGTCTGAAGTGAAGAGTACCTTGAAGGGGATTAATGGTGACATGCGTTTTACTGCAATCATTTTCTCAAAAACGTTGAGCCATCACTGTATATTCTGATTATTCCTTATAAGTTCAGACTTTGCCTTTTTGCACTAGAAAGAAAAGCTGCTGCAGGCAAGGAAAACTTCTTAGTAGGATCTTGAAATATATTTGTTGTAATACAATAGAAATGTTTACTCTATTTTTTACTATGATATTCTTCAGTGGTTTCAATAGCATTGTAAGAGCAAGCCTGAAAGCATTTCTTCAAATATTTTGTCAGTAAGCAGTAGGTTAGTTTCTTACAGTTTCCTGAGCATTTCTGAAATACTTCACACATTGAAGAACTCATTTATAATGAATATTTGTTTTGTCAGCACAAACCATTTTTTCTCCTTAATTTTCCAATGAAATAAACACCTTTCCAAATGGCTCTTTGCATTTCTTTCTTTTATAATGCAGTGAGTTGTACAAATTGAGTTACTGGTTCTATTTATTTAACACAACATATTTTCATAGTTTTCATTTTCTAAATGCTAACTCTCACTGTGATTTATTTGAAACCTATTTCTAGTATAACAACTCTAGTTTTCTATACTAAATTGAAAACTTATACCTCTTACTCTAAACTCTGAAATAACGTGAGTTCCCATTGGCAAATTTTTACTAGCACATTACGTTTTATTTTTATTTATTTATTTATTTTGTGGGTACCGGGGGTCGACCTCAGCACCTCACGTGCCAGCAGGCGCCCATGCCGCTGAGCGATATCACCGGCCCCTTTTTTCATGTGTGGGTTCCGGGAGTCGAACTCGGGCCCTCGCGCTTGCCAGGCAGGCACTTATACCGCTGAGCCATCTCACCGGCCCCCACATTATGCTTTAGAGACAAGATATTTCACAATTTATTTTCCTCTCCCTTATACCATGTCATTTCTTAAATTTCAAAACCACCTCACAACTTGAAACATAGATACTCTTAAGAAAATTGGAGGTAAGTGGGCATTGAGATTGCTGCCCATCTCCAGAAACAAAAGGAGGACGTCCACTCACAGAGGTGCTCAGGATGTAACAAGAAAATTAGGTTGAAGTGGCTAGTAACCATCCCTGGGAAACCCACCCATCCTGGGGAGCTCTGAGAAATAGCACTGCAGATTAACTCTGTGACATGCTTTAAGTGAAGATGCCTAAGATTCATTCATTTGTAAGACTGAAATTTCCTTCTTCATGCGTTTGATCAGATACATTCTTCGTGTTTATATTCACACATTTTGCTGGATAGTCCCATTTTAAGCAATTACTTATCAAAGTTCTTATGAAGTTAATTAAATTGGTTTCACCATTTTTTATTCTTATAAATGCCCCTAGAATTTTGGCCTGTGAACTCTTACATCTAAAAATGCTTCCTTTGAGATAAATATTAAATTATAAGGTAATTAAAGAATGAAAATTGGGATAGGGGAACTGGAGGAGGAGGTGGGGGAAGGAAGGGGATTGGAAAAAAGGAAGCTGTAGTGTCTACATGTAACCATTCCCTAAAATGATTGTAAACTGCATGTACTTCAGACATGTACCTAAAATAAAATTTAAAAAATAAACAAAATTGAAATGTTTGGTAGCAGATGACAGCCAAACAAATGATAATTTATAAAGTTTCAGATATTTCATCAAGCTACTAAAATATTAATACGTTAGCACATAATACAATTCTGTAAAGTTTACAGCCTACTTATCTCTGTTTTGTGACTTGACTGTCCTTATCGTATGTATCTTTAGTAGAAGCCTGCTTTGTCATTTTGATAGAAAGTTGCTGCGCTTAGCTCTTCATCACCATCACTTTTGCTCTAAATCTTTAAAAAAACATTTTGTTAGTACATGCTTGCAATTCATTCATTTTAGTAGGTATATCCACTTAACATCTTAATTTTTTAATTTCTCTTTCCCTTCCCTCTCCTCTACCTCCACCTCTAGGTCCCCTTCCTATTTCATAAAGATTTATCTCCTTGTTTCCTATTGCCTGTCTTTTGTTATTTTAAATTATTTACCCTTGTTTTCTCATAGAAGAGAAGCTATGGTGTATTTAAACTTGTGCATCTGATTTATTTTACTTAACATTATGGTCTCAAGGTGCATCTAATTTTTCCTACCAATGACTCAAATTTATCCTTCTTTATGGCACAGTAGTACTGTGTATAAATACCACATTTTCTTTATCCATCATTCTGTTGCTGGATATGTAGGCTGCTTCTAAGCTGTAGCTATTATAAGTTGTGCTGCTATAAACATGTGTACACAGATACCACTGTGGTATGGTGTTTTTAAATCTTTTAGGAAGATACCTAGAAGGGGAATATCTGAGTCAAATGCAATTTCTATTTTTAGTTTTTTAAGAAATCTCCATGCTGATACCCATAGTGGTTGTGCCAGTTTATATTCCTACCAAAAATGCCCTAAAATCTTCCATTTTCTTCATACAGAGTCTTAGGTTCCCTGCATATTTACACTATGTGTTGAAACAGAATGACTTAAAATGGATTTGTTTCTGTGCTCTGGAGAAAAGTTGTGAACTTTAATTCTATTCTTGATTTTTACCCAGCGAATCACTTCACGATGGAGGAAAGTGGAATGAAATATATGAATATATTTTAATCAGCAGCAGGCATTTATATTCATTTAAGTATACTTTTTTCTAGTACTAGGGATCAAACCTAAGGATACCGCAGCATAGACTGACATTCCCAGCCCTTTCTATTTTTTACTTTGAGACAACCCTCCCTAAGTTGCTTAGGTGAGACTCAAACTTGCCTCAGCCTCCCTCAGTGATGGGATTAGAGGTGTGCATCAGTGTGTATGGCAATAACACACTTTTTTGTGATCTTGGTGACAACTTCATTTGTGATTTGATTTGTACAAGTGGTTAAATCCTATAGAAAATAAACAATTGGTTTGGATTCCTGACATCATTCTTTTCATGCGGGTTTCTTCAGAAAGTTCTAGCTGTGCCCAATATTATGAGACATTACCTTCTGACCCAGAACTTACTCTTTGAGTCTGCACGTGGCCCTGGCAATGCTAGAACTCTGAAAAAAGCCAGCCACTAGTCTTCCAGCCTCAGGATGTGCTGGACAGCTCTTTGAAAAAGCCCCTAGTCACAGCTGCAGGTTTTCCCTGTTATTGGGCTGCTTTAAAGTAATGTTTCGGAAGAATGTTCTTCTGTTGGATTTTGGTGTATCTGAGAATTCCCATTCAAGGACAGATGCACACATATACTCTTCTCTCCTGAAATGCTGCCAGGTACTCGATTTCAGAACTTACTGTAGCCTACCACTAACTAGAGTGCACCAAGCAACAGCAAAGGCTCCGTTCCTAAAGATGTGCACTTCGAAGTTGGTTTCCTTTTCTTGTCCTTTTTACCATCATTTTCCATAGAGCAGGACCTCATCACAGCTGCCGCTTTGCACAGCAGTGTACAGAGTAGGCGGCAGGGAGTCTGTTGGATTCTGCAGGCATCATCTTGTTTCTTTGGTTTATCCATTTTATGAGTCAGCAAAGACCTCCCAGTCACACAGTATATAATTCAGAAAGAATAACTCTACTAAGTAAACTGGGGTCGTGGTCGTCAAATGTTGTTAATTTCTTTACATAATTTACATTAAAGGTAGGATAGAAGGCACAGAGGGCCACCCACCCCAGTGGATGCATTTTAACCTGGGAAATAGTGACACTAGTGAATTTTCAATTTATAAGTAAAAAACAAAGGCAGTTTTGATGATTATGATTCTACATTAGCGGCTGGAGAGTGGATGGTTGTATAAGAACCACACTGATGTGCATACAGTTATCTTACAAGTCCAATACTCAGTTTTAAGTAAAGTGCCATTGATAGAGAGAGGAAGCCCTGTGCACTGCTCAGGTAAGGAAACAAGACTTATCAAGCCAAATGATAATTGTGAAATATAAGAAATTTCTACTTAAAAAGCAAAATCAATAGCACTGAAAACCTCACTTTAGGATGGCGATGAAAATAAATAGATTTTTGTAAAGAGTTGTCCATGAAAACCAGGGGATGCCATGTCTGTATGCATAGGCACAGTGGGAGTTTGATGCCACTGCCAAAGGCTGCAGAGCTACCAGATTCCTTGTAAAAGTGTTTAGCAAAATGTTTCAATAAATCCTAGTACTGTGGTAATTGAAAATAAATAGGATATGCTATGAATCCTAAATTTTTATTACCTAACCACTATGGAGACTTTATCAGATATGAAATTGGAAGTTCTCGGAATTATGCATCATTTTCCCCTAAAAGATGAAGGAAAATATTGCATTCTATGCCGTAAGGCCCTCTGAGAGCCAGAAGCACTGTCATATCCACATTTGATGTTTACTACAAAAGGTGCCAAAGTCTGGCACCTTTGTTCCTGGGTGATTTTCCTTCAGTTTGCATAATTCACAGAAGCAGATTCTGATCATCCACTCCCCATTCATAATAACTGATTAAAAAGACCAGTATCATCTAAACTCTTTAACCTGGGAAAGTTGTGTTTCCTACCTTCATTCAACATGTATTTACTGAATGTCTTCAAGATGCTCTGAACCGGTGATGGTGAACATTTTAGAAGGTAACCCAAAGTCCATTTATTTATCTCAAAGTGTCAACACTGCAATTAAACCTGAATACTGAGGTTTTAGTTTAGTAAAAAACAAAACAAAACAAAAAAACAAAACAAAACAAAAAAACCTCATGTATTAACATCTTTTGTTTTAAAAGAAAAACACAGTGACAGAGCTTTCAATCATGCAAGCAGCTTTTAATTGAAAGGTAGAAGTTTGCTTTTGGCTTTTGCACAATCAATGAGATCTTTGCTGTTGTATGCATGCTGATAATTTGTCAAACCTTGGCTCATACTTAATTAGTTTGGGAGAAACACAGGCAGCACTCAAATCAGCGGTTAGTCTGCTTCTTGTATCAGATTTGGTTGAACTGAAAGCTGAAAACAGCTGTTCAGAAACATAAGATGATCCAAACAAAGTAATAAATGCGATTCCAAGTGGTTTCACTGACTTCAAATTATTTGGCAGAGAATTCCACACTTTAAGGATTTCATTTTCAGCACTACCAACTGTGCTGTCCTTTGTGATCCCTTCACACTCTATCTTCTCAAGTGTTTCACGCAGGTTCTAGAATTTATTTTTCCAAGTAGAGCTTTCTTGAAATTCCCATAGCTCTGTTTCCATATTCCAAAAATTGAACTAGTGTAAGGAAGAAAGATCAAGTTCTTCAAATTTAACTTTATCTGAAGAAGGAAGAAAACACAGAGCTGTCTCCATGTTATGGAACTGTAAAAATCTGTTACTAAGATTCTTCTTTACTGCTGCTAAATGTTAGAAAATTCTTTGTAGATTTCCTGGTGGCTTGTGGGATTGTCTGCAAATGTAGAATTTTCTAAATGCATTTTTAGATTTGGAAAATATTCCAGCTGTCTCTTTCAAAAACCTGCAGCTTTCTCTCAAATGTTTTGATATCATGAAACATCCTTTCTGCTGTTTTCCCTACACCTTGTCGTTTTTTGTTCAGTACAATGAAGTGTAGTGTAAAATATGTAAAAAACACATGAGGTTGTTAAGCCAGGCTGTATCAATGAGTTGTGGATATTCCTGACCATTTTCATTCATAAACAGCTTAATTTCATCCAAGCAACTACAAATCTCTCCAGGACTTGTCCTCTGCTCAGCCATGGGACATTATTGTACATAAGTATAGCATTATGCTGTGCCTGAACCTCATGAAAAAGTGCTTGAAATGGTCAAAAATTAAGAGCAGGATCCATGGTGTAATTTACCGTTTTTGTGACATCTTTGAGGCGATCTTCTAAATTTTTGCTGTTTTCCCTGGAATGAAGAGCTTCTTGATGTATAATACAGTGACATCTCAATTTACAAATGGATCAGTTTGCGAACAATTCTGTTCCCAAACAAAAGCATTTGACAAAATTTTGCTTCTGTTCACAAACTCCACATCCGCTGACAAACACAACTGTGACCATCCTCCCCACACAAACACAAATGTGGCCATCTTCCCCAAAATCATTAAACAAATTAAGTTTGTGAACCTAGGTACCAGTATACAGAAACAGAATAACTGGATGTTTTGCTTCATTGACAAGGAACTGTATGGCACCAGATGTTGCCCCACCATGCAAGGTGCTTCATCACTAGTAATTGAAGCCACTTTTTCTGGTCTTATGTCTTGCGCCCAAAAAGCCTCCATCACAGATTGTAGCTATCTATCCCTTGTGTTCTTCCAGGCAAAATACCAGTTTCATCAGCTCTTCTCTCATTATATCATCGACAGCATAACGCAAAACTAGTGCCAGCCTTGCATGATTATTTCTTTCTGTGCTTTCATCCAAGCACATCAAGTAACAGGCTGCCTTTTGTAAGTCAGGCTGAGCTGCTGACTAATAAATACCACTTGCCATGCACAGGACTCGATCTGTAACAGCATTTCTGCTAAGTGGCATCTCAGAGATGTGTTGCATAATTTTTCACTCACTTGGACCATCATGAAAAAGGGAATTCCTCCCAGGCAATGTGGCCATTTTGATAAAACCCCCATCAGAGATGGGCTTACTGAGTTTTGCTATGCACAATGAAATTTGAAAGCTGGCAGCACTCAGATGATTTGTTTTAGAAAGATTGTTGCAAACGCTATGATACTGGGAATGATATTTCCTCAACTTCCCTCCAAGAAACTCTTTCCTTTCAGTTTCACCAAGTTTAGCACCACTTTTGTGGTTGATGTCAAAGTGCCATCTGATACTTGATGTGCGACACTCACCTTTAACCACACAGACTATATGATGCTTTTCCATTGTGTTTAATCTCTCCAAAGGACTCTGTCCAGGCCTCTTAGAATCATCTTCCACTGTTTTCAGTTTTGCATTTTTTTGTTGTAGTCATTTTTTGGAGTTTAAGACTTGGAGTCTATGAAAACACAAAATTTTTTAAAAATGAAGCACCCAATACAAATCTATCTCTATACCAAAAATAGCTAACACTATTAGTTAACATTAAAGAATTGGATATTCCCTGAATCGACAATCTACAACAGTGATTCTCAGCTGGGGTTCCTCTTGAATTTGCTGACCACCAGCACAAGGGGGCCAATGTTCCATTGGTAACCAGCTTTTGGCCTGCTCTGAAAAAGGCATCTGAGTGCATTTCATACCTTGTGGGGGTTTCTGATAAAATCACATGCACTCCAAGTAAATATGTATATCCTTGCTCTTGTTTTCTTAAATTCCTCACAAACAACTAAATGTAATGCTGTAGATTTAAATATGCCAGGGTGACAGCACAACATGAAGAGACTCTCAATCTCTTAATTAGAATATCTCTTTGCTAAAACTTAGATATTAAATTTCAATTTTTAATAAGAAAAATCAAAGCTAAAATCTTATGTTAATTAAAACAAAGATATTAAAACCACAGCCAGTCTAAGCAAATATGTAGATATAGATAGATGATATAGATAGATAGATATAGATATAGACATATAGATAGAGTGCACCCTTGCCTTACAAACATAATTTATTCCCAAGGACTGGTTTTAAATCAAGTTGTCAATTGAAGGCTCAGGCTCCTCTACACAACCTTCAAAGTCTCTCTCCTGTACACAGGCGGATCTCGGTGTCCTTAGAGAGACATTGGCCCAGGATTTCTCAATGAAGCCCACACAGGAAAAAATGTTGTAATGTTCCTTCCAGAACTCTTTAAGGGTTGTCTGTATTTGAGACCATCTGGAAGCACAAGCATCTGGCATTTGGGACATAACTCAAGACTTTGGTCATTCGTTAAAACTAAAATTCTGGTCAGAACCCAAGTTGTTCTTATGTTGGCCAGGACATAAACCAAGGGTCCACTATATAGGTATAGATGATTATAGATATAGATATAGATGATATAGATAATATAGATATAGATAGATATATCTCCTTGGCAGTGCATTGACTGGCATACAAAAGCTTAGATGAGTCATGGCTAATGGGTCGCGGTTCATGACATCCTTGCTTGGCACTATTACTCTTTTCTGAGCATGCACACAGCCTGTATGTTCACTGTTATCCAATGCTCAGCTGCTGGGAGGATTCTGGGCAACTTGGCTCATGTGCTGACAAAAAGGGCTCTGTGTGCCCACTGCAGCACCTGTGCCATAGGTTTGCCAGCACTGCCTGAACTGTGCTGGTTACTGAGAGTGGTGAAGACAGGAGCTGAGCCATGACTCAGGTCCTTCCATAAAGATGGATGAGCTGTGTTAGCCACATGATCATTTAAGTGCTGCTCAGGTGGAAAACAGGCTATAAAGGAAAATCACAAGGAAGATGCACAACACTGAGACATCTCCCAATTGAAAGTCTTAGGAAGTAGTTTTTATTGTAAAATATGAATTTACTAACTGGAGGAAGTGATTTGGATGAATTGGGCATGTTCAAAATGCCAAGGAAGACATAAAGGTGGTCTGTTTCAAGGGTGGAAAGAAGCTAAGACTGAATGCCAAGACTCGTGGAGCGAGGGACAGGTAGGGAAATGACTGAAGAAGAGGGAAAGGCAGGTTGTGGAATGCTTAGAGCACCTGCAAAGGACTTCTTCCTTCATTCTCAGCATGACATGAACCCAATGAAATGTAACAAGTGAAAAATGACATGACCAGTGTTGCCTTCAACAATAAAAGTCATGCTGAGTGAAGTGCCAAAGAAGCATTATATTTGGGTGTAGTGGCTGTGGCAAACCTGTAACTCCAGGTATTCTGGAGGCTGAGGCAGGAGGATTGCAAGTTCAAGGCCAACCTAGGCAAATTATGGAGACCCTGTCTCAGGAAGAAGCCTTGGAGAATAGAGAGAGTTGTGTGAAAAGCCCTGAAGGACTTAGACAGCAATCTAGGGGAGAGGAGAGCCGGAAAGGAGAGGCTTGGCAGGAACCCACAGCAAAGGACTTGTGACTGACTGAGTTTACCAGACATGCAGAGAAGAGTAAACAAAAGCAGCGGGAAGTGGAGAGCACCACCTACCCCCCCAGCGCACGCCTTCTCACAGTGCACAGCAGGTTCTCAGGACCTGGGCAGGCTGGGAAGACTATTGTGCCAACAAAGGGAACATCAATAACCCCTCATGGGCCAGAAGGTGCCCGCAGCTGTACTCTCACATTCAGCCCCCTTACTTACTCTTATTGGTGAAGTGGGACAGGAGTGTTACCTGCTCTGTTTTATGGCCAGGGCCTTGTACTGTAAGCCCTGTCCTGTGTTTTACTGATGCCTCTCATCTGATTAGGCTATTTAAGAAGGAGAATGATGATCTCTTATTATCTTTATGACCTCCTAAGAGCCAATAAAATGTGAAAATCCTATTACTCATGAATACATTGCTTTAACTTATTTAGGGAGAAAAATTGAATAAATTGGAGCATTCTTTGGACAGGGTCATGTTGATAAGCATGGAGTTATTCTTGATTTATGATGCACATGTATACAAAGCATATTTATTACTTGAAGACAAATATTAATATAACTTTGCTCTTATTCTCTAAAAGGAAGAAAAATAAGTACTAGGAAAATTTCCATTAATAGGGTGATATGTCTCTTCTATTTATCCAAATCTTGAAGTCTACATAAGCACAAATAAAAATTTTCAAAAATTTTTATATGAGAAAAAACAATACATTTCTAACATATTAAAATTTTTTTAAAAATTTTGTCTTTCTGTAAGCCCGACAAATTTTTGTGCTGTAACTTTTACTTTTTCAAGCATTAATCTAACATGTACTGAGATCCTAGTTCTTGTTAGACACATCCAGTGAATAATTCATTCATATTGGGTGATTTAGCCAATTTATTCAATGAAAAGTTTGAGTGTTGTACCCATAAGACACACTGTGCTAAAACATGAAGATATCAACAAATGATATTACATCAAATTAAAAAGTTTCTGCACAGCAAAGTAATCTATCAGTATGGTGAAGGGATAACCTAGAGTATGGGAAAATTTTTTTGCCAGGTATTCCTCAGAGGATTAATATCTAGAATATATAAAGAAATTGAAAAACTAGACCACCTAAAACAAAAGAGCCAGTTAAGAAATGGGCAAGAGAAATGGGCAAGGAAGAAATGCAAATGACCAACAAATGTATTTGAAAAAATGTTCCAAATACCTGGCCATTAAAGAAACACAAATTAAAATATCACTAAGATTCTATCTTACACCAGAAAGAATGGCAATCATCAAGAAATCAAAAAATAACAAATACTAGCCTGAAAAAGGAACTCTCATTCATTGTTGGTGGGAATGTAAACTAGTACAACCATACTGAAAATCAGTATGGAAATTCTTCAAAAAAACTAGAAACAGAAATTCCATATCAGCCAGCTATTTTCCTTCTAGGTATCTTCCCCAAAGAGCTAAAAACATTATACTGTAGAGATGCATGCATACCAATATTTACAGCAGTACAATTCATAATAGCTAAATCCTGGAAGCAACCTGTATGCCCGTTCACAAATGAATAGATAAAGAAAATCTGTTATCTGTATATAATGGAATACTACTCAACTATAAAGAAAGACAAACTAGAATCACTTTTAGGAAAATTGATGCACCTGGAAAATATATTATTGAGTGGAACAAACCAGACACACAAGCTTAAATACTGTATAGCATCCTCATTTGAGTAAGGCAAAGTATAAAGAGCACAGCAAAGGATGGATAAAAGGAGCCAAGGGGACTGAGCTCTTGCAAATGGGAAGGGGTGTGAGAGGACATGGATGAGAGGAGAGGTGCTGGAGAAGGGGCGGTGAGAATAAAGATAGGCCATGTACCAGAATATAATAACCTCAATGAATGTAAACATTGCATGTCATAAATGCGAGGTATGATTAATAATATGAACAAGTACAGAACTAAAGAAAGGGTATTTAGAGGAGAAGGGTGGGAGGTGGGAGGGAGGGGGAAGGAGATTCAAAAAGAACCAAGCTGTATTACGCTCCTGTACCCACGCCCCAAGATGATTATAAACTGCGTGTACTGCAAACATGTACTAATAAAAAATGAAGATATGAAGTTTAATAGGATTCTTTCCTATCATTAAGAAATGGAACTTTAGTTTATGTCTTATTACTTTATGGGAATCTTCACGGCCATGGGGGAGTAAATATTTTCACTTACCAGGCCACAGAGAACTCCTCAGAGAAATTAGTTGAGTTTAGCTTGCAGGGATTTCTAGCATTTTGGAGTTGGGAAAGAGCAAAAATCATGACATAGGATCTTAAAAAATGCAGAGGGTGCTGTAGAGTTAAAAAAAAGAAGTGTGTACTTTATTCCCATTGACACCAACCCATGGATGTGCAGGTGCCTACTTCCGGTGTTGGTGACAGTCGTCATTTCCTTAGGAAATGTATTCTAGATTGTTCTGGTAAGTAATCGAGCAAAATAGAATATAATTTAAGAGAGACAATTAATGAATAACTCAAAATTAAGTCCTACAGAGAATAAATCTAAATAACCATGCAGTGCAAGCCACACCTAAGAGATGAATGTGCTGCCCTTGACCCCTAGTGTCCCACACTCCCCATGATCTAATACCCAGGTGCTAGGGATATATACATGATTTGGCCAGGCCAGAACATTGCTTGAGTTCACAGATGTGGAAGATATTTTAATGAAAAAGCCAAGTTACATGGCAGTTTTTAAGATGTTATGTGACATTTCTAAATATGTTGGAGGATATGCACAGTAAGATATAAATGTAGTGTGTCAAATCTTTAATAATTTTTGGAACTAGAATAGGAGGAGTCATATTTCATTTCATAAAGTATCACTTACCATAAAATGAGTAGGATTCATACCAAAACCTGAAGCAAATTAAAATGTAAACTAAAACATATTTATAGCAGTATTATTTCTTATTAAAAACAACTGAGTAGAAACAACACATCCGACAAAAATGAAGTTTATGGCTACCATGTATCTATGCATTAAACTTTGGATGAATCTGTGAAAAAAATACACGCAGACCAACAGCTGAGCTTATAGCTTGGGAAAGTTGGGAACGATATTCATCAACTATTTCCTGATGTGTATTGGCCAATGATAGTGTGATGATGAAAATGTATGGAATCCTGAGTACAGCTACAGAGAGTCATGTCCTTCTTGGGAAATGTAAGAAATCCCTTCTGAGGTGTAATTGAGTCAGCATCTGAAGTTGGAGCCCGTTCAAGCTAGTGGCTTTCCCAGTGTGGTCCCTGGACCTGCTGTGTCAGCTATACTCGGGTCTTTGTTAGGAACACAGGTTGACACACCTCAGGGCTGGCCCAGGGTTCTCTGCCATGCTATCCAGGTGATGCGGATGCACGTCTAGTCTAGGAACTTAGGTGGAAGCTTGTGGGCTAGGCTGACAGTGGCAGGACCCTAGATGTCGAAATAGTCAGACCAAAGGAACTAAGACCTGGGCAGAGATCCAAATAAATACAACACTGCTGAGATGTGGAGACAAAGCAACAGCACGGAGACCTGATGCAGAACTGAAGCGAAGGTCTGAGGAGCACTGCAGAGCTCTTAGCTGAGGTTGGGGCCACGAGTTTCATCGGCAAACAATAGGAAGCCATGGGACAGAGGGATGGGTGGTGCAGTTTGTCCTGGGTGGAGATGATATTTTTAAAGGAGGGCTGGAACAAAAGTCTTAACTATTTACTTAGGGAAACATATATTCAGTTTTCAAAATCTTATCACTTTGATGGCTTTTTATCAATATTGCCCATTATACACGAACAAAAATTTCTCTTCATTATTTTTATTGTGTCCATCTGAATGACCCGGGTCATGGGCATTTTAATGGAGCAGACCTCTGTTTACCATTTAAGATCCCAAATAGAGGAGAGCTCATTTGATGATATCAATCACTGAATGGTGCTCTATTTTCAATTACTAATTGTGTTTTCTGTTTATTGTTGAATGTTGAACACTAATGCACCTGAAAGACAATTAAAAAGAAATTTCCTATTAGACTAAAATGATCATTTAATTTCATCATGCCCTAGTTTTTTTTAAGTGAAATCACAAAATCCTTGTGAAGAACACCTCAAAATAAACAATGTCACTCTTTACTTGAATTTAGAGAAGTGAGGATATGTATGCTGTTTTATGTACAGAAGTGTCTTTACGTACATATCTATCTGTAATGGTTGATACATTGTATCAACTTGAAAAGTTTAGAAGCTCAACTAAGTAACTCAATAGTTCTCCATCCTGGGGTGTAGAGGACATGCCCTTACTGCTATAGGATGTTGTTCATTGTGTCAACTTGAGAAGTTTAGAAGTTTAATTAAGCAGGTGGCCAGGGTCTTCACTTTGTAAACATCCTGAGCCTGTGCAAGAGGAGGGCACAGAGGTGGTTGAGTGCTACACCCACCTGGGGGTGGGTAGCCTGCATACAACCTAAGGGAGAAAAAGAGGCTTGCTCTCCCCCCTTTTGCTCTTGTTGCTTTTGCTGTCTTTTGCCACCTTGAACTGTGGCCCCTCACCATACCACTTTGCCTTGGAGCCAGCTGATTACCGACTGAAACCTCCACAAACTGTGAGCTAAATAAACCTTTCCTTCCTTAATTTGGGACATCAGGTGTTTTGTCTCAGCAATGAGAAAAAAGTAACCAAGACACTATCCAAAGGGAAATATAGATCTTCATCATTGCAAGATGCCTCATTGGGTTCATGGGCATTTAGAAGTTTTAGTTACTTTAGTGCCTCGCGATATACCTATTCTCATTCTCCTTGGAGTCTCAACTATTTGACCTAGAAAAGAAATTTCTCTTTAATCCTATTCTTTTTACCCATCACCCTACCAATTACAGGGAATTAAATATTCCATGCAAATACTATTTTTTTTTACTATATTTTTGCTTACTATATTTTTGTATAACATGATTTTAGGTGTTCAAAGTTGACAGAAACTTTGCATAAAATCTTGGTTTTTATTTAGTGTGTGAAGACACATGAAAATACTTTCAAAAAGGAAAATCTGCTAGCTACAAATAGCTTTCAGTCCTTCCCTCAAAATGAAAATACACCCTTACAGTCCAATACACATATAGTATCCCGAAAGTCTCCTCAAGAATCAAGCACTGCATGCCGCTGTCTCCGCCAGTTGGGGAGGAGAGGAGCCACAAGCATGCTCGGGTCAGACTGCTCAATTCTTACAGCTTTTGAGCTCAGCAGAAATATTAGAATTTTCCAATTACAATTCAAGTATCTCTTGTATTTTTCATTATGACATATTCACAACTTTCTAAAAGGCCGGAGAGAAAGTGATGCGAGCCAGAAGAGCAGATATGTTTCTGAAATTTCTTGAAAAAAGATTTTTTTTTCTTTTGCCCAGTGAAGGGTACAGGGTTGCTCTTGGGACAGAAACTCCAGACCTCTGAATGTTGTCTTAGTCTGCTCAGGTAGCTGTGACAAAGTTCTGCAGATAAGGGACTTAAATAGCAGACATTGGCCTCTCTCAGTCCTGGAGCTGAAGAGACCAAGGTGGCGGTACCAAAGATTCACTTTCTGGCAAGAGCCCCTTCCTGTATTGCAAATGGCTGCCTTTCCCCTGTGGCCTTACACAAGGAATGGTGGAAGAGATGGAGACAACAATAGAGATGATAAGGAGAAATAGAGATAGAAGAAGAAGAAGGAGAAGAAGAAGGAGAAGGAGAAGGAGAAGGAGAAGGAGAAGGAGGAGAAAAACTTCCTTTTTGTATAGGGCCATTAAACCTGTCAGACTAGAGCCCTATCCTTGTTCTCTCGTCTAACCGTTACAACCTCCTCAGGCCCTATCCATGTCTAGTCATTGGAAGTGTGGATTTTGGGACACAGTTCACAGCTTTCCTTGTGACCTCAGAGGTCTGCTTAAATGAATACTTGATTTTTTAAATCAAGACCCAACACACATAGAACTTGAAATTTTAGTAACATTTGACAATCTGTCGACATAATACAAGCATATTAAAGCACCATGTTCACAGGATCACAATTCTGTAGTCTGTATGTGTATAGGTGAGAGAGAGACATAGGGTCCATCCAGGGATATCAAATGCACAAGAAACAAACTGCAAATGTTTAGGAAAGTTGGAAATGCAGCATGGAACAGGCAGCTCATTAATCTCTGCTTCGGCCAGTTCTTGTGAACCAAAGAAGTAATGGAGCCTGGGATTCGCTCTTAATGGAACCCATTAAATGGCCACAAAAGCAGTGCTACCTAAGAGCCAGGAATATAAATTCAAGACTCTAGATCTGAAGACACCTAATTAGCTGTCCACAAGCAAATAAAACACAGATAAAAATGCACAAAAACCACCAAGTAAGTAGATTTAATGCTGAATCTGGGATTAGAAAAACCGTTTCAAACTAAGAGGTGATCTGATAAAGTAACTAGTTCATTGCTGGCCAATATTGTGTTCATGCCTCAATTGGATCTGTTTACACTTAAGAGTGGGCCATTCACTTTCTGGTCAAAAGATGTGTGGTGCTTTTTATTTTTTAATTTTTTATTAGTACATACTTGCAGTACATAATGACTACATTTATTATGGAGAGTCGGTAGATGTACATAACACATGTTAATTCTTTATTCATTCCCTACCATTCCCATCTGCAAAACCTCTATTTCCATTTTTCTGTCCCCTTCCCCTCCTGATTCTCCCCATCCCTCCATCTCTTATTCCTCTTCCCACTTGAATAAAATCTCCCTATTTCCTATTATCTATCTTTTATTTTGCTCTTTATTTATATTTTGGGTTCATATAAGAGAAACCATGTGGTTTTAGGCTTGTGAGTTTAATTTATTTCACTTACATTTGTGGTGTCAAGGTGCATCTATTTTCCCACAAATTACTCAAATTTATGCTTCTTTATGGCAGAGTAGTACTCAATTGTGTATAAATACCATATTTTCTTTATCTATTCATCTGTTCGTGGATATATAGACCACTTCCAATATTTAGCTATTATAAATTGTGCAGCTATAAACATGGATATGGGGCTGGCGAGATAGCTCAGCAGCATAAGCACCTGCCTGGCAAGCACGAGGTCCTGAGTTGGACTCCGAGTACCCACATTAAAAACAAAACAAACAAACAAACAAAAAAACATGGCTTTGCGTGTATCACTATAATATGGACCTCAACACTTTTGGGGAAATAACTGTTAAAGGATTTTTGCATCTATGTTCATTAGAGAAACTGGGCTATAGTTCTATTTTTGCTTGGGTCCATGTCTGAGTTTGGAATCAGAGTAAGGTTAGCTTCCAGAAAGACTGTGGGGATGGATACCTTTCAGGTTCATTAGTTTGAGGAGTATAGGTGTTAGATCATCCTTGAATTTCTTACAGAATTCGGCAGTGAATCAATCACATCCTGGGGGTTTCTGAGTTGGTAGATTTTTATTATTTCTTCTATTTCATTGCCTGTTATTGGATTACTCAGCATTTTTAAGTCTTCTTGACTCAATTTCGGTACTTGATATGTACTTGATATGTATCTACTTGATATGGAGTGTGCTCTCCATTTCTTCTGGGTTCTCTAATTTATTGGTGTACCAGTTTGTGAATAATTACTAATCTTCTGGATTTGGGTGGTGTCTGTTGTGATTGCACATTTTACTTCTCTAATTTCATTGATTTGTGTCTGTTCACTCCTTTTCTTGGGTAAGATTTGCTAAGGGTTTGTCTATTTTATTTATTCTTTCAAAGAACCAGCTTCTTGATTCGTTGATTCTTTGTACTGTGTTTTAGTCTCCATTTCATTGATTTCTATTGTGATCCTTACAATTTCATTTCTAATACTAGCTTTGGATTGGGGTTGTTCTTATTTTTCTAGGCCCTTGAGGTACATCATTAGTTTATTTATTTGGACTTATTCTATTTTTCTGATGTGGGCATTCACAGCTGTAAACTTTCTTCATAGAGCTGCTTTCACTGTGTCTCACAAGTTCTAGTATGTTCTGCTGGCATTATCATTCAATTCTGGGAACTGTCTTATTTCTTCCTAAATTTCTTCTGTGATAGATTGATTTTTCAAGAATTTGTTGTTTAATTCTCATGCATTCGCATAATTTTGTGGGTGTTTGCCACTGATTCCTAGTTTCTTTCTTTTTTGTGTGTGTGTGCGGGTACCAGGGGTCGACCTCAGGACCTCGCATGCCAGCAGGCACCCATGCCGCTGAGTGATATCACTGGTCCTTTTTTTGTATGTGGGTACCAGGAGTAAAACTCAGGACCTCACGCTTGCCAGGCAGGCACTTATGCCGCTGAGCCATATCACTGGCCCCCTGTCGAGTTTTTGCCTAGTTTATCTGTCTACTTATGATAATGAGGTATTGAGGTCTCTCACTATAATTGTATTGATGTTTATCTGATTTTTATGTCCAGTAGTGTTTTTGTATGAAGTTAGGTGCAGTTGTTTAGTGTACATGTTTATAATTGCTACCTTTCCCTGGTGAATAGTTCCATGACAAATATGTGGTAGCCTTGATTGGCTTTTCTTATCAGTTCTGGCTTAAAGTCCAAATTGTCTGAAAATAGGATAGCTACTCCTGCTTGTTTTCAAGTTCCCTTGCATGGAATATTTTTTTATCCTTTGGTTTTTTTGTCTATGAATTTCTTTTCAGGCTAAATGAGTTTTTTGTATATAGTGTGCTGTTGGATTTTGTTTCTTGATCTGTTCTGGTGATCTGTGGCTTTTGATTGGTGAATTGGGGCCATTCTCATTCATAGTTATAACCAATAGGTATTAACTTTTTCCTGTCATTGTACTGTTTTTCTTGCTGTGATTCTTTCTCTTGCTTCTACTTAATTGGTTGCCCTGTCTGATACATTTATTCTATTGGACCTTTTGGTATTGCTAGCTTTATTGTCTCTTAGTAGGATATCCTTAAGAATTTTTTGGAGTGCTACTTTGGTTGTTATGAATTTCTTTAGGTGCTCTTTATCATGGAAATATCCTATTTCTCCAGTCATTTTGAAAGATAGTTTTGCAGGATATAGCAGTCTGGGTTGGAATTGTTTTCTTTTAGGGTTTGAAACACTTGCTGTTAGCTCTCCTTGCCTTTAAGGTTTGTCTTGAGAAGTCCACTGTAACTATAATGTTTTCCTTTATTAGTGCTTTGTTGCTTTTCTCTGAAAGCTTTTAAGCCTCTATTCATGCGTTGGATTTCTGGTATTTTGACTATGATATGTCTTGGTGAAGTTCTTTTCCGATCATGGTTTTTTGGGGTTCTGTATGCCTCACTGATCTGTATATTTTTTTGCATGTTTTGAAACATTTTTATTACTTCTGTAATCAAGATTTTATACCCTTTGTGCTGTCCTATTTTTCACTAATTCCAAGTAATCTTAGGTTATTCTTCTTTGCATCATCTTGCAGTTATTAGATTCATTTCTCACGTTCTCTTGTTTTTAAGGTGTCCCTCATTAATGGATCACCAACCACCACCCTGTCTTCTAGGTGTGACATTCTGCCTTCACGTTGCTTGCTTCCACTGCTCATGCTTTCAATTATAATTTTAATCTCCTGAATGTCTTTTTGGAACTTTTTATGGACTCTATTTTTTTATTTTGGTATTCATGGTTTGCATTTCTTTCCTTAGCTCTATTAGCTTTTTATTAGCGTCTTCTATAGACTCACTGGTTTTGTGTTTCATTAATATCATTGTATGCTTTATTTCTCCTGAAAATTTGCCAAGCACTTATTGATCTGTTTTATTAGCTTCACTGTTGTAACTTCAAATATTTTGGCTGTGCAACTTTTAATCTCCTACCCTTTAATGCCCTCTGGAAAGTTGGGTGTCTTAGAGGCATTATTTGGTCCTTATATGAAAAGAAATACATATTTTCCCACAAGTTTCTTCATTTACTCATATTTATTAAAGTCTTAGATATTTTTAATCAAATATGAACATTAATAAGACATGGCAAAGATCCTGCATGGATTAATTAAAATACGTACACAAGTTGTACACATTAAAGAGATGAATGAATAGAACAGGAATTCAAATGAGCAAAAGAAGGAACCAGAAGGAAGATTCACTATTTAAATACAATCTTAATGCTGATAAATATAACCTTGGGCAGCAAGAGCAAAATGGCCCATTTTATTTTGTAGCAGAAATGCAACTGGGGGATATTTACATGGTTGAATTTAATGAGTCAACAAGTATCTTGTGTTTTATGCATAGAAGAAGATATGTCATAAAACAGATCTAGCAATTCATTACTGAGCTCCCTTGGAGATATTACATCTGCAAACTTCACTTTCTCTCCATTTATAAGAGTCTCAATGGGATTGGTGTTATATTTGGAGCTGCAATTGGATGCAAAACAATGTCAGATGTAACACTTGTTCTAAGTGAAGTACTGCATAGAACTGAATCGCATGTGGTAACAGTGTGCTTTGGTAACAAGCATGAAGTGGTCAGAATGATTGCAAACTTTTTTTCATGGAATTTTCCAATTCCTCATCAATACTTAAATGCAACTTCATAGGCAAGGAGGCTAATTTGTCTTTTCTACTTAATTTAATAATTCTCTGAGGGATAGAGTAAGCTTTTGAAACTATATTAGAGCAGTCTTATTTCTGTTTAAATTAAACACAAGTGATTAAGTTTGAGAATTTTCCCCATGGTATGTTAATAATTTTTAAAGTGGGTTATTTAAAATATGTAGTTGTGTTTAAGATTCTTTTTTTTTTTGTGGGTACCGAGGGGTCGACCTCAGGACCTTGGGTGCCATCAGGCGCCCGTGCCGCTGAGCGATATCATTGGCCCCTTTTTCGTATGTGGGTTCCGGGAGTCGAACTCAGGCCCTTGTGCTTGCCGGGCAGGCGCTTAAGCCACTGAGCCATCTCACTGGCCCTGTGTTTAAGATTCTGAATGTGACCTGCTCTTCTTTTGGAGACTGCCTCAAAGTTGGGATTACCCAGTTTGGTGAGAATTGGTACACTGTCTTGGATAATACAAAGATATTAATTTAAAACACATTAGTATTACCTGAATTATAGGATAAAATACCATTTACAGTGGTTCCTTGGTTCACTACCTTAATTTGTTTTAAAATTTTGTGGAAGATGGCTGCATTTGTGTTTGTGAGGAGAAGATGGCTGTGGTCATGTTTGTCACCCGATGTAGAGTTTGCAAATGGAAGCAAAATTTTCCCAAATGCTTTTGTTTGCAAATGGAACTGTTTGCAAACAGAAGGATTCATGAGCTAAGCTATTACTATATTTTGAAGGGTTATTGGTCACTATTAGGGAACATACAGACCTGTTTCATCAGAGTATTTGCAAGTAGTAGTGTTCATTTATGTATCACCACAGGTAGAGGGAAAGCTTATACAGCTGTAAGGATGTGAGGACATAGGTGTTCCTGGGGACCATACTTGGTCAGTTTTGCTCAGTGCTATAACTTCAGCGTCTATAACAGTGCCTGGTACATAGAAGGCGCTCAGTAGAATGAATAAACACATGAATAAATGGGAAGATAAGATACCAAAAGCACAAAGAATAAAGAGTACTCGGTAGCTAATGCTCTCTCCCTCTCTCTCTCTCTCTCCCTCTCTCTCTCTCTCTCTCAACATTAAGGAGTTGGTCAATAACACAGAGGTTCTAAAGGGTTCTCTGGCTCTACAGCTTCTCTCTCCTTCCCTTTTTTATTTTTTTGGTACTTGAGGTCCAGGTAATACTCACAAATCTATGTTTGTATGATAAGCAGAAGTATAAGGTACACAAGTTCTGAGATAAATGCCCTCTGTGGTCATTGCCTTGAGCATGGGGGCGAATGTGAGTTCATTTCCATGGAAGCACCACCTTATATAAGACTCAGTCTTCACAGCCTAGAATGAAATTCTTCCTCCCAGGCTTAGACCTCATAGCAGCCATTGGGTTGTGACATGGGCTGTGTGGCCGGCACCTAAGGGTGGCCTCCAGCAACTGAGAGAAGTTCTGGCTAACAACTCACAAGGAAATGGAAACTCAGTCCTACAGCCATGAGCAAATTACCTCTGCCAATGCCAATGACCTTTGTGGAGAAGCCTGAGCCTCAGATGGGATGGACGCTTTGGCCACCACCTTGATTTCAGCCTGGTGAGATTCCCAAGGATCTAGGGACCTTATACCAGACTCCTGAGCCAGGGAAGCTCTGAACTAATGGGTTCAGTGGCTGTTAAACCAGTAAACTGTTATGCATCAATAGAAAACTATTAAACATCTACCAGAATATATCCGGACTGAGACACTGGAAGAACATACATACAGGTTATCCCTTGCACTTAAATGTAGTTTGCAATGTGAGGGAGCTCAGACAGATAAATTTTAAGGCCTTCTCCTTAAAAATATCCCTCCGTATGCTCTTTTGTATTACCTTCAGTGGTCAGGCCTTCCTGAGATGTAGCTCCATGACAGAAGGTTCTGGATCCCTGTGTCACAGGCTGGAAGAGTCACTAAAGAGAGATTCCAAGATGCATCTCCCTGTAACGTGAATAGGATAAGTGCCACAAATGTGCAAGTTTGTCACGCAGTCCAGCTCATAACCCATGTGTCTGCTGGTTTTTGCAAGATTAGCAGGAGGAAGCTAATTCTAGTCTGTGAAGACAGAATCTCATTCAAGGTGGTGTCTCCCTAAGAATAATCACACAGTCCCCACCCACACCCAGGGTAGTGACCATGCAGGACATTTATCTCAGGGTTTATTTACCATGATGGCCCTGCCTGTCTAATTAATTCAACTTCTGAATACATGCACTTTTACTAGACTTTGGGCAAATAACCTCACATAGTTTATACCTTCCACCATGATCTTCTTCAAACTAAGTTCAGTTTTAAAAAATAATGAGAAGTCAGTGTCTAGAAGGCAAATTTTCCATGCTTTTTCAGATTAGCCAAAAGTGCAGCATCTGAAAATTCATGCAATTTCATGTATTCATTATAAAAGTTAGCCTTTGTTTTTTGCTTTTTCCCCCCATGGCAATGCAAAACTGTCATGGAAACCTGTTTTAAACAATTGAGCATTTGTCCACAATGCTGACAGTGAGCTGCGGAGAACTTACAGGAATTCACTATGTGGCATATGTGTATGTTGGGGTTCAGGAGCCCAGTGACAGAATGAGGGCTCTATTCACAGCTAGGGAAAAGAGACCCAGAGAAAACCCAGTTGTAAGTAGGCCAGTAGGCTATTTGGAGAAAATTATCTTCATTAGTGAGGAGTTGTTCGTAGGACCTAGACCTGGCCAAGCTGAATGCTCATATTTACAATTGATCCTGCCATCCACAGCTCTTGTTTCACTTCAGAATATCTGCATCCTTGGGGAAGGCCAGATGGAAAAGTAATATCAGACACCCAAGTCTCCAACCTCCTTTTTTATGTGACCTCATCCCCACATGAATGAGAATTAGAAGTAGAAGTGATTTCTTCCTTCCTAGTCACTGGAGAATGGAAAGGGAAAGCAAAGGCGCCAGATAGTGGCATATGGATTCAGATGGTCATGGAGAAGAGGACATGCACTGGCAAATGTTTCTCTCGCTCCCGACCTGCCTCTGTTTTCAGCTGCAGCTGACAGTTTCTTGCAAACCTGGCCTCAGATTGCCTCAGCCCCACTTTGGCTCAGGGAATCTGCCCTGCTACAGAGTGTTTCCCCCAAGTAGCAGGACTTTCTCAGCTCCTTCCCTGCAAGAGCAAGTCAAATCTGTTGTTTTTGCTGCATTACAGGTTTGTTACACAAACTTAGCAGCGTACTCATTTATTCTCTTACAGTTGTGTAGGTGGGTTTGATGGGTGCTCTGTTGGAGTTCCACAAAGCTGAAATAAAAACATCAGCCAGGCTGATCTCTTCTCTGAAACTTGCTTCTGAGCTCATTCAGCTTGCTGCTAGAATTATTCAGTCCCCACAGGCATAAAACTGAGGTTTTATTTCATTGCTGGTTGTCAGCCTGGGATTGTCAGTGTTTAAATCTTCTGGCATCCTTCTGATGTTTGCAGCCATGATGTATTGACTGCCCTTGGACTGTGGATGTCAGTTCTGCTCTCGGGACTCTGCTTTTGAGGGCTCCTGTGATTCCATGCTGGTGGGCGAATGCTCATCCTCCCACTTTCAGATGAGAGGTCTGGTGGAGCTTGTGCAGCTGCCCACAAATCCCAGTGGGACAGAGGCTGAGCCTCACCTGGCAACTCTAGCCAAGTGCTCCTTGGCTGACATTTCCTCCTTCCTTATTTCATATCCCTTCTTCCTCTCTTCTGCTTCCTTCTATCACCTCCTCATAAATTCCTGCCAAGACTAATACAGATAAAGCCAGAAGCTTAAGATAAAAACTTGAAGATTTCTCCAAACTCTTTTCTTGAGCATTTACTTAAATAATAAAATTTGTCACTGTTTTTTTTCCCCATCTCTTTGAAATGTATGCAACATGTGGAAGGCTAAATAAGCCTCCTGCTAACTTGTGAGCCCAGGAAGTCTGTCTCTAAGACCCGGGATGCACTCTAAAATGGGAAGAGCAAGCCCCACATCACCCAGGCTCAGGGGCACCTTACTCCAAGTTTCTTATGCCATTAGCTAACTTGAATGGTCACTGTGATTGCCAGGAAATGTAAGGATGATCTATATGTGACAAATGGTGCTGTGGAGTTTCCTTTCTTGAGTACTAGTTTCTGGCTGTCCAAAGAATTTGCATGGGAACAGTTATGTCTGCCTGGCTACATGAAAGGTGAGACTTTTGGCCTTAGTGGATTATCTATGCACGGGCATCACATTCTGGTTTAATGGTTATTCAATAATAAATAGTGCTTCTCTTCTGCCTTTGTGGAAAGGATTTCTGGGTTGAGAGAATATTTTTTGTTAATGACATTTTCTAGCAACACCTGCACCCATTGTCTTCATCCTGCTTTCGGAGGCCCACCTCAACCCACAAAGAACAGATGTTATTTGCAGCGAACAGATGTTACTCACAGTTCAGGGAGAGTCAGGCTACCCAGAGGCTGTTGCTTAGGCATCCAGGGTCTATCAGAGAAGATGTAAGGTTTCTAATGGAGATACACGCAGGCATGTTTTCTAAAACTAGAAAGATAAATTTCACTCACAACACAATGTGTCTTTAAGGAGATCAGCCAAGGGCTTTTTTGCTAATTAACTTCTTTCATTAAGCTTTCGTGGAATAACCCAGACTGATGGCACCATTCTCTCTATTTCTTATAAGACTCGTATTTGTTTATGGTCTCATGTCATCATCTGAGCCTTTGAAAGTCTATTCTCAACCTTACAATTTTGGCATTTTGGGTCTTCTATCTTCAACAGCTAACTCTGTGCCTCCCTGTGAGAAATGGTGAGCATTTCTTAAGATCTTATCATTAGCCACACTTCATCTCATGTTGGCAAATAGTAATTAGTCAATAAATGGGGAAAGAAGAAAAGGCACACAAAAAAGAAGAAAATGCATAGATTGCTAGAGAGGCTGAAAACCTCTGCCTGAAGCTTAAGCCTGGTGGGTGTGACACTCACCAGTGACAGCCATCAGTAACAGCAGGCTGCGGATGTCGATGGAGTTTCTCTAATTTTTACCCAGTGATGATTTTACCTCTCTATGGAAATGCTCCTCCATTAAAAGCTAGACTGTTTCCACCCTGTTACATTCATGAAGAAGAAAATAAGATGGAGTAACTTTTGTCACACTGGTATTTTGCAAGCTAGTCTGAATTAGGGTTGAAAAGTTGAGAATCCTGTGTGTAAATGCAATTGCACAAAGTTGAATGCTTTTATGTCATTTTACATCATCCTCTTATTTCTTCATATCATTATGTGGGCTTTAGGAGTGTAATAATAAAACAAGGCATTATTTTGTACTTGCATAGAATTTTGTGGTTTGGTAATTGCATAATATTCATAATGGTTCCTTTCTTCAAAAACAATAAGCAACAGTTTTCATTTTGAAACATTCTGAGAGACACAGTGTGTTCTCATTCTAAAATGTGCCAGTCCTTTAAGGTATGTTTTAAATCTTAGTATTAAAATTGTGCTTCCAAAAAGATTGAATCCTTAATTGATGGAAATTTCATGGCTTTTGTAACAAACTCACTTATATTTCTAGCTTTAAATACTTTAAAGCTAATTGATATGACATATATAATTTTAAAGCTTGTGGTTATAACGGCCTCAAAACTTCAATTTTCTCTATTTGAGTGGGCCCAGAAGTAGACTAAGAAATCTCTGCCTGAGACTAGCAGCTGCCGGGATCCAGGTGAACAGCGTGAGAAGGCCCAGAGACTGGTCCATTCCTTCCCCGCTGCTGGGATCCTGGTGAACTGTGCAGGAAGACATGGAGACTGGCGGGAACATCAGCCACACAGTAGGGCACTCAGCCAGGGTGCACAGGGTGGACAGGCAGGACTAGTGGTGTGAAATTGTCAGAAGTAACAGTAACAATATGAGCCAACAGGTGGTAAGCTAGGTGAACCAGCGTTGTGCTTGGGAACAAAGACACACAGGATAGAAGCAGGTGGGTGGGGCTTCACATTTTCTCTTTTTTTCTCTTTTTCTTCTTTCTTATCTTTTTTCTGTTTTTTAAACAGCTGGGGAGAAATTCAACCACAGGAAACTAATCCCATCCCCCAAACCCAGAGACCAAGTTCAGATAATCCCTTGCTTACTCTTTCATTCTTTCTCTTCTGCCCTCTTCTCTAGTTTGCCAAAGCTTGCATAATCATGCTTTGTCCTCCAGCATGGCTTCTACTTTCTTTTCAGTTATCTTTGTTTTATCCACTATCTTTCTTAAATTTCCCCACCACAGGGTAAAACCACTCTACCAAGGGGGAACACTTTGCATACAAGCTCCCAATTTACAACCGGTACTGTAATATAATTGTAGATTTTGCTCCTACGGTTAAATGTACAAAATTAATAGTTACCATAGTTTGTCAGTTTCTAAACTGTGCTTGATGCTGTTGTTATTGCTAATTATACTACTTTAGCAAGGATGTCATATCTATTTTAATCAGTTGTTCTCACTTCCATAACAATACTGGGAAGTTCTGGGGTAATAACCTCACCACACCCCAGCACCAAAGGACTGGGGACTGAGCCAAACAGATACCAACATCTCACTCTTAATTAATTGGAAAGGTAGGAACTTGGGACAGACACAAACCAAGAACCTCCTACACACAGAAGACATCCTGAAGAACAAACCTTACCTAGAGACACCTTGATACTAGTTGTAAAGCTACCTACTACAAAAACTCACAAGGAACAACAAAGAAAACAAAATAAAAACTTTTGAAATAGAAAATGACAAGACACAGCAGCAAAATGTAACCTCAGACCTCCAGCCCACCCAGAACAAGACCAGGAGACAATGAGATAGAAGAAAATGGAAGGCACACACCTGATATTTCTGAAATGATAGCAACTGAAGTAAAGGAACAAAACCATGAGGCTTTGAGGAAATCAGATCAGAAATAATCTCTCAGGTAAAAAAGGAAATGTCAACATTTATAAAGGAATTGCTGTGCAAATCTAGAATAAAGATAGATAAAAAATTAATGATGATAAGAAGAGAATGGAAACCATGAATGATCAATACAGGAAAGAAATAGAATGCATAAAATAGATTCAAACAGATATTCAGGAAATTAAAAATTCCATTGAAAGCTGGCAAAACAACTTGAACAAAACTGAAGACAGACTTTCAGACCTTGAAGACAGGCTCTAAGCTAGTGATCAAGAAAGGAAAGATCTCTTGAAAATAACAAAAGATCAGGAAATAACAATTCAATGATTGCAAGACAATGCAAAAAAATAATATAAGAATAATTGGTGTCAATGAAAAAGCAGGAGTCAACACAAATGACATAAAAAAAAAACTATTTGCAGAAGTAATAGCAGAAAATTTCCCAAGCATGGGAAGGAATCTGACATATAGATAAGTGAGGCATAAAGAACTCCATTTAGCCATAACCAAAATAAATCTATGCCCAGACATATAATAATCAAGATTCCAGAATTTCAGCACAAGAACAGAATATTAAAAGCTGTTAGAGAAAAGAAACAGACCACCTATAAAGGAAAGCCCATCAGAATTATGACAGACCTCTCAACACAAACCTTCAAGTCAAGAAGTGCTTGGAATGAAGTATTTCAAGTCCTGCAAGAAAACAACTTCCAATCCAGATTGATGTATCCTGCAAAACTATCTTTCAAAATTAATGGAGAAATAAGGTAATTCCATGACAAAGAACAATTGAAGAAATTAATGACCACCAAACCAAAACTACAAAGGACACTGAAAGATATTCTAGATGGAGATAAAAATGACCACAATTCCAAGAATACCAATAGAAAAAATCCGCCAGGCAAGGCAAGTGATTAAACAGAGGGGAAAGATGGAACCAACAACAGGAAAATAATACCACAAGGATAAGCCAATACATATCAGTTATAACCCTAAATGTAAATGGCCTCAATTCACAAATCAATGGAAAAGGACTGGCAGAATGGATCAAAAAACAAGATCCAACAATATGCTCTATACAAGAAACACATTTAACTCAAAAAGAAATTCACAGACTGAAAGTCAAAGGATGGAAAACAATACTCCACATGACAGGAACCCAGAAAAAAGAAGGGGTAGCTATTCTATTTGCAGACAATGCAAACTTCAAACCAAGAATGATCAAAAGAGGTAAAGAAGGTCACTACATACTTGTTAAGGTAAAACTTCAAGAAGGAGAGATAACAATCATAAATATGTATGCACCAAATGCAGGAGCACCCAACTATATAAAACAAATATTAATGGACATGAAAAATCAAATGAGCACTAACACAATTGTAATGGGAGACCTTAATACTCCACTGTCACAAATAGATAGATCAACCAGACAAAAAATCAGCAAAGAAATATCAGAACTGAAACAAACCTGTGAACAAATGGACCTAGTAGATGTTTACAGAGTGTTCCACCCAATAACATCAGAATACACATTCTTCTAAGCTACACATGGGACATTCTTTAAAATAGACCATATACTAGCACACAGAACATGCTTAAGTAAATGCAAAAGAATTGAAATTATGCCATGCATATTATCTGACCACAGTGCAATGAAATTGGAAATTAATGGCAAAGGAAACCACAAAAATTCCATAAACACATGGAAATTAAATAACAACCTCCTGAATAACCAATGGGTCACAGAAGAAATCAAAGAAGAAATTAAAAAATATCTACAATTAAACAAAAATGCAGACAGAACATACTGGAACCTGTGGGACACAATGAAAGCAGTCCTAAGAGGGAAATTTACAGCGGTGAATTCTCACATCAGGAAAACAAAATGAGCACAAATAAACAACCCAATGTTGCACCTCAAGGTTCTAGAAAATGAAGAGCAAGCCAAGCCCAAAGCCCATAGAAGGGAGGAAATTACAAAGACCAGAGAAGAAATTAATGCAATGGAGACCAAGAAAACAATACAAAGAATTAATGAATTGAAGAGTTGGTTCTTTGAAAGAATAAATAAAATTGATAAACCGTTAGCCAACCTTATCAAAAAAGGAAAGAAAATACTCAAATTCATGCAATTAAGAATGAAAAGGGTGAAATCACTACAGATCCTGTGGAAATTCAGAAGATCAATACCTACTTTGAGAATCTTTACTCTAATAAGATGAAAAACACAGAAGAAATGGACAGATTCCTAGATACATAAGAATTACCAAAGTTGAATCAAGATGATATAAAAATTCTAAATAACCTAATATCAGTCAGTGAAATTTAAAATGTAATAAAAATCTTACCAACAAAGAAAAGCCCAGGTTCTGATGGATTCACTGCTGAATTCTACAAGAAATTTAACTCTTTAATGAAATTGAAAGGGAAGCAGTACTCCCTAACTCATTCCTGGAGGCAAGTATTACCCTGATAGCAAAACCAGAGAAGGACCCAACCAAAAAGGAGAACTACAGGCCAATCTCCCTAATGAACATAGATGCAAAAATCCTCAGTAAGATACTAGCAAACAGAATGCAGGGAATCATCAAGAAGATTATACACCATGACCAAGTGGGATTCATCCCAGTGATGCAGGGATGGTTCAACATATGCAGATCAATAAATGTAATACACCATATCAACAGAGCTAAAGACAAAAATCACATGATCATCTTAATAGATGCAGAAAAAGCATTTGACAAAGTCCAACACCCATTCATGATAAAAACCCTATAGAAAATCAGAATAGATGGTCTTTATCTCAATCTGATAAAAGCCATCTATGAAAAACCAACAGCCAACATCATACTAAATGGTCAAAAAACTGAAAGCTTTCACTCTAAAATCAGGAACAAGACAAGGATGTCCACTATCACCACTCCTATTCAATATAGCTCTGGAAACATTAGCCAGAGCAATCAGACAAGAAAAAGAAATAAAAGGAATAAAGATAGGAAAGGAAGAAGTTAAATTATAATTATTTGCAGATGACATAATGCTCTACATAGAAGACCCCAAAAACTCCACTAAAAGACTTCTAGATTTAATAACAAAATTCAGTCGCATAGCTGGATACAAAGTCAACATTCAAAAATCAATAGCATTCCTGTACACAAATAACAAACTCACTGAGAGAGAAATTAGGGAAACAACACCCTTTACAATAGCATCCAAAAAATGAAATACTTAGGAATTAATCTAACAAAGGAAGTAAAAGATCTATACATTAAAAACTACAGTACTGTGAAAAAGGAGATCAAAAAGGATATCAGGAAATGGAAAGATATCCCTTGCTCATGGATAGGAAGAACCAACATAGTGAAAATGGCCACACTCTCAAAATAGTTATACAGATTTAATGCAATCCCAATCAAAATAACATTAGTATACCTCACAGAACTAGAGAAAATATTTCTAAAATTCATCTGGAACCAGAAGAGACCTAAAATAGCAAAGGCAATCCTGGGCAACAAAGGCAAGGCAGGAGGCATCACAATCCCTGACTTGAAATTATACTACAAAGCTACTGTGACAAAATCAGCATGGTACTGGCAAGAAAACCAGACCTGAGGATAAGTGGAACAGATTAGAAGATGTAGACACAACTCCAAACACACTCAGACACCTTATCTTTGACAAAGAGGCCAAACATGTTCAGTGGAAGAAAGATAGCCCCTTTAATAAATGGTGCTGGAAAAACTGTCTGTCTACGTGCTGAACACTAAAACTAGACCCATGTCTATCACCATGTACTGAACTAAAGTCAAAATGGGTGAAGGATCTAAATATTAAAACAGAAACACTAAATCTACTGGAAGAGGAAGTAGGTAGAAATCTTAAAGGCGTAGGAGCAGGCAGAGAGTTCATGAACAAAACCCAAACTGCATGGGAAGTACTTCAAAGAATCAAAAGCTGGGATTTCATCTTATTAAAAAGTGTTTGCACAGCTAAAGAAATCACCGACACAGTGAAAAGACAAACCACGGAGTGGTAAAAAATTTTAGCTAACTGTCCCTCAAAGGATTTCTGTCTAGAACATATAAAAAGTTGAAACAAATCAGACCCCCTAATTCAAAGACCCAATAAAAAAAATGGGCATCTGAGATGAATGCACCTTTCTTAGATGAGGAAATACAAATGACAAATAAATATATGAATAAATGTTTAACATCACTGATCATTCAAGAAATGCAAATGAAGACAACACTGAGATTCCATCTCACCCTGGAAAGAATGGCTGTCATTGAGAAATCAACCAATAACAAATGCCGGAGGGTCTGTGGGGTAAAAGGAACCCTTCTCCACTGTTGATGGGGGTGTAGACTGGTGCAACTACTCTGGAAATCAGAGTGGAGATTCCTTAAAAAGCTAGGATTAGAGGTCAACCCAGCTATTCCCCTTCTGGATATCTTCCCAGAAGAGTTAAAAACATTGTACCACAGTGATATGAGTGCACCCATGTTTATAGCAGCACAGTTGGTAATAGCTAAGTCTTGGAAACAGCCCAAATGCTCATCAACCAACGAATGGTTTAAAAAGATGTGGTATTTTTATACAATGGAGTACTAGTCAGCCATAAAGAAGGATAAACTTGAGACTGTTACAGGTAAATGGATGCAACTTGAGACCATACTCATAAGTGAAATAAATCAGACTCACATGCGTAAACATCATATTGTCTCCCTTGTGTGAGAAATTCAGAGTAAACAAGGTCTAAAATGTACAATATATATTGTGAAATGGGAAGAAATTATTCAAAAGGAAAAAGGAACTAGGATGGGTGATAGGGGAAAGACAATAGGGAAAAGGGAAAAAATGCAAGTCAGTTATACTATTAGTGTCTCTTAGTTCATTAAAAAGGAAGGTTTGTGCTAATATCTATTGGAGAAACTTTTATGCCCATTATCTTGTATCCTGAGCAGCTACTTTAAAGATAGCAACATGTAATGTATTAACTATTGTTATTCTTCTATTATTTTGTTATGAAATTCTGTTTTACGCTCTTTCCATAAAATAAAAAATTAAGAAAAATTAAAAAGTAAAAAAAGAAATCTCTCTCTTGATGTCACAGATTGAAAAATTACACTAAAAAACTGTGAATATTGCATACATTAAATTAAAAGAGAGAAGAACCACAGTTAAACATAGCGATAAGAGACACTGACTGCAGAGATCAAGGCTAAGAAGAAAAACAAGCTCACAACAGAAATAAAAGTCAGGGGGCCGGTGAGATGGCTCAGCGGTATAAGGGCCTGCCTGGCAAGTGCAAGGTCCCAAGTTCGACTCCCGGAACCCACGTACGAAAACAGGGCCGGTGATATCGCTCAGCAGCACGGGCGCCTGCTGGCACATGAGGTCCTGAGGTCGACCCCTGGTAGCCACAAAAAAAAAAAAAAAAAAAGAAATAAAAGTCAGGCTTTAGTCTTATAACTAAAGATTAATGTTGGGATATCAAGAGAATTGTGAGACTATTATATAGAATTTGGTTCATTTTATAAAAACTTTCACTTTCATGGAGTCATATTTAAGATTAACCCTTCTTTTTAAAAATTTTTATTAACACATGTCTGTGATACATACTGATTACATTCACTGTGGGTAGTTTGTTTATGTACATAACATATTTTAATTCTTTTTACATCCCCTTTACCTCTCCTACTCTCTCCTCCCTCCATATCTTGGTCTCCTTCCCTTTTAAGAAGGTCTATGTCCCTGATTCCTGTTATCTTTTATTTTGCTCTTTGTTTTATTTATACTGTGAGTCTTTCATATAAGAAAAACCATGCAATATTTAAGCTCTCGTATCTGACTTATTTCACTTAACATTATGGTTTCAAGGTGTATCCATGTCCTCCAAATGACTGAAATTTATCTTTCTTTATAGCAGTGTAGTACTCCGTGGTGTGTAAATACCATGTTTTCTTTATCCATTCATCTGCTGATGGGCATATAGGTCACTTCCAAGATTTAACTATTAGGAACTATGCTGCTATAAACATGAGTATGCATGTATCATTGTAATATGATGTATCTTTCAGGAAAACACAATTCTCAATAGCAAGAGCAAATCCAGCATCACAATCTTGGATTTCAAGTTATATTACAAAGCTACAGTGATAAAAACAACATGGTACTGGCACAAAAACAGACACATATATCAGTGGAACAGAATAGAGACTCGGAAACAACCCCAGGCACATTCAGCCACCTGATCTTTGACAAAAGGGCCAAAAACATACTGTAGGAAAGAAAGACACTTTGACAAACGGTGCTGGGAAAACTGATTATACATACGCCGAAAATTGAACCTAGATCTATATCTCTTACCGTGTGCTAAACTAAAATCAAAATGGCTCAAAGATCTAAATATTAAAACAGAAATGCTTAACCTGCTGGAAGATAAAGTAGGTTACCTTTCTTTTAAAGGAAATTGCCTTTTTGTGGAGTAAGGTATCCTGAGTTTTGGCATGGTCACAGTAACTGTGGATATAGGCTAGCATTTAACCTCTATGATCCATGAAAATAAACGTAAGAGGATTATGTCTGTTTTATGAGAATGGTGTGGGAAGTTTGGCTGAGTGTGAAATGTTTCCAGTACTTCCCAGGAGGGCAGGAGGAGCATAAAGATCATAAAGATCACACCTGCTCCTTCCTTAAACATTCCTATTTTTCTCTCTGGTAGACAGTCCACACTTCAGTTTTCCCACCTTTGGGAGTGTGTGATAAATGCCTCATTCCCCTTAATCCAAATCAGCAAAGCTATAGTGAGAAGCCACACCGTCACCCTGATATGGGATCTCACTTGTTACCTACACCCACGGCCTGAGACCAGACCTGCCTCGCACCAGCTGAGCACATTCTCCCCACAGCCACTGCCGCAGGGGTGGCCCAGGCTCTGCTCTTTAGAGGGTAAGTATAAAAGCTGAGGAAAGTCACTGCAGGCTGTGAGGGTTCGGACCTGTTTTTTGTAGCCTTAGGGTTTAAAAAGTTAAAAATTCATTTTTAAATATTTTTCCGCTTTCTAACAACTTGTTTTATTTATAAAAATGTGAATCCTATACAAATAATTTTACTTATGCGTGGTTTTAAAATAATAAAGATAGGTCAGTCAAATTACTCCAAGTGTGAAAACTGCCTCTCATTCTGTGAGTTCCAGGATATATCAAAGTAGATGAGGAGGGGCTTAGAAGGAATTTGAAGGAATTTCACTGCTGCAGTATCTTGTAGGGCTTGATGAGCAGAAGGCAATTTTGCCTGAAAAGGAATGCCTGGGCTTAAGACGGGGGCCGGGACAGTACCCACTCCAGGAAATGATTACTAAGTTACATTGGTGGAGCTTCCCTGGAGAATCATAAACAAACCTTGGTCTGACCATCTATTTGAAGGTAAAGGAGGCTCATGTTACTCAATTCTTAGAACAAAAGTAAGAAGTTCATCAGCAAGGGTGCAACACTAACGTCTTGCAGATGTCTCTGTATGATAAAGGGAATATCAGCTGAGTGTGTTGGTGCAGGCCTGCAACTCCAGCACTTCGGAGGCTGAGGCAGAAAGATTGCAAGTACCAGCCCAGCCTGGGCCACTTTGTGATTTAGAATTAAAAAAAAAATAAAGGGCTGTGGACATAGCTAGTGCAAAAATCCTTCGTTCAATTCCTGGTACTGCATTTCTAAAAAGGTAAATATTTTTGTTAAGAAACATAATCAGCTATTTGATAATAACACTGATTGAGAGGGTGGAAAAAGATTTCTAATCAATGCTAGTGAGTAAGCAATTTGGTATAAAATTTTCTTGGCAATATGGCAATGCTAACAAAAGTTTAAACTATTTATAACTACAGCATTGCAGTACTCCAGAGAAATGCTCACACATGTGCATAGGAAGCCAGTCTGAAGTTGTTCTGTGTATGAAGACCTAGAATGAGTCTCAGATTTTACCCACTTGCACACTAACCCATCAGCTTGCCCCATTTCAAAGGTGCTGGAAGAAGGCACGGGGCTCCTGGGGCAGAAACAAAGAGCAGATTATTACAAGTTCCAAATTTTACAGGCCAGAAGAATCGTGTTAGATCCATGAATAGAAAGATGCCCTCAGTGCGCACAGGTCCAGATCCCATGGCATGAAGCACTACAGGTCCCGGAGTGTGAAAAGATTCAGGTTCACAGTGTGGACAGGTCCAGTTCCCACGGCGTGGGTAAGCCCATGTCCCACCATGTGACGGGTCCAGGTTTGACATGTGAGGAGGTGCAGGCGTGACAGTGTGAGGGGATCCAGGTACCACAGCGTGAAAAGGTCGGGGTAACACGGTGTGAGGAGATGCAGTTTCCCTAGTGTGAGTAGGACCAGGACCCAGAGTATGAAGAGGACCAGGAACCACAGTGTGAGTCGGTTCAGGTCCCACAGTGTAGAGGATCCCCGGTATGAATAGAACCAGGCCCCACAGTTTGGACAAGGGCAGGTAGCACAGGGCCCACAGTGTGAACAGGTCCAAGTACCTCACTGTGCACAGGTCAAACTTCCAGTGTAAACAGGTCTAGTTTCCACACTGTGCACAGGTGCCACAGTGTCAGTAAGTCCAGGTCCCACAGTGTGAACGGTCCAGTCCCACAGTGTGAGTATCACAGGGCCCACAGTGTGAACGGTCCACTCCCACAGTGTGAGTATCACAGTGTCCCAAAATGTGAACGGTCCAGTCCCACAGTGTGAGTATCACAGGGTCCCACAGTGTGAACGGTCCAGTCCCACAGTGTGAGTATCACAGGGCCCACAGTGTGAACGGTCCAGTCCCACAGCGTGAGTATCACAGTGTCCCACAGTGTGAATGGGTCCAGTCCCACAGTGTGAGTATCACAGTGTCCCACAGTGTGAACAGTCCAGTCCCACAGTGTGAGTATCACAGTGTCCCACAGTGTGAACGGTCCAGTCCCACAGTGTATCACAGGGCCCACAGTGTGAACGGTCCAGTCCCACTGTGTGAGTATCACAGGGCCCACAGTGTGAACGGTCCAGTCCCACAGCGTGAGTATCACAGTGTCCCACAGTGTGAACGGTCCAGTCCCACAGCGTGAGTATCACAGTGTCCCACAGTGTGAACAGGTCCAAGTACCTCACTGTGCACAGGTCAAACTTCCAGTGTAAACAGGTCTAGTTTCCACACTGTGCACAGGTGCCACAGTGTCAGTAAGTCCAGGTCCCACAGTGTGAACGGTCCAGTCCCACAGTGTGAGTATCACAGGGCCCACAGTGTGAACGGTCCAGTCCCACAGCGTGAGTATCACAGGGCCCACAGTGTGAACGGTCCAGTCCCACAGCGTGAGTATCACAGTGTCCCACAGTGTGAACGGTCCAGTCCCACTGTGTGAGTATCACAGGGCCCACAGTGTGAACAGTCCAGTCCCACAGTGTGAGTATCACAGTGTCCCACAGTGTGAACGGTCCAGTCCCACAGCGTGAGTATCACAGTGTCCCACAGTGTGAACGGTCCAGTCCCACTGTGTGAGTATCACAGGGCCCACAGTGTGAACGGTCCAGTCCCACAGCGTGAGTATCACAGTGTCCCACAGTGTGAACGGTCCAGTCCCACAGTGTGAGTATCACAGGGCCCACAGTGTGAACGGTCCAGTCCCACAGCGTGAGTATCACAGGGCCCACAGTGTGAACGGTCCAGTCCCACAGCGTGAGTATCACAGTGTCCCACAGTGTGAACGGTCCAGTCCCACAGTGTGAGTATCACAGGGCCCACAGTGTGAACGGTCCAGTCCCACAGCGTGAGTATCACAGTGTCCCACAGTGTGAACGGTCCAGTCCCACAGTGTGAGTATCACAGTGTCCCACAGTGTGAACGGTCCAGTCCCACTGTGTGAGTATCACAGGGCCCACAGTGTGAATGGTCCAGTCCCACAGCGTGAGTATCACAGTGTCCCACAGTGTGAACGGTCCAGTCCCACAGCGTGAGTATCACAGTGTCCCACAGTGTGAACAGGTCCAAGTACCTCACTGTGCACAGGTCAAACTTCCAGTGTAAACAGGTCTAGTTTCCACACTGTGCACAGGTGCCACAGTGTCAGTAAGTCCAGGTCCCACAGTGTGAACGGTCCAGTCCCACAGTGTGAGTATCACAGGGCCCACAGTGTGAACGGTCCAGTCCCACAGCGTGAGTATCACAGTGTCCCACAGTGTGAACGGTCCAGTCCCACTGTGTGAGTATCACAGGGCCCACAGTGTGAACGGTCCAGTCCCACAGCGTGAGTATCACAGTGTCCCACAGTGTGAACGGTCCAGTCCCACAGTGTGAGTATCACAGGGCCCACAGTGTGAACGGTCCAGTCCCACAGCGTGAGTATCACAGGGCCCACAGTGTGAACGGTCCAGTCCCACAGCGTGAGTATCACAGTGTCCCACAGTGTGAACAGGTCCAAGTACCTCACTGTGCACAGGTCAAACTTCCAGTGTAAACAGGTCTAGTTTCCACACTGTGCACAGGTGCCACAGTGTCAGTAAGTCCAGGTCCCACAGTGTGAACCGTCCAGTCCCACAGTGTGAGTATCACAGTGTCCCACAGTGTGAACAGTCCAGTCCCACAGTGTGAGTATCACAGTGTCCCACAGTGTGAACCGTCCAGTCCCACAGTGTGAGTATCACAGTGTCCCACAGTGTGAACGGTCCAGTCCCACTGTGTGAGTATCACAGGGCCCACAGTGTGAACGGTCCAGTCCCACAGCGTGAGTATCACAGTGTCCCACAGTGTGAACGGTCCAGTCCCACAGTGTGAGTATCACAGGGCCCACAGTGTGAACGGTCCAGTCCCACTGTGTGAGTATCACAGGGCCCACAGTGTGAACGGTCCAGTCCCACAGCGTGAGTATCACAGTGTCCCACAGTGTGAACGGTCCAGTCCCACAGTGTGAGTATCACAGGGCCCACAGTGTGAACGGTCCAGTCCCACTGTGTGAGTATCACAGGGCCCACAGTGTGAACGGTCCAGTCCCACAGCGTGAGTATCACAGTGTCCCACAGTGTGAACGGTCCAGTCCCACAGTGTGAGTATCACAGGGCCCACAGTGTGAACGGTCCAGTCCCACAGCGTGAGTATCACAGGGCCCACAGTGTGAACGGTCCAGTCCCACAGCGTGAGTATCACAGTGTCCCACAGTGTGAACAGGTCCAAGTACCTCACTGTGCACAGGTCAAACTTCCAGTGTAAACAGGTCTAGTTTCCACACTGTGCACAGGTGCCACAGTGTCAGTAAGTCCAGGTCCCACAGTGTGAACCGTCCAGTCCCACAGTGTGAGTATCACAGTGTCCCACAGTGTGAACAGTCCAGTCCCACAGTGTGAGTATCACAGTGTCCCACAGTGTGAACCGTCCAGTCCCACAGTGTGAGTATCACAGTGTCCCACAGTGTGAACGGTCCAGTCCCACTGTGTGAGTATCACAGGGCCCACAGTGTGAACGGTCCAGTCCCACAGCGTGAGTATCACAGTGTCCCACAGTGTGAACGGTCCAGTCCCACAGTGTGAGTATCACAGGGCCCACAGTGTGAACGGTCCAGTCCCACAGCGTGAGTATCACAGGGCCCACAGTGTGAACGGTCCAGTCCCACAGCATGAGTATCACAGGGCCCACAGTGTGAACGGTCCAGTCCCACAGCGTGAATATCACAGTGTCCCACAGTGTGAACGGTCCAGTCCCACTGTGTGAGTATCACAGTGTCCCACAGTGTGAACCGTCCAGTCCCACAGTGTGAGTATCACAGTGTCCCACAGTGTGAACAGTCCAGTCCCACAGTGTGAGTATCACAGTGTCCCACAGTGTGAACCGTCCAGTCCCACAGTGTGAGTATCACAGTGTCCCACAGTGTGAACGGTCCAGTCCCACTGTGTGAGTATCACAGGGCCCACAGTGTGAACGGTCCAGTCCCACAGCGTGAGTATCACAGTGTCCCACAGTGTGAACGGTCCAGTCCCACAGTGTGAGTATCACAGGGCCCACAGTGTGAACGGTCCAGTCCCACAGTGTGAACAGGTCCAAGTACCTCACTGTGCACAGGTCAAACTTCCAGTGTAAACAGGTCTAGTTTCCACACTGTGCACAGGTGCCACAGTGTCAGTAAGTCCAGGTCCCACAGTGTGAACGGTCCAGTCCCACAGTGTGAGTATCACAGGGCCCACAGTGTGAACGGTCCAGTCCCACAGCGTGAGTATCACAGGGCCCACAGTGTGAACGGTCCAGTCCCACAGCGTGAATATCACAGTGTCCCACAGTGTGAACGGTCCAGTCCCACTGTGTGAGTATCACAGTGTCCCACAGTGTGAACGGTCCAGTCCCACAGTGTGAGTATCACAGTGTCCCACAGTGTGAACGGTCCAGTCCCACTGTGTGAGTATCACAGTGTCCCACAGTGTGAACGGTCCAGTCCCACAGCGTGAGTATCACAGTGTCCCACAGTGTGAACGGTCCAGTCCCACAGCGTGAATATCACAGTGTCCCGCAGTTTGAACGGTCCAGTCCCACTGTGTGAGTATCACAGTGTCCCACAGTGTGAACGGTCCAGTCCCACTGTGTGAGTATCACAGTGTCCCACAGTGTGAACGGTCCAGTCCCACAGCGTGAGTATCACAGTGTCCCACAGTGTGAACGGTCCAGTCCCACAGCGTGAATATCACAGTGTCCCGCAGTTTGAACGGTCCAGTCCCACAGCGTGAGTATCACAGTGTCCCACAGTGTGAATGGTCCATTCCCACTGTGTGAGTATCACAGTGGCCCACAGTTTGAATGGTCTATTCCCACAGTGTGAACGGTCCAGTCCCACAGTGTGAGTGTGTCCAGGCACCATAGCGTGAGCACTTGCAGTGTGGATAGACCCATGACTCACAGGGTGCACAGTTCAGATCCCATAGCACAGTTCCCATGGTGTGCACGGTTGCCACAGTGTGCATAGGTCCAGGTTCCACACCCTAAACAAGTCCACCCCCTCAATGTAAATAGGTCCAGATCTCACAGTGTTAACTGGTCTAGGTCCCAAGCTGTGAACACCTGGAGGTGCCACAGTTTGCAAAGTTCCAGTTTCCACACTGTGAATAGTACGCCTGGGTCCCACGGTGAGCTCAGGTCTCACAGTGAGCTCAGGTCCCACAGTGTGACAGGATCCGGGTCCCACAGCGTGAACATGCCAAGGTCCCACAGTGTAAATAGGACCATGTCCCATGGTATGAACAGGTCCTAGTCTTACAGTTTCTACAGTGTGAGTAGGTGTAGGTCCCAGAGTGTGGCGAGGTCCAGGTCTCACATTGCAAGTACATCCGTGTTCCAAAGTGTGCAAAGGTCTAAGGCCCAGAGTTCGAATAGGTCTCCGTTCCACGGTATGCACAGGTGCAGGTCTCAGTTTGCACAGGTTCATGTTCCGCAGTGTGGACAGTTTCAGATCCTACAGTCTGACTAGGTCTAGCTACCAACATGGGGAAAGGTCCAGGTTCCACAGTGTGAACATATTCAGGTCCCACAGTGTAAAAAAGTCCATGTCTTCCAGCGTGTACAGGTCCAGTTTCTGTGGTGTGAATAGGTCCAGGTCCCACCGTGTGACCAATTTCAGGTTCCACAATGTGCATCGTCAAGGTCCCCGAATATGATGAGGTCCCTGAGCGTGATAAGGCTCAGATCTATGTCACAGTGTAAACAATTACAGGTCCCACAGTGTGGACACATTCAGTCTGAACAGGTCCAGTTTCAATAGTGCGAGTAGGTCCGTATCATGGAGTGTGAATAGCTCCACATTCCTGAGTGCACCTAGGTTCAGAGCTCAGGGTGTGCACAGCTCCAGCTCTCACAGTGTTCAGGTCCCACCCTATGAACAGGTCCAGTTCTCACAGTGTGAGTAGGTCCAGGTGATACCTGCGTAGTCAGTGGGTTAAGCTTCAGGAAAAGGAACATGGATGCAAGCTACCATTTTTGTCTGTTTGTTTATTTTTTTATGAAGGGCAGTAGTCTGTTGATCTTTGCTCTGGAGTGAAATCTTGTTACCATATTGGGCAGTTGGCACCCATGTTTGCTGGGATGGTAGACACTGTCTCCATCTTCCACAGCTGTGGGCATGCTGGTCCTCCATCTTTGCGTGGGTGGAGGATGCCACTGATTCCTCCCAGCATATTACAGTCACAGTGAGAAGATTACCTGGAATGAAGGGAGTGCTATCTCACTTAAGATATGTACAGAAACATGAGCCAGAGGACTCAGTGATATTTGTCTCTTAGTAGAAGCAGCATTGATAATATAAAATCATAGTATAGACTATAATAGAATACCAAGATATATTAGTCTTAGTTAACAGCATCCCTTCTAAAAATGTAAGCAAACACATTGCTATAGTTTTAGGAGAATAGTATATTCACCAATGTATTCATTTACATTTTTAGAAGGATATACATTGGTACCTCAGTTCATGAACGCAGTTCCTTCCACGTTTCTGGTCACAAACTGAATTGAATGAAACCTGAATCTAATTCCTCATAAGGTCAACACTGAACCTGACCAATGAATTTGATTAGTTCTTGTCCAATTTAGTTTGTGACCAGAATCTGGAAAGAATTAAATTTGTGAACTGAGGCATATATATATTTTATATACAGTTTTTAAAAATACTGCATACTGTTACACATTACATATATATATGTACATATATATATATATATTTTTGTGTGTGTGTATGTGGGTACCAGGGGTCGACCTCAGGACCTTGTGCACCAGCAGGCGCCCGTGCTGCTGAGTGATATCACTGGCCCTTTATTCGTATGTGGGTTCCGGGAGTCAAACTCAGGACCTCGTGCTTGCCAGGCAGGCGCTTATGCCGCTGAGCCATCTCACTGGGCCACACATTACATATATTGCAAAATATTTTTCAATAAGAATGCATAGGGAGAATACACAACAAATTTAGGGCAATGTCTACATGTGAAAAGGGAAGGAGGAATATGGGAGAGATGTTTTGGTCTTGGCTTAACATTTAATATTTTATTTCTAAACAAAAGCCCTAAAGAAATAAAGCAAAACAACCTGGCATGGTGGCACATGCCTGTAATCTCAGCACTTGAGAGGCTGAGGCAGGAGCATCACTGGGAGTTCGAGACCAGCCTGAACTACATGGTGAGACCTTGTCTCAAAAAACCAAACAAATAAACAACACTCCCCCCTCCAAAAAAAAAAACCAAGAGAGTTAACTTTTTTACATTTGGAAAACAAGGACTCCAAAATCTACTGATTTTGACACTTGTTTGTTTTATATGTATTAATACATGAACACACTCAGAGTATCTCAAAGAAAATAATGTAATTTTACCATGACAACCAGAAAAAACTTACTCCTGATCTTGGCACTATGCTGAGGACTGTTTATAATAATACTCTAGATTCCAGCATTCTTATAAAACTCATCAAATAAGTTATGCCTCACTTTTAAGTCTTAAAACAGCAAATGTTCCCTTGGGTTCTGACTCTGTCGGAACTCTTTCCTCCTGTGCTGCCCTCTGCTTCCCTCTGACCACCTCACGTACTTTTCTACAGCACAGGTGATTAACTTGCTTTGAACATAAGACACGTTTGGTGATAAAGTCAAAGTTTCTGCAGAGTTTCAAAATTTCCACAGATCGTATGCTGGGTCTTTGTGTACTAATTAGAGCAGGCTTTGCTGGATCTGAGAGACTTCAAATCACTTTTCATTAAACATGTTGACAATTTCTACACACAAAACAAGTTAAACCCTGGTTTCCCACCACTAAGGTAAAGACAAAACACTTGTGATTTTGTAAAGTGAAACAGTAAGAAACGTGAATGGATTTCAAATTTTAGATTATTCATTTATCTCATGGGAATTGAGTGAATGCGAGAACAATGGTAGTCAGTGTGGGAGCGAATATTAACTGCTTACCCTAGTCCCAGGCCCCTAGGTCCTGGCAACTCTGCAGTAGACAGACAGAGCGGCCACCCAGCTGGAGCAAGGGAGCTGGTTCTAGGGTTGAAGGCAGGCAGTGTCACAGGGATGGGTCAGTTTCAGGTGCTGGTGAGACAAGGGAGAAAAGCTAAGGAGCCTGTGGTCCTTGACACTCTGTGTGTGTGAAGTCACCAGGGGGGCTGCTACCACACAGATGGCTGGGCCCAGCCTCAGAGTCACTGCCTATTCACAGTGTCTCCACCCGGAGGAACTCGTATTCTAAAGGAGACAGTCAGACAGTGAACAGTACTTGTGCAAAAGCATTTACTGAGAAGTGCCTGCTGGAAACCAGGCCAGGTGTAAAACATTCCCTGTGGTAACTTTTATTATTTTTCAGCATTTTTGTTATTTTATATTTTTATTAGAATTCCCACAGCACTTCATATCGCAACTTCACACACACTTAAATTGCCAAGAACCATTCAGAAGCTGAATTTCAACCCTTCTGTGTGGGGAAGACTCATTCGCACAGGTATGCTTTCCTTGGGTCCTTTCCCCGAGACTCTGATCCAGCCAACCTCCCATCACTGCAAATAGATGGCACAGACCCTTCAGGATGCAGGGGTCCCGATAGGGGTCTTAGCAGTTGTCTTACTTACTTTCTCATTGCTGGGACAAAATACCTGACACCCACAATTTAAGGAAGGAGAGGTTTATGTAGCTCATGTTTGTCCATAGTTAGCTGGCTCCAAGGCAGGCGGGCATGTCAGGGGGACATGGGGACATGGCAGAGGAGAAACAGTCCATTGCATGGCAAGTGGAAATCAGCAGCATTCCTTTCCTTGCTTTTTATTCCATCCAGGTTGCAGGCCTAGTTTTGGTGCTACCCACACCCAAGGTGGGTCTTCCCTCTACAGTAAGTCCATCGCCATACTGAGAACTATTCCAAACCAATCAGCGGACTAACCTAACATCGCACACCCGTGATCCGGCCACTCCCAAAGTCCCACCTATGAGGATATGAGGCTTTGGGGGGACATTTAACCATAACAGCAGTGGAGGGTGAATTGCACATAGCAACTCTCCTGGCCCTGTTGTGATAGAATTCCCTTTTACACTTTTGATATTTCCCCTGCTGTGTCCTTTTCAGTTTAAGGTAACTTTTTATAAATGCCAGGGAGGGAAGAAAAAGGCAAACAATGAAATTGTGTGAGGTCAGTGTCTACAGAATCAAGCTGTTCACTCCTTGTTTAGCTGACACCTACCGAATATTCTTCTTTCCAGATGCATCTTTAAGAAGAAATTTTTATTGACTACATTGATTTGGGGGAAATATTTTTAAGCAAGGAGAAATAAAGTGAAAATAAATATTAGATTCTTTAGAGAAACCAGTGCAAATGAAATAAGCAGTTGCTTCTTTTATGCATTTTTCTCTCAGGCATTAATTAACACTAGGGAATATCTAGTTCATTGTTTCCCAGATTTCTAGAGACTGCAGTTGCCTGGAGTAGTAATTTTTAAAAAAAGGGATTAACAAACTGTGTGTTGGAGAGTTTAATTCAGTAACATCTCAGGGTAACTGGGGCATTTTCTTTGTACTTCTTTTTGGGTTTTCTTTCTTTGCTTGATTTTATGGGTCTGGGAAATTATGTTTATATTTTCTAAAGAAAATATATAATATATGGTGCATTAATATCCAACAGAGTGTACTATTATTTTCAATAGTAAAGTGGAACAAAGTCCTAATTCTAAAGTCAGAGCCAGTGCCAAGATCATAAGCATCCCCTCAGCGCTGCTTTTCCGCCTCAGCAATGATTTGAGGACACTGACGCTTTGATGAGGGAAAGGACTGCATGAAAGTGGAGAGAGGAAGCTGACTTCACCCCTCGGGGCAGTTCCAGGAGCTCAGTGAGCGCTAAAGATGAGAGGGAAGAACAGCTATGGAAAGTGTTTCCACGGAGACACAGTGAAGGGTATAAAGGGTCACCGAGAAGTTCTGACACAGTGTCCGCCTGAATGGAGGACAAGCTATTTCCAGGCCCGTGAGTTTACAGAATATATTTCTGTTTAGTAATTCTAAGCTTGAATAATGTAGTCCTGTATTTGTGTCCAGTTTCCGGGGTGCAAATTGGAGGGTCCTGATAGGTACCTGTTTATGTGACTCTGGAGAAACAATATTTCCCTTCAGTAAAATTGAACATTAAACCCAACTAATATTTGTATGAGGCCAATTATATGTGAAACCCTGCATTACAATTGTAAAAAAGATTAGCAGTGTCCAAACTCATTCCCAGGGTTGAAAAGTTGTACACTGTATGATTACAATTATTAATTATAATTGTAGTAATAATTGGTCATAATTATTACATTATTTAAGGATGAAATAAAAATATTGACTTAAATATTGAAATAAAAAGAATTGTGAAAAGATGAAATGTTGTACATCAGTTCTTTTCTGGAGGAACACACAATTTGACTTGGGAATAGACGTAATAATTTCTATGAACTAAGACTGGTCTTCACATACATTTCTACAATTATTTGCAAAGAAGAATATTGAACTTGATAGAAAGTTGTTTGCAACCTTCCTGCTGCCTTCAAAAGAGAATGTAGTTTGTAAGTTCTGAGTTATTTACAGAGAAATAGAAGGAACTCGATCAAAGGCATAATCCCAGGTATCGCACAGTTGAGATGAGAGGGACTCAGGGTGAAGCATCCAGACTGCAGGTAGGAACCTCAGGGAAGGAGGCTCCCAGAAGGCACTGGTGAGAAAGAACACATCTAACTGGGATCTGGAGCACTGTATGTTCTGCAATATAATTTTCCTCTCCTTGGTGTTCCCTGTAGAATCACGAGCAAAACAAGCAGTCCTCCGGAATGCTTTAAAGTGTTGAGTTTTCCTTAGAGAAGGAAAAGACTCACTGAGCCCAGCTCCAAGCCAACCATGAAGAGATACCAATGATTGCACACCCATCCTTGTCTGCACAGACTGCTCATCACGTCTGGGCTTTCATCACACTCACACACGCACAGTTGATGTAGACAATGCGTGCACACTGTCCTTCAGAGGGTCTGAAATGTGGTGTTTCTAGCATCAGTGTTTTTTATCCAAACTCTGACCAAATGATCAGCAGTGCACAGGCTGCTTCCCCACAGAACACAAAAATTCACTCTACTTGAGAAATAATCCTGGGAAGCTTTGCTCTGAATCCTCCTGGTTGGAGAGATAGACATCCGATCTATGTGAGCAGCGGGTCTCTCCTTACCCTGAAGATGGGTTTCTGAGTTCAAACGTATCCTCAGTTCAGTGCTGGAAGTACCTGTCATGGGCTGTGTAATAGTCATTCTGCGACCGAGATCCAGAGCCCCTTCTAAGTTAATTTAGAAGACTTCCTGCTTCTGCTTTGCGCATCTCTCCAGTTAAATAAGGATTAAGTCGACGTCATCAGGATCCTGGAGTACTTACCCTGTTCTTGAACTTACGGGCTGCTCATTCTTCTCCCACAGTCCCCGATACCATCAACATGGTAGAGAATGATTGATTTCATAAATCGTCAATACAGAAAGGGACAGTACTGGATTTGGTGTTTGTCCAGATTTCAGACTTCAAACCGAGTAAAAGCAGTGAAAGTCGGCAAGGTTAGCCACGGACAGGAAGGAAGCACCCTATACCAGCACCCAGGGAAACTCTCACTCATCCCCCACGCCAACCCCTCCACACAGCCCCTTCTCGGGCCTCAAGCATCCTGGCAAGGGTGAGTCAGAATCCCTGGTGGCAGCGCATCTTCCTAAGGTGTCTGGGGAAAGAAAATGGTTGAAAACAATTTGTTTTACAGACCTTACTTGGCATATGATGTTTTCCGTTGCCTACAGCCGGGTGTCAGTGCATGTAAATGTTGTTAAAGGCTTTGAATCTGATGTTTTGTAAGTAGAAGTGAACTCAAGAGAAAAAATATCATAGGTAAATTAATAGGTAAATGCATGTATTTCATTCTTCTCTTTCTCTCTCTCTCTCTTTTTTTTTACTATTTTTTTGTTTCATTTTATTAGTCTGTGTTTGCAGTGCATGCATTTTACAATCACCTTGAGGAGTGGGTACATGTACATCACACAGCTTCTTCCTTTTTTTAATCCCCTTCCCTCTTTCCTTCCTCCTCCTCTAGTCCCCCTTTTCTCCTTTTCATTCTTATTGATAATATTAATCTTAGTTCATGTTTATGGCATATAATGTTCACATTCACCGAGGTTATTAGGACCTCATACGTGGCATATCTTTCCTCTACCTATTTTCCCATCCCTTCCCCCAACCCTTTGCCCTTGATCCTCTGGACCCCTTCCCATCCACAAGAGACCCATCCTTTTTCTTTTTCTCATTTTCCTTTGTTCTTCTTTTAATTTGTACTTTGCCTTATTCAGATGAGAGATACCACACAGTCTTCAAGTTTGTGTCTCTGATTTATTTCACTCAACATTATATTTTCCAGGTGCATCCATTTCCCTACCAATGTCTCAAATGTGTCCTTCTTTATAGGCAAGTAGTATTCCATTATATATAGATACCACCTTTTCTTTATCCAATTATCTGTTGATTGGGAAGCAATTTAAATACTCTCAGAAGAATTACATCTTTTGACATCTCTTCTTCAAATATTTTAAGGAAGTCAAACTAGAGTTTAGACTTTCACATAGATAGTAATGTAAGTGTTTTCTAAGAAAGAGGATGCTAGTACTGATGGCCTCTTTACTCCCTGATCACTTCTTCTGTTTTCTTCCCCTACCCAGAGTAGAGGAGGAAGGAATATTCTTTTCCTGAGAAGAATGCAGATGAGGGGCTTTCTTTGGAAACTGGTTTCCATAGGGTTGTTTAAATCATTATTGGGCAAAATGAAGCGATGAAAACTTAGTCACAAAGCTCAGGAAAGAAACAGAATGCAAAAACATCAGAAGCAGGATGTGTCTTAGACACTGCTGAAAATATAGTAAGGGAATAAAAGAGGGCTTGTTAATGCTAAGCAAAATTAAATTGCAAAGAGCAATGTGTTTAAATTTGTCAGAGAAAATAAGGTTAGAGGTGAGAATGAAGCATGGGAAACAAGGATATGTAGTGTTCCTAGCAAAGAAAAAATAAGATATAAACAGAAATATTTAGCTTAGGATGAAAAACATTCCTCCAAAATGGAAGACCCAGTGCTCTGAGGGGAAACACAACTCTGTGCTCACTTGAGAAACAGATTCAATGCAAGATATATAAATATGAGGACTTTCAAGGTAGGGTTACAATGGCCGCCCACAGAATCAGATGCGGAAGAGTGCAAAAGGGATGTCTGTGTGCTGGGGAGATGAAGGATCCAGTTGTAAGTCAAGCCCTGAACCTCACTGTAGAGTCCCACACACGTCTGTGTCAGGAGGCTGAAGGGTCTGGAGTGGGAGGCTGAAGAGGGTGCACTGGAAGCCAGGAGACGACATCCAAGGTGAAGGTGAGGACTGGAGCTCTTCTTCATTTCCCTTTAATCCATTCAGGTGAGAAGCCTACCCTGTATGGATCTTCTGTTTTCAGTAAATCCCTTCAGCCACACCCAGGACTACGCTAACTCAGTTTAGTTAGGCATTTCTTCCTCAAGTTAACATAATCAGTTATCACAGTTATCCCCTTGTCAAGTTGACAACTAGACACATTTTCTTAAACCATAGCATCCAGATACAAAGACAATTTCATAATTGTGCCTAATAAATTACAACTATCTTCCATATGAGTGGAAATGCACTTACTCTATCCCCAGGATAGAAGGCAAGTTTTCTTTGGGTGATGCTTACTCCTAACAATTCATAACTTGAACGTTATTACATAGCTTTAACAATACCTCAGAATTAACAGTAAGTCTACCAACATTATATTACAGAGGAAGCATATTAGGAGAGAATTATTACAATTATAATCTTTATTTCTGCAACTGATCATAGGGTCATAGCTTGTATGTAGAACTACTTTCTTCTACTACCCATTTTGTATTCTCTTGGGCTTCAAGAAGCACTTTAGCAAGTCTTGGTTCTTCCCCTGCTGAAGTGATCCATACCTTCATTCCTGAAGGTTCTGGACCGTTTGTCATCCTGTCGGGATTGGGATGTTGTACTTTCCCACTGATGTTAGTAACAGGGCATAGTAATACTAGGAGGTGTGCTAAGGGATTTTCTTCACTCCAAGTATATTTTCCTTTTCCTCCATTATGGAGTAATCGTCCAATTTCCCCTTGATTATTTGGGTCAATTACCCCTGTCAACTCCATAACTCTCTTCTTAGCTTGTTTACTCAAGCATGAGAAGACCAAAATGACCAGGGGGAAGTGTTAGCTTCCAGTTCAATGGTATGATCATCGTGGTTCCTGGTATAAGCCTTCCCTCCTCTGAAACTAAGACTTCTAAGCCAGCAGAGTATAAGGTCACAGGAAGCAAAAATTTTGCTAGTGGATCATTAGGGGTAATGGTGAATGGTACCATTTCCATTTCCACCCCTTAATTCCTAGACCCTTGAATCCTAGCTATGGGAGACAAAATACCATATAGTGGGTGCAGATTCAAAGCATATATAGCCTTTTGAAGAACCTTGCCCCAGCCCTGCAAGCTATCGCCATCTAGCTGGCCTTGTAACTCTGTCTTCAAAAGATCATCCCACCCTTGTATTGATCGAGCCACTTCTGGATGGTGAGGAACACGGTGAGACCAGTGAACTCCATGAGTGTAAGCCCATTGACTCTCTTCTTTGGTCATAAAATGTGTTCCTTGGTCAGAGGCAATGCTGTGCGGAATTCCATGATGGCAAATAAGGCATTTTGTATGTCCACAGATGGTAGTTTTGGCAGAAATGTTACATGCAGAGATGGCAAATCCATATCCAGAGTAAGTGTCTGTACCAGTAAGGACAAAGTACTGTCTTTCCATGATGGAAACAATCCAAAATGATCAACATGCCACCAGGCTGATCACCCTGGGGAATGGTGGCATATAGGGGACAAAATGCTGGTGTATGCTGCTGGCATAGTGGGCATTCAGCAGTGGCTGTAGCCAGATCAGCCTTGGTGAGTGGGAGTCAATGTTGCCGAGCCCACACATAACCTCCATCCCTGCCACCATGGCCAGTCTGTACATGGGCCCAATGGGAAATGACAGGGATGGCTGAAGAAAGATGTTGACTCCTATCCACAGAACAGGTCATCCTATTCCTTGATTGTTAAAGTCCTCTTCTGCTGAGGTCACTTTTTGGTGAGCATTTACATGTGATACAAATATTTTTTTATATTGGTTGTCCATATGGAGAGCTCTATCCACATACCTCTTTCCCAAATATCATGGTCACCAATTTTCTAGTCCTGTTCCTTCTAATTCCTGACCATTGAGCCAGACCTTTGGCTAGAGCCCATGAATTAGTACACAGTCACTTGTCCAGTCATTTTTCCTTCCTGGCAAAATGTACTACTACGTGCACTGGCTGAAGTTCTGCCCACTGTGAAAATTTCCCTTCACCACTGCCCTTAGGGATGCCCTAGAAAGGGGTGTAATGCTATAGCGATTCACTTGTGGGTGGTGGCTGCATAATGTGCAGAACCACCTGTAAACCAGGCCCTCACCTTCTCTTCCTCTGACAGCTGATCCTATGGTGCAACCCACGAGGCCACAGATGCATGCTGGGAGACAGAAGGTAATATAGCAGAAATGGGAGCCATAGGCATTTGGGCAACTTCTTCACATAACTCACTCGTACCCCCTGGACCTACTCTCAGTCAATCACATCCATACCATTTCCATTTAATGAGGGACTATTGCTGTGCACATCCAACTTTATGACTCAGTGGATCAGACAACACCCAATTCATGATGGGCAACTTTGGGTCACATGGTAACCTGGTGTCCCATGGTCAAGTGTTCAGTTTCTAGTAAGGCCAGTAGCAGGGCAAGAGCTGTTTTTTGAAGGGAGTGTAGTTTTGTGCACATATGGCAGAGCCTTGCTCCAAAACCCTAGAGACCTGTGCCGCAATTCACCTGTAAGGGCCTGCCAGAGGCTCCTACCTGCCACTGGCACTTCAAGTTCCACTTCAGGTACCATCTGCTGGATCACATGGCCCCAGTGACAGAGCAGCCTGCACAGTAGCCTGGACATGTTTCAGAGCCTTCTTTTATTCAGGGACCCACTCAAAACTTGCAGCTTCCTGGTCACTCAGTAAATGAACCAGAGTAAAACACCTGAGAAATGTGTTGCTTCCAAAACCCAAATAGGCCCCAAATCCATGTAGGTGTTATGTCTCTTTTTGGTTGTAGGAGGAGCCAGATGCTACAACTTATCTTTTACCTTACAAGGGATATTTCCCAATGCTCCACACCCCTGGACTCCTAGAAATTTCACTGAGGTAGAAGTACCTTGAATTATAGTTAGATTCATTTCCCATCCTCTGGTTCTCAAATGCTTTACTAACAAATCCAAAGTGGTTGCTACCTTTTGCTTACTTGGTCCAATCAGCTTAATATCACTAATGTAATGGACCAGTGTAATAGCTTGTTGGAGAGAAAGGCAATCAAGATCCCTGTGAAACTATGTTGTGACATGGTGTTGGAGAGTTAATAGAAGCCTTATGTAGGACAGTGAAGGTATATTGCTGGCCTTGTCAGCTGAAAGCAAATTGTTTCTGATGGGCCTTATGGGTAGGTATGGAAAAGAAGGCATTTTCCAAATCAATAGCTGCATACCAAGTACTAGGAGATGTGTTAATCTGGTCAAGCAAGTAAACCACTTCTGGTACAGCAGCTGCAATCAGAGTTACCACTTGATTCAGTTTGTGGTAATCTACCTTCATTCTCCAAGACCCATCCCAGGCCAAATGGGAGAATTAGGTGGAGATGTGGGACCCACCACTCCTGCATCTTTCAAATCCTTGATAGGGGCACTAATCTCTGCAGTCCCTCTGGGAATATGATACCATTTTTGATTTACTATTTTAAAGGTAAAGGTAACAACTCTAATTGCTTTCATTTGGCATTTCCAACCATAATATCCCATACACGTTAGGGAACCAATATGAGGGTTCTGCAAATTACTAAGTATATCTATCCTGATTATGCATTCTGGAACAGGGGAAATGACTATAGGATGGATTTGAGGACCTACTGGACCCACAGTGAGTAAGACCTTTGCTAAAACTCCATCGGTCACCTGACTTCCATAGGCCCCTATTCTTACTGAAGGGCCACAATGATGTTGCGGAGCCCCTGGAATCAGCATTAGCTCAGAACCAGTATCTAGTAGTCCCCAAAATATCTGATCAGTTCCCTCCCCACAATGTATAGTTACCCTGGAAAAAGGCTTTAGGTTCCTTGGGGGAAGGATAGCAGAAAGGCTGAGTGAATAAATTTTTGGCGGTGCACAGGGTCCTTCCTCAAGGGGACCCAGCCTTGTCTTCATTCAAGTGGTTCTGGATTAAATTCAGAAACTGGTTGAGGAGCCATGATTCCCTGTTACTACAATTTGAAGTAGGTTTCTGTTCATTTGCCCTTAATTTTTTTTATTCCATTACTCTACAAAAACTTCACAGAATTCTTTATATTTCACTTTTGGGAACACCATGGCTAATCAACCAATGCCATAGGTCTGCATGTTTCAGAGCATTGTAATCATTGTTCTGCTTCTGTTCTCCATTACTGTAAGTGTGTGCACCATGCCTTTGGCAATTAAGTGCTGCCACTTGATCTCTGCCACTCTGGGGTTCAGTCAAACCCATTGCTGTTAAATTTCCCAGTCGAGTAACCACAGTCCCCACTGTAAGGTCTGGCATACAAAGAAAAGCAATGACAGGGCTCTTCAGGGATGCCAGTGCTCCCCTCATCAATCTGTTTCTCAAGGCGTTAGTGAAGGGTATATTTTATGGATCATCCCAGTGTGGCAAATTAGGTTTAACATGATAAATCCACTCCAGCATTCCTATTTCCCTAAGCCTCTAAATCCCATAATCAACAGTAAACTATGGAATATCAGGCATCTCTAACTTATTCACAGTGTCCCACTGGAATGGTATGATTGTGTACCTTCCTTCCTTACCAGACTGACTTTCTTCCTGGCAAGGAATTTGTTATGGTTTGTATCTAGATGTCCCCCCAAAGCCTCCTGTGTTCATAGCTTTTTGGAGGTGGCTGGATCTAGAATGTGTGCTGCTAGGACCCAGGATGTGATGCTGGGATTGATTCATGGTGTGATGCTGGGACTAAGGCTGCCCCTCTCTGGGTGTGAGTGATAAAATGCAAGGGACAGATAGAAGTTGTTGGTTGTTGCTTGACACTTGCTGCTTGCTGTCTTGCTGCTTTCTTCCTGCCATGAAGTATTTCTCCTCTGCCATTTGACCTGGCTTGGAGCCAGCCAACTATGAACTGAAACCTCTACAAACTGTGAGCCAAAATAAGCCTTTCCTCCTTTAACTTTGGGTGTCCAGTATTTTGTCACAGCAATGACAGAAAAGTAACTAAGACAAAATTCACTACTTCCATGTTCATCTCAGCTTCTGGAACTTAGATTCTTCATGACTAATTGATGCCTGTACAGTGACAATAAAGTATAGATTTAGATGAACTTATAATTAGAACTCTGTAACAAAAGGGAGCAGTACAAGAGAGAAATGCATGAAAAACTAGATATAGACCCCAAGGTCACACCTCTATGATCCACCCAGACACATCCAGAAGTGTACTTTACTAATCTGCTGGATGGTTTCCAAGCCAATCAAGTTGATAATCCAGTTTAAGTGTCACATATAGTTTTGTTCAAAATCTTTCATTCCATCAGATACATATAATGAGAAACTAAAAAAGAAGAACAACTCTATCTCAACTGAAAAAAATGTGTAGCTTCTGAACTGTGCTTCTAAAATTCTGCCAGTCCCTGCCTACGCCAGAAAAATGTATCAACCCTACTTCCTCTAATGAACTTAATAATCAGAACTACTAAACAAATTTTTAAATTGTTGGATGTAAAATTTTAATCAAACTGTTTAGCTCAATTTTAGTGAAAATTAGTCTAGCAAAACAATTTTGATGTTTTGCTCAGTTCTTCAATTTTGCCAGTGCCTTAGCTGACATATCGTATAATGACATAAGTCACACTAATATTGAAACATGAAATGATACTTGAGAGCCAATTTTTGCACTTATGATAATTCATTAAAGCCTTTAGCTAGTCTAACAAAGTCTTTAGATAATATCTAGCAGAAATGAGTTTTTAAAAAGTCTTCTGCTAAAACATGTATTTTTTTTTATCAGTAAGAACACGGGAACATAGGATCAGAACTCACCTTGACTGTTCGGACAGCACACCGAGGACTCAGGTGAGACTCTGACTCTAGAAGCTGATGCCAAGGGAGGGCATCGAAGGTCCTCAGTGAGAACCATGCAAAGGGGCTGCCAATTTTAACTCCACAGCATATGGTGCAAAGACATAGCATGATGATTTCATTGTCTCTTTAACATACATATAAATAAACACAAGGGCTGAAGAATATGTGATAAATACGACACAGCTCACCTTCTATATTTTGATGAATATAATAGTATTTATTAACTGCTGTGAATGTAGGACCAATGTTCATTCTAGTGATATGTCAGCAATCTGTGTTTTAAAAATCATCCATAGTGAAAAAGACCACACCTTTCTTATCCATTCCTTGGCTGATGGGCATTTGGGTTGTTTCCACGATCTAGCTATTACAAATTGTGCCACTATAAACATGGGTGTGCATATATCGCTGTGGGATGATGTTTTTAATTCTTCTGGGAAGATACCTAGCAGGGGAATAGCTGGGTCAAATGGGACCTCCAATCCTAGTTTTTTGAGGAATCTGCACACCTATTTCCACAGTGGCTGCACCAGTCGAAACTCCCACCAACAGTGGAGAAGGGTTCCTTTTCCCCACAGCCCCTCCAGCATTTGTTATGGGTTGATTTCTTGATGATAGCCATTCTTTCTGGGGTGAGATGGAATCTCAGTGTTGTTCTAATTTGCAATCTCCCGAATGACCAATGATGTTGAACATTTTTTCATATATTTGTTTCCCATTTGTATTTCTTCATCTGAGAAGTTTGCATTCATCTCAGATGCCCATTTTTGGATTGGGTCTTTGAATTTGGGGGACCTGATTTTTTTCAATTCTGTATATGTTGTAGATAGAAGTCCTTTATCTGAGGGACAATTGGCTAAAATTTTTTCCCACTCTGTGTGTTGTCTTTTCACTCTGTTGGTGATTTCTTTTGACGTGCAAAAGATTTTCAATAAGATGAAATCCCAGTTGTTGATTCTTTGTGTTATTTCCCATGAGATCTGGGTTTTGTTCATGAAGTCTCTGCCTACACTACTCAGCGATAAAGAAGGATAAACTTGGGACTTTTATAGGGAAATGGGTGCAACTTGAGACCACACCCATAAGTGAAATAAATCAAACTCACATGTGTAAACATTGTATTGTCTCCCAAGTGTGAGAAACTGAAAGAGTAAATAAGGTCCAAAATACACAATAGATATTGTGAAATGGGAAGAAATTGTTCAAAATGAAAGATAAATTAGGATGGCTGAAAGGGGAAAGGAAGGAAGGGAAAAGGAAAAACAATACAAGATAGTTATACTACTAGTTTCTCTTAGTTCATTGAAAAGAAAGGTTTGTGCTAATAGTGTTTGGAGAATTTTTATGCCCATATCTTGTACTCTGAGTAAGTACTTTGAAGATAACAATAGGCAACATATTAACTATTGTTATTCTATTTTGCTTTGAAATTTTGTTTTTTTCCATAAAATAAAAAAATAAAATCACAGACAAAAAATCATCCATAATATGTTAACCTTAAGTTTTTTGTCAAATGAGTTTCTGATATAGGACTTCATAATACAGCTGTTTCAGATACACATTTGTCTCATTCCTCTGTCACAAGATCAAGTGACAGTAAATACATTGTTTCTTGGCAAGAAATAGATTCACAGCCTAGGAATCCATGCCCCCAAAATTACCGACATGTTCTTATTATTCTCTGAGAAATTCTATAATGTATGTAAGCAATGGTATGGTTTTCACTGGAAAATCTCAGTAGGGAAGCAGCAGTGCAAGAGTAATTCTATGTCAGATTGTTCTCAGGCACAACTTATCTGTGGTTAGTGGGGGAACTGTGTCTACTGTTCTAAGGCAAATAATAATGATCATAAGAAATGTTGAAATGTAATAAATAGGTAGCCTGAGCGTATTTCTAGAAGATGACTACTATTATGGTTTAGATCTAAATCATTCCCCTAAAGCCTCATGTGTTTGGAAAGCAACTGGATCATGGGGGCATTGTGACCAGTCCACTGATGAGGTAATAGCTGACTTGCTGTTGGCAGGTGGGGCCTGGTTAGAGGTGGATCACTGTGGGCTTGGGCATGACTTAGAGCATTGTATCTCACTCCTTGGCTCTTCCTTTGTCTCTCTGTTTCCCAGCTGCCATTGATTGAGCACGTTTACTCTGCCATGTCCCTCTGCCATCTTGTTTCTGCCTGGGAGCCAGCTGACCTTGAATGGACACCACAAGGCAAAATAAACCTCTCCTCCCTTAAATTGTGCGTGTCAGGTATTGTGGCCCAGAGATGGGAAAGTAACTAAGACAGAGACTTTGGTACCAGACAAGTGGGGCTGTTGTTGTAGCTGTACCTGACCAGAGGTTTAGAAACCTTTGAAACTTGTTTGTGAGAAGAGTATAGACAGATTTGGAGACGTGAGCTAAAGAAGCTCTAGAATATTGTGAGCAGCAGGTGATATGCGATACTGGTCAGAGCACAGAAGGCCAGAATGCTGACGGAAATGGGAACAGTAAAGACTAGGCTCAGGATGTTTCAGTTGAGAACAAGGATTCCAGTGTCAGTTGGACTAGAAGCCACATATCTTGCATATTGTCAAAAAATTGTCCATATTTTGCTTATGTCCTGATACTTTGCACAAGACTGACATTAATGGAGTGGATTAATTAATCTGGTTGAGGAAAGTTGAAAGCAGCCCAGTGTTCCAGCTGTGGTATGGGCAGCCAGATCTACAGTGAGAATCAGAAGCAAAAAGCAGCCAAAAATATAGAAAGTTTTCAGTTTTTCCAGAAAGAAAGGGCAACCTGGACTGAAATCACCAGGCTAAGAAGCCATGAGGTGACACAAAGTAGGCTACCAAGATGACACCAGGGGAGAGAGATAATGGCTGGAGTTCTGCTGCTAGCACCATTTCTCACCCTGCATCTACAAGGACAATAGAATAGAAGCAGTAGAAGTAAAAATGGCAGTAAGAAAACCAAAACGGGTACCTTTAGAGTCATAGAGTGGGAAGTGACCAGGCAAGTTATGTTGGCTAATGATACATCTCTCTGGACATGGACTTTGGGGACCATCTCACAGCCTGTGAAGAGAGGGATTCCAGGATAGTCATTCACGCCATGAGTATCTATTAAGCATTTAATTTCTGCTAGTCTAGCTGCCATGAGATGGGTATTTATGTACAAATGTCACAACATTAGGGAGGTTTAAATTTGGGAGTTTATAAAATACACTTATATGACCTAATTTAGTAAATAATCTGAGATAGCTTTAAGATAGTTGGCCTATTACAGTGTGTGTACCTGTGTGATGTATACACATGTGATATGCGTGCACATTCACATGTTTAGTTTACACACACAGGACCTTGAGGGCTCTAGCTCTGCAGTTCATGGGTTTTTATGTTGAACCAGGATGGCTGGCAGTGAAAAGAAAACCCCCAAGTAGCAGAGGCTGGGTGGAGCTGTCAGAAGATGCCACTAGTTTTTTGGATTCTGGAGATAGAACTGTTCCTATCAAGGAATATTTCTTTGACCTGGACACCAGATGACATGGAAGGCTGTTAGCACAAGAAGGCAAGAGTGACCAGGACTTTGTCTAAGGGCCAGATGGTCCAGGAGACATTATAATGTCAGAATTTCACTGGCAGGAAAGATTCCATAGGAGTTTATGAAAAGTGCTAACTGAGGAATCATAGCCCAGGTTTAAGCTTAGGGGTGAGGCTAGATCCCTGCAGGAGGATCACAACCTTTCAGGCAGCCTGGGCAGCTCTTGGACCCCAGCATACAGAAAGCAACAGACTACTTACCAAGTAACTGCACGGCTGGAACCACTCACTAGAGCAGCTCTGCATCCCCAGCTCCATGGAGTTAAAGTTCTAAATTCCTTGCAATATCCAGAAAGAATGCAGCAAACCCCAGCTCATCTTTAGTTTTGTTTTTGATACCACAATTGCCAAATTTGTCTAAGGCAACTTATCAAATAAAATCCTGTGTCCTCTTTCCTACACTGCCCTCCTAGCCCCTTCTAAATGCCTTGTCTACCTCCCTACAGAAAGGTATGGTGAGATTCAAACAGCAGTCCTCTCCTGAACACAAGGAAGTGTTCATGCAAGCACATGCAGGCGGTAACAGTGAAGAGAGAATCAAGTTATTTGTTCATCAGACATGAATCGTAATTAAATAGGACTTGTTAATGTCATTAGACATTAATTTTGGAGTCCTTTTTATGGTTTCACAAACATTTTGTTAACCAATCAGGCACATATTTTCAAATTATTTGAAATAATTTAAATTTTATTAAATATTATTTTAATATCAAAATATAGATCATATTTATGCATCCAAAGATTTGGATTATAAGCCAAAGTAAGAAAGGAAACACATGTAATCTAGAATTATTATATTAATCATGTAAGATAAACTTCTTAGTTTTATAACAATAATCAGAATATGATAAGAATTTATATATATACGTGTATCATACACCTATGCATATATTGACAGCAATATTGTTACTACAAATCTGTGGCATTTCCTAAACAGTTTAGTTTACTTTCCATCTAATGGTTTGCTAGAATTTAACCTTTTGGGATTTATTTCTTTAAAGGGTCATTTCTGAGCAACCATCTTATGATACATCTTTTCCAAAGGCCCCTTCCAATGTTCCTAATATTAGTTTTATTTTAGTGTATAATTCAGGCATTTTAAAATTTGTTTTTCACCTTTTTCTTGTTGCATTCATTTGTATTTAATATGTTTTGACCTCTGTGTGCTCTTTCCATGTTTCCTGTGCTTTAACTTTGTGCTATGTTTTAAGTATCAGAAATGTGCTTTTTGGTTTTTAATATCATTTTTAGTCCTGCCTCACTGACCTTTAGAAGATAAACATGTTTATGATTAGTTATTTATGTCATCTTAACATATACTTTTATACTTCTCGTGAAGTTCAGAATGTTTAAACTCAAATGTGTTGCACTGGAAATGCATGGAATTCAAGTCAGCTAACTGTTCAGAAAGCTCTGTTGCTATGTGTGCTGGGAGCTGGAGGCTCGGACTGCAGGGTAAGCAGCCCCAGGAGCCACACAAACATTTACCAAGTCTGGACATATAATCAAAGGGTCAGATGTGTGGCAGGGAAGTGGGGAGGGAGTTCCACAGCCATGTAAGGAGGAAGGGCAGTGGATAGGGGCACCTGCTGAAGGAAAATGTTTAAGCGGGGTGCTAAGGAATGATTAAGAGTCTTGAGGGCAAGAAGGGAAGCAGAGGTTTCCTAGTGAAGGAGTTGATGATTGGCAGCCTCTGCAGAGGGGAAACTGTGTCAGTAGGGCCAACTGAGTGAAAGCCGGTGCCCCCGAGGTGGGCAGAGCCGAGGGCCTGATGAATAGCGCTCCAACCCAGGTCACTATGCTGAACTTCAGTCCACATAGGGGGTGACTGGATTGCTGAGTTAAAGAAGCAGTCAATTTACCTTTTAAGGAAGATCACTTTGATCGATTTGAAGCAAAACCATCAACAGAGTCAACTCGTGCTGCAGGGGAGAGGGTGAAGGTGTGGTGCCAGAGATGAATTCAGAATTCAGAGATCATTCTGCAGGTGTAAAGAGGAACAGATCAGTGATTTGGTGAAGCAGGGGGAGAAGGCAGAGTTGGCTCCTCAGAGCTTTGCCTGACTTGGTAGGCACATGGTAACAGGCTATAAAAGGTGAAAACCCTAAAGGGGCGGACGTGGTGAGAAATTGTGAACTTAGCTTTAGAGGCATTCAATGAGGTGTCCACATGGAAGCAGAACTGTTAGAGAATCGTGGAAGTTGTAGGTCGGTAGTTGAAAAGAACGTTCTGAAGTGACGTGTGCGAGGGCAGCTGAAGGCCTGGCACTGGGAGTGAACTCATGGAGGAGGGTCAACTGTCCAGGGAACAAGGGCAGCGGGGACAGAGACTGGATGGCTATGAATTAATGTCTGGGTGGGATGGAAGAGACAGCAAAGTATTAAATAAGAAACAGCCCAAATAGTATGGGGGGAAAGAGAGAGAGAGAGAGAGAGAGAGAGAGAGAGAGAGAGAGAGAGAGAGAGAGAGAGAGAGAGAGAGAGGGAGAATGAGAATCATGGAAGAAGGTGGGGGACACAGTACTGAGAGATAGGACGTGGTGTTGAGCTTACAGAGAGGTCCCTGAGTGGGGGTTGCAAGGTGTCCCTTTGGACTTAGGCAGTGGTCAGGCATAGTTGTGAGGGCACCTTAGGTAAGGAGGTTCCTGTCCCCTAGGAAGCTGTGTGTCCTTTGACACAGTGCTTCACTTACCTGTACCTCAGCTTCTGGGAGAAAGGCTTTGCAAAAGCAGACCTGCCTCCCAAGGTGTCATGAGGATGGGTGAGATGGCAACTGTGGAGGGCCCAGAGCCATACTTGGCATTTAAGAATGCTTAGTCATGGCAGCCATTATTCACCAGTGTCGCCAAAAATAACATAAATTTATCTGGCTCTTGAAAGAAGATCCATAGCTTTTGATGTGAAGAAGGGGAGGAGTATGTCGCTCAAGGCAAACAATTTGGAAGTAGATCCTCTAAATGATGACATTTTTACTTTCTTGAGAACTATGATAGAGACGGCCATCTGAGCAGGATGAGAAGGAGTTCATAATTATTGCATACTTTATTTAAGTTTAGCTTTACACAGATGGTATATTGGTGATTTCATATTCTACTGGTCTCCAAAGATTGAAGAGTAATTCTTCAGTTAAATTAGGTGTTGTTTTTTACTTTCTCCATAATGGAACCAACAGTGTTGAGAGCCCCCAGCTCTATTCTTAAACTTTTTAAATTTTAAAGAATATTTGTCTGATCACTGGTGCTTTGAATTTTAATTCAAAGTTGCCCAATATTTACATTTTATGTACTGATGAGAAAGATTCCTAATCTAACAGGAATATGTGGGTTTTCTTCTGAATCGAGTTGAAAACAACAAACTTTTTATATTTCATCAATTGCTGCAAACTAAAGAGTAACTGCTTAAGTGAAACTTACAGCTTGGTGTGTAAAGTAGATGTAATATTAAAGAACATAACACTATTAACTAAATACCATAAATCTTAATTCTTGGGATTTGAAAATAATCTCTATCCCCCCATTTAAGTCAGACACATTTAAGATAGAGAAAGCTGCACATAATTAATGTGTACATCTGGGTGACTCTGGATATGTATACATTTGGGTTAAGATCACCGCAGCTCAAGTAATAAACATACCCACCACTTTACGAAATGTCCTTATGTGCCTTTGTTTTTATTTTTATGGTATATTTTGGTTTGATGGTTTTTCATTCTTCTTTAACAAAAGAGCCACCAAACTAACAAAATTTTTAAATACACTGTACTTTAGTGTTAACTATACACAGTATAACTGCAACTTTGCACCCATCAAGCAACAATTCCCCATATCTGCTCCCATTCCCTGGTGACCACTATTGCGCTACCTCTTTGACTATTCTAGATGCCTCACGTAAGAGGGACCATGCAGTATTCATCACCCTGTGTCTGACATTTGATTTAGCATAATGTTTTTCAGGTCCATTTATGTTGTCAGAAATGGCAGGGTTTCCTTGTCTCAATGCTGAATAATATTTAACTGTAGGAATACACCACATTTTCTTTATCCTTTCATCTATTGGTGGACATTTGTATTGTCTTCTTACCTTGGATGTTACCAACAATACTGCACAATCAACATGGAAGTGTAAACATCTCTTTGAGATCTTGATTTTTATTTTTTGGGATACATGACCAGGAGGGGGATTGCTGGACCATGTGGCAGTTCTATTATCATTTACTAAGAAAAATGCCATACTATTTTCTGTAGTAGTAACACCATTTGGCATTCCCTCCAAAAGTTTACAAAGGAATCCTATTTCCCCACAATCTCAACATTGCTTGTTATTTCTCTTTATTTTTTAAACAGTAGCAATTCTAACAGACATGAGGTGGTATCTCATTGTGAGCTTGATTGCACCTCCCTGATGATTAGTGAAATTTGAGTATCTTTTTCATATACCTGTTGGCCATCTGAATGTCTTCTATAGAGAAATGTCTATTCAGGTCTTTTGCTCATTTTAAAATCAGGTTATTATCTGTAGCTTCTTAGAATGCATGAAATCTGCTGCAATCACCATAGATCTAATCTGTAAGTGGTGATCAAAATATGTAATGAATATTTAAATTTTTTAAATTATAGAAAAAGACACATTGCCATTAATGTCACTCAAAATACATCACCCCCCTTCAAACACACTTATACTATCATTCCTGCCACTTTCTGAAGCAATCGTGCAAGTCCTCTTTCATGAGTGTCTTTAGGAGGTGTGATAAAAAATACAGTGAATGCTGCTGCCAAGTGCCATCCGATGGAAAGCAGGCTGGCAAAAACATTAAAGTTTGTCTCATTCATCTCGTTCACAGGATCTGGCACCTTGAAACTTCCGGCTCTTCCCTAAAGTCAAAATGACCATGAAAGTAAATCTTTTAAAGCAGTTTAGGACATTGAGGCAGTCACAACAACATAACAGAAGGCATGATAGAGGACTTCCAGAACTGCTTGAAGAAGTGGCAAGAATGATGGCATAAGTATGTTTGAAGTGGGGGGGTGCAGTATTCTGAGGGAGATTAATGGCAGTGTGTCTTTCACTGTAAGAAATTTGTCACACCTGATATAAAGACTATGATGGTCTAAATGAATTAAAGTGCAAAAGAAATGTAGGAAGCTAGTCTAGGTTTATCCTTTCATTAGCTATTTCTGGGCCATGAGAAACATTTTTTAAAAATCATCTCCGCATGTGGATACCAGTACAATCTCACATACTTTTTCAGTAGGAGAAGAATCAGTGTGGTTATGAAGTAGATGATATTTGCACAAACTTTTTTTTTTTTTGTGGGTACCAGGGCTCAAACTCAGGACCTCATGCATCAGCAGGCGCCCATGCTGCTGAGCGATATCACCGGCCCTTTTTTTGTATGTGGGTACTGGGAGTGGAACTCGGGCCCTTGCACTTGCCAGGCAGGCGCTTACGCCGCTGAGCCATCTCACCGGCCCATGCACAAACGTTTGCCAGTGCACACAGGAGGCTCTTTTTGCTCACCTCCCTCTCAGGAACCAGCACCGACAGGTCTCCAACCTGGGCTGTCTCTCTCGAGCTCTGTTCAGCAGCGCAAACGTCACGGGGTCCGCACGCCTCCTGCAAGTGGCGGTGTCTCTCCGGTGTTCAGAAATGCAACGCATATCACGCCACTTTCAACTCTGAGAGATTTTTCTAGTGCAGTGCTACGCACTTTTTCTTTTAAGGCAGAGAAACAGTATCTCTAAATTACCAGTTTTCACTGAAGTATAATTTTTTGGCTTAACATAATGCAACTAAAGAAATGACCAGATCATTTCTCATCTTAATAATTGCATTAATACAAGGTTTGGAGGACAAAATCTTTCTGCTCACTATGTGATCTTGAGAGATATTATTTATTACAAAATATAATAGTAAAGCCCTGAAGTGAATAGTCTTTAAACTATGCTACAACTCTAAGTGCGTATTTTGCTCTTCTGTTTCAAAAAATAAAATTTCCTTTTGGAAATATAATGCATTTTATATAAAGGAGAAACTATTTTTGTTAGGATCCACAAAAATTTTATTACCCTTTAGCTTCTAGGACTGCATAGAATTACATGTGATGCAATGTAATAAGGGAATTCTGCCAACTTCCTTTCTCTGGGGTTCACCTCACCTGGAGTAGGCTTAAGATTTATATCTTCTTTAACAGTTTATGGATCTATTTCAGTAGTTTAAGGAAGTGATTATTTTTTGATGTGTGTAGTGGTTGAATGCCAGATTCCTATCCAGTGGATTTTACAGACCTCTGTAGGAAGAAGATATTAATAAGAAACTGGAATAAAAATCCGTCAGGGAGGGGCTGGTGAGATGGCTCAGTGGCATAAGCGCCTGCCTGGCAAGCGCGAGGGCCCAAGTTCAACTCCCGGAACCCACATACGAAGAAAGGGCCGGTGACATCATTCAGTGGCACAGGCTCCTGCTGGCACACGAGGTCCTGAGGTTGACCCCCGGTACCCACACACACACACAAATAAATCCATCAGGTAGAGAAGCCTCATTATCATTCTTCAATTCTTTTTTCAGAAAGGTAATCAAATAATTACAAGGAAGTTTAGCTTTTTAATAAGCAGCATTAAAGGCATCATTTAATATCTGCAAAATATGGGGAAATGATGTATAGCACATCTGTCATTTTTGCTTGCTTTCCTAGCTTACTTTTATCTTTGCTTGTTTTTTCTACTTCTCTTAGTACCTCGGAATGAACTCAGTTGGCCCTTGTATATTGTCCCACAGTCATTAGAAGGAGTTCATAAATGTGAATTTCATGAGAACTGAGTAAGCCTTCCGCACCCTTTCTGGTACGGGGTATTAAAACCAGGGCCTTGTGTATGTGAGGCAATCCTCTACCACTGGGCTACATTCGCTTCCCTTTTAAATACGTATCTCTTTCAAATTTTTGAGACAAGTTCTAGCTAAGCTATCCAGGCTGGCCTCTAACTTGTGAACCACCTGCCTCAGCCTCCCAAACACCTAAGACTGAGCAACCCTTTTAAAACACAGAAGAGACACAACAGTCTAAGCATGTGCTACCCTTCCTGTCCTCCAAGCAGTGTCTTCTGCTTAGATCTATCGTTACGGCTACCAAAAGCACACGACCTACGCGATTGTGGGTATAGTTATTCATGAGTTACTGGAAACTCAGTTCTTACCAAAAAATCAATTTTCTTGAAGTCATAAGAATAAGGTCTTTGGGCTGGTGAGATGGCTCAGCGGCGTAAGCGCCTGCCTTGCAAGCGCAAGGGCCCGAGTTCGACTCCCAGATCCCACATACGGAAAAGGGGCCGGTGATATCGCTCAGCGGCACGGGTGCCTGTTGGCGCGCGAGGTCCTGAGGTCGACCCCCGGTACCCACAAAAAAAAAAAAAAGAATAAGGTCTTTGTCTTCTGATCCCTTTACCTAGATATTTGATGCACATTATGCTATTTTAATGGTGAAAAAATTAGTACCCTGTAGTCTGTCAAGAAAACAAATCTATGCTGTGGCCTGAAAGAGAGGAGCTGGTCGTCGTGGAGTTGTTTCGCGGTGGTGAACTGTTTCAGAGTGTGGTGTTGTCCCTCTTCGTTACTGGACTTCGTTAATGACCATGTCATGAGTATGATTCATTGTGGCGCTGCACTGAATATAATACTACGAGGCAAATTGAGTGCAAGTGTCCTAGAAGCAAGGCTGACAGCTTGAAATGTTAACCCGGAGCACTCAACCATGCAATCCACTAGGGAATGCAAATGTTATTGGATTATGTGTTTATGAAAGATATTATGAATAGAGAAATAGATCGTTTCTTATAAGTAAAATACCATTTATAAGGACATATACAGATTTTTATTCTCTAAGATTTCTAATTGATTGACCGTTATAATTACTGCAATTTACCACTCCTTCTCAGTTGATAAATTTAATTATTAGTGAAAGATTCTATTTTAAAATCCCCTTATTGGGACTTGTTTTAGAAATAAAATGAAAATTATTTTTTTATTTGCGTTATACCCTTAGTGTAAAGTGAACTTATTCGACTTCAGGATGACTTTACATATAGGTGCATACATCAGCAAAACCGTTAAAATCTTCAATTGTTTTGATCTGGAATCTCTGTGCAGAAGTGATAATTTATTAGAATAACTCTCCCTTCTCCTGGATTCCTGCTGAGGTGTATGCTGTTGGGTTTGAATGATAAACACACAAGACTAAGAGGTATTTTCTGCACTTAGTCATGTCCCTAACCTCCCATGGATCAGCAAGGAATTAATTTCCTGAGGCTGCCTTCCCTCTGTCACAAGGTTTCTACCCTTTTTCTTTATTATTTGAGCTTTATTGTAGTTTTCCAGGTGGAACTTGTGACCTACTTCCAGGGTTCTATAACTTGCCTGGGCATGTTTGGAAGATCGGTTAACAGGGTCCCAAGGCATGTGCAAATGGCACACACCCAGAAACCTAGGCTGCTCTGAGCTTCGTACAAGAATGGCACCCTGGTGCCAACAGGGAGAAGCTTCGATGCCACATTGTAGGGAGGGCCAGGACTGCAAGCTGAAAATTTCCACCGACATTCTCCACACTTGGGAGCGCAAGGCAACTCTGTGCTATAACCAACATCACAGAGGGACTGAAAACAAAGGGAGAGACAAGGGTTGCAGGGATGTTGCAACTGCCTTCCACAAAGCACCCCACCTAGGGCCTGCAGGTAGAACGTAAGACATGTTACCTTGGATGGAAATTTATACCCTTATTCTTACTAATTTCCACTTGAAATTCACCATTTCCTTGGATTATGAACATAGGAAACAAACCCCAGTATTATAGACAGCATATATAATTTTGTGTTTCTTATTGAAATCAGAAGTACATTTTATCACATGGCAACTGTTACTTACAATTAAAATAATGTTGGTGCTCACGACTACTCCAGAGTCCTGGCAGATAGGAGACTCACTGCTAGATCTCATCATGTACTGGGATATTAATGAATCTATTTATTACTCTACAGTATGTTTCTGTGTATTTAGGTAGCTTGGTTCCACTATAATAGGCGTCTCTTATAATCCTGTGGATTTTGTTTTATACGTTTAAAACTTCATTCCTGTGAGATGTATAAAGGTGCAGCACTCCTCTGTGCGCAGTGCTGGCAGTCGGTGCTGTCACCTGTACTTTACAGGTCTGTACACAGTCCTTGTTGGGTGCTCTGGATGCAGGAGCAAGGGAGCCCCTCGCTTTCCCTGGGGCTTTGCTGCAGCATTCATGCTTTGGCAACTCATGAAGTTTAGGCAAAATAAAATCTTCTAGCAATCTATATCAGCAAAAAGTGATCCAACAGAGGAGCCAGTTAACAGATGTCTTTAAAAACTGTTCTCTACCTTTCAAGAGACACTGCTTAGGAATTCCAGAAATATTTGTGTGGGGAGTGGGGAGGGGATCCTGGCAGGGAGTTGAAAGTCCTACAATAGTGACTGGACTCTAACCAGCGAAAAGGTATGCTTAGTAAAATGGCATATCTGATGTCTCCCAGATCTCTGCATTTTACACACACACACACACACACACACACACACACACACACACACACACACAATTGAAATAATAATGTGTATCTCATCCTACCTCCTGAACTAGACCATTAGCAAGTTCCAATGTTGATACATCATCATAATGATTATTCTTAGAGGTTGAAATAATAAATAGAATTGATTTGAACCATTCTTCTATTATTGAACGTTCAGATTGGTTTCTAGTTACTGCTCTTGAAAATGCTATTCTTAAAACTTTATAAATAAGTCACTATATGCAAATTATAAAACTGTTTTCTAAAAAAGCATTTACAAAGTATCGTTTTTGCCACTTTGGGGAAAAAGAATAGTCTTTTCACAGATGATTACTTTGAATAAACTCCATAGGTTTTTATTGTTAAAGTGAAAAGAGGCATCAGTTGGCAGAAGAAATAAAAATCAAGGCTGTAACAGAAAAGAAGAGCATCCCAAATTATGTCAAACACATCTTCCCCTGTTAACTACTAGTTAGAGAAATGATACCACTAATCAATTCTTGAGTACTACGTGGACATTTTCTCAAGATATTTGGCCTCAATCATGATCTTAACCACTTACCAAAGAGCAGCTGAGACCTCAGAATGAACCTATTCATTAGCGCTAAGATGAGGGAGCTGCATCTTCAGAGTGTTAGAATGGACTGGATAATTGAACAATTTTAAGGAAACTCGGCAGAATTTTTAAGTGGCAAAGCCAGAAGCAGGAGAAGCAAGGAAGGAAGCAAGGGAAAAAGAAATACCCAAGGAAACATAGGAATCAAAAATGCAAATTTTGTAACATTCTAACATGCTAAAAAGAGTGAGTGGGATTTGGAAGACTTCGAATGCTTCATTTTCTTCAGAGAAATTGAGCCAAGGGAAGCCACTTCCTTTAGTAACTTTAGGAACTGGAACCAATCTAGGGGAGCTACACGCTAGGAGATGAAGCCCTTCAGCAAAAACAAAGACACAGATCACAGCAACTCATAGAGAAGGGATGTTTCCCTGGAGAAGTGAAGTCAGTATTGTGGAGCAGATACCACCAGTCAGAATTGGGGTGCTTTGCGTAAAAGAGATCAATGCACAATGTAAAGTGCTGGGTATGAAGCTGCTAGCCAGGAGAGGCAGGCAAAGTTTAGATGCAAAGAGCTGTAAATGCTGGTTGTGTGGCCTGAGTTTTATCATGAATGCGATGGACAGGATTTAAAGAGAGAAGGGAGAGATTTAAGTTTTACAAATACATCACTTTTGATGTGATATGTATAATGGACAAATGAAGAGGAAGAATGGCACAGGAGGAGCCACCGGTAGACTGCCAGACTACAAGCACAGAGGGTGCACTGAGAAGGTGACCTAAGAGTGGAAGGTCAAACCTGCTCTAGAGCTGCAGGAAGTGGAAGCGGCCAGAGGCCGGATGTCACTGAGCATGAGGAGTGAGCAGTGATGTGCAGGTAGAGGCTCCACCAGCTGCTCGCAGGTGGGAGAGAAGTCCTGCTCGTGGCCTTGCCCTCTCTATGGTGCATGTAATCCCAAGCTGCTGGACCAGGAGTCAGGGCAACTCCCTACCCCATCCAGCAGACCTCACCTGCTGGGGGAGTCCAAGCAGCTGCCCCACTTCCACATAACAATGGGAGATCGGCTTTCCTCTCACCCCACTGGAAGCAGCAGAGTGGAGGTGACAATCTTTGTTGTTTTGCTGGAGTACAGTGGGTATTGGTTAAAAAGTACCCTGTAGTTGGCAGACCGGAAACATTCCTTTGTGATTTTTAAACTACAATGGATGATGAAAAACTATGTTAAATGTTTAAATTTTAAAAGAACTTATTACAGTAAAAGATACATTGCCAAGAATGGTAAGTATGTTGGGGGGGTATTTTGAGTAAATTGAGGGGGATTAATGACATTTGTCTTTTACTGTAATACAGTTTCTAATTTAAAGATTTACTGTAGTGTTTATAACACTTTGTTGATCAACCATTTACAGTAATTTCTGTCAAATAAAAACATTACAGTTTATCCTCATCTACCTTATTCACCAGATCTGTCACTGTATGATTTCTGGCTCTTCCCCAAAGTTAAAATGACCATGAAAGGTAAATATTTTTAATCAATTTAGGGCATTGTGGCAGCCACAACAGCACAACTAAAGGCAGGAAATACTTCCAGAGATGCTTGAAAAAATGGCAAGAATGATGGGGTAAGTGTATTCAAAACAAGGAGGAATATTTTAAGAGGGATTGATGGCGATATGTCTTTTACTGTAATAGCTTGTTTTGAAATTTGAATGCTCAACATATGTTTGATCATACCCCATATGTGTGAGGAATTCTTCAAGTCCAAAAGGCAGAGAAGAGATGGACAGGCCATAAAGGCTGGACTAAAACCACCAATGCTATAGGGCACCAGAAGGAAGTGAGCCGAGCAGAGAGATATGGGATACTAGGCAGGACATCAGCAGGGTGTGGGCATCATGAATGAGTACTGGTTCCAAGCTTGGTGGTGACATTTTGTTTAGCCAGGCACGGTGGGGAAGAAAACACTGATGTTGTGTTTTAGATCTAGAGCTCTGCCTAGAGCCTCATGTGTTCACAGGAGGGGCCTTTGAGAGGTGATGGTATCATGGGGGCATGGTACCCATTACAGAATTAGTCCATTGATGAGCTCATAGCTGGGTGTGATGTTGAGAGGTGAAGGCTGGTTGGAGGAGCTAGGTCACTGAGGCATGGCCTGAAAGAGTCTATCTTTCTCCTCCTCCCATGGTCACTCTCTGCTTCTTGCCTTCCATGCTATGACCCAGCCTACTCTGTCATGCCCCTCTGTCATACTGCCCTGCCTTGGAGCCAGCAGACTATGAACTGAAACTTCTACTAATTGTCAGCCAAAATAAACCTCTACTTCCTTAAGTTGTGGATGTCAGGTATTTTGTCCCAGCAGTGTAGAAAGTAATTAAGACACAATTTGGTACAACAGATATGGGGCCATTGCTGTGACACTACATGACCATGTAGTACAGAAGCCTTTGGAACTGGCTCGTGGAAGGAATTTGAAAAGATTTGGAGATGCCAGGTGGAGAGGCAGCTCTAGAATGCTGAGCTGAGCATGATGGGAGATTCTGATTGGAGCTCAGGAGACCAGAAACTTGACCATAATGCAGCCAGTAAAGACCAAGCTTAAGAGGTGTCAGTTGGGAAGAAGGACTCCATTAGCAGCTGGACTCCAAACCATGTGTGTTATGTTCTGTCCTGAGCATTTGTCTGCACTTTTCTCAGGTTCTGAAACTGCCTGGGAGACAAAGATTAAGGACATTAGAGTAATAAATCTGGCCGAGGAAATTTCAAGGCAGCCAAGCTTTCAGACTATGATTTGGGTACTGTAGGGGAGTTTTAGCCAGCTCTACCTGGAGAAAGCTTGGTTGCTAAAAAGATCAGCATTAAGTCTTTGGAACTTTGGAAAAGGACAATAGGAATGATGGCCTGAAGGTATCATGGGAACAAGCAGAGCCCTACCCTTGGAAGGCTCAAAATTGTAAAAATATAAAACTTTGCTTTGAGAAGAGAGCCCCAGGGCTCCCTGCTCCAGGATAGTGGCAGCCTAGAGTATGGGAATTGATTCCCTAGGATTCAGTTCACCTGTTCGGCCATCCATGACTCAAAGGTGTCTGCAATTACCAGCGAGACACAAAAGGGCTCAGCTACTGCTCAAACTTATGGCAGAGCTTGTCATCATCCACATAGTGTGGGTTTTCCAAACATGCAGAATGTGACAGTTGTGGGGTCAGGAAGGCTTCCACCCAGATTTCAGAAGAAGGCCTGGGGGGTCAGGCAGTGTGCCCCCAAGAGGGTGGTGTGTGAAGCTGTAAGTGTGAAGCCTAAAGTACAATGGAAACTCCAGAAAATTGGAGCAGCCAAGAACATGGAATCTTTGAGGAAAGCCACAAGGAGTGAGCAAATCCACCCCAAGAGAGAAGTCATGAAGGCTACAATCACTGGCGATACCATAGGGGCAGAGCCATCTAAGCCCTTTAGAGTTCACAGCTCATCAAAATTTGCCCAAGATGGTGGAGATGGAAACACAGGATTTCAAGTTTAGCCTGCTGGATTTCTGTTTTGCTTTGGTGCTATTCCTTTCTATTCCATTACTTCTCCTTTTTGGAATAAGAGTATTTATTCTGTGCCCTGGTATGTCAGCAGTATTTAATTTTTGATTTTTATAGGAGCCCACAGCTAAGAATTTGCCTTAAATATCAGAAGACCCTTTGGATTTGGACTTTTCAGCATTGCTGAAATTATTAGAGCTTTGGCAAGTCTTAGAGATGGACATTTTGCATAAAGGAATAAAGATGAGTCTTTTGAGGGTCAGGGGTGGAATGTGGTGATCTATATCTAGATGTCTCCCCAAAGCCTCATGTGCTTATAGGTAAGGCTTTGGGGAGGTGACTGGGTCATGGGGTTGTGATACTCAGTGGATTAGTCCACTGATATGTTTATAGCTGGGTGTGATGTTGAGAGGTGAACCCTGGTAGAAAGAGATGGGTCACTGGGGGCATGGCCCTAAAGGGTCTATTTCCCTCTCTCCTCCCTTGCTTCCTCTCTGCTACCTGCCTGACATGCCATGAGCTGTTTCTCTTCTGCCATGCAGCACTGCAGAATTATTGTTTGGAGCCAGCTGACTACAGACTGAAACCTCTATACTCTGATCCAAAATAAACCTTTCCTTCTTTTAATTGTGGGTGTTGGGTATTTTGTCCCAGCAACAAAGAAATTAATAAGTATAGATGGGTTAGTTAAGGATGGGGTTAATGCTAGATGAGAATAACAATAGGTCAATCAGCGGAGCTAGGGATAATTGAGGATTGATGTGCTAGCTTTCCATCACTATGGCAAAATATCAGAAGTAAAGTAAAGCAGGATTATTTGGCTTTTGCTGTCAGACACTGCACCATGATTGCTTGACTCCATCACCTCTAGGCCTGTGTTGAGGCAGGGCATCATGGGGAACACCTGGCAGAGCAAAACTCATCGCCTCCTGGCAGGTCGGAAACAGAGAGAAAGACAGGAAAGTGTCGGGGGCAAAATATCCCCTTCAAAGGTTTGGGCCCAGTGACCTACTTTCCCCACCTAGGCCCCATCTCCTAAAGTTTCCACGGCTCACCATAAGGCCATCAAAATTGAAGCCATCCATGATGAATCCATTTGTAAAGTCAGAGCCCTCATGATCACTCTACATTTGAGCACTGCTGCATTGAGGGCCACGCCTTCAACACACGATCTTCTGGCAGATGTTTGAGATCCAAACTATATTAATAGTTATATTTGGATTTTCGAGAGGAAAGTGTTTCATTAACTAGAAGGATGGATACTAATTTCATTTGGAAAGGATACTGATGATAAATGGAGTATCCCTTGATTTTCTAAATTCACAATATGTGGCACATGCAAATCTGTTGAAGTCCACATGTAGAGAACATTATCAAATGCAGGGGAGCAGTGATATGAGAGAATGGAGCGAGGTCTGGGAAGGCAGGAGCCCTCTGCCTCTTTCAGTTTTTGATGCAGATCAGGCACAAGGCAGAACTGGGCTGAGAGCTCAGGAATCATACTCCGACAGTGTTCATGGGTGTTCGTAATGTCTGTTAAGTAGGAGTTCATGATATACTGGGATCCTGGAGATTTTCCCAGAATGGCAAGGGGGAGGGAGGATTTCCTGTGTAGTTCAAAGATGGAGGAGCATGCTCTGGAAAGTAGTAAAAGTAAACAAAAGAAAGGGAGGACTTCCTCTGTGGGTTAATGATGCCGGGATATACTTCGGAACATAGTAAAAGCAAAAAATAACCCAGAGGAAGGCATGTTTTTCTAAAATATTGGGCATGTTATTGGCACCCATTTGCAATCTATTCTCGCCCTGTGGATCTGACCAGATTTCTCCCTCTTTTGAATTTACTAACCAGCAATAGGCTGAGGGGTTTTTGCTTTGATCCTTGCATCTGCTTTCAGCCCCAAAGTGAATTTTTAGCAACTGGGATAGGAATATTTAGAATTTGCAATCTACTTGTTTTTATAGAAAAAATAAAGATTCTCAAAAAATAGGCGGCTATTTAGGAACACAAGAGCGAAGTGTAGTGTAGTGTTTTAGAAACAGAAGAACTAAGATCAGACAAGAGCCAGAGCCTTGTGTGAGTGATCAAAGTTGCCTGCTTCCTGCTCACCAGAGCCCTGAAAGCAGATGCAAGGATCAAAGCAAAAACTCGCGAGAATGCTTCATTACCTAACATCTGGCCGAAAGGAATGTTAATGCACCACCTTACCTTAGTAAACTTCAGTGTGGGCCTAAAATATTTCAAATTATTATTTAGAAAATGCATTAAAAGATCTATATAAATTTCTAGGTTTTGTAACAAATAGGATTTTAATATTTGCATTCTTGCAGAGAATCGATTTGCCATTGATTATGTATTTGTACATTTAACTTAATTAATAAGTAAGATTTCTATTTGCTATATGAAAAGCCCATCATTAGCAGAGAAAATATGGGTTTAATCTTGTTCATTTAGGCAGCAAATCATGGAAATTATAGGTAGATTTTTCTTTTACACATCTAATTACTCCATAAAACGCACCGGCAGCCTGCAGTATAACCCTCAGCACAAATGGAACTCTCTGGCAACTGATGGACAAAGCAAACACAAGATGGCAAAGGTGTTAGAAACAAAATGATTGTGTTAAATTTTTATCAATTTCTAATGCAGATTGAGTTAAGAGGAAAGAGTGACCAAAAATGTTGAAAAATTCTGAAATTCCTATACAAGACCTTGACCAAGTGCCAGAAAAAGATAAAATTCTTTGCAATGGTAGCAAAATGCAAGAAATTATCATTCCTGTGGTGGCCAGAAGTGACACAATATAGTTGACTGTGGATGGATGAGGAACGGAGAGTTCTCTCTGGGCAGAAAGTCACCACTTTTCTCAATTCAGCTGAGGTTCCTCCATGGTTTGTCTGTTTCATTTCACTCTCTCTTTGCAGCCCGTCCTTCTGTTTTCTGCGATGAGCGTTCCTCACTGAGTGTAGTGTGGTGTGGGCCCACGGTTGCGTCATTCTCGCATCCCTGGTTGTTGTTCCCCACTCGGCCTGGGAGAACGCTACCTCTGATTTGAAGGATTGTATTGAGGCTCAGGTCAAGGGAATCGCCAGTGCTGCAGTGCTGCAGCGTGTGTGGGGGGGATGGGAGTAGGTCAGAGACAGCAAGAAAGGAGAGGAGCCAGCCTGTGAGGCCTGGGTGTGCATTTCCTCTATGCCAATACCAACATCTTCTTCCTGTTGTTGTCAGAGATGACCACAATATTGCCATTTATTGTGGTTCATATCACATGCTGACCTATATCCCTTACAAATATGATGTTATTTAATCTTATCCATGACCTTTGAAAGTACAAGCTATTATCATTCTATTAGAGCTACAGTTCAAAATTGATTTGTCTGATTCTACTCTGTAGTTCTAATGGAGAAAGAATGTCCTGGAAGAGCAAAAATGATGTTACTGAAACAGAAAGCATGGTCATCAACTTCCAATCTACTTGGGATGCATGAAATAGCGAATCTCATGAAAAATAAGTATAATTTTATTAGAAAATATAATAATATAGCTCATGGCATTGGAAAATTAAAGGGTAAAAGATTACAATGATATCTAGAAGTGACCAACAAGCATAGATTTTAATTCAAGGGGCCATTTTAAATAAAAATTCCAATATAGGAGTAGATACAATTTATCTAAGCAGGGTAAATGCTGAAAATCAAAGGTGAACATCGAAGTAAACCTCCAGTACTAAAACGTGGTAGCTAGTTTGAATCAACTGCAGATCTTCTGAGATTCCTGGTGCCACAAAATTACACCAGAATCTATGGGGGAGAATCTGTGCATCAGTATTTTTGTCTGTTTGTTTGTTTTTGTTTTAACCTCTTCAGGTCATTCTAATGTAGCACCCCCCAAAAAAAAAAAAATCCAAGGCATGGGGAAACCCAAAGTCAACATCATTAAAACCAGGGGGATTTCAATCGAAGGGTCTTGGAAAGACAGGCATCAATTTGTTTTAAAAATCCAGGTCTGTGAGGAGTCCCCTGTGTACCAGACTAAATACCAATCCTGGGTTTTGTCCCAGTATATTCTGGATTGATGTTTTCAGATGTGCCTTGGTCTCTTGAGGATATAAGCCATCACAATCACTGTAATCTAAGCATCTCCAGAGAACCACTGGGGAAACCATACCCATGAGAGGACTGGCCGCACATAACGTTTGCAGGAAATGTGAAGGTTGGGAGTGAAGTCTGCTCCTGGCCTTTAAGAACAGACAGGGTTCCTAGTGTGAGGTCAGTTGTGTGCAAGAGGTCTGCAGTGTGGCTGGCAGGGCAGCCCTCTCTCCATTTCCCAAACCCCGCCTGAGTCAAGCTGAGCAATCATGAGGCATCAAAGAATTAAACAATGACCATGGCGCTTACCAAAGCAGAGGTGGATCTGCTAACTTGCCAGGGGAGGTGACAGGCCAGGGAAGCTATTCACTGAGTGCCTTGCTTAGCAGGAGAACGTTCTTGGGATAAGCAGTTTATGTTGATTTTGACACTTACACATTGAGCCCTCAGAATAAGAACTCAGTCTGAGGCTCTGTCCATGACTGGAGAAATTGATGCTCTTGATCATTTCTTAGCCAAAATCTTTTGTTAGGTCCAGTAGGGTCAGAGGTACCTGCAGGATGATGAAGACTCACTTGCTCAACTCACCAACTGAGGTGAAATACAATATTCCATCCTGACATCTCCCATTAAGGTTGCTGGAGGGAAGGATGTTCCCTGCGCAGATGCACTGGGGATGCTGCTTCAGTCCCCACCTGCCTAACAAGTATTCAAAAAGTGAAGACCATGGGGAGTGTCTTTTCCATGAAATCACTTTGGGCCCTTGACCCTCCCCCGCTTTCTCTTTTTTCCCTTCCACCCTGCTCTGGAATGAGCGCTGGCGTTTGAAATGTGAGCCTGGTCCCCAGGCTTACTCAGGGATGAGGCTGGAGAGGGACCCATGGGGTTCTCAGGTTCTGAAACACCAGAATCTCCTTTCTTAAATTCAGCTAACTTTTTTTTTTTCTACGTGGGTACCGGGAGTTGACCTCAGGACCTCGCACTTGCCAGCAAGCACTTGTGCCGCTGAGCGATATCACCAACCCTTTTTTTCCTTTATGTGGGTACTGGGAGTCGAACTCAGTACCTTGCGCTTGCCGGGCAGGCGCTTATGCCGCTGAGCCATCTCACCGGGACCAAATTCAGCTAATTTTAAGATGTGAAATGGACTATTACTTTTTATTTATTTTTTATAATGTGTATGTGTTTATTTTTTGTTTTTATAATTTTGTGTTTAATTTCTAATATGTCACATTTCTGAATATGACACATTTCTGAACTTTTGTTTTAATAATTAGTTGGTTTTCAGACTTTTAAGTAGGGAATCATACAACTGTAAGTAATAGTAATCTTTTACCTTCTGTTGGCTGTAATCCTGATTGTTCCCAAACATATCTATATTCATTTAAATTTTTAGGGTAATAGCCCATTCATAGAATTATCAAGTTAATTATGACCTTGATAGGAATAACTTCCATGCAGTGTCCTGCAACTTGTGTTCTGTCACATACCGATGTGGCCTAAGTGTAAAAATTATATATATTTTCTGAAAAAAAATTGGAAGTTACAGGATGAAATGCTAAATACTTTGTATGATATAATAATAAATTATACATAACATCATATACATTTTGTAAAATACAAGTAACATTGTGTTATGATTTCTATCGGCTTGTCTCCTAAAAGCCTCATGTGCTCATAGGCAGGGCTTTTGGAAGGTGATTGGATTATAGGGGTGCTAGTGCTGATTCACTTATAGGAGGTAGGGCCTTGTTGGGGAGTTGGGGCACTGGGGGTGTTAGGAAGGTTAAACCCCCATCACTTCTCTCCTCCTTCCTTCACGTTCTACTTCCTGGCCATCATGACTTGAGCAGCTTTTCTTCCACCATGTCCCTCTACCAAGCTGTTTCTTTTCTGGAGCCAACCTGCCAGGGGCAGAAACATGAGCCCAGATAAACATCTCCTGCTTTAAACTGTGGGTATCGGTGTTGTATCTCAGCTACAAGAAAGTGACTGAGACACAATCTGTTACCAGGGAAGTGGGGTCATTGCTGTGCCTTACGTGACCACTTGGGGTAGAAGCCTTTGGAAATGGCTTGCAGGAGGGATTTGGAAAGGTTTGGAGATGTGCGCTAGAGAAGCCTGAAAACGCTGAAAGGCAGTCTTGATGTGTGATACTGGTCAGAGCTCAGGAGATGAGAATGCTGGTAAAAATGCAGACTGTAAAGTCCAGGCTCAGGAGGTTTCAGTTTGGGAAGGAGGGTTCCACTGGCAATTGTGCTAGAGACCATGTACTTCATGCTCTGGCAGAAAATTTGCCTACTTCTTCCCATTATGAGGACACTACCGCAGACTTGCTGTTCAGAGCGGAGGTCTTGCCCACAGAGGCAGGTCCCTGGGGTGTGACTTGAAAGGGAGAATCTCCTTCCCCAGCTCCTCCCTCCACACTGCTTTCTGGCCTTCATGACGAGAGGCCTCTTCCTTATCCTTCTGCCATGCTGTTTTTCCTTTGGAGCTGGCTGACCACAGACCGAAATGTGAACCAAAATAAACATTTCCTCTCTTAAATTGTGAGTGTCTGCTATTGTGTCTCAGTGATGAGGAAAGTAACTAAGATATGCTGCATGTGCCAAGGTTATTCAGACATAATTTTATGTAAAAGTCATCATTTCTAAGTAAATAAGCCAATGAGTTTTTAAAATTTAGTCAGTTATGCAATGTTGTGATCATATGCTAACCATTGCTGTTTTCCAGATTCCCTCATAATTTACATTACTCCACCTATATGCCCTGTAACCACTTGTGTGTTTGTCACCTCAGTGCTTACTCCTTACCTAGAATGCCATATCAATAATACTATTAGATCTTTGTGTCTGAATTCATTCATTTAGATTTAGGCTCTTGAGTGTCATTCCTATACTCCGTACGGTGCTATTTTGTTGCTTTTTTTTTTTTTTGTGGGTACCGGGGGTCGACCTCAGGACCTTGCATGCCAGCAGGCGCCCGTGCCGCTGAGCAATATCACTGGCCCTTTTTCCGTATGTGGGTACCAGGAATTGAACTCAGGACCTCGGGCTTGCCAGGCAGGCGCTTATGCTGCTGAGCTATCTCACCAGCCCCTGTTTTGCTGCTTTTTAATTCTAGTCAGTAATCTATTTTATGGATGATTATATCAGAAATTGTTCATTAAATTTTTGACTATTACGACCAAAGGTGCCATATGTAATTGTGTGGACAAATACTTTCAATTATCTTGATAAATGTGGAGCAATGAAACTTTTAAATAATATTTTGATTGTATATTAAACTTTATAAGAAACTACAAATCTTTCCCTTTGGTTTTTGCATTCCCACTAACAGAAATAGCAGTGACACCTTCAGATGTTTCACATCCTCACACAAATGTGATACTGTCACCTGTAGCAATTATAGCCGGAGTTGGCTATATTAGCTATAGTCATCACCTGTTGTTAGCTGGACCATTTTTGGGTGTTAACTGTAGGAATCATCAGTTTTTTAAACGTGCTTAAGGTTGTGTTACCTGCATCCATTGTCAGCTGTAGTTACTGTACCATTGTCAAATGTGTGAACTGTGACCATTGGTAGCCATGGTAATGATTTTCACTGTCAGGCACGGTAAATTTATCCCTTGTCAGCTCTTGTAACTATAGGCATTGCAACTGTTGTATCAGCTGTGGTAACTGTACTATAGAGAGATATGCTAACAGTAGCCATTGGTAAGCACGTTAGATGTACCCACTGTAAGCTGTGTTAACTTTATCAGTTGACGGCTGTTGTAAGAGTAGCCATTGGTAGCTACACTGATTATAGTCTTTTTCATTTGTTAATGATACTATTGTCAGTTGTTCACTGTAGAAATTGTTAGTTGTTTTAAACGTGGCCAAGGATATGTTAAACGTATCCAGTTGGCTGCGGCAATCATATCCATTGTCAGCTGCTGTAATGCTATCCATTATCATCTGACATAACTGTACCCACTGTCACCTGTGATGACTGTAGTCATTGACATCTGTGGTAAATGTACACATTGTCAGCTGTGGTAACTTTATCCACTGTCCGCTGCGTTAACGATGGCCATTTCCAGCTGTGACAACTGTAGCATTGTTAGATGAACTTCCTGTAGCCATCAGCAGCTGTTGTAATTCTATTGTTAGCAGCAGTTATTTATACCTCAGCACCATTTATGCGTTAGCACCATTATTTACGTGTTAACTGTATCCACTGTCACTGTGGTAAGTGTACTATTGTTAGGTGTCTTCACTGCATCCGTTGTCAGCTGTCACAGCTTTCATCTATTCTTAGTTGTGGGAACTGCAGCCATTCTGTTGTATGTCAACTCTACCACAGTTAGCCACTGTCAACTCTAATAACTTTATCCAGTGTTGGCTTTTGTACTCGTAGCTGCTGGCAGCTGTGGTAAGTGTGTCCATTATTGGTTGTGTTAACTGTAGCAAGTGACATCTGTGGTAACATTAGCCATTGTCATGCCTATTTTTAAATTTTATCTTAATAGTACATGTGTGTAGTACATAATGCTTACATTCCTTATGGGGATTTGGTACATATACATAACACATCTTAATTCATCTTTCATTCCTTTTGCCTTCCCTTCTCCCCCCTCCCCTGTCCACTCATCTCTTGATGCCCTTGCTTTTTTGTTGTTGTTGTCTATTTGCTTTGTACATGTTTTCAGTAACAATGTTCACATTCCTTGTGTGAAGTTGGTTTATGTATGTAACATCCCAATTCCTTTTCTCATCCCCTTTCCCTCTTTTTCCTCTCCCTCCATTTCTTGATCCCCTTCCTATTTGAGAAAGATCTATCTCCCTACTTCCTATTATCTATCTTTCATTTTGCTTTTTATTTATATTTTGGGTTTCTCATATAAGAGAAACCATGCAATATTTAAGCTGTGTGTCTAATTTATTTCACTTAACATTATGGTTTCAAAGTACATCATGTCTTAATGTGGCCATTGTCAGCTGTGGTAACTGCAGCCATTGTCAGCTGTGGCCATTGTCATGTTAGCTATAACCACTGCATTAATTAAATGTAGCCATTTGTTGTAGTCAGGGTTTACAAGGTAAACAATACAATACAGGACACATAATTTATAGGATTATTTTATAATAGTCACCCAAAGAGTCAAATACAAAAGAGTACAGGAAATCTGTCCTGACACTAAAGACCCAAAGAATCGAGCTGAGGGCCTGGATTCCACAGCAATGTCCTGCATGAGTCCAGCTGAAGACCTAGAGCCCATGGCAATGCCCCACCAGTCCAACTGAAGGCCCAGAGCCCACGACAATGTCTCATGCAAGTCTGTTCCATGGATCTGCGCTGGAAGGCCCAAAGGTCAGTGGTGGAAGCTGGAAATTCTGTGCCGACGGGATGAAGGATCTGTGCCAGCAGACTGTGGGATCTGCACTGGAGCCAGGAAGTGACACTCAGAGTAAGGACTAGAGCTCCCCCAAAAAGCACCACAGCCCTCCTCAGTGACAATGAGGTCCTGAGCTCTTCCGATGATGAGAACAGCTAAGTTCCTATCAGGAAAGCCAGCATGACAAGCTCCTCCAGGAGAACCGACAGCACCGCCTCTTCCTCTCCAGTTCTCCTTTTTATGTTGCTGGCAACAGTCCTCAGGGGGGCCCTCCACACCCAGCACCACGCTGATTCAGTTCAGCTGGGTGTTACAAGTCGACCACCAGTTGTCAATCCGCCACACCATCGCTAGTTATATTTCTACCTGCTTTAATTAAGGCCATTGTCTGGAATCGTGCTGCATTCTGCCCTGGTAATTAAAACCTGTGCTTTTACTTTGTCATTTTTCAATATTTGTTTTGATTATTTTCTCTCTGCCTCATTAGCTTTTCATAAGCTCTTTTGGTAAAGTGCTCAAATTTTTTGCCCATTTCTACTGTGATGTTTGCCTTTTTTTTAGTTATATATTTTTGAAATAAGACCTTAGATAGCAGTTTATAAATATTTTCTTCTAGTCTCTAGCTTGTCCTTACATATGCTTATTTAATTTCATTTTATGGAAGTATTTTAAATATACATAAGACTGTAGACAAGTGTCCAGACAACATCAGCTAGTATGCGTTGCACACCTTTTCATTTCTGTATTTCACTTCATCCTTGGTTTCTCACCTTTAGTAGGATGAATATGAATATCAAAAACTTACGCATACAATTATGGCTTGGTCATTTTCTCATTTTTTAAGAAAATTTTTAGTTTAGATAATGTTCTATTCTTTGATGCATTCATTTTAATTTTTGATATGACTTATATCTAGGAGCCCCCCTAAAGCCTCATGTGGTCATAGGTGGAGCTTTTCGGAGGTGGTTGCATTTAGGGTGTGTGATGCTGGGATCAAGGATGTGATGCTGGGATCAATTCATGGTGCAATGCTGGAATTAAGGCTGCCCCACCTTGGGTGTGAGTGATATCCCCCCAAGGGTAGCCTGGAAAAGATGTAAGGAACAGGAAAAAGGTCATTGCTTGTTGCTTGCTGCTTGCTGCATCCTGCCTGCCTTGAACTGTTTCTCCTCTGGCGATGCTCCTCTGTGATGCCACCCTGCCTTGGAGCCGGCCAACTATGAACTGAATCTTCTACAAACTGTGAGCTAAATAAGCCTTTCCTCCTTTAACTTTGTGTGTCGGGTATTTTGTCCTAGCAATGAGAAAAGTAACTTAGATAATTTTATAATATTATTACTGATTTTATTAATCAACACAAAACCAGCATACTTACCAGGATTAATGTTTTTGTCTTTTATTCTTTTTTTTTTTTTTTATATGCGGGTACTGGAAGTCGAACTTTATTCTTTTTTCTTATGATTATAATACCCATACTTATAAAACTTGTCAGGACGTAGAATTCTTATTTCTCAAAATTTTGCTTATAATATAGCCTTTTGCAAGCACTGAAAGAAATATTAAATATAATGCACCAAATGTGAAATCTCTGATTAGCCTGATTTTTTGAGGTAAATTTTTTCCCTTGGAGTTTATTTTTCTATCTTGAGAATACAAATTTTAACAATTTTTTTCAAGATATATCTGAGTAGGTTTTTTTTTACATTAATTCATTCCTGGTTTCTTCCAATTTGTGATTTCAATATGTTTTTGCGCTCAGATAGATTGTGACCTGTTATTGCTTTGACTACTGTTTCTCTTTTGTAGGTTCTGTTCTTTTCAATGTTTTGCTTTTTCCAATTTCATGTTTAGTCTATATACAGAAATTTGCAATTTTAAAGCCATAATTTCACTCTTTCATGCATGTGTGTGTGCATGTGTGTGAATGTGTGTGTGCATGTGTGTGAATGTGTGTGTGCATGTGTGTGCATGTGTGTGTGCACGTGTGTGAATGTGTGTGTTGGGGAGTGCTTGCTGGGGTTTGAATCCAGGGCTCCACACTGAGTGACATGCTCAGCCCTTTTTTTATTTTGAGACAGGGTTTCACTAGTCACTAATCTTTCATGCATTTTAATACTTCTTTTAATATTGACAATTCCCATTACACTGAAAATGAGAACTTGAAACTTCTAAAATATATTTCATGTTCTTGTAGTAATTACATTGCCTAGAAAAAAATATCATTCGATTCCTCAGTTCAGTTTCTTTTCTTTGCTGCTGCCTTGTGATTTTTCTGTGTTCTCTGGTACAGTTGTGCTTGTCCCTTCCTGGGAGGTGAGGTTAGTTTATTCCTTGTTCTGTGGGTCCTTCAATTATTCCGAGCCCTGTTAACAGTGCGAAGGGAGAGTTGGCTGAGGAAGGCAACAGTCGTTCAGGCACAGGAATGGGTAGCTGCACTGGTACCCAGGAGTGAGCCAGGCACCTAGGACTTCCTGGACATCTCTCCTGGATGTGGGGGACTGAGAAGCCCTGCTTTTTTTTTTTTTTTTTTCCTGTCTTGGTGGAATGCCTTAAGTGTGAGCTAGGATTGAGTGCAATGTGGACAAGGTGTCATCAGTGCTACCCATAAAGGCTGGTGGGACCTAGGAGTCTGCTCTTTGTCCTCGGCACAGTCTCACCACCAGCTCCCCCTCCAGGCTGCAGGACGCAGTCTGTTCCAGGTTCCCTGACATCCGCTTTCAGGAGGGCTTTCTCCTGTTCGTGGAGACCAGGCTGGCTTGCCTTTGCTTGGTTTCTGTCTGACCTTTGACAAAGACAACTGCCTGGAACCTTCTGGACTATGATGATTCTCTTTTGGCCTTTCAGCTGTTTCATACTTTTCATTAAAAGTTCATAGTCATTTCAGTGAGAAACAAGTAGAAATAAATTAAATTCTGTATTCTTTTCACCTTTCATTTTGAATTATCTTGCTAAGGTGGTTCATTTGGAAGTGATTCAAATAGAAATATTTTGCCTATAATACAGGTCAAATACTGATTAAACAATTAATGTACTGTGATCTTGAAATAGAAAATATTTAATGACAGAAATCTATGCACACTCACATAAATCCGATTTTGTTATAATTTTGCTATTTGATTAACATCCTAAACTCCAGTTCTACTTAAATGTTATTTTTGTCTTAAATTAAGTCCTACATTTTCAGTCTTCTCTGCTTCTCTATTTTTCTGTGATTCCTAAATTTCCAAAGCAAAGCAAAGCAAAGTGGATTTTAATATCATGCCTCTTAAACTACCCCCAAATTGGAAACACAAATGTGATTAGAGAGTTATAAAAGCGAAACTATTCCCAGTCAACCTTGATCTTCAGTGGGTGTCTGTCCTATGTGTATGAATCTTCAAGAGAACCAGAAGGTGATATTTTTCCCCTGAGAATGATATAATTTTGTGCTTAGTCCGCACACGTCAATGTCTCTTCATTGTAGGATGACAGAAAAATAGAAGCAGAGTAATAAAATCATTTAGAGTTGTCAGTGCTGGAGAAGGAAAAGAATCTAAAAACATTCTTGCGCAAAGTGCTTATTCCGGTGCCTGGACCACAGGAAGTCATGGATCGAAGTCACTGTTCTGTACCTGACCCCAGTGGCATGTTGGAAATTATATGCATTTATCTTAATTCAACCCGGAGTGTCATGACATTCACTCCTTTCTATTTATACATGATTTTCTATTTATTTTAACTATGATAATGTCTTTATAATAACTTACAAATAAGTCTTACTAATAATAACTTTCAATCCTTACAAGTACCTATAAAGGAGATATTTTTATTATTGTTCTTTATCAATGACATAAAATGAGGCACAGTGAAGTCTAGCCAGATGTGGTGGTGCATGCATGTAACCTTGGAGGTTGAGACAGCTAGATCTCAAGTTTGAGCCTTGCTTGCCAGATCAGTGAGATCCTATCTCAGAAAAAGAGGCGGGGTGGGGATGTAGCTCAGTGTAGAGACCCTGGGTTAAATCCCCAGTACAAACAGAAAAAAAAAAAAAAATCACCTGCTCAATATCAAGCCCACACATGGACACATGGCAAGCAGGGACTTGTTGAGGAATCAAACACTTGGTTGAATTGTCCGTGCTCCGCGTGGGTCCACAATGATCCATTGCTAACTTTAAAACCCAGAGCCAATGTTATAGCGCGGGCTATAAGATTTCAAGTTGGACACCTAGAGGGGAAGTTCTATAATCCAATTAAAGGATGTTGAGGGTTTGTCTCCACTGTTCCCTTCTGTTCAATGGTTCTGGTGCTCATGTGTTGCCATGGCAACTGTGCGTCCCTTCTCGCCTACAGAACAAGTAAATGTACTGTTGTGAGTGAGTGGAGGGATGCAGCTGGTAGAGGAAGGGCATGGAGAGAGGGATGAGGCCAGGCTCAATGACCCTGCAGTCCTTGATGCTGAATCTGTGTACACTGGGACTCTTTTGATGATTAGGAGCCTAAAACCAGTTATTCCCTAAAATGCAAATATTTTCTTCCTATTAGGAGAAGGGCTCTTTATTAAGCAAACTCCCAAAATGATCAAGGCGTGAAGATGTAGCATCCTTGAGGAAGGAGCGCAGGCAGGAATGACGGGTAGCTAGTGTTTCTTGAATCTGCCCTGGAATTTTCTCGAGTCTATTGTGCCACCTCCACTTGCTCACTTTTAGCCCAGCTATCACATCCTGCCAACCGCCAGGCAGTTACTGACCTGTCTCAAACTTTTCCCTTTCTGCTTTGCACCACTGCAACAATTTTAGATTATCAATTAAACTGCCCTTCAAACTGAAAGAAAATGCAAACATAATAAAACACAGAGAGCACAAAGTCAAACTTACAAGGTCCATGTTATAGTATTAAATTATTTCCCTGGGTCAGAGCCTCTCACTAATCAAGAAATGTTTTTGCGATACTGGGAATTGAACTGAAGGAAGGAGGGTGTTGTAACACTGAGCTATATCCCTAGCCCTTTTATTTGGAGGCTGGAACTCAGTAAGTTGCCCAGGCTGGACTTGAACTCACAATTCTCCTGCTTCATCAAATTATCTTTTAAACTGAAGACTCTACTGAATTCTCTTTCTCTCTCTCTCTGAATTGGTGCACCATTAACAGAACATTCTTAAAAGATGGGAAGGGGAGGTGCTGGGGCTGCACTGGGAAATGTTTCAGCCTAGAAAGAAATGCCCTGGTTAGGAAAGGGTGCTTCCTTCTGCTCCACTCTCTTTGGAAGGTGCAGTGTCACAAGCCCTTTCCTTAGACCCCCACACCACGCCCACCCACCCTCACTCATGCAGTCGGATGTCTGCAGGGAGTAACCCATCCCAATGCAAAGGCATCTCCACTTTTGTGTTGCATTTTTCCTGTTTTTTTTTTGAAAGGCCCTCAATATCTCTGAGGATTAGTTTCCTTTCCTGTAAGGAGAAGACACTGTGTGACCTCTCTGCATGCCTTTGTGAGTATTCAGTGAGAAAATGGGTGGGAAATCTTAATACTGGACATAGTGTGCAGAAGGTGGTCAGCATAAAAACAGTGTTATCATGACAATTAGCTAAAGTGCATCTTACTAAAAACGTGCATATTTGACTTCCATGTGGACATTTTAATTCTTAAGTCATATTTGCCTCTTTCCTTCGGTCAAAGACATTTGCTGAGTTATCTCCTCAATGAAAATAAACTTCTAAGTATCTAAATGTTAGTGTATGTGTCCTACGTCCACATGTGTGTTACATTTATTTTCACTGGTCTATGAAGATTCATGGTATCTCTTTGAGACCCTGCAGATGTTGAATAACATCAAGAAAAGACACTGCAGTGGGAGAGTGGATCGTGTCGAGAGGAGCCTATAAAGGAAAGGTGGGAGCTAATCAGCCTCGGGCCACATCGATACCAAGCAGCTGCAGGTCCTGTTGAAGAGAGGAGAGAAAAGACGCTGTTTCCTCCTTCCACAGGAAGCAGAACTCCCTGTGTGAGCCACCAAATGGGAAAAGAGTAAGAAGTGGTGGCATTTGTGCCACAGAAGGGCTGCCAGCCAGGAGCAGATTTGCTTTGGCAGGTTAGTTTTCATATTTTTTTTCAGCTGCCCTTACATCTGCACCATCTGTTTTGAGCGTAGGTTTTGAGGAACAGTGTGAGGAAGGAATAGCAAGGAAAAACCCTTTTAGTTTGCAGCCACCCACTCTGAAGACTGAAGAAGACGGGGAAAGCTCTCCAGATTCAACAGGGGTGCAAGACTGAGAAGTCTGCAGGCTGCAAAATATTTTTAAAGATCAAAGCTAACAACAGACAAAACAGACAAAATTTTTTTTTTTTTTTTTTTTTGCGGGTACTAGGGGTTGAACTCAGGACCTCGCACGCCAGCAGGCGCCTGTGCCGCTGAGCGATATCACTGGCCCTTTTCTCGTATGTGGGTTCCGGGAGTCGAACTCAGGACCTCGCGCGCCAGTAGGCGCCTGTGCGCTGAGTGATATCACCGGTCCATTTTTTCGTATGTGGGATCCGGGAGTCAAACTCGGTCCCTCGTGCTTGCCAGGCAGGTGCTTACGCTCCTGAGTCATCTCACCGGCCTCCAGATAAAATATTTTAAGAAAAATTTCCCCCTACTTTTAGCAGTGGGATCATAACAAAGGCATTAAAATTGACATCAGTGGTTTGCATGGTAACAGCTCTGGTCCTCTAATTTCACCAAGTGTCACAGAAACCATTTCTAGCAAATCAGACAAAATTTAGGAAGAGTTCTGCTTCCCTGCAGATGCTGAGATATTGAGAAGAGCTTATCAGTTTGTAGACGGTATACCAGATGTATCTGTTTGACTAAATATGTGCTGGGCATTAAGAGTTCTCTAAGGAAACTAGGCTGTGAACTTTGCACTAGTGTTTCTAGCCATATATAAAAATTATACAAGAAATTGTAATAGACGTGTTGCTTTGGAGACTCTTGAGGATATTTCCTAATTTTTGTCTACTTGAACATGTTTATCTCTTTATAGCAAGCACTTCATGGTTATTATGATTCTGAGAGAAATTCTATTACATATTCTTAAAGATTAAAATGGAGGGAGGACAAAATGCTTTGAGTGTGGGAAATAGATTCCACTGAATAAATTGTACTGAATTATTTCTCAGATGCACATAAAATAATGAAATGCCTCTAAAAAGCTTTTAAACACAACTATTACAAAAATTCAACTTTTTTCAGCAAAAACACATTTGAGTGAGAATTGTTTATTGCCTTAATCTCTACCTAGAAAATGAAATTCTTATGATTTCATTGTACACTTTCTACACTAAAATAATTTGTAGCATTAGCATAGATTTAGGCATTGGATTTGAGCTCCTCTCCCATTTTACTATACAAATACCATATGGCCTTGACAACATGCATTTGTGTTAACAAACCTCATTTGTAAAATGCAGATGGATCAGATTTCTTTAAAGAGAGGTTATAAGAATGAAGCAAAGTAGCACTGATTTCATCTCTCTCTTATTAATAAGATGAGTCATAAATAAATACAGAGAGATGAAATGGGGTATACATTTAGTGAAGGGTTTATCTTCTCTCGTTTGAACAGACGCAGCCTTTGCTGTTCAGGGTACAAAAGTATTACCCCCACAGAACCCTCCAGACTAGTGCAGACCGGCTCACACACAGCAAGGGGGTAGCAGGCTCTTTGGAAAGAGCTCCAGGCCCATTCTTGGTGGCTCAGAAGTAGGACACAGGCCAGACATCATCGGGCATCAGTGCCCAGAGCAACCACTTTGCCTGTCACTCTCATCTCACTGTTTGATCAGAGGCCTTGAAGAAGCAAGCAACTTCAGGAATGGCACCACACAGGGTAGATTAAGCTTTCCTTCAATCACCACTACACCATGGCTAACCACACTTCACCTGGAGATATTCACAGCCATGTCCACAATTCATAGCCATCATCATTGATGGGTGTGAAGCACATGGCCTGGTGGCCATGGCACAGAAGGCATGATGGGAGTGGAACTGCTGTGGTTCTGGGTGCTACAGGGAGAGGCCACGTGGGAAAAGTTTCTGCCTTTAGTTTCTGGGGGTGTTACTTTGAGATACATCATATTCCCCTGGAGGCAGAATGAAGGCAAATCCAATGGCATTGCATGTTGGGGTGCACAGGAGGAAAAAGCGGGCTGGAGGAGACTGTAACCCTGGCCCCAGCCACTCCCACTGCTCCACTTCTGTGTGTGCTGGACGTGGGAAGTCAGAGTTTCCCTGTCCTTTCCCCTTTGAGTCTGGCCAGAAGTTTGACCAATTGTCCTCGTGGCCATCTTGACTTTTCTCAGAGTTTTTATCTCACTTTCTTTTCACTTCATTTCTTGAGCTTTGATCTTTCCTTGCTTTTGTTTCTCCTTTTCCTGGGTCTCTGTGGCTTCTGGCTGTTTCACTTCATGTCCACTTCAGCAGTGAGCATCAGATCTGTCCATGTGATGTCCAAGGATCTCTGATTGGCCTTTCTTTAGCTGTGTCCAACCCTTAAAGTCTGCCACACACATTCTGGGCCTGTCGAATTGCCTGAGCGGACTGATCCAGGGGCCGCCTGTGAATTTTGTTCAGCGGCATCATCCTGACTGTTGCTGGGTTGTACAATTAGGGAAAGCCGCTCAGCTTCCTGATTCACCTGCCCCCAGTTCTGTCTGAAGAATTCCAAACCATTCAGAGGTATGGACAAAGAGCCAGGAGGGTTCCTTCTCCACCCTCTACTCTCTGCCAAACATTTCCATAGTCACTAACATAAGTGATTCTTCTGGACATTTCTGGGCTTTAATGGCAGGTGGGAGGAAGCTGTGTCAAGTTAGAGCCTAAAGAAAGAACTGCTTGCATCTAGCCACAGGTCCTGAAGAGGCTTCCACACTACACCTGGCCCAGCAGGACAGGAAGAGGCTTCTGTGGCTGTTGGGCTTTTCTGCTTGACTCTCCGTATTTGTGTCTTCCTTGCATGAACAGAGAAACTGATGCAGCCATTCGACTCACCTGCAATGGCGTGTTAGGCAGTAAAAGGTGATCCGGGTCTGCTAGGGCCATATAAATATCCGTCCTTGAGACAGTATCCGCTGCTTCCACAACCCTGCCTGGCAACTTCCTTTAATTATGAGCCTTCTTCTCCCAGAGGCACCGCCTGTGTGTAGCCAATCCCACTCACACCTTGGGGAAGAAGAAGCAGCTTCCTGTCCATGCACAAAGGGGGACAGTGGAGGCCGCATTGGACCTATGGCGTTTGTTTACCACTGGAGAAAGAGCTGCAGAAATAAAACAGTATGGTTTAATAAAGGAGAGATGGAAGAGAAGCTAAGGACTTGCTTGTAATGCAAAAGAGTAACAGTAAATATGTATTTGTAAATGCTTATCTTATACCACACTCTGAGTGGATAAAAGTGAGAGCACTGGGCTCCACTCATGATTAATTACTATCATGTCCTGACTAACTGAGTAATTCTTCGTGAAAGGCAGATTATTATCATTTCTGTTTTATTACAAGGAAAGTGAGGCCTAGAACATTTAAGTACCACATCCACAGCTTGTGAGTAACAGAGCTAGAACTTGAAATATGCCTTCCTCACCTCAGAGCATGGGCTGCCAATGTCCGTGCTCATTGCCATCATGCCACACTATTAAATGCATGGTGGCACACAGTATGCATGGCGCTCGGAACCTCCTGTAACAGTGGTAAGCAGCAAGTAGAGGAATGGATTTCCATTTTGAATCTATGCACTCTGTGATTGCAGACCATCTCCAGAGACGATGCACGGCAGGATATATATTTAGAAATTCTGCAAGGAGCCCTTCCTTTCTTCCCCCAGGTTCCTGTGATGAGCAAGAGGTGTGAGTGGGGTCTGAAAGGGAAATACATTGAGAGCTCAGTTTTCCTTCCCTTATAAAATATGCAAGTTATCTTTCTGGTGGGCAGGCATGTTTCACGTTTGGAAATGGTCAGCTCACTTGTCGGACAATCCCTCTAGATCAGTGTTGTTCTGCCTTCAGTTCAAACTCTACTGTGTCAAATACGACATGTTTGAACAAGACCAAGAAACGCATGCGCACTTGAAAGGACACTGGCTCTACTGAAAGAAGAGTTAGGAAGGCCCCACAGTGTGGATCTTAAGCGCCCCCCCCCCCGCCGCCGCATCTTATGTGTTAAAGGCTTTGTCTCCAACCTCTGCTTCAGTTAGGAAGTGGTGAATCCTGAGGATGCGGGCCTGGTGGAAGGAAGTGAGGTCAACAGGGACATGCCCTTAAATGTCATATTGGGACACCAGCTCTTCTTCTCTCTTTGCTGGGATGAGCAGATTTCTCTACCATGTGCTTCCTGCCATAGTAACTGCCTGGCCACAAAGCCACAGGGTCAACTGACCGACCGTGGACTGAAATTTCCTAAATCAAGCCAAAATAAACTTCCCTCTTTATTTATTTATTTTAATTTTGTGATGCTGGGGATAAAACCCAGAGTGACACATTCTAGGCCAGTGCTTCTATCACTGAGCTACAACCTCAAATTCCTTTTTAAATTGATTCTCCCAGGTATCTGTCACAGTCATGGAAAGCTAACACAGAGGGCAGGAGACAGCCCCAGGAAACCTGCAGGTTGGAGGAATTTAATCTACAATGAATCCACAAAAGGAGACTGGGGAGCCGGATCACTCCTGAGATCGCTCCAGCCGGTGGTGTCCATCAGGCACAATAACGACCTTCTCCAGCGTGCTGCTTTCTAGGTTCCCACCGAGGATGGCCACCGTGATGGCACAGGTCCTCAGCACGCCCTCTAGTGGACGCGCCTGTCCCGCCAGTGTTCAGCTCGAGCCGAGCACCGCAGCAGCTACTAAGGGCAGCACGCAGGGGGTAGACCTCCGTGCATGGAATCAACCCTCCTTAAAAGAAGTCTGGAGTCACAACATACGAAACATATCTGTGAGGAATTTATGTTTTGTGGTTTTCAGAGAGATTTCAAAGGTCAATTAGATCTGGAAATAAAATCCAGCCAAGCGTAGTGGCGCGAGCCTGCAAACCCAGCACTCCGTGAGAATGAGGAAGGAGGATCCATGGTAAGTTTGAGTCCAGCGTAGTAAGACACTGTCTCAAGAAAAGATAGATAATGAGAAATAGGGAGATAGATCTTTTGCGAAGGAGAAGGGAATCGAGAGATGGAGAGAGTATAGAGTGTGTGGGGGGGCAGATGAAAAAAGAATTAAGATGTTTTATATACATGTACCAACTCCGCAGAAGGAATAGTTACATACTGCAAACAGGTACTAATAAAAAAAATTTAAAAAAACACAAAATAACAACAACAACAACAACAACAAAATAACGAGGTATAGCTCAGTGTGAAGGACCTGCGTTCAATCCAGTCGCCCACCACACCAGGGTGGGTGGGTCATTCAGACGCTCTTCAAACACTGGCTGACGCATGAACACAGCAGAGGGGAGCATTCACACGCGACTCCCCCAGTCCCTCTCACTGCAGCAGGAGCTCTGAGAATCCGCGGGACTGGTCCTGGCAGAACAGAGTAGTCACATGGGTCCATTTCAGTGTGGCAAGGCCTCTGATTTCCTGGTCTCTGCAGGCTCTTTGATTGCCTATTGGCAGCCAGCAGTGTGTTTGCAGATGTCAGCTGCAGCACGGTTATTAAGAGTAATTTTCCTATGCAGAGTTGATGTGGGACAGGGAAGCCACAGCCATTTTCCGGTCTGTGTGCCCATTTTTCTTTCTTCTACTGACATGGTGAACATAATATCTATGTTATTTACAACACAGACTTACTCATTTGGTTATTTAGCACTGAAAATAAATCATGTGATTTGATGAACATCAGACTATTATCCCAAGACAGACACTAGTTTCCCCATAATTATTAATACTTTTATGTTTGTCTAAATAATTTCACAGCAATGTAACTTGACGAGAACTTTGGAGTGTTTTGTTCAAATAGAGAATTTAAGTCACCTGTGGATTCCATCAGCTGTTTACCACACCACTACTTGCTGAATAAATGTTAAATTAAGTTCACCAAATGGGTATTTCTGTACAAGGATATATGTGAAGAAATAATGGGGCTAGAAAGACAAATCCAACAGCTTCCCCACCTCCAAAGGCTTTGCAGTTCAATGAAGCAGGTAAAGGTTTTAAATAGACACAAGGCAAAATAAGGATCTGGCCAAAGAGGAGTGAAATTACATGCAGACCTCAAATAAAATGGAGGAAAGCAAGGTGGGAAGAGGTGCTGGGTGGGCACAGTTAGGAAAGTCTCGTAGAGGAAATCACACTGGAGATATTTTTGAAGAGTGAGTGGGCTTGGTGAGGGTGGAGTTGGGCTGTTGAGATGATATTGCTAGAGGCAGGAATGCCATGAGGGAGAAGTGAGTCCAACAAAACGACCATTCAACAAGACAATTTGAGGACAGAGGAAAATGACACAGTACCTACTCTCATCTCTGGTTTACACACTCACATCAGGTATGCTAATCTTCTTGAAAGCTACTTTTGTGTGTGTGTGTGTGTGTGTACCGGGGGTCGAAGTCAGGACCTCACGTGCCAGCAGGCGCCCGTGCCGCTGAGCGATATCACCGGCCCAAAAGCTACTTTTAAGAGAGGTCTAGTACTGGAAAGATGATAAGAAGTGCAAATTTGAGTGAATTTTACTGCTGCATTTGTGTTGGTTTGGTTAATCTATTGTTACCTGGCACTCTCGTATACTTGTAAAAATACCTGAGGCCTTTGAGGACATAATGTAAATATTTATAACACACATATTTCTTTATTTTATCCAAATTTATATTAGCTCAATTCATTAGCCTTTCACCTAGTTGTTTAAGTGAAAAACTTAGATATTATTGTTAATGGCTTACATCTCGAATGCACTTATCCCTGCATTCACCTATCTTGAATCCATGTGACTGGAATCTGATCTTTTCTCCATAAAGACCTGCTAAATCCAGCCCAAGCCCCTGGGGTTCCTGCTTAGACTCTCCCAGCTGCCTCCTAACTCATCTTTTTGCTTCCTTTCACTCCTTAGAAGGCCATTCTGCATTCAGTAGCAAAATGATTATGTGCAGAGTGTAAATCAGATGACAGTACACTACTCCCCAAAGCTCGTGAGTGTTTTCTTATTTGCACAAGGTGACTGATGATCTGGGTGTACATCTGTAGTACTATTTTCTCTCCAGGAGAAAGCAGAGCTGGGAGCAACTCCCCATTCTCTGTTCTCCCTCTTGCTCTCACTTCGGCCATGCTGAAGCTGTGCTGCTGAGTGGCCCTCCCAGTAGGTGGCCCTTCCTGCCCAACATTTCTGTGGTCTGATGGGACAAGTTCAGGGACACACTTAAGACTCCTCATTGGTTTCATGGCTCTTGTGCTAACTTTTGTCCTTCTGCTATAGCCTTTATCTGTAATAAAGGTAATATTTAGAACTCAGGAAATTTCGTTTTGTCTTATTCTTGAGTTGCTCTGAAACACCTACTGGAAATTTCCCACCTGTAAGTACCATGAATAAATTTATCTGTGGCTCAATTTCCAATAGTGGCATTTTGTGTACAAAGGTTAGGCTATATCTTAATTCTCAATTATTTCATTTTTGAAAGGAAATACATTTGTTTTCTCTTCTAGGTAATTTCATCAAGTTATCATCTATCCTCAGGAAATTTTGGATGAGACATTATTAAAATGAAAACATTATAACATTTTATTAGGAAATTGCATTGCCAGTGAGAAAATTTTATTTCCATGTTAAATAAACTCAATGAAGACTTATTGATCATTTCTATGAGGCTATATTGTATGATATAGTCATTTTGAAAATTCAAGGAAAATTCAAGAATTTGCCCGTTGATAAAACTACTTGCAATAGATTCTAAGAAACAAAATATAGGAACATGATGGATAAAATAACAAAATACCTCAACATCCATTGCTCAGATGAGTTTCTCTGACATTAATGCATAAGCAATTTGTGTCGAATGGCTATGGAAGGTGTTTTGAAAAAAGCAGGATTGAACTCTATTTTGAGAGCATAGTTTAAAGAGACAGAGGAGGCAGCAAGCATCCAGGCAAGTGACATGGCATGTGATTTCCAGTGGAGGTGGGAGAGTCAGACACTTTTGTAAGGCAGGAACCATGCTGTGATGGCCGTAATGCCACATGGCCAATAGACCAAGGGCAGAACATAGATTCTCTTGCTTGCTTGTCTGAAGAACCAAAGGAAGTGTGGAAATTTGGCAAGGATATTGCCTGTTATGGCTTGTAACAAGATGCTCCGCCTACCCCAAAGCCTCATGTGGTCATAGGTGGGGAGTTTTGAAAGTAGCTGTATTAGGGTGTATGAATAGGGACTAAGGGTGTAATACTGGGATTAAGGGTGTGGATAATGCATGCCCCATCCTGGGTGTGGGTGGAACTGATCAATATGTTCATAGCCTGGATGGAATATCAACAGAGAGAGGGAAGGCAGGCTTGCTGCTGCCGCTGCTGCTGCTGCTTGCTGTCTCCTTCCTGCTCTGTCATGAACTGTTTCTCCTCTGTAATTCTCCTCTGCCATGCCGCCATGCTGTGGAGCCAACCAACTGTGGACTGAAATCTCTAAAACCTGTGAGCTGAAATAAACCTTTCCTCCTTTAACACTGGGTGTCAGGTATTTTGTCTCAGCAATGAAAAAGAAGCTAAGATGTTACCCAAAACTCAAAATACTAACTTTCTGGGGAGAATCTGATGTTGGCAGCTATAAAATGTTAGTCTCAGGCTCTTCGCTTGAGAGTGTGCATACGATGACATGTAGCTACTGCTGCCCCAGGGTATTGACATGAGATAGTATCTAAGGAAGGTGCTTTAAAACCTCAGGTACCAGCAAATGGAAGTTACTTATCAGTTAGAAACAGAGACACCAATATAGTAATACTTTATGGGGAAAACGTCATATTCAAATCAGTGCTGGGTACATATGAGGGCTTTCTCTATGAGGCCAGATAGGAGGTAGGCTGCTATTATAATATTCACAAATGCATGGTAGTATGCAAACATCTTTTTTAGTCAGACAATGTAAGCTCACAAGTGCTAAATGTATTATTGGAAGAATCAAAGATGAGAAAATGAAGTTATGCGGGTGAAATATTAGCACCGGGAAAGTGTGAAAACAGTTTGGAAGGCTTATGATCGCGTGCTGGTGATTTGGGCATGTGTATGACATGCAAGGTCACGCTAAATTCAGCTAGAATGCCTGCTTTTATTCCACCAGATAGCACAAGTCTTACTGGGAGAATTTGAAATAATCTTCCCCATGTGAAGATTTTAAAATTATTTTTCTACAAATTTCTTTTCATGGAATTTAAAGATGGGCAGCCTTATATATTCATTTCTTTGGGGCTTTTTAGCCAAAGAATTGACCACACTCTTGGATTGATGATGTCGTTACTGTCCATTCAAGACTCTAACTTTTTTCATTGTCCAGTTTTTCATTTCTAAAATGTCCATTCGGCTCCTCCCATCTTCCATTTCTTCCCTTATAATTTTAATTTCTTTGCCAAGGCTTTGTGTATTCCATTTGTTTCAATCACTTTTGCAATTGCTCCTTGGAGCGCTTTTATGATTGCTGCTTTGAAATCTCTGTCATATTATTCCGGCCCTACTCTTCTTGATCTTGGCAAACACAAAGAAAAATTCCCATGTACACTAGAACAAAATTGAAAAGTGTTGTCTTGTATTATCTGAATTTTAAGCACTGCAGCAGAACTATTATCCTGGTTACACATTCATCTAATTTTAAAAAGTTCTTTACTATATAAATTAATATTTTTAATATTTAATAACAATATTGTATTTTAAAATGTTTAATAACTTTTCTTTGAAAGGTAATTGTATTCCTTTTCAAAGCCACTCATCAATATTGCTGGTTTCCAGGAATATTGCAACTTTACATTTCTTTCTGTATTTTCAAGTGTATTTCATTGGGAAGGTAGGAAAAGGTAAATTGAGAAGAATTAACTATGTGAGCCAGGTGTAATGGCTCGTGCTTGTAGTCCCAGCACTCTGGGAGGCAGAGGCAGGAAGATCACAACTTCAAGCCCAGCTTGGGCAATATAGTAACTTGGTGAGATGCTGTCTCAAAATTTTAAAAATAATAATTTTTCTTAAAGGGCTAGGAAAGTAGCTCAGTGCAAAGAATTTGGGTTCAATCCACAGTACTTAAAAAAAAAACTACACAGTACCACTCAACAGCTCTGATACTGATTTTAAATAGTGATTTAAATACTATATTTAAAAGAAGTTTTAAAATATTCTTCTAGCAAAACCATGATTACATCTCTTATTATACTATCTATGTACATGGTTGTACATATCCATATCTCTCTATTTAGAGGGATAGAAACAGTTCCTTTGTGAACCAGATAGTGTACTCTGCTCCCAGTTACTCGCTTGAGAGCACATTTACTGCGTGGGACAGTCCTGCAGCTGGGGCAGGTGTCTCAGGCGCACTGTGTAAGCTGCAGGCAGGGGACCCCCACGGTGTGCCAGCACTGCCCCCTGCTGTCCTCCCGGAGTACTTTCCTGCCGTCCCACCGCTGGCAAAGAGGCCCGCAGAAGCAACTGTTCCTATTTCCCTGAACTCTCTTTGTGTGGTTCCTGGCTACATATTTCAGTCAGAGTTAGACCTCATGGAGTCTGAAGCCTTTTTAAAGTTTTTATTAAATACACTGAAAATGATTTTGGCTTATATTTGATTTTTTTCCTCTTTAATAAAAGAAGTCTTGTCTAGACATTGCCTGCAAGAAGCAATATAGTACCGTAGTTAAGACACGGGACTGGACGCTGGGTACTCCTGATGGACTTGCTGTGTCGCTGAAGGCTTAGACAAGTTACAGAACCTATCTGTAAAACAGAGATGATAATAATGATACTCGATATTCTTCATGGAGGTTTGGTCGGGGGTATGAAATGTGATAAAAATGCATATGGCCCGTGTACAATCCTCTGTCAGTAAATATCAACTTGCACTCACTATCACTTGTAGTTTGAAGCCATAATCTGGCCAAGGGAAGGAAGGGAAAAGAAGGATTCCCAAAAGCACAGTATCTGTCACTCACCCTGAAGAGTCCCCTGTGTGTCCCCTGCCAGCTTGGCCTCCCCCTGTTGCACCTCACCAGGCAGACAGGGACAGCTTGAGTAGCCAGGGGAGACCAGGTGGGAGCCACCTGACACTAGGACACTGGGAACAGGGAGAATGCAGGCTCAGTTTCCCAGACAGCCCTGCGTGCACTGACCAGGTCACCTAGACACAAAACACGCAACTGCGTAAGTAAGGAGACTAAATACGTAAATACATGGACAGCAGGGATGCCAGCAGCTCAAATTGTATTTTTGCTTATTTACAACAATTACCCAACCTTCTTGCTCTTCCTTATCCTTTCTACCTCTGGGTTTCAGATGGATATCAGAGTAAGTACTGTAATCAGCTTTCTGGGGACAGCTCATGACTTTCTTTCTCTGAAAAGATAACAGGAACATCATGCAGAATGCCAAGTCATAATTGATTTACCCCTGAAATATCACAGCCCAAGCAGATTGTGTTAAAAGAGCCTCAAGTGATGTCCGTGAGTAGCTGCCGTACTTGACAGAGTCTGTGCTGGAGGTGTGAGGTTTCAAGTAGACCGAATGTTGCTCTGTCGTGGCCTGGCTGGGTGACCGCTGACTGGCTGGGCTCCTCTGTGATGACACCCTCAGGGACTGGAGGGAATGACACCGACATCCCCCCCGGTGGGCCGTCAGAAGCACATTCTGCAGCCACCAGACGTGATGTAAGGGTCATTTGGTCATCAGAAAGTGCTACTGATATGTTTTAAAAGGAACAAACATGCAGAATTATACAGGATTCCAACAATATAAAAAATAAAATAGGAAATTAAGCAAAAGCAAATGCAGTTGTGAGATTATCAATAATAATCTGGTCTACATTTCATAAAGCATATTTTTAGTGTTTTTAACATAAAGCGCAGTATCAACACTAGTAGCTGGTTTTAAATGAACATCATTGGTTATGAAAAGAACAATCTCTACACAGTGGACTTCTTTTAGGAATGATGTAGAATCCTATCAAATACTTATTTGAATTGTTTACTAATATAGATATTCTTTTTGATCAAGAGATATGATCTATTAGGCTATTCAGCTAGTCTTACATTCTTGAAATTAAGATGCTAAGGGTTTTTATTTTTATATGCCATGAAATTTATTTAACATGTTATTTATGATTGTTATGGATCTATTTATAATTAATATTGCATTGTTTTTGGCAGATCTTATATTTCAGGACTCCAGTAGTATTTGAACATGTGTGATCAAATTGGATTTCAATAGTTGGAATTATAATTTGATAGTTTATATTGCAACGGCAAGCAGAAACACCGAAATGACACCCAGGATTTGGAGGCAGATTTATTTATGTCCACAGGCACTGATTGGGATCATTCCCAGAATATCAGGCCCTGATCTCTGGTGGTCTAGAGCTTATATGGGATAAGCAAGCAGGAAGTACAGAGGCAAAATGGCTTGTCAGTTGGGGGTTGGTTTATATAATGTACATCATAGTGACCAGCTATGCATCACAGTGACCAGCCATTTCTAAGAGACAGAAGCAACCAGAACTGGAACAGGAAATATTACCTGGGCAACCAAGAAACTGAAGTATACTGGCTGGGGGAAGGGGGGCATTTTCTGCTACAATAATAACCTACAAACTACAGAATAGACTTTCAGATTTTCATCATTATATATGCTAGAACAAATATTTTTTAAATTCAGTAACATTTGTTCCTTGGTAAAGTTTAGGCAAATCAATTAAGCCTAAAATTTTAAGGGTAGTAAATCTTGATTAGTTCTTCACCCTAAGATATACACCTATTATCTTTCATACACCATGGGTGTAATAATGTTTATTGGATTTTACTCATAAATTTTAAAAATTGCATTTTGTTTTATTTCATATTGTTTTATACCTTAGTAAAATATTTATGCTATTCCAAAGTCAAATTTACACAGTGTTATGTATTTCAAGAAGTCTAGGGCTGGCAAGATGGCTCAGCGGCCTACGTGCCTGCCTGGCAAGCGCAAGGGCCCAAGTTCGACTCCTGGAACCCACACACGAAAAAAGGGCTGGTGATATCGCTCAGCGGCATGGGCGCCTTCTGGTGCACGAGGTCCTGAGTTCGACCCCCGGTACCCACAAAAAAAAAAAAAAGAAGTCTAATAAAAGAAAAGCCCAGCTCCCCTTGTTGCTTTTCCCTTCTATTCCTTACCTTCTCTTGGAGGAAGTAACATATTTTAAACTTAATGGGTGATTCCAAATAATGTTTTCAATATAACAAAATATGATTGTGCTTTCTAACTTTCCTAAACTATACTCACTTCATTTCCTTTCCTTTCTGTTTTAATATTTTCTGGAGACTATTCCTTAAGAACATATAAAGGCATTTCTCTTCCATATTTAAGATTGCCTGGAATCACATCCTGTGGAAAAGTTACGGCTTTCACCTCCAGAGCCTGCTGCTCCCTAGTGGTCACTGGACTCTGGGATTCTCACAAGCACAGCCCATCCCAGGAGACCAAGCAGTTTTACCAGCAACCTGCATGCTGGTAGCTGGGCCCAGATGGGGCAAGGCAAGCTTTAGGGATCATCTGTGCAGATGCATTACTGAAGAACCAGTTGTTATCTGAACAGCAGCCTCATTCTAGGTCTGCCTGCCTGAATTTGGACAAAGTTCTTGAGAGTGCTTGAAGCTGTAGTGGGGGCAGCATTATAATTTACTCTGATTAAGTTTCAGCCACATGGTGAAATTCAGACTAAAGAAAAATCAATTCGAGCTCAAGAAAAGTAAGTGGAGATATATGTAGTCTGCTTATGAATCATGCTGCCACTAGATTAGCACCACCCTCGTTTATAGTGGGAGAGGACTGGGATCTGTACCGTGCCGTCCACAGGACTTCGCTGCAGCAGATTGGATGAGTGGAAGGGGGAACAGGAGAGAAGCCACAAAGGAAGCTGCTGGATGGCAGGTTGCAGACTCGCACATTCGGGGAAACTGAGAGGTTGCTGGAGGTCATAATCATTGTTCTCTGCCTATTTACACTGTCAATGTCTCCTTGAGAATCTCGTGAAACCTGTGTGCCAGTGGGACAAACCTAGTGAGCCACATCTAGGTAGACCAAGTAGCCTGGGGCCATTTCCTATGGCTGCCCACCTTTGTGAATAGAGTTTTACCGGAACGTAGCCATGTTCACTTGTTTACATTTTACCTATGGCTGCTTCCATGATTGAATGGACAATTGCGACAGACTCCATGGCCTGCTGTTTTAGTCTGAATATTTGCATCCTCCCCAAATTCTTGTGTTGAATTCCTAATGCCCAGTGCAACTCTGTTTGAAGATGGGGCTGCCAAGAAGAAACCAGGGTTGGATTAGATGGTAAGAGTGGGACCCTGTTCTGTGGGATCAATGTCCTTATAAGAAAAGACCCCAGAGGGCTTGTGTTCTCTCTCCTAGCACTTGCCTGGAAGAAAGACCACCTATTCAGACCCAGTTGGAGAGCCTTACCAGAAACTACCTCTGCTGCCACCTTGACTTTGGACTTCCAATCTCTAGAACTGAGAGAGAATAAATGCTTGTTATTTAAACCATCCAGTCTATGGTGTTCTGTTATGGCAGCCTGAGTTAGCTGAGACACCCACAAAACCAAAAAAAGTTCACTACTTGGCCTTTTACAGAAAAGATTTATTGACTCCTGCTCTGGAGAAATGAATGTAGTCAGCTTCAAATGTGTTATGTACAAATGCCAACTCCCCAAGCGGAATGTAATCATTATGAACTACAAACATGTAATAAAAATTGAAGAAAATGTTATATGCAATTTTAAGGTACTCACAGGCCACCTAAAGTCCATCCATTTGTGTCTGATGGGATTTTGGAGCTCAGGTTAAGATCCTATTATAGCAGTAAAAAGAAAGTATGGTACTTTTCCTGGCAGCCATGATAAGAGTATTAAAGAATAATGTTCACATTGGCCCATAATACATAAGCCGGGGATCAGAAGGCATACCATAGAAAAAGCAAGAAAGTCTTTTTCACCTGTCACTTGTACTCTGAGTAACATTTTGATCATTCTTTTAAGATTATGATACACAGTATATTAACTGTTGTTATTCTCTATTTTGTTATGAAATTTTGTTTTATTTTTCATGGAAGTAAGAAGAGTTTTTTTTATATTTTCTTTGTTAATGTCTACTTTTGTTACATTAAAATAAAAAAAGAATGCATTCCAAGTGTCCATGTCTACTTGCACCATTACTTCCCTGCCCTGTGGTTATATTTTACTATCGCTAATTTAAATTTATTAAAAAGTTTTTATAATGTTTTTATAATAAATTCTATTATATGTCCACCATTAGTGTGTGTACTCAGACATTTATAGATTTTGCATTAATTCAAAATTCCATTATTCTGGGAACCTTTTGAGTTTTAAAATTATAATACTGAATGGCAAGAATTACAAATTCCTGTAAATAACCTAGAAATATACACTGATTCTGACTACATCTCTTGACCAACTTTCTCTTCATATCTAGAGAGGAGGTTTTGATTCTTGGACACCCTCTCAGGTAGTTAACTCTTTTTTCTTTTTTTTTGTATGTGGGTACCGTGAGTCGAACTCAGGACCTCGCGCTTGCCAGGCAGGCGCTTGTGCCGCTGAGCCATCTCACTGGCCCTCAGTTAACTCTTGCTGCAAACGTGTAATAAACTTCTGCGAATACTCAGGGTTTCAGGTTCATTCACTCCAGCTGCTAGTCCAGGCTGAGCTCTGAGGCTCACTCCGAATATGGGGGTCAGAGAGGGTCCCACCTGGGACCAACAAGCTGCCGAATCACGTTCTTCTCTAGGCGAGGGCGCAGGCAACAAGGATCTCTCTATTGAGATGCTGGTCTTAGCAATTCTCTAACTGCTCATAGTCAAGAAGGTCATTGGCACAACCAAAATTAAATTCAGACATGAAGCCCTCTTCAGAGGATGAAATGAAAAATCATCCGTCAGGAGGCGAAGACTCAGAATCTAAGCCAGTCACCCACAGTCATTGGTCCTTACCCACATTTAACATCTACAATCAGTTAAAATCTTCATACTCATCCAGTGAAACAGTCCTCATCAAATGGCCAGGGAAGACTACGGAACTTTACATCTCTTCTTGATCCTGATTTGGCTGACAAACACCTTGGCATTCATTGGATATTTGCTAATTCTCTTTTTCTTTTTCTTCTGTCTCTCCCTATGTCTCTTAAATAGTCAAAATCAACAGTCATGACTGAATGAATCTTGAAATTCCCATTTTGATCAAAACAGACTTATTAATCCATCTAAGAAGCTTACAAAAATCCCTTTGAATACTGTTGCAGGATTTCTTGCCAAGTTATGATTAATAATAAGAATAACCTCTGTATTGAAAAGGTTTGTGATTCAAACCTGAACCTGAAGGACTGCATTTAATTTTAAAGACTAGTTAATTGTTGTTATCATTTTTGTCCATTTGCTCTCAGGAAAATACAACTTAATTCATGATTCAGATGGTGGACAGTGTTTCTTTTTTTTTTTTTTTTTTTTTTTTTTTGTGGGTACCGGGGGGACGACCTCAGGACCTCGCGCGCCAACAGGCACCTGTGCCGCTGAGCGATATCACCGGCCCCTTTTTCGTATGTGGGTTCCGGGAGTCGAACTCGGGCCTTCGCGCTTGCAAGGCAGGCGCTTAAGCCGCTGAGCCGTCTCACCGGCCCAGGACAGTGTTTCTATATGATTCTTGTCATTCACTGACATGATGAACAGCTAGAAAAGATTTACAACCAAATATATGGGTCAGTTAAACCTCATTAAATTGTGAAGCATATAAGAACTGTGAAGGTAACACCCTATTTTTATACAGCGCCTCCTGATGCTTCTCTCCCACGTGTGTGTGTGTGTATGTGTGTTTTCTAAAGAACAAGTGAATTTCACTGGCAGCTGCGTGGGCTTGGAGAGGGAAGCTGCCACCTGTCTTGACGACATTCCACATAGAAGGCCTATTTATACACTGTCTGTATTCCAGCCTCCTGTTAGTCCTCTTCTTTCTTTCTTTTTTTTTTTTTTGGTACCGGGAATCGAACTCAGGGCCTTGTACTTGCCAGGCAGGCACCATGCTGCTGAGCTACACCCCTGGCCCAGTGTTGCTCCCCTGTTGCGTGGATCCCGGTGTAAACCCACCTCCAGGTTTGTGTTGTTGACTTTGTTTGCCTCTCTTCCACAGACCCATTTCTCTGTCTCTTCTATCCAGCTTTCCAGGCCTGGTCATATCCAAACTACACTTAGGATCTCATTTGTCCCTCAGCAGCTACTTTGAACCCTTTGTAGCACTTCTGTGGGTTGGAGAACGTGAGGTCTAGTTTCATGCATGTCTGTCTCTCTACCAGACTGCAAGTCCTGGAAGGGTAGTGTCTCAGTAACTTTCTTATCATTGAGACACCCACGACTTAAAGGAGGAAAGGTTTAAAGTCCATAGTCTGCTGGTTCCAAGGCAGGGCAGCAAGGCAATGGGACAAGGAAGAGGAAACATAGCTTGTGGCATAGCAGCAGGAAGCAGAGAGAGAGAGATCAAAAGAGGGGAGAGAAAGACAGAGCCTTCCAGGCCATGCCCCCAGTGACCCACCTCCTCCAGCCAGGCCTCACTTCCCAAATCACATTTAGCTATAAACTCATTGATGGACTCACTGATAAGTATCACGCTACTAATCCAGTCACCTCTCAAAAGCCCCACCTATGTGTGCATGAGGCTTTGGTGGGGCATCTAGATACAAACCACAGCAGGTAGAGTTTTCACCTCTGTGAGCTTCAGAACATGGCACACTTCATTTCTCAATTGTAGATCTCATGCTTCCTTCTCTATTAAAGTCTGCTTTCACTGTGTTTAGGGCACTTCCTTCATTCCCCAGGCCACAAGCCCACCTGGTGTTTCTTCTGCCTCCTGCCTGCCAGTCCTCTTGCCCAGGTTGGACCCTCTGACCTCTGACCTACAGAGACTGCTGGGAGGGCGGGCTTATACTCTTCCGCAAGGATCGTTCAGCCATTTAGCTTCAAATGCCATAGACATGTGGGCTGACTCTGAAATGCAATCCAGAGTGGAACTAACTACCTTCCCCTGAGTTCTGGATGCACACATCCACCCGCCCAACCTGGACCACAAGCTAACGTTTCCAATAGAAACAATGATGTCATACTTTCCCATCCATCCTACGGCAGCACTGTGCACCTGCTCACCCAAACAATAAACAATCTTCAATCTCTTTCCACTCTACCACACATTCAATCCCTAGGCGATTAATTTCATCAATAACTTCAAATATATTCTGAATCCCACAGCACCCTGCCTGTCCTTCCACGCACCCCAGGCCAAGCCACCACCCTTTCCTTCCTGTGTTTTTACAGCAGTCTCACATTCCCCCACTTTGCTGCCAACCCTACTTTCTTCAGGGCTCAGGAGCAGGGTTGGGAGTAGAGATCCAGAGAGTGAGCAGCTTTTTAATTGGTTTCAAAATCTTCTGCGTCCACAGAGTAGCCTCTTCCTAAAAGTTATTCTGCCTGAGAGGGAGTCCCCTATCCATGAGTTCAGTTCCCATTTCTTTTAGTCACTTTTGTTTCTGTTTTGTAATTAAGGTCAGCCTCTTACCTGTCCATGCTCTAGCAATCATTCTCATACATGAAATCTTTTGAGAAATGATACAATGGAGCAAATCCAAAATGAATTCTTCCCACAAGGCATGTTAGAGAGTAGAATTTAATAACAGAGTGGGGAATACTGGAAAGCCATATTTGTCCATGTCACACACCCACATCAAAGTGAGTGTCTTATCTATAGATCAGTAGCTCAATAGATATACCAATCAGCCTGTCAGGATGTCTATCTCATCACGTCCCTGTTCATGCAGCAAGCTGTCTTTGAACCGTAGCACAAACATGAGGGGCTGTCATGTGGTCATGTCCACCTCAGCCTGGAATGAAGTAGGGCTTATCCTGTGACAATCACAGACACCAACCTGACCAGACAAAGTGTGAACTGTTCACACAGAATTTCTGGGGGCCGGGGAGCTGGCGCTGTCATTTGTGCCTGGCTAGGACTCAGAGGGAAGCAGGGAGGCTGTACTGCAGAGGAGGACTTCAGAGTGAGCCCCTCCTGAGGGCTGTTGGCCTGGAGGGGGTGGCAGTGGCTTGAGTGCAGCCAGCCTGCTATGTGACCTGGGACAGGAGGACATCTGGCTTTCTTTGACTGATCTTTAGCTAGAAGTAGGGGAAAAAGAAGAGAAAGGTCAGGCACTGACTGTCCTGACATTCTGCCCAGCTGCATGAGGCTGTGGTTGAACTCAGACCCTGTGTGTCAAGGCTGTCCTGCGTGTGGCGCGTGGCTATCTCTGTCGGTGTCTTCAGGCTCCTGACAGGAGACGTCTATTTACTCGGAAAGCCAGTTGCCGTAAATACAGTAGTTGGTTGAGTAGTCGACTGAGCATCCTGCCAAACACCTGTGGGCCTGCTGTTTAACATTCACAACCCCTTGGTGAGGAAGTTTCCCCTGGCCATCACGGCGGCCAGAGGAGGAAACAGAAGCACACAGAGGTCGGAACCCCTTCACGAGGCCACAGCACCACTAGTGATGATGAAAACTAAAGATTGGTGTCCAAGCCATCTGTCTGCATGCAGGGCCTCACCCACACTCCAGGTGCCAGTGGTGTGAATAATCAGCTTAATTCACCATGCTAAAGTGCAGATATTCAGATGAATGAACGAGTGAATGAGTGAAATTCACTGTGTTAGGGTCAGGAGGAATGAATCAGAAAACAGCTTAACACAGAGAATGATACCATCAGGCATGGTCAATTTGTAGGCGTTCACACAGATTAAAACCTTTAGAGAACAGCGCCCGGGGCCAGCGGACAGCGTTGCTGCTGGACTGGAAGTTCCCTGCGGAAGCCTTGAAAGCCAGGCATGTATCAGAGAAGCGGGAAGGGCACGTGTTGGGTGGGGAGTTTGATTTTTTCCTGTTGTATTATAGGAAGTTTGAAAATAAAATTTGAGAAGCATGGAGAAATGTATAATAAAACCTGTACATTTACCATTCATTTTTATTTTTTAATTAAGTTAATGGTACAATTTAGATATACATAATGATCATATTCATCATATGGAATTTAACCGTACATGATATATCTGATTCCTCTTTTTTTCCCATTCCCTTCAACCCATTCCCTTCAACCCCTCTCTCCTTCCTTATATACAAAGATTTCTTTCCATTTGATTCTTCTTTTCTTATTTTTTTCTTTTCCCTGCCTTCCTTTCCCTCTCCCCCCTCCTTAGTTCTCTTTTCCTTTTGAACAATTTTTTCCTATTGCACAATATCTATTATACATTTTGGATCTTATTTACACTTTCAGTTTCTTACACCAGAGAGACAATGTGATATTTACACAAGTGTGTTCGATTTATTTCACTTAAGAGAATGATCTCAAAATTATCATTATTTTGCCAATATTATTTTATCTACAATCTGGCTCTTTTTTTTTTTTTTTGAAATAAAGTATATGCTTAATTCCTGTCCCATACAAACAGTCAGAGGGTTTCTAGGACTACTGTGATGGACACAGAAACACAAGAGACTCGGCCTCCCTCGGGGCTGTTGCTTCCTCCAACGAGTTATTCATATCCACACAAACCCTATTTTAAGTACACATTTTAATGACTTTTGACGTGGTCAAATCAGCACTACACCCAAGACAGGAAATATTTCCATAAATGTCGAAATGTTCCCTCCTGCGCATTGGTGTCAACTTCTGCTTTCTGTAACTATCATCTGTCATTTAGAAAGACTTGATGTAAACGGGATAATATCACGCAGTTCTTTGTGTCTGGCTGCTTGTGTGGAGCTTGAGGCTCTGAGGCTCATCCGTGCTGGGGCACATGTGGGTGGCTCATTCCTGTCCCCTGCTGAGGAGCATCAAGCTGAGTCCATGGACCGAAATTTGTTCAACCCTCTCATTGTGTAGTCATGGACACTTGAGCTTGCCAGCGTTCAGTTATTATGTTAGCAGTGCTATGAGCATTGATATGCAAGTATTTACGTGGATTGCTTATATTTCCCTTAGTAAATATCTCATATTTATTTCAGATTGCTACGTGTTATAGGAAGTATATGTTTGACCTCATGGGAAACTGCCAAATTATTTTGCAAAGTGGTTCTATCATTTTATGTTCCTGCTACCATGTATGAGAGTTTTACGTACACATCCTTGTGATCAATGGATGCCATCCCTCATTTGAAAAGTGGCCATCATAATAAACATGTAATGCTGTAGCACAGTTTTAATTTATGTCTCCCTTATGAAAAATGATGTTGAACATCTTTTCATGTGCTCTTTCTTTGGCCATTTATTTTCTTTTGCTAAACATCTGTTCAAATCCTTTGCCCATTTTGTTTAATGAATGGTATATCTCCTTATTCTGAATGCAATTTCTTGGTCTAATATAGGTTTTACAAATACTTCTCCAACTCCATGATTTATCTTTTCACTGTATAAAATATATTTTAAACAACAATTTAAAAAGTTACAGATCCATTTATCTTTTAAAAATTTTATGTTTTTATTTCTGTATCTCCTTTCCTGTATTTTCACTGTTTCCTCCTCTTGTGGGAAATGATAATCTCTTTAACAAATGCTACTGCATTGCATATTCACATGGAAAAATAATAGATCACAGATGTAAAATATGAAATAAAGTTACAGAATTTCTGAGGAATGTCTTAGTTACTTTTTTCATGGCTGAGACAAAATACCTGACACCAAAAGATAAAGGAGAAAAGGTTTATTTAGCTCACAGTTTGTAGAGGTTTCAGTCCATAATCAGCTGGCTCCAAGGCAAGGGGGCATCACAGAGGAGAAACAGTTCATGGCGGGCAGAAGGTAGCAAAGCAACAAGGGATCACCACAGCTCTTTCTATCCCTTGTATCTTGTCCAGGCTACTTAGGGCAGGGAGCAATCGCACCTTTAATCCTATTGCCCTTGATCCTAGCATTGCACCATGAATCAATCCCAGTGTCACACACTGTAAATCCAGCCACCTCTCAAAAAGCCCCACCTATGACCACATGAGGCTTTCGGGGGACATCTAGACACAAGCCATAACAAAGAACATGAGAGATAATGACATTGATTTAGACAAATATCTCTTGTAACACAAAATATATGAAATATACTCTGTTCGGATCAGTAATTTTCCTCAGTTTCATTGTTAGTTTGTAGTTGTGCGGTATTTTTGATAAAGACTCCTCTTTGCATTCTGTATGTTTTCCTTTTCTCTATGCAGAAGGTCAAGATATTCTGTGACATCCCATGGGCCCAGGGCAATAGCAGCTGGGGGAAGGGGGCAGAAGAGGTGGCCACTTCAGTGTTAATGTCCGTCTCACTGAGGACTGCAGCAGCGTCAGATTTCAGAGCAGGTGACTTCCAGCAGACGCTGTGGTCGCCGGGAAGGGAAACTTCCTGTGCTAGCTAACCTGATGCTGGCCCTGACCCTGCCGGGGGCCCCTTGTTGTTACTGATTATTTCAGGATATTCTTACCAACAAAGATAAGACTGCAAACCAACAGGTAACTTCACTTGCATCTGAAACATCTGGCAAAACTATTTTGACTTTTCAGACTTACTTTGTACAGAAAACAGCTTTTTGATCAGGGTGAGAATTTGCTCTTGGACACTCTCCTCGAAACTCATATCTCCTCATATCATATCTGAGGTCACACACTGGGCCAGTCCATGCTACTTCCTGCAACGAAGTCGATGGGGACTGGAACTAAACCACACAAACACACAACTGGAGGACACATTATTGTCAAAAGTCAGCATTTCCTCTGGCACCTGTTGGTTTAAGAGACTCAATTTTGTTTGATCAAGAAAGACTTTGGTGGTCTTTTGGGGAGAGTCAACACTACTGATATCTTGAAACTACTTTTGTCATTTTATATTATTCTATTACTATTGTTGTTATAATTATTTTGTGATACTAAGGATTAAACTCAAGGGCTTCTTACTTATTTTTTATTGGTTTTTTATTTTTTTTTCCAATCATATTTTATTGGTACATTTTAGGTAAACAGAATGATCACATTCATCGTAGAGAATTTGTACCTGTGCATGATATAACTTGTTTCTCTATTTGCCATTCCCCTACCCTCCTTTCAGCCCCTTCTCCTCTTCTCATTTACAAAAGCTTTGTTTCCATTTTCCTTCTTTTCTCATTTTTTTTAGTTTTCCCGTCTTTCCTCCCCCCTTTGTTCCCCTCCCCCATAAGAAATTTTCTTCCTATTTTACAATACATATTAAACATTTTGGTCCTTGTTTACACTTTTGGTTTCTCAGGGTCCCACTAAATTTCTTCTAGCCTCTAACTTTTGATCCTCCTGCTTCAGCCTTTCAAAATGCTGAGATTACAGACATGTGCCATTGCACCTGGCTTTTTTATTCCATTTTTGTAGCAGAAATATAACCCCAATGATGCAGAAAGTAACAAATCATATTCATAATTACTAATATCATACTTATTAGGTTATCATAATTATAACACTTACAAAATTATTTTATTTATTTTTGCCTTCACATGGCGCTGTCACTTACCCTCCTTCATTGTATATATCTGTGTACATTACAGAACTGAATGTACTTTTATATTTATTTTAAAGGTACTACTTAAGTAAATGACATCCCACTCCAGGTGTGACAGGCTATATGTTCTTTCGCAGCTCAGATTCCTCTTCCCGGTGTCCTTGCCGCCAAGGTCCCGAGTGACTGCATGTACTGTCTAGAGACGAGAGCAAGGCGGTCCCTGCCCTATGGAATTGGCATGCGTCTTGCTGGCCTGCATCTTACTGCAAGCCAGAGAACTGATATAGTTCTGGCTCTGGCTTTGACCGTAGGCGGCTCCTAAAGACCACGTGCAAAATGTGATTCTCTACAACATGTATTGCTTGTACAGGCCAAATCGTTTTGTCTCTAATCCTCATGTTCTTTTTTCTTTTATTTGTATTAGTAATGTTTGCATACATTGTAGGGAATTGGTACATATACACAACACATTTCAATTCTTTTTTTTCACCTTCACTCGACGCCCCTTTTATTTTACGAGCATCAGATTGATTTATAAGACCTTATAAAGTTAATTATTATATATACAGATTAAAAACCAGACTAATAGGCCAAAAAACATATAAAACGTGTGACACAATTATGTGAAGTTGAGGTACATTTTTAGGTACATTGTCTGTGTTGAATTATAACAACTTTTTTCCCCTCTCTGCTTCTAAAATGGTAGCAATAATAAGTAATGGAGGAGCAACATTTAAAATTCAATGGTGTTGGCATGAGAAGTGCCTGAATGCGTCTGGGACATAACAAGCAGGGAGATTTACTTTTTACAAATTACTGCTAACTACTAGGTAATAGACATACCGTATTTCAAACATAGATATTAAACAGTCAAAATCTATCACTTATGCAAAAATCATCCCACATGTGCTGAAAGATTGGGACTCAGTGTAAATCACAATGGCTATTCCTGAAGACCAAGCACATGCGCTTCCTACTGCAAAACATCATATTGGGTGCAATACATAAACACCGAGGGGAATGGTTTACCACAATTCGGGAAGTAGACAGAAGGTCCCCTCAATTCGTGTTGATTTGGAGGCTTCCATGATGAATGAACACAACCACACAGTATTCTGTCTCCCCCAAGTTGGTAATGGCTTCTTGTTGCTTAAGTAACAGTAATGTGACCCACGATAATCAACCTGTTTTATCAGGGACAATAATTGGTCACTTACAGACACATTTTTTAAACTTTATCTCCCTGTCTGTGTTTCCTTCCCATATGAAGTTTCAGAAAAAAAACCTTAAACAGAAGGCCAAGACTCCATTAATATCCAAGGAAAGGATAAAGAATAATACCATTCCAGCATTCCCTGTAGCTCTAAGACAATGCTATTACCTGGGGACAGAGTGAAAAATCCAATCAGCTTTTCAATTACCACCAATAAATAGCTACACTATAAATAATCTCCTCTAATCGGTAATACTGCAAGTGACATCGATGACATTTTGTAGCCCTGTAAATTAGCTCATCTTTAAGGGATGAGACATGCATACAATGACTAACAAATGTGTGACATCTGCTGTTGTCACACTACTGCACATTTGAGAGGAAATCATCCTTTCCGTGTTCCTTTGCCAGACACCAAACATCCATGGTGCTGGTGAGGAGTAAGAGGGTTGTCCGTGTGCACACAGCTACTCTCTTGGATGAAACTATCTGCACGTAAAACAAGTGGAAATGATGATATGTGCCATTCAGAAATTAACCAGACAAAATGCTCTTTTTTTTTGTAGCGGGAATCGAACTCAGGACCTTGCACTTGCCAGGCAGGCACTGTGCTGCTGAGCTATATCCCCGGCCCACAAAATGCTCCTGAAATTCAGTTTTTTCTCTTATTAAAAGCTTCTAGTCTTACAATGTAAACAACGACCACACAGTACTCTGCTCTTTATAGTTACTCATGTTTAACTTATTTTCCTCACTTTTTGGCTTGGCTCCTTTTGACCCTGGCCCTCCTGTGTCCCTGGCCTTGGGTATCTGAACTGGTCTGTTGACCTCTCATGTGGGAGTGGCTGGGGGGTCCTTCACAGTAAGGCTGCTTTGAAAAGATGTCAAGTTACCATCAGCCCAGACGATACTTACTGCTGCCTGAGTTGTATGCATTCTTCAATGATTTGTAACAAAAATTCTCAAGTTATGATATTGCTCATAGATGCTTTTTCCATAGCCCGTAATTACGTTGTAAGGATTCGTTAATTCACTAAACATTTTTAGTGGATATTTTGTATGTGGTTTGGCATGTTTGAGCCTTGGGTTCTATAAAGACACTTCTTATCTATAAAGACAAATAAGAAAAAGCCGTTGGCCTACACAACGGTTTCTGTCTCCAGCAACGGGAATCAGGCTCGGACTCCTTTGACAGGTAGGAAGCGAAGACATGACCACGTCTGCCATTCTCTCTTAACCGCTGACTCACAAACTGAGTATACAGCGCTACCTAGCTCCGCCTCTCTCAGTGAAGTGGCAACTATTTTACTTATGAATCTGAAATTTTATAAGAATTTGAAACTAAGTCTAGCTATGCAAACACATCATAGTGTTAAAAGAAGTCACTGTACAGAATGTTCCCCCATCATGAGTATAAAAAAAAGACAAAGGGAGTGATTTTGTTTACATAAGTTATTATTTGGTTCCACTACAACATGAGGCTATCCTCTGGACACTGCCCAAAAGGGCAAAGATAATTTCCTTTCTACGATTTAAAGAAAAGATCAGAGTGATTATGAGCCAGTTGTAGGGAGAAAACCTACATAAAAGATGTACTGGTGGCACCCCTCCCCAACAGGCCTGCACCAGATACGCAGAGCAACTGACGCAAGGGTGGGACCACCCCCCTACTCCAAGCCAGTTCTACATTTTGCTTCTGCGTGGCATAGTGCAGCGGAGGCAAGGATTAACCAACCCACCTGCTCCTGGACGAGGACAAGGTTACCTGATCCTGGACAAGGACAATGACTGGGGGAAGAAGGGAACAAACTGCCCCCACAAACGCACACATCAAGTCCAACAGCCTACTCCAAAACTCACCCTGCAGCCTACACCCAGCGGAGACCAGAGAGCTGATCATGTTCCTCATCTACCAACAGGAGCAAGGAGGAGCCTAGGGTTGGATGCTAACCATAGCTCGGGGAACAAACAGAGGGACCTCTGGTGCAAGGAGGGCACCTCAAAAACACATAGGCCCTGAAGCTAAGCATAGAAAATCATGGCTGGCTGGAATCCAAGACTGAAGATCTTGAAAAGCAACCACTCATTCAATAACACAGGAATTTTCATTTTGACTCAATCCTTTTTTGATTTTTCTAATTTCTCTTATTTGTACCTTTCCTTCATAGGGCTTTTGGGAGGCTTGAGGTTTGCTCTCTTATTTTTCTGCTCTTTTAGTTTCTCTTCTCTCCTTTTCTCCTTCTCACTTTTGAGTTTTTCCTCTTCTTTTTTATCTTTTATTTCCTGTTTTTGTTTTGTTTATCTTTTTTCTTGTTTTTCATGTTTTCTTTTCTGTGACTGTTTTTTATCATGATTAATTTTTGTTATGATTAATTTTTTATCATGATTAATTTTTTATCATGATTAATTTCCTTTTACTCCTGAACAGAACCCCTTATGTTACATTTCTCACTTCCTTCTCATATCCCATTTATTAATTTTTCAAATTTTGCATTTTTTATCTCTAGTTCCTCACCCCTTCTACCTTTACTAGCATAAATACTAAATATGAATCTCTAGACAGCTAGATAATATCTCAATTTTGATGTTGAATACCGTGGTTAGTAGAGGGTAAGTTGTTCCATTCAGTAGAAATTTACTGTAGTCAATAGTAGATCAATATTTGGACAGTCTTACTGTTCATACTATATTTATAGATCTCTTTTCTATGGTTAAGGGTGGTACTTTATTGGTCCTTAGGGTTTATCCATATTCAGTTTGCATTTGACACTAAAATTGATTCTTGTTTTATTGCTATAGCCAAAGTGACATACCTGTTGCTATTAATTGGTTTTCTTGCAATGGAATATCTGCAATGCCTTGGGGTCATTAACAATTCTGTGGCACATTTTTGGAAAAATGGATAATGAACCAAATATGCTGCAACTTCCCATCTTAAGTAAATGGAGGTGATTTGATCTTGGTCAGAGGCAAAGGTTAATAGTCAAACACAGAGGACAGCACTGAAAACTGCACAGTAACTGAAGAGGTCTCCATACTAGAAACAAAACTTTTCACTGCAATCAACCCACAAGCATCAACACACACACACACAAAAAATAGGAACATGAGAAGACAAGTCAACAAAATAACTCCAAAACTCGCAACCTTCCCAAAGCCAAAGCACGGGGCATTGAAGGGGAGGAAACTGAAAGCCGCACACCCAAATTGTTTGAAATAATATCAGGGGAGATAAGAAAATAGATCAATAAGGCATTGGCAAACTCATAGAAGATACAATTAAAAAGATATTTGGAAAATTTAAGAAAAATGAGATCCATGAGTCTACAGAAACAATAATAAAAAGATAGAGGGGCCACACAAGATGATGAAAACATGAATGACCAGCATAGAAGAGAATTAGGACCCATAAAAAGGCTACAAATAGCATTCAGGGAATTAAAAACTCTTTTGAAATTATGGGCAGCAAAGGTGAACAATGTGAGGTCATTGTCAGCACTAGAAGACAGGGCAAGTGTTGCTGACCAATTAATGAGAAATATCTTAAAAACAACAAGAGAACATGAATAATGGATCCAACAGCTCCTAGATGATGCAAAGAAGACTGATAGAAGATTAATTGGAATTAGTGAAAACATCAAAAGATAGCACAAATAGCATAAAAATCTGTTTACTGAAATAATAGCAGAAAACTTTAGAAATAAGGGAAAAGCATTTAATATACAGATAAGTGAGGCATATAGAATGCAAAATAGCAATGATCAGGAAAGAACCTCTCCTTGACACATCCTAGTGAAAATCCCAGAAGTCTGACACAAGAACAGAATCTTAAAAGCAGTTAGAGAAAAGCAACAAAACACATAAATGAAAACCCACTAGAATTACAGCAGGCTTCTAATCACAAACTTTAAAAGGCCAGTAGAGCTTGGGGTAAAGTGTTTCAAGCCCTAAAAGAAAAGAATGTCCAACTCAGACTGATATATCTTTCAAAACTATCTTTCAAAAATGATGGAGAAATAAGGTGTTTTCATGATAAAGAGCATGTAAAGGAATTCAAGACCACAAAACCAACATTCTAAAAAATCTCAAGAATACCCGAGAAAGAGATGATGCTAACAACGACAAAAGGTCTAATAGAATGAATACACCATGTGGGTTGAGCAGTTAAGCAGAACAGAAAGAAAGGAAATCAGCAACAAGATAATAAGATAATGACAGGAATAAGTCAATACCTATCAATAATAATTATCAATTTGGATGGTCTCAATTCCCTAATCAAAAGATAGAGACTATCAGGATGGATCAAGAAACAAAATCCAATAGTATGCTATATATAAGAAAAACACTTTAACCCAAAAATAAACTCATAGACTAAAAATCAAGAGATGTAAAACAGGGCTGGTGAGATGGCTCAGTGGCATAAATGCCTGCCTGGCAAGTGCAAGGTCCTGAGTTCAACTCCCGGTACCCACATAAAGGAAAAAAAGGGCCAGTGATATCACTCAGCGGAACAAGCGCCTACTCGCAGGTGCGAGGTCCTGAGTTTGATCCCCAGTACCCACAAAAAAAAAAAAGAAAAGAGAGAGAGATGTAAAACAATGTTCCATTCCATAGGAACCTGAAAAATAGCAGATATACTGATCCAATATTCAGACAAAGTAGGCTTCAATCCAAAACTGATTGAAAGAGGCAAGAAAGATCACTACATATTGGTTAAGAGAACAATCCAACAGGAAGAGATAACAATTATTAAAATATATGCACAGAACAATGGTGCACCTAACTCATAAATCAAGTATTACTGGATGTAAACAACAGATAAACACAATTATAGTGGGTGAGCTCAATACCCCACTGTCATAAATACATAGATCAAGTAGACAAAAAAAAATCTACAAAGAAATATCAGAGTTGAACCAAACCTTTGAACAAATGGAGTTAATAGATATCTACAGAGTATTCCATCTAACAACAACAGAATATGCATTCTTTTCAGCAGCACATGGAACTTTCTCCAAAAGAAACCACATACTAGCCAATAAACCAAGCTTAAGTAAATGTAAAAGAATTGAAATTATACCATGAACATTATCAGATCATAACCCAGTGAAGGTAGAAATCAATGACAGAAGTCAATAAAAATTATGCAAATTCATGGAAACTAAACAAGACACTGTTAACTAAACAATGGGTTACAGAAGAAATCAAGGAAGGAATAAGACATATTCCAGAATTAAACAATAATGCCAGCACAACATTCTAGAATTTATAAGACACAATGAAAGCAGTCATAAGAGGGAAGTTCATCGCTGTGAATGCCCACATCACAAAAGCAGAGTGAGCCCAAATAAATTACCTAACAATGTACAACAAGGTCTTTGAAAAACAAGAACATTTCAAGCCCAAAAGTAGCACAAGGAAGAAAATTACAAAGACCAGAGCAGAAATCAATGAAACTGAGATCGAAAGAAGCAATAAAAAAGAATCAGTGAATTGACAAGTTGGTTCTTTGAAAGAATAAACAAAACAGACAACCAATCTAAATTAAAAAGTGAGAGAAAAGAGCCAAATCAATGAAATTAGAAATGAAAAAAATTAAATCGCAACAGGTGTGGCTGAAATCAAAACAAATTATTAACTACTTTGCAATCCGGTATACCAATAAATTGTAGAATTCAGAAGAAATGGATAGATTTCCAGATACATACGAATTACCAAAACTGAACAAAGAAGATTAAAAAACCCTAAATAATCTAATAACTTGAAATGAAATTGAAGCAGTAATTAAAACACCTACCAACTAAGAAAAGCCCAGGTCCAGATGGGTTCACTGCCACATTCTATAAAAGCCTGAGGGACGTGCTAAAACCAATATGCCTCAAGCTTTTTAATGAAATTGAAATGGAAGGAGTACTTCCAGTGTCACTCCTGGAAGCTACCATTATCCTGATCCCAAAACCAGACAAGGATCCAACCAAAAAAGAGAACTATAGACAAATCTCCTTAATGAATATAGATGCAAAAATCCTCAACAAGATACTGGCAAACAGAATGCAATGAATCACTGAAAAGATAATATATCATGACCAAGAAGGCTTCGTCCCTGCGATGCAAGGATGGTTCAACATACACAAACCAGTAAATGCTATACACCACATAAACTGAAGCAAGGACAAAAATCACATTATCATCTCAATAGGCCCAGAAAAAGCTTTTTAACAAAATTCGACATCTTTCATGATGAAAACACTGAAGAAAATAGGCATAGAAGGACCTTATCTCAATCTGATAAAAGCCATTTATGACAATCCTACTGCTAACATCGTATTAAATAGGGAAAAGCTGAAAGCTTTCCCTCTAAAATTAGGAACAAGACAAGGATATCCACTATCACCACTCCTGTTCATCAAAATATTAGCCAGAACAATTAGGCAAAGAAGAAATAAAAGGGATATGTACAGAAGAAGAAGTCAAATTATCATTATTTGCAGGTGAAATGAATTTCTACATAAAAGACCACAAAATGCATAAAAAGTTCTTAGAATTAATAGCCAGTAATATAGCAGGATACAAAATCAACAAAAATTGATAACGTTCCTATATGCTAATTATGAACCAATGATAAAGAAATTAGGAACAAATACTATTCACAGTAGCACCAAGAAAAATTACTTAGGCAATAACCTAAGGAAATGAAAGAGTTGTACAGTGAAAACTATGGCACTCAGAAAAAGGAAATCAAAGAGGACACCAGAAAATGGAAAGATATCCCCTGTTCTTGGATAAGCTGAGCCAAAATAGTCAAAATATCCATACTTCCAAAATTAATATACAGATTTAATGCAATCCCAATGAAAATTCCAACAGTGTTCTTCACAGAATTGGAGAAAATAATCCTAAAATTCATATGGAAACAGAAAAGACTGGAATGGCAAAAGCAATCCTGTGTAAAAAGAGCAAAGTGGGAGGCATCACACTGAAGTTATGTTACAAAGCTACCATGATAAAAACTGCATGAGACTGGAATATAGAATAGATGATGCAGAAAAATCCCCAAGCACATTCAAATACTGGTCTTTGCCAAAGGAGTCAAAATAATAAATGGTGTAGGGAAAACTGGCTGTCCACCTGCACAAAATTGAATCTAGACTCATGTCTCTCACCAGGTACTAAAGTCAAAATGGGTCAAAGTTCTAAATGCTAAAGCGGAAACACTTAACATGCTGGAAGATAAAACAAGTAAAACTCTTGAAATCACAGGGTAGGCATGGACTTTCTCAACAGAACTCCATTTGCACAGAAAATAGTACTGAAATCAATAATAGATCAGATTAAAAATCTTCTGCATAACAGAAGAAACAACCAACAGAGTAAAGAGATAACCTACAGAAGAAGAAAAATTTTGCCAGTGATTCCTCAGACAGAGGACTAATGTCTAGAATGTACAAAATACCCCTTCCAAATTAGACCCCTCAAAATAAAAGACCTAACCAAAAAATGGGCAAGCAAAATGAATAGACAATTCACAGAAGTACAAATGGTCAATAAAACATAAAGATTCTCAACAGCACTGGCAATTAGAGAAATGCAAATTAAAACACGCTGAGTTCTATCTTAACCCAGAAAGAATGCCCATCATCAAGCAATCAAATTACAACAAATGCTGGTGAGGCATTGGGAAAAAGGAACCCTTCTACACTGTTGGCGGTAACACAAATTAGTACGACTATTATGAAAATCAGTGTAGAGATTCCTCAAAAAAGTGAATCTAGTAATTCCGTTTGATCCACCTATTCTCCTTCTAAGTAAATTCCCAGAAGAGTTAAAGACACTGTATTACAGTGACCCACTATGCATACCCATATTTATAGCAACACAATCTGTAAGAGCTGAATCTTACAAGCGGCGTGTGTGTCCATTAGTAGATGAATGGGTAAACAAAATGTGATATTCACACACAATGGTGGACTCTCTGTCATAAAGAAAGATAAATTTGAATTATTTGTAGGAAAATGGATGTACCTTGAGAACATAATTTTTTTTTTTTTTTTGTGGGTACCGGGGGGTCGACCTCAGGACCTCGCGCGCCAATAGGCACCCGTGCTGCTGAGCGATATCACCGGCCCCTTTTTCGTATGTGGGTTTCAGGAGTTGAATTCGGGACCTTGCGCCTGCCGGGCAGGCGCTTAAGCCGCTGAGCCATCTCACCGGCCCGAGAACATAATATTAAGTGAAATAAATCAGACACAAAAGCTTAAATATCCCATGGTTTCTCTTATATCAGAAACCCAAAGTATAAATAAAGAGAAAAGTAAAAGACAGATAATAGGAAGTAGGAAGGTAGATCTACTACTAGATTTACTACATCATCTACTAGATGATGGGGAGGGAGAGGAAAGAAAGGGAATGAAAAAAGGAATTAAGATGTGTTATGTACATGTACCAACATCCCAGAAAGAATGTAAACATTATGTACTACAAACATGTACTAATAAAAAATTCTCAAATGTAAAACATAATCCAGGGCCAGTGAGATAGCTCAGGGGCATAAGCACCTGCCTGGCAAGCGTGAGGTCCTGAGTTCGACTTCCGGAACCCACATTCGAAAAAAGGGCCGGTGATATCGTTCAGCGGCATGGGCGCCTGCTGGCGCACGAGGTCCTGAGGTCGACCCCCGGTACCCACAAAAAAAAACAACAAAAGAAAAAAACAAAAAAACCTAATCCACTATTGCTGTATATTAAGATTATTTTGAAGAAGTAATTTATTTGACTTTATTAGACCTTGCTCATTTACTACCTTTTCTTAATCTGCTTAGGTAGAAGTAATTCTTTCCTTTTTGTGACTCACCCAAAAGTAATTTATATTTTGTTTATGGAAAATTTAAAAGTTATAAATGGTTATAATCCTTATAGATTTGTATTTGTATTTAAAATCAGTGATTCGAATTGACCTGGATTTTAATTAGAATTAGAGCCATAACTATGAACCTGGGACGAATGTTCCAGCAGGACAATGTGATGGTTTTATGAAATTGATGAAGTGGTGAGTATTTAGTAGATATTTTGGACAAGCCAACAGCATCTAGTCATCTAGCATTTACCCTCCTCCTGCCAGGACCTCTCTGTGGGAGGCAGACACTGCAGCTAGCTACAACCCACTGGGCAACTGCAGAGGAAACTGACAGACCTGAGGCGAGCTAATTTCTGAAGTGCAAAGGCTATAAACAGGCAATTTATCTCAACAAAGTGAACTGAGGAATTAGTCTAAGGAGCCAGCAGACTCTGATCTCCCTAAGACCTAGCCCTTGGTATCAGAGAGCATGCTCCCATGGTGGCCCCTGTACTGCACACCTTTGGCAGAAGCCAGCACCTCTTTGCTGAGGGCAAGGAGACTGCCTGCTCCTGGGAAGAGAGCTGGAAACACAATCTTCATTCTCCAATGCACCCCAGTTCGTGGAGAAACAGGTTCAGATGGTGTAGAAATATAAGAACTTCTGGAGATGAGGCTACAAAGTCTTTATTGCCCTAATGACAAAAAGGGAGAAAACTGCTGACACCACAGAGTGTTGCTTGGATGTTGGGACCATAACATACAGTCACAAGCAGGTGACCCTTAGTCACGGTAAACACCAGTGGGTATGAGAAAAAAATAACACAAACGGCTGGTTGGCCTAAGAGGACAAAACTGGCTAGTATCAAAACATAATCACAATCAGAACATAAAAAAGTATATGCATGGTCCTATGTAGTGTATGAGAAAATAATTATTAAGTTAGTGACAACTGTACCATGTGGCCTCTTTCTATGTCGGTGTGGAACTCAGGCAAGGAAATGAACCTCCAGGAGCTCAGTTGCTCACCGGGTGCCCCTCCAAGTGTTGCGGAATCTTCTATGAGGGACACAAGGCAGCGGAAAGTGGTCTCTACAGGAGAGATACGTTTTATGAAGGCAGAATATTCTGGAAGGAAACATGCCATGCACTTGTGCGGGACTGAAAAATCCATGTGAAAATACAACCGGCAAGCATTCTGGGATGAATAAAATAGAGAAAAGTGTAAATAAGAGAATTGTACAACTACAATTGTCTGGATAAAATAGAAATAGCACTGTCATTTTTGTATACTTGTCTATTTTGTTTCCCATACAGAAAATGGAAAGCCAGGGCCTCTCCACAGGGTTTGGTATTTCCTGCGTCTCACCTAGTGTCTGCAACACTGCAGGTGCTTTAATTAATCTTTCGAGGTTTCTAGACCATTTTTCAAATGCCCGAATGTTCCCAAGTGCATCACTTCAAGAGGCAGATAATTTAATTCTCAGAAATTGTGTTCTGAGAAAATGCCGGGGAACAGACATATCTCCCCCACCAAGGACCACAGCCAGGCCCAGGCTGTGAAGCAGTGAAGGAAGGAAGCACAGAGACAAGGAGGGTGCATGGATAATGTAAGCGAGAAAGGACAGTGTCAGCACAGCAAGCCCCAAGGTTGGAGGTTTGCACACAGCTCTGAGCCAGGCCCGGCAGGCACTGTCCATCAAGTGATTTCAGAGCGTCACCATCTTTGTTACCCACATCAGCATGACCTGTGTAGCCTTGTTCCCTCATGGCAGAAGCCGAGGGTCAGAAGGGGTTTCCTTAATGATGAAGTCACACAGAAGGTTTTTGGCAATAGTTGTGGCAAAGGCCCATTGTGCCCCACTTGGCATTCTCCAGTATGACCCATGATCTGCTGTTTTTGAGGAGCTGGGCAGAAGCTAGTCAGGTTCTGAGAAGTTGTCCCCCAAAACAGTCCTTCAGAAGTGGAGGCCATCTTCCCAGGGCTCCTGCTCTTTGTGGGCTTTTATAATGGCCTTTAAAAGATAAGAAAAAGGTTGAAACTTGGCTACCTTCTTCTGGCTGAGATGACCACGTGTCCTGTTGGCCCTGAGAGTCATGGTCCATTATCTGTTATCCTTCTAATTCTCAAAAGTTTGGATGGAAAATTGTACGTGCTTTCTATTTCATAAAGCATTGGCTTCCCAAAGGCTTCAAAAACTTAATTTTGCAGTATGTTAAGCTCAGGTCTCTGTGGAGTCAGCCAAGCCTGGCTGTTTGTTAGAAGCAGCTGCTACGTCTGTTGGTGTGAGAACTCTGGTTCCTTTGGCTTTAAATGCTGTGTCCATTTCTTCTTTTCCCAAAAGTCCTGGCATTTCTACTGTGAGATTTTGCAGAAAGCACCAGTGTCTTCTAAGACCATCGGCCTAGATCCCTCCTCAGGACCAGCAGGATTGTTTTCAGCTGATTTTTCTTTCCCGCTACACTTTTTCAGACACTGGCTAACTATGGACTCGGGAATATTTTCTACATGTTTCCAACACCTCAGGAAAGTGAAAAGGAAAATGTCTCTAGAGAGCTCTCAAACCTAGATTTCTTGGTTTCTTGAAAGAATGGGTCCATTAGTGTAAATTAAAACATTTTAAAGCCTCTTTGATAATTGTTTCCGATGTAAAAATGCTCCTCTGTCACCAGTAATTACACAAGAGAGACAGAGAGGGAGAGAGAACTGGGGTTTTCTCTAAAATAGCTAAGTCAAGAAAATTTCAAGGGCTTTGTAGCAGGAATGACCTGTGCAGGTGAAGTTCCCTCCGCATAGGAAGGGACAGTACTTGACACTGAGGACAGCAGAGGAGCTAATAAACAGTGGAGCAGTGTGTAGGTGCAGAACGTACCTTGAGAAGTGCAGTTTCAATTCATATTATCGTTTAGATCTAGAATGTCCCCACAAAGCCTCACGTGTGCAGAGGCGGGGCTTTTGAAAAGTGACTGATCATGGGACTTGCTATCAGGAGGTGGGGTCTCAGGGAAGAGGTGGGTCCCCGGAGGTGTGGACTCGAAGGATAAGTCTCCTTCCCTGCTCCTCCCTTCTCCCTCTGCTTCTTGGCCGCCCTGGGCTGAGCACTCGTTCTCTCTCTGGTCTTTTTCACCATGCTGTGTCTGGTTTGGAGCCAACTGACCAAGGGCTGAAACTTCTGAAACTGAGAGCCAAAACAAACTTCTATTTCTTTAACTTGTTTGTTGGTGTCTGGCATCGGATCTATAGATGCGCCAGTAACTAAGACAGATGTGGAGTATAATTCAATTTTACTATTCATTGCTACTCAATTCTTTTAAATCTGCGAATATCTTCCTCAAGGGCATGAGTAGGAAGAAACTGGGAGATTTTCCTGATTACTAATATTTTCTGATTTTGCAGCTGGAGAAGCTACTGGGCTCACAGCTTTCAAGTGGCCTACGAGTATTCTAAAGAATTCACTCATAAAAAAGAAAAATGTTTCCATTAACTTTGTCTCCAAAACCATTCAGTGAACCGTTCTTCACAGGTATTCTCTTCTTCACCGGAAGTACTAGTTTTCCCTTACTTCTTCTAGCAAGTTGGGTGGGGGATTCTGAGGCTTCATGTGTGTGCTTACCTCACACCGCACTGTCCAGTGCGTCTAATCCATAATCCAGAGAGAATGGACGGCGCCGGCTCCTCGGGCTGGTGATTCTTGTCAGATTCTCCACCAAACACTGTGTTCCACAGAGGGTGCAGACCCAGGCATTGACCACAGATCCGGGGGTCAGTGTTTAGGTGGAACATCCTTTTGTCATGTCATAATTTCCTACAGAGGGAGGCCAAGCGCAGTGTGGCTGGAGGGGCCTCACAGCAGGAAATAAAGTTATCCCCATTCACAGGGAGACCAGGCCTCTGTCACCCTTCCACCCGGGTCATTACCTCCAGTAGCCCAATCTCTCACTGTTCACTGTTTCCTCTCGTGTCCTGTCTTCCTGCAGCAGCCTGGTGTCTTTAGTAGCAAGATCCTATCATCTGCCTCCTTAGACATTTGCAGAAACCCAGGGACTTCTTACCACCCTTAAAATAAAACCCTAACGACTTAGAAGTTTTAAGTCCCTCCCCATATTTCCGAGCTTTGGAATCCATGCTCTGTCCTGCTCACTGTGCTTGGCCAGCCCGGCTTTCATTTACCCCAGATGCTCCCAGCTCTGTCTCTCCTGCCAAGGGCTCTGCCCTAGGACTCCTCATGGGATTTTACTTCCTGGCCCCTCTCTGTGTGGGTTTTAGAAGGGAAGCAACGACCACAAATGAGAAATAATGCACCCACCACTGTCCCATTTCCTTGCTTTATATTCACAGTATCTGATAATGTGGAGATATGCTGTTCATCTATTTACTTGTTTTGCTGTGTACTGTTTATTTGTTCATGTATTTAGCAGCATTCTTTTTTCCTCCTTAAGATCTTATTACTTCAACTCATTCCTACAGGGACTTCGCCTTTCTAGTTTAAAGATTTTTGTCCATGTTGTGTGGTTTACTAAACACACAAAACAATATTAGAGTATGTGATAAATAGATAAGAACTCCAACCTATTTACTCAAGAGAATTGCTTTCTTTGGGAAAGTTCAGATATTTGTAAGAATTCATTACAATGAACTGATAAGCATTATATCATTGAAATAAAATGGGTGAGTATTTGATATGCCTCTTTCTTTCGTATGGGCTAGAGATGTAGCGGTTAAAATGGATTGCTGGCCAGTAGCCAGTGATGAAAGGAGACATTGCCTGTCACTGGCAGAATTGTTAAGAAGAAAATCAATCCTAAGAAGTCTGTGTTTTCATTGTATTTCTGTCTGTATTTTGTCTATCTTGCTACTTCCCTCGAATATGCTACTTGGCATGTCTGAGATGACCTCTAGACATGAGGAAACATAGTACACATATGGATAGAGAGGTATCTAGGTTGCTCGGTCTTCACAGGGAAAGGTGTTTGTACTTTTTTTTTTTTTTCATAAAAGGTATATATTCCACAGTTAGAGAAACAGTGACTGTTTTTGGGATTTCACCTACAGTTGTGTTAGGAAAAGGAAATGTAGTAAGACATTCTGTTAAGAAAAAAATCACAGGGCTGTTTCCATGGGAATGAACAGGTGAATCTTTAAATTCTGCAGCATAAGTAGTCAACTACTAATTTCTTAAGTTTAGCTGAAGGTCATTTCCTATACCACAAGTGAGTAGCTTCCAACAAAGATGACCTGTTCTGCCAGATGTGTCCGGTGGTGATCAATATCCAGTACAAGGGTACCTGGTATGACCAGAAGGGTGAGAACATTGCTTGATTGGCCATCAGAATGCAATAGCTGAAAGTCCCCATGTTCAAATGATCAGTAACTATTTTTTTTCAATTTTGTATGCAAAGGATCAAAAATATAATACAATATGTTAATTATCTTGATATAATAGATTTGAAGATGACTATATTTTAAGGCATTTTTATGCTAGATTTTATTCAGCATAATTTTAAAAGTCATAAAATTTAGCATAAAAACTAGAACACAATGTTAACATTCATACATGCTATTGAAAGAACTCTAGGCACTTATCTGGTATTTTAATTATCTTTAACATGTAGTTGTAAGAATTCGTTAAACCTATCCATTCCTTTAACAGTTTACCTATGTACATATCTTACACAGCCTACATCTCCAATGACACATTGTGATAGGCAGTGGAGATACTGCATTACAAAAGGACAGCAAGGGCTTCTATGTTCAAGGAGATAAAGTTGAGTGTTTACATATAATCAGTTATTTTTCTCACAGCTGTCTTTTTGTTTTTAATTCCAAAGAACACTATGTTTCTTTGGGAGTTTTTTTCCATTCAAAATACCATATCTGGTAATTGGTCTCTAATTTTCCATAGAGAAGATAATTATTTACTCTCAGAATACAATTAGATAGTAAAACTTCTGGAAAAATAGTTGTAATAGGGAAATAAATACTGAAGAAAATAAATACTGAAGAAAAAAAATCAGAAGATATATCTATATTATTGTCCCTATCATGCATGTGCACTCCCTCATGCAAACGTATACAGTACATCACTAACTCAAGTTTTTAAACACTTTGTAAGTGAGAGAACCTACTTTAGACTTCTTCTCAAAAGATGATTGGTGGGCTGGGGGTGTAGCTCAGCGGCACAGCACCTGCCTGACAAGCGCAAGGTCATGAGTTTGACTCCCAGTACCAAAAAACAAAATAAAGATGATCCATGGTTCAAACAAGATCCTCAGAATAGAGACTGAAAATTCCAAGAGCACATGTAGTGGCCCTCGAACATGTGGTTAGAGTGTGGCCACAGCGCAGCTCTGCTTGCTTCCGTCTATGCAGCCACCCAGATTGTGCCAAAATGGCTCACATCCTGTGACAACAGCACAACATCCTTCTCCAGGTTTTGTACTCCAGCATGTGACTGGAGTTTATAGCTCAGCCCCATTTGGCAACCACCCAATGCAGCCGTGGCAAGTTTATATATATGAATATATTCTTTTTTATCCTTCTAAAGTTGCCTTTTCCTGTCCCATTTCACTGTGCATTCCACTTGTGCAGGCACCATGCTCCCAGCTCTAGGTAAACATGTGGAAGTCTGCAAAGCAGAAATGGTAATGTTGATAGCATTCGTTCTCCAGAGCCTGGTCTTGAGATGGAGGAGGTCAAAGTGCATAAAGAAAATGGCTTTGTTGGAAGCTCGTGGGAGATTCAGGTTCCCTACTGATCATGAATGAACAGTGTAACATTCATGTCTACTTGCCAAATGAGAGTGGGATACATTTTGATCTGTAAAAATAAATATTTTTTGTGAACACTCAGTCATGAGCAGTGAAATTAGTGATCTACACAACACTCCAGATACCTTATAGAGGATTATGCTGAGAGAAGACATCCAACCACAGACTGAACATCCATGTGATCCCATACACATCACATTCTTGAGATGACAGAATTATATATAGAAAGAATAGATCAGTGCTGCCCAGGGTTGATGAGGGGCCAAGGTGGGACACAGTTAGGTGTGGCCACATAAGCCACCACTAGGGCCCCTGTGGGGGGGCAATGTTCTGTTTCTGTACTTGTCAGTGTCCGTGTCCATGACGAGGCTGTGCTGTGGTTCGTAACTTACCATGAGCTTAGGAGGGATCTCCTTGAATTATTTCTTACAATTTCTTGTGGGTCTTTGGTGATCTCAAAATAAAATGTTTGAGAGGAGGAGAAAGATGGCGGATGAGTAAGAAGCAGGCAGCGAAACTCTCTCTAAAAGTTACCCTTGGAACACGGGAATATAGCGACCAGGAAAGCGCAGGAGGGGGGGGAGATGCCTCCCCGGAACCCAGAAAAGTTCTGAAGTGCAATCTGGGACCCCCAGCACCAGTGAAGGGTGATTTCCAACAAAGAAGAAGGAGCAGACCGCGCGCGCGCACCTTCTACCATCCCAGGAATCGCAGCCCGACAGAAGCTCAATTCTACGGACACACAGTGACAGCTGGTGCCCAGGGAGCCCCCACGGAGGATCCTGAGACAGCAGCGGGGTGGGGGAGCAGCAGAGAACTGCGCTGGCCAGCGGTGAGTGGGTGTCTCTCAGCCACAGCTGCCCCGAGCCAGAGAGCGACCGGCCGGGCACCACTGTGGGGGGTGTGGCGAAACTCAGAGTGGCGGGAAAGAAAAACAGCGCTGGACACTGTGCTCCGGACAGGGCAGCGCGGGGCCTCTCAGGCCCACGAAAGTGTGCTGAGGTCAGCAGGCGAACGAGACTGGTCTCTCAGCCACACCTGTCCCACGCCAGAGTCGACTGGCCTGGCGCCATTGTGGGGGGCGTGGTGAGAATCAGAGTGGCAGGAAACCAGCGCAGGGAACCCGTGCTCTGGACAGCGTGCTGCACCTCTCAGGCCCAGGGATAGTGAAAGGGCACTGAGAGTGGCAGGCGAGCTAGACTGGTCTCTGCCTGAAAGTACAGGCCACTGCTCACCACCCACCAGAGGGCCGCTCCTGGCTTACTGGGACCGACCTGCACGGAACAGGACTCTGTCACCACACGGTGCCTGCCTACAGCAGAGTCAACACCTGGAACTGATTCTTTTTATTTATTTATTTTTTTTATTTTATTTTTTTCTCACTCATTTGTTTTTTATTCTGGTGAAGGTTTTTTTTTTTCCGGTGGGGTTTTATTTTTGTTTTGTTTGTTTTATTGTTTTTATCTTTGTTTTTGTTTCTATCTGTGTATTTGCTCTTTCCTTCATTATTCTCTCTGGTTTTTTATATGAGTGTAAACAGCGCCTCTAACTTCTTTGTGATTGTGGTTGTGATCTGTTCTTCCTTTTATCCCTTCCTTCTCTTTTTACCACCAGTCCTCTGCACCAGTGTCCCAATTTTAGTGGGATCCCTCTTGGTCCTCTAACCTTACATCTAATTCCTTCCTATTCTCCCAACACTCTATTTCCTCCTTAACTCATTTTAAATTTAAACTCCGCAGGGAAAAATTGACATACATAGGACTTGTATACTGCATATAATTTTTCTGGTGTGTTTTAGATTTTGTTGTATAACCGCAACTCTATACAGCTAAAAGTGGTAAATAACTGGTTAGCTCAGTCTGTCATTTTCTAGGCTGTGTTTGACGCTTTAGTTAACATTATAGCCAAATGTGAAATAATTGTTCTAAACATATTTCCTTCCTGATATTTCATGATTGAGATTGACTAAGGGACACAGAAAATACAGTGGCACAGTACCAAAGAATCAAGGACTGGGCCAAACAGGTAGCAACTTCGCATACCCAACGAATTGAAGAGGTAGGATCTGGCAGAAAGCTCAAACCCAAAAGCAAGCTCCACTTGGAAGATACTGCAGAGAAGTAGTCATCTTCTAAAGATCTTAAACACTAGCAATAAAGTAACCTACCATAGGTAATTTGCAAACATCACCCCAGGAATTAAAGAAAGGAAAAAGTGAGATGACACTTAAACAAGATGCAATCCCACACATCCAATTCACCAAAGGCAAACCTAGGGGGCAACGAGGTGGGACAATCCGAAAGCCACCCACCTGGCCTATCTGAAGTGGTAACAACAAAGCAACTGAATGAGGCTCTGGAAAAAATTAAAACAGAAATAATCTCACAGATAACTGCAGAGATAATGTCCACATTGAAGACCATGCTTAAGGATACTATAGCTGATACAGACAAAAAAATAGATGAGCTTAAGAAAACTATAGAAACCATGAATGCTCAGCATAGGAAAGAAATGGAATCCATAAGGCAGATTCAAGCAGATATCCAAGAGAACAAAAATTCCATTGAAAGTATTTGTAGCAGATTAAGCCAATGTGAGGACAGGATCTCAGATATAGAAGACAGGCTTGCAATTAGTGATCATGAAAATGAAGAATTCTTAAAAACAGCAAGGGACCATGAAAAATCAATTCAGCAGCTGCTAGATGACTCAAAGATAAACAACTTAAGAATAATTGGAATAAATGAAAAAGCAGGAGATAGCATCAATGACATTAAAACCTTGTTCAAAGACATAATCAGGGAGAACTTTCCTGGAAGAGAAAAGGAATTTGATGCCCCTATAAGTGAAGCTTTTAGAACACCAACTAGACATGATCAAAAAAAAACTTCAGCCAGACATATTATAGTCAAGATCCCAGAAATTCAACAGAAGGGCAGAATCTTAAAAGCTGTTAGGGAGAAGAGACAAATCACCTATAAAGGAAAACCCATCAGAATCACAGCTGACTTTTCAGCACAAACCCTCAATTCAAGAAGAGCTTGGAATGATGTATTTCAAGCTCTAAAGGAAAATAATTTTCAACCCAGATTGATGTACCCTGCAAAACTATCTTTCAAAATTGATGGAGAAATAAAATACTTTCATGACAAAGAACATCTGAGAAAATTTATGACCACCAAACCAGCACTCCAAAATGTTCTGAAGGACATTCTAGAAAGAGATAGGAACCCCAACAGAAGGAATCCACCAGGCAGGGCAGATAATTAAATAGCAGGAAAGGGGAAAAAAAAAGAGTGGGAACCAACAACAGGAAAATAACATGACAAGTATAAGTCAATACATATCAGTTTTAACCATCAATGTTAACGGTCTCAATTCACCAATCAAAAGGCACAGACTGGCAAAATGGATCAAGAAGCAAGATCCAACAATATGCTGTATACAAGAAACACATTTAATTCAGAAAGAAATTCATAGACTGAAAGTCAAAGGATGGAAGACAATACTCCATGCCACAGGAACCCAGAAAAAAGCAGGGGTAGCTATTCTTTTTGCAGACAAAGTGAACTTCAAGCCAAGAAGTATTCAGAGAGATAAAGATGGTCATTACATCCTTGTAAAGGGAACAATCCAAGAGGAAGAGATAACGATCATAAATATATATGCGTCAAATACCAATGCACCCAGCTATATAAAACAAGTACTAAAGGACATGAAAAATCAAATAAGCACTAATACAATTATATTGGGAGATCTCAATACTCCACTGTCACAAAAAGACAGATCAACTGGACAGAAAATCAATAATGAAATAGTAGAACTGAACCAAACTTTTGAACAAATGGACTTAGTAGATATCTACAGAGTGTTCCATCCTACAACATCAGAATACACATTTTTCTCAGCTGCACATGGGACGTTCTCCAAAATAGACCACATACTAGCTCATAAAACCTGCTTAAGTAAATGCAAAGGAATTGAAATTATCCCATGCATATTATCAGACCATAGTGCAATGAAATTGGAAATCAATGGCAAAAGATCTCACAAAAACTCCCTAAACACATGGAAATTAAACAGCACCCTCCTGAACAACCAATGGGTCACAGATGAAATTAAAGAAGAAATTAGACACTTTCTACAACTGAATGATAATGACAGTACAACATACCGGAACTTATGGGATACAATGAAAGCAGTCCTAAGAGGGAAATTTATAGCATTAAATACTTATATCAGAAAAATAGAGCAAGCACAAATAAACAACTTAAGGGTGAACCTTGAGCTTCTAGAAAAAGAAGAGCAGGTTAAGCCAAAAGCCCGTACAAGGGAGGAAATTATAAAGATCAGAGCAGAAATTAACGTATTGGAGAATAAAAAAACAATACAAAGAATCAATGAAGCAAAAAGTTGGTTCTTTGAAAGAATAAATAAGATTGACAAACCCTTATCCAACCTTATTAAAAAAAGAAAAGAAAAGACTCAAATCCATGCAATTGAAAATGAAAAGGGTGATATCACGACAGACCCTGCAGAAATCCAGAAGATCATCTATACCTATTTTGAAAATTTATATTCTACTAAGATGGAAAATGCAGAAGAAATGGACAGATTCCTAGATTTGTATGAATTACCAAAGCTGAATCAAGAAGATTTAAAAATCCTAAATAAACCAATATCAACCAATGAAATTGAAGATGTAATTAAAAACCTCCCAACAAAGAAAAGCCCAGGCCCTGATGGATTCACTGCTGAATTCTACAAGAAATTTAGAGAAGACTTAACGCCCCTACTTCTCAAACTTTTCAATGAAATTGAAAGGGAAGCAATACTCCCAAATTCATTCCTGGAAGCAAGCATTACCCTGATACCAAAACCAGAGAAGGACCCAATTAAGAAAGAGAATTACAGGCCAATCTCCCTAATGAACATAGATGCAAAAATCCTTAATAAGATACTGGCAAACAGAATCCAACAAATCATCAAGAAGATTATACACCATGACCAAGTTGGATTCATCCCAGGGATGCAGGGATGGTTCAACATATGTAAATCAATAAATGTAATACAGCATATTAACAGAACCAAAGACAAAAATCACATGATCATCTCAATAGATGCAGAAAAAGCTTTTGACAAAGTCCAGCACCTTTTCATGATAAAAACCCTACAGAAAATTGGAATAGAGGGTCTTTATCTCAATCTGGTAAAAGCTATCTATGACAAACCAACAGCCAATATTATACTAAATGGCCAAAAACTGAAAACCTTCCCTCTAAAATCAGGAACAAGACAAGGATGTCCACTGTCCCCACTCTTATTCAACATAGTTCTGGAAAATTTAGCCAGAGCAATTAGACAAGAGAAAGAAATAAAGGGAATAATGATTGGAAAGGAAGAAGTTAAATTATCATTATTTTCAGATGACATGATACTCTACACAGAAGACCCCAAAAACTCCACTAAAAATCTGCTAGATTTAATAAGCAAATTCAGTAGTGTAGCTGGATATAAAGTCAATACTCAAAAGTCAATAGCCTTCCTGTACACAAATAACAAACTTACTGAAAGAGAAATTAGGGAAACAATACCTTTCACAATAACATCCAAAAAAATGAAATACCTAGGAATCAACCTCACAAAGGATGTAAAAGACCTCTACACTGAAAACTACAGTACTCTGAAAAAGGAGATTGAAGAGGATATCAGAAAATGGAAAGATATCCCTTGCTCCTGGATAGGAAGAACCAATATAGTGAAAATGGCCATACTTCCAAAATTGTTATACAGATTTAATGCAATTCCAATCAAAATTCCAACAGCATATCTCACAGAATTAGAGAAAACAATCCTAAAATTCATTTGGAATCAGAAGAGACCTAGAATAGCAAAGGCAATTCTGGGCAACAAACGCAAGGCAGGGGGCATCACAATCCCTGACTTGAAATTATACTATAAAGCTACTGTGATAAAAACAGTGTGGTACTGGCAAAAAAACAGACCTGAAGATCAATGGAACAGATTAGAAGATGCTGAAACAACCCCAGACATACTAAGCCACCTTATCTTTGACAAAGGTGCCAAACACATTCGCTGGAAGAAAGATAGCCTCTTTAATAAATGGTGCTGGAAAAACTGGCTCTACACATGCCGAAGATTAAAACTAGACCCATATCTTTCACCATGCACTAAACTAAATTCAAAATGGATCAGAGATCTAAATATTAAAACAGAAACATTAAATCTGCTGGAAGGTAGGATAGGTAAAACCCTTGGAGACATTGGTGTAGGCAAAGACTTTATGAATAAAAACTCAACCGCACGGGAACTATCCCAAAGAATCAATAACTGGGATCTCATCTTATTAAAAAGCTTTTGCACAGCAAGAGAAACCACCAACAGAGTGAAGAGACAACCCACAATGTGGGAAAAAATGTTTGCCAGCTGTTCCTCAGACAAAGGATTACTATCGAGAACATATAAAGAACTCAAAAAAATCAGACCTCCCAAATTTAAAGACCCACTCCAAAAATGGGCATCTGAGATGAATACACATTTCTCAGATGAAGAAATACTAATGGCAAATAAATATACAAAAAAATGTGCAACATCACTAGTCATTCGAGAGATGCAAATTAAAACAACACTGAGATACCATCTCACCCCAGAAAGAATGGCTACTATAAAGAAATCAACTAATAACAACTGCTGGAGGGGCTGTGGGGAAAAAGGAACCCTTCTTCACTGTTGGTGGGAGTGTCGACTGGTACAGCCACTGTGGAAGTCAGTGTGGAGATTCCTCAAAAAACTAGGGTTGGAGGTCCCATTTGACCCAGCTACTCCCCTTCTGGCCATCTTCCCAGAAGAATTAAAAACATCGTACCACAGCGATATATGTGCACCCATGTTTATAGCAGCACAATTTGTAATAGCCAGATCTTGGAAACAACCCAAATGCCCATCAACTGAGGAATGGATAAGAAAGATGTGGTATTTTTATACAATGGAGTACTATTCAGCCATAAAGAAGGATAAACTGGAGACTTTTATAGGTAAATGGATGCAACTCGAGAAAATACTCATAAGTGAAATAAACCAGAAGCACATGTGTAAGCATCATATTGTCTCTCTAGTATGAGAAACTGAAAGAGTAAATAAGATCCAAAATGTACAATAGACATGATGAATCAAAAAGAAACTGGTCAAAAGGAAAGAGAGACTGGAATAGGGAAAAGAAAGAAGGGAAAGGGAAAAAAATTTTATATATATATATAAGATGGTTAAGATAGATACACTACCAATTTTACTTAGTTCATTGAAGAGTAAGGTTTGTGCCAATAATGTTTGGACAATTGAATGCTAATATCTGGTATCCTGAATAACTGACTTAAAGATAGTAATACGTAATGTATTAACCATTGTTACCCTCCTATTATGTTGCTTTGAAAATTTATTCTTCTTTTGATTTGTTTTGTTTTTTCTTCTCTTTAAAATAAAAAAAAAAAAAATAAATAAAATGTTGAAAAGTATTTATCTCCCTGCTCCCATCTTCAGCCCAGCTGTGCTAGCACACATGCAAATCGCTTGTAAGACATAAGGTTTATTAAGGCTACTAGCAGGGACTAACAGGAGAGGACAGGGTAATTGTAACTTAGTAACAGGGAAGAGTCGTGGGCAGTGTGGACAGGTCCAGCAGCACTTCTCAGAAGGTCCACAAGGGGCGTGCACTCTCCAACAGTGGCGCTTGGCAAAAATCTTAGGAGTGAGGCCACTCAACAGCAGCAGCACTGGTCAGAGATCCTGGGTAACAGACTGGACAAGTATTTGCCAGAAAGTACTTGGAGGTCCTGGCATGGCTGTCTGCACTATTTTCTCTACCAGGCTCCTTTGCTCTACCCCTGGTACTGAGGGGAGAGGATGTTATAAATTAGACTACACAAGCAGTGGCATTAGCTTGCTTTGTTTCATTGTATGACAGCATTCCGAGGACGGTTGACTTCAAATACAAGCAGAAAGGCAGTTTCTACATATGCTAGTTTTCCCAGTTCCCAGTGCCTCTCAGATAACACTTACCCAGACAATCAGCTCCAGGTACATTTCTGATGTTTTTTTCATTTAGCAAGTCTTGAGAATGCAAAAGGACTTGGTGATAAATGTTCTACTTTTGCTTAGGGATGATATATTACTACACAGCCTTTTTCCAACTCTTAATGGAGATGTAAAAAACAAACAAACAAACAAACAAAAAAACAAATGAACAAAAAAATAAGGATGCAAAATGACAGGAAGGATGCTATGGGGTCTGGCCCCAAGTTGGAAAGGATGCAGGACAAGGAACATGGTGACCTCCAGACTCATAGCAATGCCTCACTGACAGCTGGCCAGAGATATGAGCCCTGTACCCATCACAGCCTAGTTCTTCTGACAGCCACAGATGTGGTGTAGTAGCCCGGTGACACTTAGGCCCATTCTTGCAGCACACTGATTGGCCACCGCAGCTATGCCGGGGGGGGAGGTCTGACCTACACAGCTCTCAGGTAGTGCATAGCTGTGTAAAGCTGCTGAATTTGTGATAATTTACTACACAACAAAAGAAAATGAATACAAACTCATTGAACACTGCAACTCTCAGAAACTACTAGGAGAAAGATGGGATGGTGGCTGATGGAGATTTTGGTCTCTCTCTTTTTTTTTTAATATGCGGGTACCGGGGGTCGAACTCGGGACCTCGTGCTTGTCAGGCAGGCGCTTATGCCGCTGAGCTATATCACCAGCCATGGTCTCTTTAAATAACACTCTGCAACAGAAGTTCAACAGCATACTTAAAGAAAAAAATCACCGCAATCTTGTTACAACATAGTAAGAATTTATTCCAGGGGGTGGCTACTACATTAGATCCAAGGGCCACTGTTATGTGTCTTGTCTTGCAGTGGGAGGAGAAATGGAGCCAGAGTCCAAATGCAGCCTGGGCAAGTGGGGATTTATAGCCAAGGAGACGGGGGTGGAAAATTACTAAGAGGACTAACTTGACCTAATGGGATTTTTGATGAAGGATGATCAGACATCACTGAGAGTGGGTGGAGAACAGGTAACTTGACAGATATCAAGGGTGGGCGATTCCAGCTTAAGTGACTTAGTGGGAGTCTTGATTGTACTGGACAATGCAGAGATGAGCACGGAAGTCCCATACAAGACCTCATCTCATTGGAAAAGGGCTCAGAAGAGCCTCAGCAGAGTTTAGTCAATGAGAGGAACTTGTCAGTATTGAGTTTGGGAGATTTGAGTATTCACAAGTCATCTATCAGGCAGAAATAAGAAAAAATCAATTAGTGGAAATCAGAGACCATGGCCCAGGAGCACTGTCAAAAGAGACACAGGGTTTGGTTTAATTGCGGAGCATCTTAGGCCACGAGGCGGGTGTGTGATGGGCAGAGAGCTAGCCCAGTACCGCAGGAGTCAGAGGAGTAGACAGAGTACAAACTGCACTTTGTTATTTAGCAAACCTGGGTATGAGAAGCGCTCTCCTCACTCAATTATGAGGAAACTGAAAACAAGCACTTCAACCAATCTTCATGCTGAAAAGGGGAAGCAACACCATCCTAAAGACTTGGAAGAAAGTAGGGAACAGAAAACAATTTACTGCACTAACCAGAAGAACCTTTAGAGAAACACTGTCAATCACATTAAATGCAATAAGGCACAGGATATGAAATAAGAGCAGAACTACATACTGAGAAACTGGTCGAGATGGAAATTGAGACAGGCGAGATGAGAAAATGCTCCGTGGAAACCAACTCGAGAGCAAATGGCAGCAGATGTGCGGGGCTTCGTTTCATCTGATTAACCTTGACTAAAACCTGTAATTGTTACAAGCCTGCACTAGTGCTGCCAACATGGAGAGTTCGATGGGGCCAAGAGGAGACTCAGAAATTACCTTGAGAATATACAAGGATAGAGAGCATTATTAAACAGATAGAAATGAAAGCGACAATCAAAGGTTATTTTTTAAAGCACGAATACAATTGAAGGCTTACACTTATGGTACATTTGGATTCCCACTTCCCCATAAGAACTGTAGCAAATAGACCTGCAAAGAGTGTGGACTGACCCTCCGGGTTTAGCAATTAAACACATCCTGGCAATCACATTCATGTATCCTCCTGCTTGTTTATTGTGCTTTCTGTCAAGCAAATTCAACGTCATTTCAACCTTAAATATTTCTCCAATGTGCATCTCTGACAGGAACATTTGTCACTATTATATTTTAAAAGAAATAAGTCTTTGTCTTGTAAAGACTTACTAAATAGTCATCTAAAAATTTTCTCTAGTGACAACGCAAAGTAGTTATAAGTTTAGTGAAAAACGTATGATTCATCGTTGCTTCTCAGAATCGCAATATCATTAAGATACACATATATTTGCATAGAAGAAAATATCGGCAGACAGAAAATGTTAATAATGCTTAATTAAGATATTTACCTTTTGGGGCCGGTGAGATAGCTCAGCGGCATACGTGCCTGCCTGGCAAGCGCAAGGGCCCGAGTTCGACTCCCGGAACCCACATACGAAAAAAGGGGCCGGTGATATCGCTCAGCGGCACGGGTGCCTGCTGGCGTGCAAGGTCCTGAGGTCGACCCCAGTACCCACAAAAAAAAAAAAAAGATATTTACCTTTTTCTTCTTTATGCTTTCCTGGATTTTGTAAATTTTCTGAAAAGTATACTTATTTATTGTCAGAAAAGAGCATTTATAAAAGGAGTTTTAGGTAATTTCACATATATCATCAGAAATATAACATTTCTCTAGCACTGAAATGTCATTTTTGAATTCGGCTAAGATTCTCCAGATGCTTTTACTTTACTAGGTGATTTGTTTTGACTTTGTTGATGAGTTTGCTGTCAGTGTTCTAGACATTAGTGGGTTTTAGATACAGAAATTTTATGCACATCAAACTACCGCAGTTTAGTCTTTGCTTAGTGCCATGTCTACAAAAGCAACAGTCTCAGTGTCATTTAGAAAGTAAGTAAAGAAAAAATAAGAAGAGGTCTGGCATCTGCTCTAAGCTTGCTCAGAAGAGAATGGATGATTAATGGGCGCTTTCCAGAGAGTGGACTTATTGGAAATGACGTTGAAAATGATAATAAAATTGAACAAGCTTAGGAAGTACATCTCTCAGTTCCAATTTAACACTTCCTTAGGAACTTGCTTTTGCCTGAGGAAATCGAAACGTTCGCCGGGGACGCATGTCTAGCCCGTGAGGATCTCATGCTGAGGTCTCGTCCTCTGATGTGAGCTGTCAGGTGCTACTACCTGAGCCAGGCAGAAAGCCTGCAAATGGGCAAGTTGACAGAACGTCACACATGAGCTCTGGATCGATTTAGATTTGCAGCTGATTTTATCTACTCTTCCAACATCTACACCTGACTTTCCTTCCAACTTGGTAATTTTCCCATCATTACCAAGAATCTGTATTTAATTCTGAAAATTAAAAAAAAAAATCAGTTCTCCAGAAAACATTTATTCCTACTCAACTTTTGGTTTGCAGGCCAGAGAAAATAATTTTTTCACATCTACTAAAAGAATAAAAACACAATTGCAGATCAGTGCACAATGCAGCATAAAATGCAATAAGACTGTAACATTTAAATCATCCATGATGCTTTCAGAGATTTTAACTTATAGCATTGTGGAATACGGTTACTTCTTAAAACCATAATTATTTCTGCAGTGATTTTTAATCAGTTGGCAAAGAAACCATTATAAACATGATTTATCCATAAATTTTAGAATTTGCTTTCCTAATCATATGCTGTATTCCTATATGTTATATGCTATATTAACTTAATCTACTTAGCACTGGTTAAGCCCGTTCTGAGTGTTTAAACTGTAAGTTCTGGCTTAGTTATACCTGTTGACCATAAGGCAAATGGCTGTCTGGGATAATGGGTGGGTGTCTGAGTTTCATTACCTCACATGTATTATTTGATGCAAAAACCCAATTTTGCATCTCAGGGAACATGTATTTTTCTAACTTGTTCTAACTTGTTCAACTTTGTAGCATGCAACTATTTTGACATTTATATTGTTTTATAAGCAAAAAGCCTTTTCAATATAGAAAATGGACATTTTTAATTGAGGCAACAGAGAAATGTGTCATCTGCTTGGAGAAATCCTGAAATTATTTCCCAGGTGCACAATTTGTTAAACTTATAATTTACTTTATCATTTTAGTCAGCATTGAACATACCTCTTCCCTTTCATCACTGTTCCAAAGCAAAAGCTTATTTTTACCTTAATTTTACTCTTTCTACTTTACCCTGTTCTGTAATTGTTTTGAGTTTTGTTGGTTAATTTTTCCACATATTTATTCATATAATGCATATAGTGATATTTTTCCTTTTCCAATTTATATCCTTCTGTCATCTTTACCAAGCATGGAAGACATTTGGTGCATAGAATTCTGCCACTGGCCCCCAAATATCCATGTTCTTCTTCAGTCCCCAATACATCCAGTCCACCCCAACAGCTCCAAATTCTCAAGGCATTTCTCCATTGCTATGTCTGAATGTTTGTGTACCCCAAAATTCAGATTCTGTAATCCCAACTTCCATGGTGATGATATTGGGAGGTGAGGCCTTTGGGCAGAACTCTGCCTCACATATGGAGCTGCTGTTTTTGTAAAACAGGCCCAGGGGGCTCCTTCACCCTTCCACCACATGAAGAAACAGTGAGCGGACAGACACCACCTCAGAAACACAAAGTGCTCCTCAGCAGACACCAGATCTGGTGGAGTCTGCAGGTCTGTGAGGAACAAAGGTTTGTTGTGTAAGCCTCCTAGTCCTTAGCAGTTTGTTGGCCCCAACAGACCAAGACAAATCTCAACTTTAAAACCAAAAGTCCAAAGTCTCACTTAAATCTCATCTATATCAGATGTGGGTATAAGTTGAGCCAGGAATCGCTAAAGCAAAATTGCTCCCCAGCTTTGGACCAATAAAACCAAACAAGCAGGGCCGGTGAGATGGCTCAGTGGTGTAAGCGCCTGCCTGGAAAGCGCAAGGGCCCGAGTTCGACTCCTGGAACCCACATACGAAAAAAGGACCGGTGATATCATTCAAGGGCACGGGCGCCTGCTGGCGTGTGAGGTCCTGAGGTCGACCCCCGGTACCCACAAAAAAAACAAAAAACAAACAAGCAGTACACTTCCGAGACACAATGGAGGAGCGGCACAGACAGACCTCCCAATCCAAATGGAGAAACAGGGAAGGAGAAAGGAATTATGAGTCCCAAGCAAGTACAGAACCTGGCCAGGAAACTCCACGAGATGGAGTGGCTTGGGAATAAGCCCCTCTGGCCCAATGCTCTACCTACCTTCTGCGTTCACTAGAAAAGGAGTCTCTCCGAGGCTTGTCAAGATCTGGCTCCGATGTCTTTGAGGGACCCCATTCTCATGTCTTTGGATGGAAGTTATCTGGTCTGTTGAAAGTGGAGTAATATTCCCTAAAACCCAGGAGGCAACCCTCATGATCTCTGAGTCACTTCGTTGGTCCTTCTCCCCTTGTTTTGAAGAACAGTGCACATTTGCCTCCAAACTGCAATACGGTCTCATTCTGTAAAACCAAAGAAGTTCAACCTTTCTTTCATTTGTTCCTGTCTCCTAGTCACTCGGGGCAAGCTAGACTGTTTCCTTCTGACGTACTGACTAAGGCATGGTTCATACTCATACAATGTCCTTACCAAATGGTCCTTTTGTCACATCCTACTGTCTCTTGGGAACATGCTCTCTCACTTACAAATTAGATTTTTAACTTCTACTTCGATTTTGCTCAAAAACTACATCTTCAAGCCATTTTTCAAATTCTCACATTTTATGATAAGCAATCAGGAAGAACCAAGCTATTCTCTCAACACTTTGCTCCCCAGCTAAATATCTAATTTCATTGCTCACAAGTTTTATTCCACAGAATACTGGAATATGAACATAATTCAGCCAATATTTTTGCTATGCTATATCAAAAGATAGCCTTTGTTCCAGTTTCCAGTAAGACGCATCTCATTTCTGACTGAGACCTCCTCAGACTGGCCACATTTCTTTAAAACAGTTTCTTCGTCATTACATAGGTGTTCTTAAAGAAGATGAAAGATTTCTCTCCAGCTCTCCCTTTTCCTTTCTGTGCCATCACCAGAATCACTTGTAAAGTCCCCTATATGACAGTCTCCAACACGTACCTCAAAATTCTTTCAGCCTCTACCCATGAACTGGCTCCAAAGCTACTTCCACAGTTCTGAGTACCTGTTACAACAGCCCCTCCACTTCTTGGTAACAAATTTTACGGTAGTGGGTTCAGGCTGCCATAACAAACGACCTTGACAAAGTGGCTTAAGGCTTCACAGTTCTGAAGGCTGGGAACTTTAAGATCAGGGCACCAGGATGTCCAGCATCCGGTGATGGCCCACTTCCTGGCCCATAGATGGCAAACTTCTTGTTGTTTCTTCATATGACAGAAAGGTGTGACGGGTCTCTCTGAGACTTCTTTCATAAGGCCACTCATTCCACCTCCAGGCTCCACCCTTGTAGACTGATTTGTCTCCCAAAATCCACCTCTTAATGCCATTGCCTTGGGGTTAGGATTTCAACATGTGAATTTTGGGGGAACACAAACATTTACACCATCTCAACAATCACATACGATACATGTAATAATATCTAAAACTATACAAATATATAAAATATCCTTTTCAAAGGGTATACAATTGCTTAGAAATATATCTGGTTAAAAGTCAAGGTTAAGGGCCAGTGAGCTAGCTCAGTGGCGCAACCACCTGCCTGGCAAGTGCGAGGTCCTGAGTTCGACTCCCAGTACCCACATAAAGGATAAAAAGGGCCGGTGATATCGCTCAGTGGCACAAGCACTTGCTGGCAAGCACGAGGTCCTGAGGTCGACCTCTGGTACCCATAGAAAAAAAAAAAGTCAAGGTCAAGGTTTCTAGCAATTTATCAAATGTAACATTGTTTGATTTTTATGTGTATAAATCCTTAAATAACAACCTACTTTTGTTTTTGCTGATGAATGTAGTTTCATATTTTATCACACACAACTTTTTCAAAGTCACAATCTAAATAATTTGTTATTTATGGAGGATAATTTATATTTCTTAATGCAGTTGCTGTCATGAGTTAACTTTTATTTGCTAGTTTTATATTTGCTTTCAGTAGAAAGCATAATAGTGGACATATAGAACTCATAACTCTCATTATCATACAGATATTAATAATGATTTTTAACTGTACTTTCAAATTTTCTATTTGAGGTTCTACCTTAAAGTGCTCTTTAGAGATAAATGTTATGCACAATACCAAATATGAGAAACTTTACATCCTACAATCTGGTTTGATTTTTACCATAATCTATTGGTATTCTTTACAGACTATTCTGATATGCATCCCAGTCTCCTATTGAACAAATATGTCCTGGGTACATGCATGTGCCAGGCATTGTTTTGGATGTTATGATGTATCAGTGGATAAAACAGGATCACATCTTGGCCTGGCACATGAAATTTGAGCAAAAATGTAAGAGGAAGAACTAACCAAACAAATGGCTGGGCAATGAGTGTTTCAACAAAAGGTTTGTATCTGTGTATTTGAGAAATATCCTGTCTTGATCAGACAGGACAAAAGGGAGAACAGAAAGGTGACAAGAGGGGCAGATCCCCTTGGAGTTTGTTGAATATAGGACTGCTTTTCCTCTTAGATGGATGGAAGAAAAGTGTTGTAATTTACATATCGGTAAAAATATCTTTCTCATTGCTCTTCTGAGATGGGGCAGTAGAGGGCCAGAGTAACGTAGGGAAACTCTCAAGACCGTATGCTGCAACCAGGGTGGGATTATCATAGCTGTGCGTACTTGTGGAGTGAAAAATGAGAGACAATGGACACATGCTGGGTCTTCCTTGAAGGCAGAGCAGTTAAGATTTACTTCTGGCTGGGTAGGAACTGTGAGAAAAAATTTCCAAAATTTATACAGATAGACTCTGGCTCGGATAAGAGAAAATGCATCAGTGTGCTCTTCTTTGAATTCAGCAATGTTCAAATACTTCTTGATGAATTAAATATTTACTTCTTCTAGTATGAGATTTAAAAAGAATAAATATGAGTCCTCTGTAAATTTTTAAGTATATATCCTGTTTGATGCAATAAGGCAGAAATCATCTTAGACTGTAACAAGTTGGAAAAGATTAATCTTTATGTTTGTACAGTGGATATGTTAGTTTGCTAGTTTTGTTTTGGTACCGGGAATCGAACTCAGGACCTTGCGCTTGCCAGGCAGGTGCTGTGCCGCTGAGCTATATCCCTGGCTGTTAGTTTATTTTTTTTTGTAACAAACATGCTCCCAAGTCCTTTAAAGTCTTTTTGCAAAGCTAGAATTCATGTTCAGAAGCACACCAGATAGGCTGGTTTTCTCATTTCATTTGCTTTGGATTGTAATTGGAAATATGGATCTTAAAATATGGATATGAGACATTTTATTTACTATATGAAAATTGTTTAAACACTTTGAAGCTTTTTAGTGCTAACCCATATGAGTGACATAAGTCCTGATGATTTTATCCAAATAAAGGAGGCCTCAACCAAAATATATGTAGTAAATAATTTTTTTAGCAGCAAATTGCTTTTGCTTTTTGGCTACACTTGACATCTTTTTATTCTCTCTGACAGAGTTGAAATATGTAACAGAATAGAAATTGGAACTTAATTGGGCACATTGGGCATGTGGAGCTGACATTTATGCAGCACTTGTTATTTTTGTGCAGGGTTGGGGTAGCATATGCTTGGGGTACAGGAAGATGTGACCCTTGAGTTCAATTACGTGGTAACTCTGATGCGTTGATGCCCATCTGCTCCCACACTTAGCCCCAGAAACTGAACATTGATTGATACAGAGACAGAGTTTCAACTTCAAGTTTATTTCTAAAATACCAGCACGTTTTGAAAGGAAACTCAGGAGATTTTTATAGCATTAAACCTTGCAATTTTTTCTCATCAAAACTCTAAATTCTTTACGAAATGAAGAAGACTTTGAGATGATTAGATGAAAGTGCCAAAGTAGGTAACCACTCAACGTAGAGAAGAATGAGAGTGTGAGGAAATGACATTCAAACTCGTCACAGTATAGCATCACATTTTGCAAATTGCCTATTTATCTCCCAGAGCTACAAATTTGACTAGGAGGAAGAACAGGAACATATCCAGAAGCAATTCAAAGGGCTCTAATGTATGGCCTCCCACTTTGTATGATCCAAACGCAGTTTTGCTGACAAGGGTATGTATGTGCTTTCAGATTCCAGTTCTGGCTTGATTGTGACCCTAGGCAAATCACATTTTTTTCTATCATAGATTTCTCATCTGCAAAATGATAATGCCACATTTCCTCCCATCCAGACACAAACAACTCTTAATAGCTGTAAGGCAGCATTAGACTAAGTAGCAGAAAATACTAAAAAGAAACAGGAAATGATTCATCACAAAAATAACACAAAAACTCAAGACTCATCCACAGTTATGCATGGGTGGGATTGCTGACTTTTGTCATTTCCTTCTGAACATTATCAAACTGAAAAGTTGGTGAAAAGGTGAAATAAGTAAATGAAACATTTCTTTTCTGTCTGGATCTATGCTGTGTTGTCATAACAGCTGAACAACTTATAAAGAAAGGAAATTTATTTACCACAGTTCTGGAGGATGGGAGACTTTTAAAGGGCTGTAAGAGCCTTTGTGCTGCCTCACCCATGGCAGAGGTGGGAGGGCAGGAGAGTGCCCACACGTCTTCACATGAAATCTTCTTCAGCTCTGAAACATTCAGAACCAGTGGCCTGTGGTATTCCTACTCCTCCCATCCTCCTTGTGGTGGATTAACTAGTGGTCAGTTTGTAACACCCAGCTGAACTGAATCAGCGCGGTTCTGGATGTGTAAGGCCGACCTGAAGATTGTTGCCAGTAGCATGAAAGGAGAACTGGAGGGGAAGACAGTGCTGTTGATTCTCCTGGAGAAGCTTGTCACACTGGATTTCTTGATGTGAACTCAGCTGTTCTCATCCCGCTGGCGCAGACTTTCTAGCATCCACCACGGACCTTTGGGCCTTCCCAGTGCAGGTCCTTGATGCAGATTTGCATGAGACATTGTCGTGGGCTCCAGGCCTCCAGCTGGACTCATGGAGGACATTGCCATGGGATTCAGGCCCTCAGCTGGATTGTTTAGGTCTCTACTACATGGACGGATCTCCTGTACTCTTCTGCATTTGAGTCTTTGGGGAATATTATAAAATAATCCTATACATTGTGTGTCCTGTATTAAATCTATTCCTTTGAAAACCCTGCCTACAGCACTCCTCATCCTCAGCATCTCCACCACCATCTCCAACCTCGTCATGATTATACCGTCAACATCACTTTTGTATAGGAATTGCCATAAAACAAAAGCATTTTATATCAGTATGATGTATTGATTCTTTTTAAGAATAGAATATCATTTTAATATTTTAAAAATTTTTGACCCAGCTAGCCCTCTTCTATGTATCTTCCCAAAAGAGTTAAAATTAGTATATTACAGGGATACAAGCATACCTATGTTTATAGCAGCACAGTGTATATGATAGCTAGATCTTGGAAACCACATGCATGTCCATCAACAGATGAATGGATAAGGAAAATGTATTTATACACAATGGAGTACTACGCTGCCATAAAGAAAGATGAACTTGAGGCATATGTAGGTAAATTGATACAACTTTAGAACATGATGCTAAGTAAAATAAGTCAGACATACAAGCTCAAATATTGCATGGTTTCTCTTACTTGATATTACTTTAAAAAAAAAACACGATGAACAGTCCATTTGTCTTGTACTAACAATCAATAAGTATATCACTCATTAAATGTCCTCCAAACTTCTAGCATTTTGCTGTGTAAAGAAAGAGTGTTCTGAGAGAGTGTTCTACTCAGTTAAACTTAGTTTACAAAATAATGTATTTAGAACCGACCATATCTAAGGTGAGGTGGAGATAACTGTTGAGAATTCAAAGAGCTGCAAAGGCTTCTGCTTACAAGGAGTGGGCTATTTAAAAAGAGCAATGATATGTAAACTTCAGCATAAAAATTATGTATAAAGCTCCCAAGCAGTATGTAACATGCAATTATGAGGAAGACAGACAATGGCGAGATGGTCAAGCACAAAGAATACTCCTGCTTGCCTGCTCTTGAGAAACAGCCCCGATGCCACAGCCTCCCACACATCTGGCCACAGGCGCCCACTCAGCCTACAGCTTCTCTTGCACTCAGACCTGACACTGCTGCCTCCCTTTGGCGGAACTAACCTCGAGACCTTACAGGACCGGGACTTTTAAAATGTAACACCTTTCCTTTCCTCTCAAGTACACGCCTTGGACGGTTTTAAACAAATTCCTTCTTCCGATACCTACCCTTTCAATTACGTACTAGCGCTGCTCCTCTCTTGCTGATTAGATATCACTGCCTCTGTTTTAGTCAGGCTGGTTTGTTTCGATGAGGGATTATTCCTGGTGGCATCGCTCGCACTGAAGGGTGAGCGCTCACTGTCTCTGAACTGCCTCTCCCATGGCAGGACACTCAGCCAACCTAGAGCACTTCCTGTTCCTCACAATTTCCAGTGGGTGTGACAGACAGACATCCCTGGCAATACCTGCCTTGTTTATATTTGCCCCAAGTTGATCACTTTCAGTGGGGCCAGGCTTTCTGTTGGAGGCTCATTTTCTGTTTTTTGGAAGCCAACAGTGGCCCACGCACAGTCTCCATTTTTGTGGCCTGAAAATGTTTTTATTTCTCTCTTGCTGTAAACATTTCTCTTTGGATTTAGAACTACAGGTTGACAGTTTTATCTCACTGTCATGAAGATACAAGGATCATCCTGTCCTCTTACTTCCCTTTTGCTATTGAGAAGGCAGCTCTCGGGCTTTATTATTATTACTATTTTTTGGGAGTCATCTTTTTTCTCAAGCTGTTATTAAGGTATTTACTTCTGTTTGGTGTCTTCTGAAGTTTTATTACAAGTTGCAGATTTCTTTTACTTTACCAAAGTATGTAGACCTTTGGAGAAGTCTGAAAACTAACATTCCTAATAATTATGGAATATTCTCAGCATTTTTGGATTTTGTTTCTCTCCCATTGTCCACTAGTTTCATCAGTAGGTTGATAGGTTTTGGACCTGCTTACCTCTCAGTTCGGTATCTGTCCTCCCCTCCTCCCCATTTTTTTTCTCTGTATTGTAGTCTTGGAAATTTACTCTGATTTATCTTCTAGTTCATGATGTATCTAGTATTCTATTCAATCCATCCATTGTTTTAATTCAATGTAACAGAAACATATTTGTGCATATATACATATAGATAGATATATACTCAGTAAACACACCAGAAATTGTTAAAGTTCTAAGTAGCCAATAAAGTGAAACATTAAAACAGATAGATCAGATGTGCTTTGGATCTGCCTAACAGGATAGAAATAGCATGACTTTGTGTTTCTGACCACAGGACAAAATAGAAGTACAGAGAAACCCTACCCAATATAAAAAGCACCAAATTGTTGGGGAAATTTTTTTTAAGTGTTCGTTTCAATTCAGGCTAAGCTGGGAACCAAACTACAGAACAGTGAATGAAATTTCCAAGGAAGGGACTTTAGTGAGAAAAGATGGAGTGAAAGATTCACATGAGTCACCATTCAGCGGAAAGTAAGGGCAATTTCAGCAATGAAGAAAGGAGAATGGACGTTCAGATATCCCTGAGTGAGGCTTGGCAGTTGAGCAACACAGTTCTGAGAAAAATATAGTTTCCATTATGAAGGACTAGAACTGTACTCTCTGGTTTCATGTGACTTGAATGGGACAAGGTCTTTAGGAATATAGCATCACTATTATAAAATATTTTAAATGTTTGTTCACTGCTCTATTATGATATATATGTGGTCAAGAGTAGTTGGGTATTGAGACATCATTAGCAGAATAAATGATCACAGCAAGATGTCCATCTGTATCTTCTGGAATTCTCAGAACATATTTCTATGATTATTTCCTTAAATTTTATATAACATGTAGCTAGATCACTTTATTAACTTTCTCATGGAATAAGTAGATGTGGAAACTGAATCTTATGCCCTGCTGTGTACAAGTCCCATTGTTTATCTCGATAGATAATATGATTTTATACAGACACTAATGGTAAATATTGTAAAGTTAGGATATAAGTAGGTTTTAATCTTTTCATTTTGTTCCCAGATAATGGAAATTGAACAATTAACAAACAACCATGTGATTTGCCTGCTCCTGGGGCATAATGTATCACTACACAATTACATTAGGAAAATTCACTGTACTCAGTATAAAAATAACACTGAAACATCAGGCAACATAAGCTGAAAACTGATCACAAATGTAAATGTGGCCTTTGTTTCAAAATTGTGTAAATCTACTGCCACCTGCTGGCCTTGGACACTTCAAACATGGTCACCTGGGTTTTACTTAGCTTTCATAAAAATCTCACCCAAGTTTCGAACAGTGTGGCCTTAATTGATTTTTCTAAGAATGTATAAATATACTCTATCTTCAAAGATATGAAAGGCCACACATATACTGACCATAATTGCAATGTGTTCATGATTGAGAAATACCTCAGTATCTTTCAAGGGACTCAAGGTTGTCATTATGAAATCCTGCTACAAAATAGGGTAGAACACAAGATATGTAAATGGTAGAATTTATATAAAAAGTCTTAAAATAAGATGTTTTTAATATAAAGTATTGTGCATGTTGAGTATCTAGGATATTTTAAGTATTATGGTTAAATATTATAAAATATAATAGGGCTCATTAGAAGCAATTTATTTCTTTGTTGCTTAAAAAAGAGGAGTTAGATGGAATCAGGATAAGTTAAGGGAAATCCCAACATACTGCTACTGAGATAAGGTGTGCCCACACCTGCAGAAGGGGACAAGACAGGGCTCATGGGGATGGTGACACTCAACCTGAGCATGGAAGTGTGGAGCAGAGGACCAAGTGGCCGGGAGAAGGATATATTCTGAGAAAACTCAGGGAGTTGGAGAGTGAAGAAATAAAGAGGGGTTCACATTAGCTGAAATACTGGGTCAATGTAGGGAAGTTTTTGAGAGTAAAACCAGATCAGTATGTCAGGACAAATGCACGGAGGGACTTGAAAACAGAACCAAGGGAGCCCAAAGCTTCCAAAGTAAGGTTGGGGCTCATACGGACAGAGGGCAACCTATTCACAAACCAGACATCCTGGATGAGAAACCAGGAACACGTTTTTGAGAATATTTGCATTATTTTACTCAGGCTTTCCCATGACCTAGGCAATATTCTAAGTGAAAGAACACAGACATAAGAGATATCCCTTTCTTCAGGGCTCATATTCTCAGGGAAAGTAAACAAGGCTATCATAAAAATATTCCAAGGCACTCTGAGGATCACGATAGATCCTGGGGAAAGGTACAGGTACCTCACTGACTGGGGATGGTGACAAAATTTGAAAGGACAGGTCCTAGACTAGTTGGAGAAGGAACAAAGGCATTCAGACAGGGAGGCCAGGAGACCGCCCAGATGGGGTCAGGAGGTTGCAAAGCCCTGATGTCCTGAAAGTGAGGATCAAGCCTAGCAAACTAAGGAGTTCAGCAGAGCTTGTATCTGAAAGACTCCACCAAATAGAAATGAATGTCAGGTCTAAGGAAGGTTTGGGGATGACTTGGACAGAGGAACCATCTTTTTGAACTTACTAGACTTGTAATATCATGTAGGAAGGTAGTTACAATAACTACCTGAAGCAATCCAGGTAGCTGTTAGGATTACAACTACAAAATTGGTAGGAGCAATCCAGGTTTGATTTAGAGCACTTCAGCATACAGATGGTAATTATACCTCGCGTAGTGTAAGATCAGCCCGTGGAAGTCTATGGCTATTACAAAAGAAAGCTAAGCCCTGTGCTTGGCTTGGGGGCTGGTAGGCCTCTACAAGGCCAGGGGCTTTCCTGTTAATCCTATGTGCTTTCACAGAACCTCAACATCAGGCAAGGCCACTCTGTAATAATGACAGAAAAAGATTGGCCAGGAACACTGCGCAGGCCACAGAGATAGTCAGTTGCACAGCTTTTTTGCATGTGTTACCAAGGCTGACTTCTTTACTACTTGAGCTCAGGTCTGATCTTCTTGCTGTATAATTTCCCAACTATTGTTAGTGCTTGGTCCAGAGGGACTTCATTTGTCCTTGAACCCTGCCCAAAAGCACCCACCAGGAGCCCAGCATACAGCCCTCTTCTCACGGAGATGCCTCCCCATTCTCCCATGCACTCTTTTTGTTGGAACAAACCCACGAGCCCAGCTTCAGTTAGGGACAGTGCTTTTGGTACCTTGGAGACTCTTTCCACCTGGGCGCAGGCAGAACCCAGGTGCAGCCCTATTAAATGCCAGTGTTTCAGTGGTGAGCAAGCAAAAAGCTCAGTGAAGTTTGGTAGACACGGATGTTTGGGACAGACAGGAGGAGAAAACTGTTTTAAGAAGCATGGCAGTGCTTCCAGACCAATGGTCAATGGTATGGATTGCTGATGACAGAGATAAAGATAGATGAAGACAGAGCAATAGGTTTCAATTGATCATGTTCCGCCCACCGGCCCCTATTTCTCTGTCTGCTTTTGTCCTTTTCCTAAACTAGCCCTTCACTGTTGACAACTCTCAGATTTTTATCAGGTATTGACCTTTCCACTGAACTATGAACATTGGCATATTGTACCATCTATATGACATTTCTACCTTCAAGATCCAAAAGAACCTTCCACTCAACAAAGGCTCAAAGGCTGAGCTCATTACCTTTCCTCCTTATCTCAGTGACAATCATATCACCTGTCTGGTGGCTTAATTTGGGTCATTAAGAAGCATTCTTGAGAGCTCCTCTTGTTTACTTCTCACATCTGGTGCATCCTAAATTGTGTTAATTTTGTCTGCAAGTAGCCCAGAAATCCATCTACCTCCTCTCCACTGCCATACCCTTGATCCACGTTCTGATGTTTTTTTCCCTTCTGGGACTCCAGCAATAACTTCCTGGCTGATCTTTCTCCTCCCCCCCCATCTGTTTTTCACTCTGTTGTCACGGTGATCCTTAAAAGAAGAAATCTGAGCAGTGATATGTTAGCCAGCTTCCATTCCAGGAAACATAAACAACTCAAGCTGGAAACAGATTTAACAGAGAGGGATAAGTTCTCTCTGGCTTGTTGACAGGGCTAGAATGTAGAAGTTAGGGTTGTTCTGCTGCTGCTGTGACCCACACATCTGGAAGCAGTGGCTATCCCACAGACCAGAGATGGGTCCCCACAGTCTAATAGTAGGGAGAGGCAGGGCAGGAGGTCAGGATCTGCAAGTTCTGAGCACCCCAAGAGCTTACCTACCTGACCACACAATCATACCTCATAATGCAGTCCGGCCACCAGTGTCACCAGGAGGTGTGTCTTCTGGCTTCTTCACCTGAAGCAGAGTGTTGGCGGGAGAGAAATGGATCATGATCTATAATGGACACCATCCAACACATGTGACTGCTGCTTAAATTAGCTCCCAAACTTCCTTACCTTTGTGTCATTGACCACAATATGAACTTCTTGGCCTTGTCTTTCTATAATTGAACTCTCCTGGTTCGCTGGTCCCTTCTTGCTAAGGAGTCCTCTCTCTGCATCCCAGGTACCATGAACTGAACTCTAGATCTGGTGTGCTTGGTGATTTCTCCCACCAGGGTCTCTGAGCCACAGCTCCTGCATGGCCTGCTCCTGATTGCTCAGACAGACCAGAGCCTTCTGGGAGTGATGTGGTGGTACTGGAGTACCACCACCACCCCCACTTACATTGTTGAGAGGGCTGGAACGCACCCATCTGCATTGACAGTACATTTCCATTACCACCTGGTGAGAGAGGATTACAGAGAACACACGTACAGATTTCAGAGAAAGGAGCAGTTTGGAATAATGGGGTTCATAAAATGATCCTTGGGGTGAGATACAGGCAGGTCCTGGAGGAGAGGGGATCTGAAGGTGCAGGTTGGACTAACCATGGTGTCAAGAGTTTCATGGACAATATGTGGACCATAGAGAGAAAGTGTTAGGGAAACTCTGAAGCATTTTAATGAAGAGATGGCATGTTATATAAAATGAAAAAAAGTCTAGTGTCATATTGGGGGATAAACGCCATGGGTAAGACAGGAGACTGGGTCACAATGCACAGCTTTTGTTTTTTTCTGATAGCCCAGAAGAGATTGGTTGAGGACTTGATCTAAGGAGAAAAGCCAAGGAGAGGTGAAAATGATAGGATGGTTCGGGAAGAATTTTAGGAAACAATATTTTGTCATTGATTGTCAGGAGTCAGAGAGACAGAGAAATCCAGAAAGTTATCAGTTTTCCTTTTAGAGTAACTGGCATTTGATAATTAATTCAGTGAAAATGAATACAAAGGGAAAATTCTCTTGGTGGGGGAAACATGGCAATCTATGTATACACTCCTAACTTGACACTTGAAAATCAGTGTTAGTCTGAATTATCTTTCTATTTTTTTTTTTTTTTGGTACCAAAAATTGAACTCAGGTCCTTGCTCTTGCCAGGCAAGCATTGTGCCACTGAGCCATAACCCCAACCCCCATCTGAATTACCTTACACTGATCAAGCTATCAATAATAGCTACAATTTATTGGGTATTCAGTGCTCAGTACTTTTTAGATGAGTCTAAAAAGTGTGAGAGTTGGAAAAAAATTAATTCTAGAAGCTCCTGGTAAAGTATTTCAGAACCCAGTGTACTTAAATCTTCTATTGACAAAAACTCTATTGAAACTTTTAACCATACTCGTCAGTAAGTTTAGGATGGCGAAGAGATCTTATGACATATTGCTTTAAAGCAAAGCATGGATTTTTCTCACTAATGAAAGGGAGAGAGATAGCAGGGTGGATCCCTGCTAAGGATACACTGGAAGGTAGGTTCTCTCCCCTAGGACAGGCCCTCTCAAACTACAAATAAAGTTCTCTGCTGAGGATTATATTTGCTTAAGAAATATAAAATTAATGTGGAGAAGGAAGTAGAAACCAGACAATGAAGGGAATGAGATTTAAAGTTATAATGTTTGAATTTTATAACAAGAGCAATAGAGGGGCAGGGAGCACTGACGCATCTTACCCAGGCAGGTGGTGAGCTTGTATGAAACATGAATCTGACAGCGTCTGTATGTACACAGAAATCAGCTGAACATTTCCCGAAGGTACAAAGTTAGCTCGTTCGCCAATTAAAACTCAGCAATAAAATCTCTTGAGTTAGTATCTCTTAGAAAGGTATCTATTCTAACATAATACAATCTTGAAATGCTCTTCAACTACAATTAGAGAAAAATGAGGAAAAAGTTTATTAAGAATGACTTAGTCATGTATTGTATTGAAAATGTTCAATAGTCTGTAAGATGCAACAAAGCCCATCTAGTGGGCCTTACATCAGTCTGCAGGAATTTCTCCAGAATGGGCTGGTGTTGGATGTAGTGAGGAGGTTCCAGAAACATTCTAGATTCTGTTATGCACCTTGCAGTTACCTTTATTGATAGCAAGTTATTCCTGTAGTTCACTGTAAGCTCAGTATTCTCTAGGAGTAAGGAGTATAAGGCTTATGAAGATGGCTATGAGACATATTTATCCACAGTGTAGAAAAGAAGAAAGGCATTTATAGAAACAAACCCAGTAAAAATGTGATAATGCAAAATCAATGTACTATTATCAGTTGTCTTTCTACACACTAAAAGCAAACTATACAAAAATAACAAAGAAAATCCTATTTACAAGAAAATAAAAATAAAATAAAATATTTATAGATAAATTTAACCAAAAGCAAAAGATCTGTACACTGAAAACTACAAAACATTGATTAAAAAATTAAATATGACATAAAGATAATCTATATTCAAAGATTGTAAAAATTAATATTGTTAAAATGTTCATATTCTTCAAAGTGATTTACAGTTTCAGTGAAATCTTGCCAAATCCCAGTGGCATTTTTCATAGAATTGGAAAAATGCTAAACCTATGTGAAATCATAAGGCCCAGAATAATCAAAGCAATCATGAGCAAGAAGAGCAAGACTCAGACATAAGGCACTGCATCACTGACTTCCCAACATACTGCAAAACTACAGTATTGAAAGCAGCATGGTACTGGCATAAAAATGGACACATTGATCAATGGACCAGAATAGAGAGTCCAAACATGTTTTTTCCTTTACAGTTAATTGGTCTTCAGCAAAGTTTGCAGGAATCCACAATGGGAAAATGGTATTTTTTTTCAGTAAAGAGTATCAGAAGAACTGGGTATCCACATACAGAAGAGTAAAATCAGGCCCTTGGCTTATTCCTTATGTAAAAGAAAGAAACTCAAAATGCATTAAAGACTAACTTAAATATAAAACCTGAAAGTGTAAAAGTACTAGAAGAAAATATAGAGGTAAACTTGGCATTGGTCTATGAAATGATTTCTTGAACATGACAAAAAACAAGTTCAGGCAAAAAGGCAAATTGTATATCTGATAAGGAGCTAATATCCAGCATATGTAAAGAACTCTAGCAACTCAATATATAACAAAATAAGTAACCCAATTAAAAATGGACAAAGGACCTAAGTAGACTTTTATTCAAAATAAGACACATAGAAGGCCAACAGATATAAGGAAAAATGTTCAGTATTACCACTCATGAGGGAAATATAAACCAAAACCATGGTGAGCTATCACTTCACTCCAGCTAGAATATCTATGATAAAGAGATGAACAATAAAAAGTATTGATCAAGGATTGGGAGAAAAGGGAACTTATGCATGCTGTTAGTGAGGATGTAAACTACTGTGGGCAATATAATAGAATGTATGTAACTTCCTCAAAAAATAAAAATTAGAGCTAATATATCATCCAGAAATACCACTACTGGGTGTAAATGCAAAAGAAGCGAAATAGGTATCTAGAGAAGACATCTGACTCCATGTTCTATGTTCTTTGCGGCATTACTCAGAGTAGGCAATATGTGAAAACAACTAAAGTGTCCATCATCAGGGAAATGATGTACCAGTCAGAATTCTCAGAGAAATAGAACAAATATCCCTTCTCTCTATAAGTAAGTAGATATATAGATAGTTATTTAGATAGATATTTATGGGGAATTTGCTTATGCAGGTATGGAGGCCACAAAGTCCCACAATACTTTGTCTTCAAGATGGAGAACGAGAAAAGTTGATGGTGTAATTCATTCAGCCTAAGTCCGTAAACCTGGAAACTGGAGGAGGCTATGGTGTAGGACCAGCTCTGAGGCTGAAGCCCTGAGAATCAAGGAGGGTGCTCATGTGAACCCTGGAATGTGAAGACCTGTGAGCTTGGATCTCTGATTTCTGAGGGCAGGAGAAATTGGATATCACAGCTTCAGCAGAGAGCAAATTCCCCTTCCTCTCTCCTTTGTGCTTTCTGGCTTCTCAGCCACTTGGAGAAATCCTACCTCACTAGGGACGGTGGATCTTCTTCATTTAGTCTGCCAATTCAAATGCTAATCTCTTCCAGAACATCTTTCCAGACACAACAGAAATAACATTTTATCAGCTATCTCAGCCTCCCTTAGCCTAGCCCAAAGAGGATAACACTGGGTTCTACAAACACATCCCTTACTTTTTTACTGTAAAATTTTACTTTAGCATAACAGTAGCCAGCTGTGCATCTCAGTACTTTGCCCAAGGGATACAGGGAAAACTCTTTGTGTTTACTCACTTGGTACGATGAAAGGCAAGGTGTGTGTGCACGTGCAAAATTGTCCAACCAGAATTTTCACCCACAAGATGCTCCATCTAACAGGTTTGGTGTATGTTTACCTTAGCATCACAGAGGGTGTAATACATCCACACCGCTCTAGGAATTGTTTTAAAAAAAGTTTTCTTTGGATTTTTCAGGTAAAAGTAGCCCAATTTAGTACAATGTCACATGAAAAAACAGGTTTTCTCTTGGCAGTAGCGGTTGAACGCCCGGATTGCTGAGCACTCTGAACCTGATTCTGAGGAACGAATTCTCTATGCTGCCGCCATTCTGGGACATGGTGCTCTGCAGCTTTCTCCTCAAAGCAAAGTCTTTCACTTTTGCAGTTTTGAGGCTGCAAAGGGTGGAGACTTGCTGCTTCTCCTGATGCCCTCAGGCCATCTTTTCTATTCTCCTGTTCCTTCTCAGCAATCAAGATCTCCTCTGCTCTATCTTTGCAGTCCACAGCTTTACTGGAGCTTCCTTTCTCGCCAAACTCACAACATTTTAAATCATTCTGCTGGGCTCTTTGCTCTTGATTCTCAACATAAATCTGGCTAAAGACCCCCAACAATAGCCATGCCACCACCTCAACATTGACTGCCTTGAAATTTTTTCTGCCAGTTTAATTAGTTCACTGCCCTTAATCTTGGTTTCAGGCAAAGTTTTTGGACATGAGCAAAATGCAGACAAACTTTTTACCTAGCCATAACACACATTGTCTGGAGTCCAGCAGCCAATGCTGTCCTTCTTCCCAGCAGAAACTTCCCAAGCCTGGACTTTGAAAGAAGGATTTCTATCAGCCTTCTGGTTTTCTCGGCTCTGACCAGGATCTCCCTAAGGTGTTCCAGCTCTATTCTTTCAGGTGACATCTCTGAACCTTTCCAAACTCTTCCCACACACCATTCCAAAAGGCTTTTGAGCCATATGGTCAGGTATAGTCAGAGCAATGAGCCCACTCCTGGTACCAAATTCTGTGTTGGTTACTTTTTTTTTTCCTTTATGTGGGTACCAGGAACCGAACTCAGGACCTTGTGCTTGCCAGGCAGGCACTTATGCCGCTGAGCTATATCACTGGCCCAGTGTGGTGGTTACTTTTCCTCTTGTTGCTGAGACAAAATACCTGATGCCCACAATTAAGGAAGGAAAAGTTTATTTAGCTCACAGTTTGTGGAAGTTTTAGTCCGTACTTGGTTGGCTCCAAGCCAGATTCTGCTTTAATCCAGGAAAGTTCCAGCTTAAAGCCAACGTGATTTGATTTTGTAGTTCTCATATGGTTTCAAACAATCCAGTTCTTAAAGGTGAGATTTTGAACAAGTGGATTCAAGTGCTAAGTCCTGGTTGCTGATGTGACTTAAAGACCAGGGCTTCCTGGGACTTCTTCTCTATTGCTCTGAGGAGTTCAGCAATAGTAAGCTCTAGAAATGTTGCCCCATTTTATTATTTTTAAATGAGACATATGATACAATGGAAGGTTGGACAAAGCTCTTTGAGAAGCAATGAGTAACTGGCTGCCAGAGACCAGCAAAGAGATCATGTATGAGTCTTGTCTTTTCAGATGTGAAGAATAGGCTAAGGGAGTTGCTGGGTGTTTTTCATTAGTTATTTTATGAGAAAGTCAAGTAGGACATCAAATTAATGTGGAAGGTGGAGTGGAGGAAGGCAGAACTAAGGCAAGTTGGGCTGTGAATTGGTCACTGTTGGAGCCAAGTAATGGGTACATGGAAGTTGGGTCTACTTTTATATGAGTTGGAATATTTTGACAAAAATAGGTTAAGATAAATAAGGAGAAATAAAGGAAAAATTACTAGAAAAATAACTCACAGAAAATTAAAATATTTGTGTAAAAATTTGAAATATATTTATTAGCTAGTAATGTAAGAGAGATGTTTTGAAGTGTCCTCAATGTCATTAATATGATATTTGCTAGAAAGAAAGAAAGAAAGAAAGAAAGAAAGAAAGAAAGAAAGCCTTTTTCCAAGGTCAAAGAAAGACAACTCATTAACTTGGAAATTTACAGGAAAATTCAAGACGTGAAGTAGTTTAAAACATTACATCTTCATATGTCATATCAATGGTAACTCTTGTTTAAAAATAAATTTATTCCCTTTTGCAAAAGTTCTATCTCTCCATTTCCTATTATTTGTCTTTTATAGTGGACCAAGAAATGAAGGGAGGTAGGGGAAGGGAGTAAAAAAAGAACTAAGATGTATTATATACATGTATTAATTCCCCGTAATAAATACAATCATTATGTACTGCAAACATGTACTAATTATATATGCATGTATATTATTTACACCTATTTTTTCCCCCAACATGGCTTTTCTTTCTAAGCAAATAGATTGTTCATAAGAAAATGAATGAAACCAGGGTTAGACACTTCTTCTAAAGAAGTGTTCCCAGCCCAGATTTCATATTCATGGGGAAAAAAAAAATGGCAATTTCTAAACCTTGAATGTTTTGTGCACATTTATTTTTGATGAACATTACTCCACTAGAGGGCTCTGTGGATAAGAGCAAATGCTTAAAGTCAGAGGTTTTAAAGCTCTTTCAAAGGTTTGCCATTTTACCAATTACAAACTCTTGATAATTTTTATTTGATTTGAAATAACTTATTTTTATGGAACTAAAACAGTATAATCAATATGTTCAGATAATTTTCCAAATTATTGATTAATTGTCAATAATCCCAAGAAATATTTATACTACAATTAATCCTTGTTCTTTTATCTTTATTATGAGCTTTATTAGGAGTCCGCACTGCATTGCATACAAGTAGTACTTATTTATGAACATGAAATTCTCTAATCAGCCAGAGAATAACTTTAGTTCTTTCATTATTTAATGCTATATAAGGTTACTTTGAAAAGCGTAAGAGTATCATAACACAAAATAATCTATGTTTACTCAGAAAAATTCTGCAACTGTGACAACATTTACTTCTTATACAGTGGGTACTGGGGGTCAACCTCACGACCCTACGCGCCAGCAGGTGCCCATGCCGCTGAGCGATATCCCCGGTCTTTTTTTGTACATGGGTACCAGGAGTCGAACTTGGGCCCTCGTGCTTGCCAGACAGGCACCTATGCTGCTGAGCCATCTCACCAACCCTTATACAGTTTTAATAATCAAGGATAAAGCCTTTGCATGAACAGTAGCACATCCTTATATCTAACTCTGCACTTGAAACAATCAGATTTTGCCATGGTTACCTGTGGATGTCGCAAGCCCCATAGAGGAAAGAGAGAGAATTCAGTATTAAATATTGCTGCAATGTATTATCTAAAATGTCAAGTTTCCAACACAAAACTATGAGGCATGAAAAGAAATGAGAAGTGTAACCCATGCACAGAGGGAAAAGTACATCATGTATACTATTTATGGGGGGGACTGCTGTAGTTTTAAGAGACAAGGACCTCAAAGCAAGACTTACATGTTCAAAAGCTGAAAGGAAGCATCCTTGAAGAAGTTAAAAAGGTCTGAGGGCAATTGTGGAAATCAAGCAGAGAATGTGACTGTAAAGTGCTAGAACTCATATGAGGAGCAAGCAAAAGGAAACACTGGATTTAAAAAACACAATAATGGGCCGGTGAGATGGCTCAGCGGCGTAAGCGCCTGCCTTGCAAGCGCAAGGGCCCGAGTTCGACTCCCGGATCCCACATACGAAAAAGGGGCCGGTGATATCGCTCAGCGGCACGGGTGCCTGTTGGCACGCGAGGTCCTGAGGTCGTCCCCCCGGTACCCACAAAAAAAAAAAAAATAAAAAAAAAAAAATAAAAAAAAAATAAAAAACACAATAATGAAGATGAAATGTTCACCATGCAGCTCACTGATAGATCTGAGCCAGCAAAAATTCAGCAAACTTAAGACAGGTATTTTAGAATCCAAAGAACAGAGAGAAAAAAAGAATGAACAATAATCAGGGCCCAAGAGAAATGCGGATCAACATTAAGACAACAACATAAGTGTAATGAAAATATCAAGAAAAGAGAAAGAGAAATGAGCAAAATATACTTAAATTATGGATGGAAACTTCCAAAATTTGATGAAAAATATTAATCTATATACTGAGGAAGCTCAGTGAACCACACATGAAAAGGCCAAAAGTCCATCACAAGAGAAAATCTTAAAGGAATAAAAGAAGAAACTCAACTGCACACAGAGAAACCCCAAAAGGACTAAGATGTGGCTGACTTGTCATCAGAAGCAACAGAAGTAGAAGGTACTGGAATGACAGAGTCCAAGTGCTGGATTGAAAACGTCTTCTAACAAGTGGTGCTGAGACAAATGAATATTCCATGCAGGTTAAGACATTGGAACCTTACCTCACCCCACATGCAAAACATTAAGTCAAAGATTTACACGTGAGAGCTAAAGCTCCGAAACCTCTAGAAGGGAGTGTAGGCATGAATCTTCATGACCTTGGCAGTGGCTTCTGAGATACGACAATAAAATCACAAGCAGTTAACAAAAAATAGTAAGTTGTACTTCATCAAAAATTATTTTAAAAATGTGATTTGATTGATACTATCTAGAAATAAATAACTAAAATAAGATGGAAAAATATTTTCAGACTATATGTCTAATAAGGGTTTTATATATAGAATGTCCAAGAGTTATTAAAATTCAGCAATAAAGAGACAACCCAGTTGAGAAATGAGCAAAGAGTCTGACTAAATATTTCTTCATGGAAGATGCACAGATGATCAGTATGCACATTGAAAGATGCTAACCACCATTAGTTTTCAGAGAAATGCAAGTCAAAATCACATGCACCACTTTAAACCCATTGAGGTTTATCACCAATAAGATAAAACAACAAGTTTTGATGAGAGTGTGGAGAAATTGAGTACTCATGTACTGAATGATGGAAATGCAAAATAGGAGAGTATCTTTGAAGAACACACAAATAGTTCCTCAAAATGTTACGATTGAGGTACCATATGCCCCAACAACTCCACTTTAGGCTATATACTTAACAGAAATGAAAATAAATGTTCACACAAAAACAGCACGAAGTAACCCTTGGACTAGTATTCCCATACCCTTTATCCAGATCTTCTCGCTCATGTCCTTCTTCCTGTCTAAATTTATATGGTAATATTGAACTAGTAATTTGAATATGTTGTACCCTTTACTCTTCTAAGTGTTCTTCCCAAGTGAGGAGAGTTTTACCTCACACAACAGCCAAAAAGAAAACATCAGAAAATGTAGTAATGATTTCAGTAGCACCATTTAGTATACAGTCCATATTTAAATGTTGCCCGTTATTTCAATTTATTTCTTTAGAGCTACTATTTTCCTCTTGATCCAAGGTCAAATTCAAGATCAAGCATCACATTTAGTTGTCTCACACCTTTATTATCCTTGAGGCGGATGTATTTTCTCAGTGCTTTTTGTGCCTTTCAGTCTCCACATTTTAAAGAAGTTAGCTCCATTAATTTGTGCATTTGAGTTATGTGCATTTAGGAGGAGTATTCTGAAGTGGTGTGAAGCCCTTTAGGTCATCTGATCACTAGGAACCTGAAGCTCTATGCTGATTTTGGCTTAACAGAAGTAATTTAGTGTTAAAGATTGGTTAAGTTTCCCCACAAATTTAGTATTTTCCCTTTGTTATTACTGAGAAATTTGATGGTAAATGTCTTGAGAGTCTTAAGATTCTGGTTCACATTAAACTTTCACCCACTAGTTAACACGCATTGGTGATTTTCTAATTTCATCATTCTATCCATTGTTATTAGCAGGTACTTTAGTGTCTGGAAGAGCTTTCCTTCTACCTCATTCATTCATTCATTTATTCATTTCAGTATTAGTGCACATATTTGTTATTCAGTGCATTAAAGTTTATTATTCTCAGTTTGATATTTGGTTGTTTGTGATTCAGCTAGATCTCTTATAAACCTGCTTTGTACCTTCTTATAAGTCATTGTGGTTTCCAGGGCACTTCTTTACTTTCTGAAAAATATTCTGGGCTGATGGTGGTTTCCTTAGACCCATTTGGACATCAGTACTTTTGGAATCCTGGGTCACCTTAGTGTGGATGGCTTTGGGATGTCAAGGTGGCTTGGTGAGCTCCTGCCTACAGATGTGCTATGGTTTCCAGGCCTCTCCGGCTGGGTAATATGCAAAACTCCACCTCAGCCCTGCATAATTCATCCTTGTTTTCCCAATTCCCATGTTGCTCAGTTTTGGGAAACCTGGACCCATTCCCTCAATGTTTATTCATTGTTCAAGTTTCAGAATTGCCATCAGGAAAAGCTATATAGAGTTCAAATTTGTTTAGAATTCTTTTTTTTTATTTTTGTTTTAGGTAAAATGTTCATAACTTAGTAGTCTTGTCTCAAATTTTAATTTGATACATGAATGTACATGTGTACCACACCCCTATCAAAACTCAGAGCAATTTCATCATTCCAGAAGGCCCCTAGAGCTCTCTTCAGCACAGCCACACCACCTTTAGATCCAGTCATTATTCTAGTTTTTCTCATCAGAAATTCATTTTATCTATGCTATAACATCATAAAGATGAAGCACAGTTTGTCATGTTTGGGATCTGGCTTTGTTCTTCTGAAATGTCTGTGAGATTCATGTGCAATGCTGTGTGCAGGAGTAGTTTATTCCCTTTCACTGTGTAGGGCCATCATATTGCATGAATTTATAATAGGTTATTAATATAGTTACCTGCGGTTGAATGCTTAGAATATTTCTAGTCTGTTGTTGTTGCAATTAGGACTAAAGTTGTTTTGAACATTCTTCCATCGGTCTCTTTGTGGACATATGTTATGGTCTGCATCTAAAATGTTGCCCAAATGGCTCATATGTTCAGAGGTAGGCCCTGGACATGAGATAATAACCTCATCAGTCAATCCGTGAATGAGTTCACAACTGAATGGGCTCTTAGGAGGTGGAGGCCAGTTGGAGGACAGAGGTCACTGGAAGCATGCCTTTGCTGAAAGGAATATCTGGTCCCTGTCTGCTTCTGGGCTCCCTGGTTCTCACTTCCTCTCTGTTTCCTGGCTTCCCTGAGGTGAGCAGTTGTCATCCTCCACACACTTCTCTCATGATAGTCTGTCTCACTTCAGGCCTAAAAGCAATGGGGGCAGCTGCCATGGACTGAAACCTCTGAAACTCTGAGCCAAAATGATCCCTTCCTCCTTTAAGTTGTTTTTCTCAGGTATTTTCTCAGGTATTTGGTCACAGGGACAGAAAACTGACTAATGCGAGGAAGATTTTTTTCTTGGGTTAATACCTAGGAGTGAATTATCTGGACGAAAGCAAATGGATGTTAACTTCATAAGAGTGTCCAGCAGTTTCTGCAAAGACTGCATCTCTTAATTCCCACTACCCATTCACGAGAATTTCCTGGCTTTAATTCCTCACCTAGCCTTGACAGTGATTTAAATTTTACCAGTCCTAGCAGGCACTGCAGTATTTTTTTCCAAGTAACTGTGACAGTGGACACGTTTTCCTGTTTGAATTTCCATCAATGTATATTGAAGGTGTATCTCTTTGAAACTCTGCTCACCAAACTTGTTTTTTTTTCATTTTGTGGACTTATAGGCATTCCTAGGTATTACCCTGTGTGCAATATCTCTACCGAAGATAATTTCACTAGTGATAAAATGCAGATCTTCAGCAACTTATCTTCAGGGGAAGAATGTGGACCTGAGGGGAACATTTGACATGCAGGCTGAGGAGAAGGCCTTCTAGGTCTGGGTCCCTGTCACAGTGAAAACTTGAGATGCTCCACTGAAAAAGAACCGAATGCCAGGGCAGCATATGGTAGATAAAGCCATAGGGTATTCCTCCAGACAACCTTCAGCCTTTTTTTTTTTTTTTTTTTTTTTTTTATGTAGAAAATTTACTTTATTTAAAAAGCATATATAACATGGCTATGGCATAAAATTCTAAAATAGCATAATGGAAAATACAAATATCTATTTTCTTTTGCTATTTATGTCTTTTGTGCATTTACTGTCTTTTCACAGGTGGCATTTTTCTTTATTTTATAATTTGATTCATACTTATAAGAAAAAATTTAAATATTATAAAAAGGTCTAAAGCAAAAAGTAAGAGATTTTTTAAAAAAGCAAAAAGTAGCAATTCCCTTCTCTCCATCCCCTCCTCAGACACTGGATCTCCTTCCAAACTTTTCACCATTTTCTTTTTTATATAAATTGTTTCACATTATATATGTTCTATAAATTGTTTTTCACTGAACATTGTCATGGAAATATTTCATGATAGTATAATTAAAGCTATTTTTGCTTAATGCCTTGATTTATCAGCATGCATTTAGCCAATTCCCTAATGATGACTACTTAGGGCGTTTCTGTATTAATGCAGGAACAAATATGCTGACAGTTTATTTAAACAAATACAGTTCTTATATTTACTTGTATATCCTTACACTCCTCTCTTCTTTTAAAATTCAGATTTTTAAATGAAAATTACAGTATTAAAAATGGCTAATTGACTATGTGGGTAGGTGTTAATTGAAAGGGTAAAGAATTGGGGTTTTATTTACTTATTTTTTATTTTTTATTTTTTTTTGTGGGTACTGGGGGTCGACCTCAGGACCTCGCGCACCAGCAGGTGCCCATGCCCCTGAGCGATATCACCGGCCCAAGAATTGGGGTTTTAGTAACTCCATTTTTACTTAGTTTTGTTCCATTGAACAAACCAGAAAGCCATGAAAAACTAACTCTTTTTAATAGTGCGGTCAAATTGGTGAGATGGAGGATTATATTCTAGACCAAGGCTGCTCGCTTCCTACAGAATTTCTTGAGAGGCTCCTCTTTATTTCTTCAGCACATCCTTCCTGTTCCACTCCTTTGAAGCTGCCTGAATTGTCTCAACTTCCTCTTAACTAGTAGGACTCTTTGGAGGCAGATGATATCAACTCTTAAAATTTTTTTTTTTTTTTTTGTGGGTACCGGGGGTCGACCTCAGGACCTCGCGCGCCAGCAGGCACCTGTGCCGCTGAGTGATATCACCGGCCCCTTTTTCGTATGTGGGTTGCGGGAGTCGAACTCGGGCCCTCGCGCTTGCCGGGCAGGCGCTTAAGCCGCTGAGCCATCTCACCGGCCCGTCAACTCTTAAAATTTAAGACATTTCTAACAAATACTATTAGCCTTCAGTACCTTGTGTGTGGGAGGGCAGAATGAAGAAAGCAAATTTCTTTCCATAATTATTCCAGTTTTGACAAGCCCAACTCTGGACAATATGTGTAAGATGCAGATTCCTTCGAGTATGGAGTCAGGACGGCATGCCCTTCCCTTCATCCTTGCACACTTTTAAACAACTGATGGGCATTCAGATCTGCTTTGGATACCTGGTTTTGATTATACTGTTCTGAAATTCAGTTTTGCTTTTGTCTACTAAAAAAACAGCCCGTGTTCTTATTTCTCTTCAATAAGAATGGAAATAAATTTAGTTAGCTATATAAAACAAGCAAATGAAAAATATTTATAATAGTCTTAACACCTAGGGCTGAATTCTGAACTGCAAATGTTTCTTGGAATCAGAGGACTGGTTCTTTGAGTAACTACCTTGTGTTTTCTTCAGGGAAATCTTGCCAGGAAGAAAAGAAATAAGAAATTATACTTTTGTTTTTAGCTTAAAATTATTTTATACTGTTATACTGTTTTCCAGATTAAATAAATATTTAAATTATGGGAGTAAACGTTTCTGCAGTGGGAGTGTGGCTAGCTCTTATTTTTAGAGCATGTTCTGTAACAAACTAAATCTTGGATTGGCAGTACTACAGGAGTGCATAATGAATTTCTGGACTATGAGTACTATGTCTTGACCCTGTCTTAAAAGGCAGAGGCAATTTCCAAAATCTTTATCTTAGCAATAAAATCCACTGAACTAGATGAAGAGTGCAGTAAGGCATGAGTACTTAACTCTGTTGTCAGATTATTAGTAAATCCCGGGATATCAGGATTCCTGAAGCTTATTGTAGAGGTTTTCAAGGATCATTTTTATGTTTAAAAATAAAGACCTCTACTTGACTATAGTTATCCTTTACCCAGTCAATATATAGATAACGAAAGATGCTTTTACCTACACAAATAACTCCGTTGTTCATGATGGGTATATACAACCCAGATGGACTGGGAATTACCAGTTTAAGGCACAATTTCTCATTAATATTTTTTTTTTGTTGTTGTTGTTTTGTTTTGTTTTGAGACAGGGTCTCACTATGTAGTTCAGATTGGTGTTGCACTCACTGTGTAGCCCAGTCTGGCCTCAAACTCATGGTAATTTTCCTGCCTCAGCCTCTTGAGTGCTGGGATTACAAGTATGCACCACCATGCCTGGCTCTCCTTAATTTTTATTTCAAAAATTAGCTAATAATATATGAGCAGTGCTTTACAAAAGTAGCTCCTCTATAGTCTCCATGGTCCCTTTAACAAGAGTCACACTCTTGTTCCTTAACTATTCTCATCAGACTTCCCAAGAGGAAGCTGCTATTACTGAATGCCAAAAGCAGCTTGCAAGAGAGGTTATGCAGTGAGGAGGAAACGAAACAAAAAATTTTCTCTTCATCATTAGAAGAAGAAAGATAGTACACCAGACAGAGAAATAAGCCAATGAATATAATATCAACAGGGTGACTTAGATTTTAGCAAGCTCTATCTTCTATGATCTGCAAATATTCTTTTCAGAGAAATTTTGATGCTGATAATAGTTTTTACTTAAAAGAAATTAATATCCAAAGATACCTGGTAATACTTGCTCGATATTGCTATATCCAGCCACATTATGTAAAGCCACCAAGAGAAGTGGTCCACTGGGTAAAGTCTTCCGTACTTTCTTCACAGCTTAGCATCTATTTTAAGTCTTCCCTCAAAGATGTAGCTGGATACACAGGAGTGTGAGTCTGGGCTGTGTTAAAGCTCTTCCTTCGAGGGCCTTCTCCTGTGGCACTGGCAGATGGATGTGTTGTCATCCGGCTGAGGAACATGTTCCATTCCATCACGTAGCTCAGGTTTGCTGGACTGGCGCTCGGCATATTGCTGTAGGGCTCTGTAGTAGTAGCAGTAAAGCCTATGTGGCTGTAGCAGGTCCCTAGCAGTCAACTGTCCTTCTTTTGCAATCTTCTTGGCTTCTTCATCATTTTCTTTGGCCCATTTAACTTTCTCTAGTAAATCACTAAGATTTCTTTTAATTGGAACATAATGTTTCCAAGGTCTTAGTGTTGCATAGAAATGTTCATAATATGGAGAATCCTGCTTCAGAACCAGGCTGTCCCCCAGCATGAGATACGGAAACCTATATGCAGCCACAGTCCCATCCACATTCACTTGGTACTTGTACTTAAAGAAATCAAAAAAGCCCATTAACTTGGCTTTTCCAAGCTCCTCTTCTTTCTCTTGGAAAAAGAAATAGCCTGTAATTCCTGCATCTAGTAGCTGTGGGTTTTCTTTGGACAGCTGTACCAACTGCAGCCTCTCTTCCCGACTATCTCTACCTCTGAAGAAAGCTTTCTCAGTTTTATTGATCCAGGGAGGCCCTGTGTTTCCCTGAATAGAGAGGAGATCATTCGTAACCCCCCTCATTGCTTCAAGCGTGGAGTGGGTGATATCATACGTTGGAAGAATAACATCTCTTGAGTCCAGAGAGCCACACCAGGAAATGATAGGTATAGGGCTGGGGGTTTCATTGACTTTTCGATGCTCCAAGGGCCAATCTCCAAGATTAATATAAAATTCTAAATCTGGGAGACGAACCTTTCTTGCCAGTGACAGCAAAATCTCATCAGAGAACATTTTGAAGTCTGTGTATTTCCCTAAAGATCTCCGGTAAATGTAATTATTGAGAATCGTGTAGTGAACAATGGCACCCCTCTCGTCCCCAAATCTTTTGGGAACTTCATTTAGCATCTGCTGGAGATTGATGCTGGGGAAAGAGGCAAAATCTTCTTCAATCTGTGGCTCCTCGGTTGGACAAGAAAGAGTTTTCTGCCAGGCCTGAGGATCCTCTTCTGGACACTCACAGTACTCATGGTACACTGGTCCTTTCAAAATATAGGGAGACTGGGCCACATGTTCATCACCATAAAGGACCTCTATCTTCAGCCCTTTGTTGACAGTGTCATACATTCTATATCGTACCAAAAATGTCCCGTCATTCCTGTCCAAAGGCTTAGGGACATGAATCCGGACGCCCTCTTTAGGTGAAAGAGGTTTGACTACTACTTTGAATAGTGTTTGACCTGGGGGCGAGCGAGTGAGGTTCTGGCCCTGCGCGCTGACCGCCTGCAGGTAGAAATAGCGGACGGGCAGGACGGCGGCCGCCTGCAGCCCGGGCCCCCACACCAGGCTGCGCGGCGCGCTCACCGGCGCCTCGGGGGCCGCCGCAGCCAGGAGCGGCGCGAGCCGCAGCGGGAGGAGCAGCGCGGGCCAGCCTTTTTGTTTTTGAATGGCATTACAGGAAAGATTTCTGAATTGATAAAGGTGAAGATAAAAGTCTAAAACACCCTATGCCAAATTTGGAGGAAGTGGGCTAGAGTGCAGAGGCAAGGTAAGAGTGTGAGTCTCTGCTGACTTTCCAGGAAGAAAGGGAGGGAAACAGGTCTTCTGCTCTTGGGGAAGATCACGCGGAGTGGACATCTCTGACAGTGCAGCAGGAGTTACCCACTGAGCAAGTGAGAGGGATTGGGATCCAGAGCCTAAATAAATATAGGCAGTTTCCTTCCACTATCAAAGCAGGGAATACAGAAGGGAAGTAGGGAAATGCCACCAGCTATACAGCTTTCTGGACAAAGAGAGTTTTGTCCTGTTTCCCTCCTGCTATGTCTCAATGAATGTTGACCAACATTCCATTTAATACCAAGGTCAAGGGGCCTCCTCATGGTCAAATTAGGGTAATTAATCAATAAGTTTCAGGATTCATTTTTTTCCCTATTCAGAAAATGTGTTTACTGTTGGCAAACCTTTGGTTTTCTGACAGCTCATCAAAGTTTTCTAATGTGCTCTGGGAACATATCAACAATTTCCGGAATTTACCAGATCACAAATGTCTAGACCCTCCAGCAGAACCCAATAAAAGCAATCAAGTCTTCTTATGCTTTTTTCTCACTTATTCAGGGTTCCACCTTAATTCTTTCTTCCCTACTTTGCACCTTGGAAAATAATCTTCTTGAGAAAAAATGAAGAACATGACGGAAGTTAGTGAATGTGAGGGCTTGCAACCCTGGGTGTGAAATGGCAGGATGGCTGCCTCACTGGCCTCCATGCCTGCCATTCCAGGGCTCTAATGTCTCAGTGTTTCTCAGAATCTGTTTTGGTTGAGATCTAAAATATCCCCCATAAGTCTCATGTGTTCAGATGTGGAACTTTTGGAAGGTGATTGGATCGCAGGGGTGATATACTCAGTGAATGGATGAATCCATCCATGAGTTCAATTTCAGTAACTGGATGTGCTGTTAGGACGTGGGGCCTGGTTGGAGGTAGGTCACTGGAAGCATAACTTGGTAGGGTATATTCTTCTCCCTAGCTTCTCCCTTCCCTCTCTGCTTCCTACAGGCCATGGGTGAGTAGCTCTCCTCTGCTCAGGCTTTTCCATCATGCTGTTTCTGCCTTGGAGCCAGCCAACCTGAGACTGAACCCCCTGAAACTGTGAGTCAAAGTAAACCTCTCCTCTTTAAGTTATGCATGTTAGGTATTTTTTTTCCCAGTAATGGGAAAATGATTAATACAGAACCTTTGGAGGGGACACTCCTGCTCTCTGGCAGCTCAACCTCTGATGCTTCCTGACTCAGGCTCTTACTTCCTAAGATCTTTAATTAAATTTTTGTGTTTATGCAGTCACTGACAACTCTATCAACAATCTGAATTTTACAAGACTCCCAGCATTTTCTTCCTCCCTTCTTTGCTGCATTATTCCTTCTAGGCAACTCTGTCTAAAAAACATCATATGCCAACTTTTAAATTTTATTTCTCTTCCTTGCTGTATTTATTATCCTTAATATTTACCACCATCTAAAATATCATAAGGACTCCTGGCATTGTAGCTGACTGATAAAATCTCATTGGATGGAAGAATAAAAACAGACTGTGGACTGTGGAAAGTAGGATTGTGGCTTGCACGTGAAGTTCTCAAAGATAAGCAGGCAGGGATTCTGGGGTGTGCCACAGGGCAGTTGGTAGAGATGAGGTAGGCAAATGAAGTGTGAGAATTAGAGCCATGAAGCAGTGATTTTCAGGGCTCTGGGTCTGAGGCCGTGACCTAAGGAGGAGAATTCCTTAGTATCCTATGGACAAAGCCATGATAAAGTAAAATAAAATAAAAAAGCATTTTCTAAAACCTGAGCAGTCCATTTTCACTGTGGAGACCAGAAGACTCTCTCAGTGTCTTTAGAGCCAAAGGACCACACACAGATCTGGGTCCTGGTGCTGTGGAGCTGACAGCTTCTTCTGGAGTCCCCAGAGGCTGAGAGGCAGGGACGGCAGGCCTGATTTACATGCTAGTATAACATTTGGAATGTATTTTTAATGCTGTGCCCTTCTCTATACCTTCTTTAAAATTTAGAGGTAACACATTGAATGCAGCTGGGCCTGGTGGCAGGTGAATGGATTCCATCCTGGTTTTCATATGAGTTATCCATGTGCTTTAATTTCAGAATCTCTGTGATTTGTCAGTAAAATGCTGACTATTCCCTGAGGATTGGTTGAAATGATGTTTCTGAAATACCATTTTTACAAGTGCATATAAAATGAACAGAGACGTCCTTCTCTGCCATGTTGATTTCCTCGGACCTTCCTCCATTTCTGCTCATTCATTCACTTGTGGTTGTGTATGCTAACATCTCAGTCCTTACAACTAACCTCCCCCTTTCCCTGTCTCTCTTTCCTCTGTGTGACTCTTTTAAGTTCTTCCATTTCTGAGCCTGTCGTTGTGGAGCCAATTGAACATTTTCTCATACTTTTTATCTTCTTCGTTTAAGAAGGAATGAAAGAGTATGTGCACTTAGTCATGACTAATGCTTGAGAAGCACATCAAGTTCTGTCTCCCACGACTGCCACACAGCTAAGTAGTTCTTAGTCATTCCTTCAGGATTTATAATTGTGTGTGTGTGTGTGTGTGTGTGTGTGTGGTGTGTGATACTAGGGCCGTTAGGCTTAGTAAGTCACTCAGTTGCCCAGGCTGGGCTCGAGCATGCATCCTGCTGCCTCAGCCTCCAGAGTGCTGTGATTGTAGAGGCATACCCACCGTGCCCAGCTTGGTTTATTGTTTTCTGAGAGTCACTAATCATTCTCCCTGTTCCATTAAGCTTGATTTTCAGTATTACTTGGATATTGTCACCCTGTCCCTTCCAATTTCAATTTAAAAATGCATGTGTCCCACAACACTGGAATGTTTCTCATGTGCCTGGAACCTCGTGGGAGCATCCATGGACATTTACATTTCTCCTCACATAGCTGAAAGGAGCAGTGTTTCCTCATGTCTCAGGGGGAGCTCTGGACAGCTGGCCTGTGGGGCCACACAGACATGCCAGGAGAGGAATTTTGTCATCCAGTTCCAGTCCCAGTCTTTCCCTCTTAAGAGACAGTGTTGAGAGGAAAGTGTGATATCTCGAGCCTTGCAAAGTGACCAAAGGTCAATAGAATGACAAGTTTTTACTAAGTTCATAAACCTCCCACTAGAGCAGCAGCCCCTATGTTTTGGCACCAGGGACTGGTTTGTAGAAGATAGTTTTATCACTGACTGGGCAATGCAGACTTTGGCCCACGGTTGGGGATCCCTGCTTTACAGCATAAAGAATACAGAGACGATGCAAATATTGTTCACTCACTGCAGAGTACCGACCTTCAAGTCAGGTGGTGCCCATCCTGTGGTGTCTGACACCTTCCTGTCATCCCTCTCCCCTCATTGTATTACAGATCACTGGATCTTATGTAACTGCCTGCAATTGTCAGTGTTGTTTAATGACAGGCACTAACCCTGTGGGTTCTCCGGAGAATGATTAACTTCTTCCTGGAACCACTTGGATGTGATATTTAATAAATGTAGCAATGGATACATAGATAGCTACATAGATAGATTTATAGATAGATAAGTACAGATATAGATACATATATAATATATATCCAACTTTACTACATGACATACAAAAACATTTTATTTATAGGTCACAGATTGTCCAGCATGACCTCACCTGCTAACTATATTAGCCTAAAATTTTAGGCCTAGATAAAATGATCTAACCTCATACAGCTTTCACCCCCTGCACGAAATGGGTATTCATACCACCCCTCTATGAATGTTTGGTCCAAATCTTTCTTCTACTCAATGAAGTTTGACAATTTGTGACAGGACAGAAAGGAAATTCATTATATTTAGTAATAGAAAACCTATTTCTCATTTTTCACAAACCAAGCAGCCACAATGAAATTGCCTAAGCTGCTATATCACAATTCTCCACCTTCATGGTCCTTAAGTTCACCTGCAAGGGTCTTCAATTTCTTTATGTTCACAGCTTGGCATCTGGTAATTTTCAGTATCAGAAAACATACGGGAGCTATATATTTTTTCCTCAGAAGAAATATTTCTGATCTGAGAAGAAATAAATCTGTCAAGAGGAAAATATTAAAAATAAAAAGCATGACTGTAATAATCACATTGATGTCACAGGCAATTTTGCTCATCCAGTTTGGAAAAAGAAACTCCCCTGGCCCCCAGAGGAATTGTCAGTGTAAAAGAAATGGAATTTTTATTTCAATAACCACTGTGGTTTAAGGGTAATTTATGTATGAGGAAGCACAACGGCCTCAAGAATCAAATTTCCTTAAAATATTATTTTGTATTCTCTCTGCTCCAAAGTTGAGTGAAACTGATAGATCAAAGTAAAGAATGAACAAATCTGCTTTTCTGACTTATCTATCAGTTGGCGTGCACTGTACCCGCTCATGCCATTGACAAAAGGGCAGGGTTTGCAGCTGCAAAGTAACTATACTTATAAAGCAATAACTCTTCAATTAAACAATGCTCATAGAATTCATGTGAAAAATAGAACAGAAGGTAGTTCAGACTGACCTCACCCCCCAGGCAGTAGGTCTCCCTTGCCCACACCCACCCTGTCACATGCATGTCATCAATAACAGAGAACAATGCTGTATGTCATGCAAGTTGTTCCTTTAAATGTGTACCTTCCCACAGGAGATAGAATGCTTAGATATTAAGTACACAATTTGAATGTCTAGTTTATTCTAGAATGTATGTGGCACTAGCTAGAACCATCTGTATTTAAGACTGAAAAACAAATGAATAATAATTACCCCAAAGGAATTAAGGGCTCCACATTGCTCAGCTCCATGCAGGACGTACTGATCCCTCTGCAAGTAGCACCTTTGCGCATCATGTTACCCCTCAAGGTGCCCTTGCTTATCTTGTGGTGAACCGCGTCATCCACACACAAGTGCATCTCATAGTCTTCCCCTTCCCATCCAGGCAGTGCCAAGCACCACAATATCCTGAGATAATATGCTGTGCTCTTGGATTTCAGGGTCCTCTCTTCACACATGTAATACTTTCTCCTGACAACTGCCATCACTCACAGTTACTGAAGATGGAGAACTATTTGAACATAATACATTTCCCAAGAAGTAAGAATTTTTTCACTTTCTGGAGGAAAAAAAAAAAAAAAACCTATGAAAATCAGAAGAATAGACATTTGCCAGCTTCTAGTTGTCAAATATCCAGCGAGAGGATACGATTTTAATCCTCGTGTAGACCACAGGGAGAGCAGCTCCCATCATTGAGGTAAAGGGAAATTAAAAGAAAGACACGTCTTCATCCTGCATCGATGAGGACTTTAAGACTAATTGTTTCATCAGACGATGTGTTTGGAAGAGGCTACCTGAAATATCAACATACGTGGAATTATCCATCTGTTGGCAAAGTGTTTGGAAGAGCTGGCTAGCTTAGTTTCCATCCTGCGGATGACACAGGAGGAGGAAGGAGCCAGTCATGTTCTTGGAGAGGAAAATTCACAGGCATTGCAGGATATATAGTGGTACCTCAGTTCACAGAATCAATTATCTCCACCATTCTGTTTGCAAACTGAACTGGATGAGAACCAAATTAAATTTCCCCATAAGGTCAACATTGAACCTCACCACTGAATTTGATTCAGTTCTTATCCAACTTGTTTTATGACCAGAATCATGGAAAGAATCCAGTTCATGAACCAAGGTGCCACTGTACCTGCATCTGGGAAGCAAAAGCAAAATCCAGATGTGACCTGGAGCACGAATGTTCACACCAAGGGAAAAGCTTCCTGGCCAGAAGTGAAGGAGCCGCATCTTCCTAGCCAGGCTCTTCCAACAGCGTGTGGATCGGTGAACACACACAGGAACTCCTGCTGACTACCAGCCAAGTGTGAAGACGGATGAGCAGCAACCAGTTTCCGTCTTCCCGGTGTTCACTATTGTTATGTTCAGTAAAGGAGCAGAGAGCAATTGCTTTAAAATAAAAGCTCAGTTCTTCCCAAAGAACCTAGTATACATACGTAATTTTTAAAATGTTTCCTTAAATGCTTGTAAACTATGCAGAGAAAGTGTATATATAGTATTTTCCAAACAATAATAATAACAGTAACAGAACTTGAAAATATTCCTCATGAGGAAATGAGGATACGTGGGAGAGGGGCAGGCATCAGAACCAAAGTATCTCTGAGCCTGGACCCTTCGTCAAGTGTGAGGACAGGAGCAAGTTTTCAAATGTTGGTCACCAACCATGAAACCAAGTGTGCTCATAGGATATAGCACTGCCACCCGAAGTTCCCTGTGTTCCCGCACTTTATTCCTTCTCTGGATGGCTTCAACAATGAAGAGTAGGAAAATTAAAGGCCAGCAGCAACGCATGCATCTGATAACTTACTTTTAGGATTTATGATGTTCTTTTGTAGAGTCAACCTTAGCTCCCTGAGTCTCAAATTGTCCCAAAGCCTCTATGTAATTTTCTCAACCTTATCAAATAAGATAATAATTGCAAAGGCATATTGAAGACAATTAAAAGCATTATCTTGTTTTTTTTTTTTTTTTTTTTTTTTTTTGTGGGTACCGGGGGGACGACCTCAGGACCTCGCGCACCAACAGGCACCCGTGCCGCTGAGCGATATCACCGGCCCCTTTTTCGTATGTGGGTTCCGGGAGTCGAACTCGGGCCTTCACGCTTGCAAGGCAGGCGCTTAAGCCGCTGAGCCGTCTCACCGGCCCTAAAAGCATTATCTTAAACAAATTTAATGTACTGATGAAAATTAATAATTTTGTTTTTCGCCCAAGGGAGATGTTGGGGAGCGCAGCCTCCAAGTCTAACTCTAGGGTGTGTCCCAGTTGCCACTTCCCAGCTGCAGGTGAAGCTGTGGTTAATATTGGGGTGCTCTGGGGTGTACACACACACACACACACTATTTATATATGTGTGTGTCTATTTTTGGGTTTCTCACAACATTTACTTATAGCAAAGGCCAATCTGACCTGAGTTGCACATTCCCATGTGCTGGGCATGCTCCAAATGCTTTCTTCATTCTAACTAACTTGCTTAGTCCTGCCCAATCCAGGGGAATTGGGTGCTAGATATGAGTTAGAGACTAAGGAATTAAAGTCATTCTCTGAGATCACAAAGCCTCAGGGTTTCTTTATGATTAGTTGTCTTTGACTATTGTACTAACCTGCTTATACACACACACAGTGAATTCGCCCAGTTTCAAAGGATCTAAAGTCACACTCTAGATGTAGATTCTAGATGTAGATTCACTTATTTTCCTGTTACTCTATAGCACACTGTGAAGCAGGGAGATTCCCCTGGCTACTCCCAGCCCCAAGAAGGGGGAATCCTGTACAGCAGCCTCCAGCACGTGGTGTGACACCTGGTTCTAGGAGGGCCTGGTTGCTGCCTGGGGTAATGAGAGCAGTTAAGGCCCCACAGAGAAGATGGGGGTCCCTCCAGGTGAGAAACAGGATTGCTGTAATTAAGTCGCAGATGAATGTTGCACAAGTGAGTTATCTGTGCTGTCAAAAAAATCACGGACTTCAATAAGCATACGTTAAAATAAGGCCCTTAATGCAGTCCAGAATCTGCTTATTTTTAAGTTCTTGTCCCTTAAATATATTGGTGTGTTCGTCAATTACATGGCCTACAATCTGCTCTGCAATCCCTTTGTCTAAGAATAATGGTTTTCACTCGACTTCAGGGACCAATTGATTTTTCTTTCTATAGTTTTAACTTTCTTCTTTATATTCTGGGTATTGTGGCCATTTATTAAATCTGAAATCCAAAATGCACTGTGGCAGCTCATGAACCTGCTGAAGTTTATTTCTGTGAACCATTTTCTTGCTGATCTTCATCTCTGGACATGTGACTCCCATCTTCAGCCCGCTTGTCACCAGCAAAGAGGATCTTACATTCCAGTGTGTGGTCACATCTGCTCAGTGCCATCTTGCTGAAGAGCTACTTTTGCAGTATTAAGGACTGAACCCAGGGTCTTGCAAGTGCTTTACCATGAGCTACATCGTCAGTCTGCGGCTTTCATCTTTTTTTCACTCTTTTTCTCTGACAGCCAAAAAGAATTCATTTCTTTTACAAGCTTCAATGATTGTCTCCTCCTTCCAGTGACTTTCATTTTTTTTTTTTTGCCTGTTTGAATATTTCAGGGTGTTTCCCTAAGAGCTAAAAATCAAGAGGCCTTGAGTCTCCATTTCTCCACTAACATCTGCTCCAGTTCTGTTGCATGAGTCTGAGGATTTTCGCAGGTCTTAGTGTAACAGAAAATGCCCCACCCCCCAGCCAGTAGAATTCAGTTTCTTAGTTGCCCAGGTAACTGTTCCGGTTCCAGTTGCTTCTGTCTCTTAGAAATGGCTGGTCACTGTGATGCATGGATAGTCACTATGATGCACATTATATAAACCAATCCCCAATTGACAAGCCATTCTGCCTCTGTACTTCCTGCTTGCTTATCCCATATAAGCCCTAGACCACCAGAGGTCAGGGCCTGATATTCTGGGAATGACCCCAATCAGTGCCCATTGACATAAATAAATCTGCCTCCAAATCCTGAGTCGTTTCTGTGTTTCTGCTTGCCATTACCTCTGGTATGTTGGCCAGGAAGACTGACCATGCTGAACTCTTTGGTCACCCATCATGGCCCTCACAGACAGAGCAAGGACCTCTCCAGATCCTGACAGGAAGGTGCACCCTTGAGATTTCTCGAGTCCCCTTGGAGGTCTGGAGGAGGACTCCTGTCTCCCTGCTTGAGTGGTTCACATCGGACCCCAAAGGGAGGAAGACACAGTCTGTCTGTCTGTCTATCTGTCTGCCTGCATGCCTGCCTGATTCCAGTAAGACCCCCAGAGGCACCCCAGTTAGTCTGTCAGTCCTGCTCACCTCGAGCAGAAGGGGAGTGTGATCCACTCTCATTAGTCAGGACCACTCTCAAGGGAAGGGGGTTGGAATATTTAACCTCTGAGCACTGCTGAATGAATGTGTGAGTGAGTGGAACAGACAGCATAAGCAATGGGCTGCTCTGTTTTTGCCCCAAGACTGGAAAGTACTGGCCATGATGGCTGATTGGGCCCTCACCTGTGGTTCCATGGTGATCAACATATGGCATGATGGACATATGGCATAACAGAGGCCTCACACCCTCCTTAGCTAAGTCATACCTAAGTTCCTGTGAAGGGTGGGGCCAGGTGGGCATCTGAATGATCTCACTCTGAGGGACCCACCTTTTATCTGTTGTGCCATTGTTCTAAGGTAGAACACACACGTAGGAAGTCAGAGATGGGAATTAATTAGTCAACACCCATGGTCCTTGATTGCAGGAAAAAGGGCTTTTATGGAGTTAAAAATGAAACCAAACCACTCCCTGTGTTTCAAAGAAAAAAAAAAAAGGAAAAAAGAGACCCATTCTTCCTGAGAATTCTACCTTGGCACCCTTATTGGATGTTGCATTTGCTGCCAAGACCTATAGCTTCACTCCCTGCTCCCGACTCATCTACTTCCAGCCAATTGAACTGGTTCCAGCTAGCCATTGCCTGCATTTGGCCACAGAGCTCACCCCCCTGAGGTGTACCCATCTTGGTCAGATGGCATTGTCTAACAACCACCTGAGGTGCCATTTGACAATTCCTTCTGAATTCCACATTTTGACTGAGGAAAAATTGGACTGTCAGCCCAGACAAATGAGTTGCACCCTGTCTGGCCTGAATAGAAAGGACAAACAAAGCTCTATCAAATGGTGTCCCTGGGAGCCTGTGGTCATTGCAAAAGTTGGGGGCAAAACTTGTGACTTTCTTGGTAGGCAATGAAGCAGTCTCTGCTTTCAAAAGTTCCCTCTGTCAAAAAGTTACTGTCACTGGGGCAACTGGGACTCTTACCTCTTGTCCCTTCTGCCAGGCACAAACTTACAGCCTGGGAGGACATCTCCTTCACACCAAGCCAGTCAGCCTTCCTCTCATTTAACCCTGCACTTTCAACTTTGACTGTTCCCTGAGAGAAAGCTCATGCCTGCATCAGCCTAAGACAGATAACCTCAGTCCTGATGTTCTGAAAACTCTCCTCCCAGTGGTACAAACCAAAGACTTCCCTCTGGGTCTGGCCATCAGACATGCCAGCTCACTGTGACTCCCACTGCTGTGAGAGGTTGCAGGAAGCACAAACAGAGATCCAGCCACACATTAGCTTGATAGACTGTTAATCACCTTGGACAAGATCTCCATGCCATCAACAATGCAGCCATCACCTTACATTCTGTGGTTCCCAACACATACACCCTTTTTAGACTATTCCAGAGATTTCAAAACTGCAATATGTTTATAGACTATCAAACTGCTGAAATACACCTCTCCTGCCTATAAAGCCAGTTCAAGATCTCCAAGCTGCCAATGTCGCCACAATTGCCCTCCATATATGTTGCTTCAGTCTTCCACCACCCACAGCCTGCTGGTACACCTACCTGGACCTAAAGAATGCCTTCATCTGCATTCAGTTGGCTCCTGTCAGCCAGCCCCTCTTCACAAAACCCCAGTTCTGGACTCAAAGTTTAACTGACCTGGACTCATCCAACCTCCCAGAGGTTCAAAAACTGTTTACCCTCTTTGGAGAAGATCACTGCACTTCTGATTGATGACCCCCAAGCTGCCTGCTGGAAAGGCACAGAAGCTTTGCTATAATATCTGGCAGAAACTGGTTACAAAAAAAAAAAAAAAACCACTCCACAATTTCTTGCAGCTGCTGGCTTCTATTAAATCTGGATACTCAGACTGGTAGCCCCTGGGAACACCCACTGGCCTACCTGTGAAAATACTTGGATCTGGTCGCTAAAGTCTGCCTCCCCCCTTTGCCTCCACACTCTAACAGCCACAGTCCTTCTGATCAAGAAAGCTGACAAACTCACCTTAGGCCAAGACCTAAGTGTACAGGTGCCACATGCTGTACTGGGATTAACTGTTCTAAAAATGGACCTCTGAAAGATGCTGAGAACCCCCTGTTTATGGATGGAAATAGCTCTGTTAGAAATGGAGTCCGACAGGCTAGATATGCTGTGGTCACCTTGGACAAAACTATTTTGGCCAAAACTCTCCTTCAGGAATGAACTGCACAGTAAAATGCTTCCTTCTGCTGTTTGGAAACCTGCTATCAATGTTGCAAAATAATCTGGTCCAGAGGCCTAAGCCCCCTCTGTGTTGCGCGCCCTTGCCAGCAAGGAACACACGAAAGTGGAACTTGTTATTAACAATTTATTAATGCTGTACAGGGACCGAAGTCGCACCCAAGCCGGTTCTCAAGCTAAGCTAGCTTCTTCCAGCTTCTTCCTCTTCCTTCTCCCCCGGGCACTCTCCTATATAGGAATCCATCTCCAATCACCCTCTGCCATGAATAGCACACCCATTGGGCGCCGCCGCAGGGATCCGCCCGCTGCCCAAAACCTTCCCTAATAAGGGAACATAGAAATGCGGAACATAGGCTGATCAGCTGATAGGAAGCAGGCTATCCACGCCATGTTGGTGGCGCAGTAAGAAAAAGGCTCCCAACATCTCCCCCTAATTAATTAATTTTAAATGGCACAACAGCAGGAGAATGTAGAGGCCCGTACCCTGTTGTGCAAACGCCAAGCGGATTAACATAGCATGAGATGGCCAGGCTCATACTACTTCATCCCTATTGGCAATGCTCCCTTTTCACAGGGGTGGGGCTTTGGAGCAGACCCACATGCATACGAGCGTGCATTCCAGCAGTCCCCTCAACCCCGAGGGCAACTGCTGTGCAGTGCGGCTAGCCTTACATCCTGCATAGGCTATGAATGAATGGCAGCCAGCCATACTTGGGGAGATGTACCAGCATCCACAGCTGTAATGGCCTGAGCGAGCATGGCGACATCCCTATGGCGGCGCCGCTGCAGGCGGCACAAACACCAGAGGCAGAAGGCGGCACTCAAAGCCACGATTCCGAGGAGAGACATAGAGCCTGCCCATCGTTGTACCCATCCAGACCATCTTGTTATAGCAGTCCATAAACTTTGCGTGGTAACAGGTGTGACTCTGGTAGCATTGATCTGTGCGATCTGAAGCGCCAGTTGCCGAGTATAGTTGACAAAGGTAGCATTCCAGGGACCGGCCAAGTATAGAGGCCCAGAGCCCACAACAATGTCTCATGCAAGGATATTTCACGGATCTGCACCGGGAAGGCCCAAAGGTCAGTGGTGGAAGCTAGAAAGTCTGCACCAGTGGGATGAAGGATCTGTGCCAGCAGGCTGAGGGATCTATCCCGGAGCCAGGAAGCGACGCTCAGAGTAAAAACTGGAGCTCCCCCGAAAGTCACCACAGCCATCCTCAGCAACAGTGAGGTCCCGAGCTCCTCCGACGATGAGAACAGCCAAGTTCCTATCAGGAAAGCCAGCGTGACAAGCTCCTCGAGGAGAACCAACAGCAGCAACTCTTCCTCACCAGTTCTCCTTTTTATGTTGTTGGCAACAGTCCTCAGGTGGACCCTCCACACCAGGCACCACACTAATTCAATTCAGCTGGGTTTTACAAGTTGACCACCAATTGTCAATCTACCACAATCCACCCCTGGTCAACTTGATAACCACACACATTTCCTTAAACCAATGGTCTCTAGTGGCAGATTTGTGAAAAGTTAACATGTGTTGATCTATTCAGATTTACATTAATATAACAATTACACATATACAATTCTTATTGCACTCATTTCTGCACCAAAAACAAAATATACAAAGGGTGATCAAAACTCAAAGTTAAAACGACAATACTTTGACAAATTAACCTGATTACAAACATATCTAAAAACTACATTAAAATCAAATTAAAAGAACTATTACAATCACAGTCCTTGCATCCAGTAACTTAACTACACGACATGTCAAGACTAAAAAATGGGGATCTCCTGCAATTTAAATACACTCTTATCTTCAGGTGAAAGGTTTCAGTTCATTTTTCCATTGTCCTGTTTTTTTCTTTTTCCAACAACCACGTTCTTCTCTTTTTTAACCTTGCAACCCACAGTTCCATGGAGTCTTCCCTCTGGCCAAATGCTTCAAATCACCTTGTTGGCTCTTTAGTCTTAATTTTAAACATAGATTGGGCCAAAAGCTCTCAACAGTAACCATGCCACCATCCCAACAGTAGACAACATTGAAAATTTTCTGCCACCCAGATAATATCTCTAAACACAAGCAAATTGCAGAACAACTTCCTGCCAAAGCACAATATACTACCTGGGATCCAGCAGCCAATGCAGTCTGTCTCCTGAGAGCTCAGAAATAGGGGGAAGCCTTAAATCTCTGCTAGACGTAGGGTTGTCAGCCATAGTATGCAAGCCATTACTTGACAACATACTTACGCTGAAGTGGTTAAGTAAGAATGAAAGGGCTAGAGTCAGAGCAATCACTCCCTTAATCATTTTGTCCTTGCGTGTCGCTTACTTCCACCGATGATGTGTCAATGGACTGAATCTGGGTTGTACTGAGTCTCACAAGACATTCGGGAACCCACACCGGCTCTGCATTTTGTTCCTGTGGAAAAACACAGACCGAACCTCGTGCCCATACCAGCACGGGATCGGGGCCACGCCATTGCCCCGTTAATACATCTTTCCACCGGACCAATCCTTTGGAGGCCATCGGAGCGCCTACATGTCGATCGGCGGCAGAGGCCCCCCGAGCGTCCAAGGTCAAAAAATTGAGGGTAAAGAGAGCCATGGATAAACGCTCCTTAGAGGTGGTTAAGATTCCCCCTTTTTGTTTTTGTAAATAGTCCTTGAGCGTGCGATGAGCACGCTCGATGATACCCTGGCCTTGTGGATTGTATGGCAAGCCATGAGAAAGGTGTACCTGCATGCGTGCACAAAACTGACTGGTGAGACGAGGCAGCACCCATTACAGAGCTTAGGCAGATATACTTCCTCAAACTTGGCCGGCGCTTAAGTTGCGCCGGGCCAGTAGAAACGAAACCTGCGTCGAGCGCAGTGTACGAAACCTGCGTCGAGCGCAGTATCTTCACAGCAATTCCCCGCACACCCACGGCCCCTCTCTTACCGGAGGTTTAGTGGATCCACTCCCGCTCTATCGGCGGCCTCCCTCACTGGGGAGAATCCCGCTCTATCGGCGGCCTCCCTCACTGGGGAGAATCAGATATACTTCCTCAAACTTGGCCGGCGCTTAAGTTGCGCCGGGCCAGTAAAAACGAAACCTGCGTCGAGCGCAGTGTACGAAACCTGTGTCGAGCGCAGTATCTTCACAGCAATTCCCCGCACACCCGCGGCCCCTCTCTAACCGGAGGTTTAGTGGATCCACTCCCGCTCTATCGGTGGCCTCCCTCACTGGGGAGAATCCCGCTCTATCGGCGGCCTCCCTCACTGGGGAGAATCGGCTCAGAGTAAAAACGAAACCTACCTTGGTGCTGATAACGCCAAGGTCACGAGTTCGTTCCCCGTACGGGCCACCACTTGTTGCGCGCCCTTGCCAGCAAGGAACACACGAAAGTGGAACTTGTTATTAACAATTTATTAACGCTGTACAGGGACCGAAGTCGCACCCAAACCGGTTCTCAAGCTAAGCTAGCTTCTTCCAGCTTCTTCCTCTTCCTTCTCCCCCGGGCACTCTCCTATATAGGAATCCATCTCCAATCACTCTCTGCCACGAATAGCACACCCATTGGGCGCCACCGCAGGTATCCGCCCGCTGCCCAAAACCTTCCCTAATAAGGGAACATAGAAATGCGGAACATAGGCTGATCAGCTGATAGGAAGCAGGCTATCCGCGCCATGTTGGTGGCGCAGTAAGAAAAAGGCTCCCAACACCTCTGGGGATACGATTGACTGGAACATCAACCCCAGCCACCAGACCTGCTCCCACCATGTGATCTGCAAGCTCAAGCTGCTGCGCTGGCTCAGGCTTCAGCATCTGTGTCACTGCCCCTGACCTCCCATTCCCTACCCATACTGAGAAGACAATAAAAGTTTGTAGGGTCCTGCTGTAAAAAATCATCCCTAGATATGGCCTATCCTTGATCATTGGCAGTGATGACAGGCCTGCATTTGTAGCAGAGTAACTCAAAAACTAGATTAAATAAAAACTACATACAGCTTGTAACCAGTTAAAACACCAGCTATATCTGTAGACATTTCTACACACACATACAACCCAGGTACATATTAACTACCTCTACAAGTTTCAGAAATCCAGCCTTAGATCCCCCAGAAAATTTACCTGGACTGCTCCTCTGAGGCTCACTCTGAAGAGACAACACACTCAAAGCCCTGCTCTGGTCACTCTGGATGCTGACCAGTCCACACACAGCTGAAACCTGAGGACATCATTCACAGGATTGCTCCATACCTATTCCCCTTGATTTTTGTGTCTTTTCAGGCTGCTTACCCAAGTCCTTACTTCCCCACCCCCTGCTAGCTTTTTTTTGCCTTAAACTCTATGGATGGTTGCCCTGAGAGAATAGAACAACCAATCAAACACTTGACCAAGATTTGATGAGCATCCAAGACACATTGGACACTCTCCTAGATCAGATTAACTCCCTCACTACCTTGCCAGAGTAATGTTATATAACAGACAGGCCTAAATTATGTCTCTTCCTAAAAAGCAACTTAGGGAAAAACTCTGTAATATGACAATATTGGGGACCTTGGCTAGGACCACTGACAATCCTAATGTTACTCCTTCTAGTTGGGCATTGTCTCAGAAGATCACATGTAATATGCCCACCAAAGATTTGCTGGGGAAACTAAAAGAGGGGGGAAATGTAACAGAAAATGGCCCCCCAAGCCAGTATACTTCAGTTTGTTAGTTGCCCCGGTAATAGTTCCTGTTCCGGTTCTGGTTGCTTCTGTCTCTTAGAAACGGCTGGTTACTGTGATGCATAGCTGGTCACTATGATGCACATTGTATAAACCAACCCCCAATTCACAAGCCATTCTGCCTCTGTACTTCCTGCTTGCTTATCCCATATAAGCCTTGGACCACCAGAAATCGAGGCCTGCTGTACTGGGAATGAACCCAATCAGTGCTTGTCAATGTAAATAAATCTGCCTCCAAATTCTGGGTGTTGTTTCGGTGTTTCTGCTGTTGTGCACTAATTTCTGAGAGGGGCCACTACAGAACTCCAGGATAGGCTGGGCTCAGAGGACAGAGGCACTTCTATGTCAACTGGAGGGGCAGGTGGCTGTGAAGCTATTTGTACAGCATTTCACATAAACAAGGTGTTCACATACAGCAAGCAGTGCCCAGAGCTTTGTATTGAAATTTCTATTATAGTCAGACTTTGGTACTTGGCTGCTTTGATATTTGATGCATCTTGATGTGAAAATTTTTTCCAGTAGTCATTTGGTACTCAAAATGCATGGTTGAACTTGTAGGTATGGATTGCCTTGTGATGCACTATCTTTTCAAGCCAAAACAATTTGTTTGGTACTTGTCACTTTTGGTACCATTGCTCCTCCTAGAACCAATTAATGATGAGTACAAGGCTGCCATTCTATGGGGCTTGGACAGGTGGAACTCAGAAAATCCAATGCATTCTTTTTGTTGTTATCGTTGTTGTTGTTTTTGGTTTTTGAGATCGGGTCTCACTAAGTAGTTCAGGCTTTGCATTGAGCTTACTATGAAGCCTAGGCTGGCCTGGAAGTCATGGCAATCCTGCCTCAGCCTCCTGAGTGCTGGGATTACAGGCATGTGCCACCATGCCAGGCTAGAAAATCCAATATAACTACCTATTCTATCTCATTTGAGAAGCATAGAAGTATTTTTTTCCTATTTCCTCATAATTAGTCTTCCTTTTACAGTTGGTTCAGGTTTACATAATTCATATGATACATGTATCTGTCATCCGTGTTTGTTGGTCAATTAATCTATCTCTACCATCTGTCGTTAATCTGTAATCTTTCTATATCTATCTATCTATCCATATCTGTATCTCTGTCATCTATCATTTATCTATGCCTATCTATAAATGTAATTCAATTATCAATGTGTTATCTATTTATCTATGTATGTATCTATCTGTCTATCACCTAGATCAGACACATTTTGGTAGGAAAATACAGTCAGTATGGTGGAATACAACATCCATCTAATGTGCATTCCCACCAAATAACCATAAAAAGAGGCAGATAAATTCATAATACAGTAGTTGTAGAGCTCAATAAAAAGTGGTATCAAAAATAAGAACATGGGGCCGGTGAGATGGCTCAGCAGCATAAGCGCCTGCCTGATAAGTGCGAGGGCCTGAGTTCGACTCCCGGAACCCACATACGAAAAAAGGGCTGGTGATATCGCTCAGTGGCACGGGCGCCTGCTGGCGCACGAGGTTCTGCGGTCGACCCCCGGTACCCACAAAAAAAAAAAAAGAACATGGATGCATTCCATAAAGGTAAAAGGAAAGAAGGAAGGGAGGTTTATCTGTCGTTGTATATCTTTAAGAGGCTGAAGTATCCTAAACCATAGAAACCCTATGGAGTGAAATCAGGTGCAGACTTCCTGCAGGAAAGGTCAGCAACAGGGTGCTAGTGGCGGAGAGGAGTTGAAGCACCATACCCCTGAATGGGAAGACGCAACAGTAGAAGTTTTAAGATCTCTGCAAACTATTCTAACATTCTTTAAGTCCCAGCTCAGAAGATGAAAGGACTGACTGTAGCATTAACCAGAAGTTAAAATGTGTAAGAATAATCAAGACTATCTGAATGAAAATGCAAACTGATGGTGAAGCCCTCTTTTTACAGATCTCACACTCAGTGTGAATCACATCCAGGCCAGAGATTCCTCCACAACAGTAAGGAATTTGTCACATTCATGGCTCAGGCTCTCAGTGGACAGAATGCCCAGGGTGCAGATGAGGGTAGAAAGTCACCGCCCTTGCCCCAAAGACAGCCAAGGCCCAAGTTTGCCTTAGAAGGGTGGCAGCAAGGCAAAGCAGACCCTGGAGTATCAGGGTTGAGAAGCTTCTAGATTAGGAGAGACCAGGTTCCTTCTTCGCCAAGAGAGAAGTCAGCTCCATGGCCACAGAGGTCTCCAAGTACTGCGACTCCAAATGTTCCTGGAAAGAACCACTGTCTTGTGAGCGTGTCTGCCCAGCAAACGAGACTGTCTCTACGATGTGAGCTGCTTGCCATGCTCACATCACATCCTGAAAGAAACCTGTCACTGTCCTCAGCTCAGGCGATGTGCACGACACTATAGAGTTATTAAAATAGAGAATTGTACAACTGAGTAGAAAGTCATAAAACAAACCCCAGCAAATCTGTAAACCTCATAAAGAAATTTAAAGTATGATAAAGCTACACAAGGACATGTAGCAAATGACCATCTTTTCCATAAATGGTGTTGGGAAAATTGAGTAATCATTAGAAAAATATAAACCACCTCAAATTATTCAGTGACAGGCAGGTCAAAGATGGTTTTTTTTTTTTTTTTTTAGACTATAAAAGTGGGAGAAAAAAACAGGCAAGAGAAATTTATTTTTGATCTTAGGGTAAGACAGGTTATTTTGTGGAATGCAAAACCTCAGAGATCATAAAGGAACATATTGAGAGATCTGATATCATAGAAATTTTAAAGGTTCTTATTTTTAAATAAAACACCATTAAACAATGTTAAAAAAGAAGTAACTAATGAGAAAATAGGCTACATAAAAATGATCAATTATCATCATTTATAAAGTATTCTTATTTAACAAGAAAGGAAAAAAAATCAAAAGAAAAATTGTCCAAAATCATATTTTAGTGCATAGATAACTGCAAATAAAATACAAATTTTATGTATGGTAATTATGAGGGAAAATAAGGTCACAATGTGATAAAAATTATTTTTCTAACTTCTTGGGAAAATGAAAATTACTGTTTGTATCCAGACCTATTGTGGATGCAGAGCACAGGGAAACTTACATTCCAATGAATTGTTTGGGGAATGTATGTTAAGATGAATTTTAAAGGACAATTTGCCAGGACCTAGTAACATTTAAATTCTTGTCATTTTTGACCTATCAATTTCAATTCTACATTTATATTCTACAAAACTATGAGCATATTTGCAGAATAAATCATGTGCAATTATATTTTTTGCAGTCTAGTTTTACAAGGAAAAATGAAGTAATTTATTTGCCGTCTACTTTGAACTATAATAAGTAGCTTAAATTCATGGATGGGAAAATAGTAAGAGATACAACACATTGATACTATGTAACACTATCCAGCCATTTATACAAATGAATTAGCCCTAAATGTAAAAGCACAAAAAGCTATGCTGTATGCCACAAAAAATCTCTGGGATATTAGCTAGTTTATGGAAAATACAAATATTGTAATTTAGTTACTATATATATACATATATATATATATATATATATGCATTTCAATATCTACGTACATTTGAAAATGCAAAAAAATAGAAGTAGTGTATCTTGAACAGAATGTACACAAGCATGAGCCCATCAGGCAGAGACTAGAACTGCTGCACCTGGACAGAGAGAGTTTGGTGGAAGGGGAAAAGCCCTTTTAACTTTTATATTACTGATTATTAAATTATTTTACATAAAAATAATTTGTATTGCTTGGGCAATGCTTTTAAATGATTACATTTACTTCTTAAAAAATATGTCAGGCTGCAGTGCCTGAAGAATCATGACTTACATGCAGTGTCCACTACCTCACTGTCATCACACAGCCAGTCATGAAGTTAATCAGCCTGCGTGAAATCCATTGTTAAGACCCCTGCACGTCTTACCTCTTGACCCTCAAACAACAGCATTTCTTATGATGGGAATGATGGATCACTGAACTGGCTTTATGTCTGTGTTTGCTTTTTGCCAATACTTAATTATTAGAGAAAAATCAACCACGTGGTTGCTTTTGTTTTTACCAATCATGGAGCTCCCTCCATCACTTTTATGTTGCTTTAGAACACACTTTGTTGAAGAAAGTGTTGTCTGCATGTGCTGTATGTGAGAGACCTGGAGAAGAAGTGCTTGTGCCCACATGTCAATAGCTAGCATGCTTCTTGGTATCTTGAGATGCAATATGGGGATGAATGAAGCAAATGATGTAGACTTTCGAATCAGACAAAGATGGAATTTGAGGACAATTTGACATCCCACAGCTGTAACCAACTAGGCATGCTTCTTTTCTTTCTTTCTTTCTTTTTTTTATGAATTTACTATAAATGAAAGTGATGGCACATGGTTGCCATAGTGAATTCCATCCTATGGCACCTGGTATTCAGGAAGGAAATAAGGAATGTCCCCTGCCCTAGACTGACCTTTCCAGAATCCACAATCCAGTTTTCCCAGACCAGATTGTTTGGGGCCATCCTCTGTCTAGAGCAACTCTAAGCATAAAAAATTCAGATAAATTTAAACTCAGATGAGAAGGAAATGGATAGATATGTGAATGCCATACCGATAATTGTTAACAGATGATTACAAAATACAGGAGAGAAGTACTTTTCCAATAACATTGGCACCTACTTCCAGACACATGGCTGCGTCATACTTTTACAAAATTACCTCTACATGTATACAGTTGAAGGAGTGATAAAATTGCTTCAGTTTTTTCATGAACTGACTTCATTAATTGGTATATTTCTAAGCTTTTTTAACTTTTCTGTCTCTACATGTACCACATGTACCACAAGGTCTTGCAAACCACAGCCCTGATGAATGTTGAATTCAATACAATTAATACTGTGTGCTAAAGGTGCGTTATATTTTTGAAGCAATATATTGCAGAACTCCAAGGCTAAGGATGTAGCTCAATGAAGTCTTGGCTTTGATCCCCAGTACCACACACACACACAAATTAGAATTTTAATGAATAAAGAAAAAAGGAACAAACCCACTGAATTATAGAAATTATATGATAAAATGGATTTTATTTATTTATTTATTCATTTTATTTATTTATTTTTGTGGGTACCGGGGGTCAAACTCAGGACCTTGTGCGCCAGCAGGTAATAAAATGGATTTTAAATGTCTTGTTGTCAAACATTAGATGTCTACTTAGTTGTGCTACTGATTTGGAATAAAAATATATTTTAATATGTTACATTAAAACATAAAACTGTGCTTATTATGAGTTGTTAAAAGTTCTGAGGTTAGCACACTATGAAGATATTTTTAAAAATATATTTTGAAGATTTTCTTAGGGGAAAAAATAAAACAAACAAATAAATGAATTATAAAAATGTAAAGAAGGTGCCATGCAAAGAGGAATCTGATGAGGATATCCTTGGTGTTAGCCACCTGCCCTCACTGCAGCCCCAGCACCCTTTCCTGTGGCTCAGCTGCAGGTCTGGAAAGAGAAGCACAAAATGTGAGATACAAGAAGAAGTTGGGCTGGGCTACTTCTGGGGCCCCTTTTGCTGCTGAGGCCAGGAGGGTAATCAAGTTCCTCCCTCCTCCCCTGCCTCTCCCTGCCTGCTTTCCCTCTGTTCCACCTTCCTTCCCCTGCCCCTCGGCTTCCCTTTGCCTTGTCCTCCTCAGCCTTCTCCTTGACAGTTGCAGAAACACCCTCTGGGATTTGACCTTCATCTCCTAACCACAAGGAAAGGCTGTTTGTGATCTGACACCATCAAGCATCAGGAACCCAGGAATATCCCTCCCACTGAAGATTTCTGGTCCTGTTAGTGTGGATGCATGAACAAATACAATCGCAGAGCTGAAAGTGCCTAAGTTGGATTTTCTTTCATTTGCACAAATAGCATTCCTCTTGGAAATAACAACTTCACGAGCCTTCTCCTGGACCCTTCCATCTACTACTCAGCAACTGGGAGGGCTGCAAAGCGGGGTCATGTTCATCTGGAGGAATGGGTCTGGAGTCCCCAGTAGCAGGAGCCTCTGGAGGACTTGGATGCGCAACCTCCAACGGGGGTGCCACAAACTTTTGGGGATGTGAAAGATGCCGAGTGGCATCAAACTAGAGTGACAGGGCCGAAAGCCACACTGCCCTTCTCTGTGTGTGTGGAGCTTGAGGATCCCATGGCTTCTAAATTGCAACCTGGCCTTCCAGGTCCTACCAATGTGCATCTGTCAGGAGAAAACAGGACATGTTTTCCTAACAGCGTGCGCCTTGGCTTCTCACTCTGAACCACTTAAACACATGGCACAGGGGTTTCCACCTGTCCTTCTGCCTGTAGGCTCTGAGCACTGGCAGGAGGCTGGCCCCAAATAAAACCTACCACAGAGCCTCATCAGAAGTGAGAGCACCAACAGGAACATGAGCTTGCAGTAATGGCAAATTATAATCAGTGCTCTAAACATAGACATCTTAGAACTAGGTAGCTTTAGAAGAGCAAAATGGGCAATTGTGGAGCATGTAACAATTATTAACCCATGTTTAGCCTTTTTTTTCAGTTAAAACAATTACTACTCAGCAAACTCTAAGCATTTATCTTTCATAACTTAGTCATCCTGCATGGTGACAATTCTGATTCACCAGTTGCCAAGGTGAAATCAACACACGAGGGTTGGGGGCATTAAGTGCACAGTGTGCCCAGGTGTGGCCGGGCTGCTGTCCCTGCATCCGTACACTAAGGACTTACTTGTGCAAGGGAGCTCCTGCAATGCTACGGAAGCCCATAATAACTTTAAAGGTATAATTAACACTCAAAAGATAATAATTGAGAAAAATGACACTATAAATTCAAAATTGTTTTATTAACATATGGGCTAGCAACTTATCAGACACAATGATTTTTAATTGATGATCATATATTTTGAAAGTACAACAAAAATATTCTTCAAGAAGCACTTTAGCTTGTTCACTTTAAAAACAGAAACAGTTTTCATTGCACGGTAACCATAACAACTTTCCTTTTTAAGGAAATAATAAATAAATACTTTTCCAAGTGTTAACATAATAGTCATTGCATTAGGAAATAACAACTGATTGATATTTTCATATGGTGGCATTTAAACACTGTCAGCAGGTATAATTTTATGCTAATAGCATATTTTCTTCTGTTTATATAATAGGTATTAAGATTTATTTTTTCTTTAGATTGAATAATCTAAATTTTTATAAACAAAGTGTTTCTTAAATCTCAGTATAGATCTAATTATAAAAACAAACTTCAGGTTGTCAGATATTGGGGAACTTGGAGAAAAATAATTCCAAATTACTTTTGGTATCTTTGACAAAAATTTTCAAATACTAAATCTTTTTTTTTTTTTTTCTTTGTGGGTACCGGGGGTTGACCTCAGGACCTCATGCGCCAGCAGGCACCCGTGCCGCCGAGCGATATCACCAGCCCTTTTTTCGTATGTGGGTTCCTGAGGTCAAACTCAGGACCTCACGCTTGCCAAGCAGGCACTTATGCCGCTGAGCTATCTCACCGGCCCATCAAGTACTAAATCTTATTTCATAGAGTAAATATGAAACCACATGAACATCTCAATAGATAGAGAAAAACCATTTGACAGAGCCCAACATCCAATCACACTAAAATAGTTAAAGAAAATTGGAATAAAAGATCTTTATCGTGATCGGATGAAAGCCATCTATGACAAACCAACAGCCAACATCATACCAAAGGAAGAAAAGCTGAAAGTTTTCACTCTAAAATCAGGAAAAAAGCAAGGATGTCCACTATGACCACTCCTGTTCAATATCGATATCAAAACATTAGCTAGGGCAATTAGGCAAGAGCAAAATATAAAAAATTATATCTAGAGAAGGAAGAAATTATCATTACTTGCTGATGACATGATCCACTACATGGAAGACCCCAAAAAGTCCACCAAAAACTCTTAGAATTAATAGCCAAATTCAGTAGCATAACAGGATACAAAGTCAACACTCAAAAATCAATGGCATTCCTATACACCAATAACAAACTCACCAAGAGAGAAATTAGGAAAATAACAACTTTCACAATAGCACCAAGAAAAACTAAATACTTAGGAGTTAACTTAACCACGGAAGTGAAAGACCTCTACAATGAAAACTATGGTAATCTGAAGAAGGAGATGGAAGATACCAGAAAATGGAGGCCAGACATGGTGGCACATGCCTGTAATCCCAGGACTCGGGAGGCCGAGGTAGGAGGATCACTGCAAGTTTAGGGGCACCTTGGGCTACCAAATGAGTTCAAGGCCAGCCTGAACTGCGTAGCAAAACCCTGACTCAAAAAAAAAAAAAAAGAAAAGCTACCCCCTGTTTCTGGATAGGTAGAACCAATGAACCAATATAGTAAAAATGGCTATAAAGCAGCTATACTTCCAAAACTGTTATACAGATTTAATGCAATCACAAATCAAAATACCAATAACATTCCCCACAGACCTAGAGAAAACAATCCTAAAACATGGTATCAGAAGAGACGTAGAATAGCAAAAGCAGTTCTAGCCAATAAGGGAAAGGCAGGGGGTGCAAAAATCTCATACTTTATACTACAAAGCTACAATGATAAAAAGAGCATGGTATTGGGAAGAAAAACCAGACTTGCGAATCAGTGGAAAGCTATGTTCTTGTATCCAGCCCCTTCCTCTCTCTCCAGCTCTCTTACTCTCACTCTGCTCTATGGATACCACAAGGTGAACTGTTTTCCTCCACCAGGCCTGTTTCCCTACTGCCATGATGTTTCAGCATTCCAGCCAGCAGTCATGCTCTGTAAGCTCTGAAACCCTGAGGAAAAACAAATATTTTCACCTTCATTTATGCCAGATATTTGGTCACAGTGAGGAAAAGCAGACTAATACAGAAAATAATTCATGCGTCCAAAAGCTTGTTTCAAAATCAGTTTAGGGATGATTGCCAACCTTATAAAATATTGTGTTATCACAACATCACAACATTTTATGTTTTTATAGCTTTTATGTTATGTCATTTATCACCCAGGATAGTTCTGAGCACATAGTAGGACTCTATAAACACCTGGAGAACTTGATACTTAGGTCATTCAATACCTGAATACGTGTGTGGTTTTATAACTTTAAAAATATTAACAGTAATTTGTGTATAATATGAGACCCTGGCTATTTGTCTTTTGAGTAATAAACATATTTTTCAGTAGCTCCTTTTAAAAAGCAAATGCATTTCCTGGGAATGTGGAATCCTTTGGTCATTTTATTAGTCAGCATTTGCAGGAGAACCGATTCAAGGCAAGACACAGAAATTTACAAGAGTAACTGATAATATTTACTCACAGAGTCAAATGTAGGAGAGTGCAAGAGATCGGTCTGTATGCTAGAGATGTGAAGAATACAGCTGAGGGCCTGGATCCTGCTGCAGTGTCCTGCAGGAGCCCAGCCAAAGGCCTAGAGCCCACAGCAATGTCCCACGCAAGTCCGCACCAGGAGGCCAAGGAATCCAGGAAGGGAGACTGAACAATCTGTACTGGAAAGTACAAGGGCTGGCACCAAGGGGAGAGAGTCTGTGCTGGCAGGCTGAAAGGCCAGTGCTGGAAACTGAAGAATTGGTGCTGAGAAGCAGAAGATGACACCCAAGGCAAAGGCAAAGACCAGAGCTCCCAGCCAAAGGGTCTGTGCCAGAGGCCAGCAGATGACATTCAACACGACAGCCAGGACCAGAGCTCCTCCCAAGAGAGCAGCAGCCATCCTGGGCAAAGACAGGAGCTCAGCCAAAAAGAACAGCCAAAGCTTCTCTGAGGGAAATCAGCGTACAATCCTCCCCTCCTGTTCTCCTTCTATACCATTCCCCAGAACCACGCTAACTCAATTCAGCTGGGAGTTTCCACTAAAGCTGACCATTCATTAACCACCACAGTCATTTACCATTTCATGAACTAAAACACAATGGCAATTAATAAATAGTGTAAATGAAAAACTTGTTCTCTTTTTACTGCTTCAAAGAACATCATCCATTTTTACTGGAAACACGTATAAAAGTGAGTTGCCCTCTCAGGCCCTGGAGAATTCACTAAGTGGCATGGGAATTGTTGGAAGAGCTTTTCTTCTTGCCCACCTCATTACAAGGACAACAGCATAGGGATCATCCATCACCGAGACAGCAGCCAAGCTCCCATGGCCTAGAATCACAGTTTCCTAGAGCTGTCATCTACTCTTTGTTAAGTATCACACAGTCCTCAGGGGTCACAGTAAGCCAGTCCTGCCCAGCCTATGGTCAAATTTCTGCCAGTGACTTTGAGCTGCTTTCCTCCCTGGCAGATGCTTGCTCGCTCCACATCCTCTTCACACTGAAGGAGCCACACCTGGCAGCCATGGTCCCTCTCTCTGTCCCCACTGATGCATCCCCCTCTCCTCAGGCGTGAAGTGCTCTGTCATCTGGACATGCGATGTTGTCCTGCTTGTGTTGTTTTGATTTCCCTAGAAGGCAAACTCTTTCTGCACAGCACTGGACGTTGGTGTTGCTGAAGTTTGGGTACAGGGATAGTCACCCATATCCCAGCCTTAACCGGACTCACTAGGTCAAACATCCAGGGTTTAACAGGCTCCATATGTGTTTCTAGCAAGGAGAAGGATGATATGTGGATAAGATGCATACACTGAGTACAGGGACTGTTAGGAAACAGATTCAAAAAATTGAGTGGGAGACATAGGACCCAATGTCTTCAAGATGTAGGGACTCTGCTCCTGCTTATGTCTATTCCAGAAGTGTCGAAAGTATTCCTATTTGGATTAAATTTTACTCATTAGAAATTTTTGGTACAATAATGAAGGAAAATAATCATATTATATGACAAAGCATAAAGTGAGGATGTTTACAATTATGCAGCCAATTTAGACCTTGGGACCTCACAAATAGAATTTGTAATGCAATATGGGTCAGTAGAAATCTATGCTGGGCCCATCATTATGCTTTTAATAAACTGGAGATTTTTCTAACTTCTTTTCTTCTGAAATCATATATATTGTTAACCAAATCAATGAGATCATTCTAACCAATCTGCTAAACTATTCATGGACATAGTCAATACAGGAAATAAGAATATGAATACATGGTAAATCACCATTAGATTCTGTTTTTCTTTTGAGACAGACAAGGAACATGACAAAATAAACCCTCAATTTAAGTAGCATTGACAATGTATGTGTGATTGAAATTAACTGTATTGTGATTGTGTTAGACCTCAGTTAACTGTCTATTCTCTTATTTTCAATTAGACTAGTATTTTGCATGTAAACAATATAAAGAAAATACCAACCACATAGAGACCCAGACATATTTACCCAATAGTGATGAGCATGCTGAGTCACTGACCTGAGATGAAATAGTAGGACTTCCAAATGTTGGCATGAGCTTGTTGTGGTCCACAGGGGGTTGCGTTGGCTGGGATTAAAGCTCACAGAGCTGTAACCACACAGTTTCACATCTGACCCACTAGTCATCAACTGACTTATGACCACAAATAAACTAAATATGTGTGTGTGTGCACATGCATGTGTGCATGCATATGTATGTTTTTGTGTAAAGTCTAATTGGAGCCAAATTTACTTATCAGTTCATTATCATGTCCTCCAAAATAGTTCTGTGATACTTAATTAAATGGGATGGTAGTAAGGAGTAAGGTAAAGTGAAGAAGACGGATGAGAGAATAGACAAAGATGTGTGCTAAGAAAAGATGTCAGTCATAGAGGAATCATGTTGTCTGTGGGGAGGAAAGATATGAGCTCTCTGCACTGTCCCTTATTTTTTCTGTAAGCCAAAAACTGCTCTAAAATTTAAATTGTGATTTAAAATCAAAACAGTCCTAATCATAGAGTTTTCCTAAGCTAATAACTTGAAGCTTTAGGTAAATAAAAGATGCTTCTTATTCAAGGAGGTGCCCACACGACTGGGACTGTCTGCATGTGAAGGACAACAGAACAATCTTCAAACGACCGGCGCATGAACTGAAACATACACACGATAAATGACCCAGAGAAAGATGTCTTTCTGAAAAAGAGGATCGGCTCACATTTGTAATATACAGGATTCATATGTTAATCTTAACATGTGTATCAGTGGATCAAACTCAGTTAGGGACTGCTATGGAAATAACACTTCTAGATCTGCCTTACATCAAATGTAAACATTTATATTTTGGTGGTAAACATTTTTGTCTTCCAGGATTTCCTAAAACCACTGGATGTTTAGACTCTTCTTGAAGAGAGATTCTGGAAGGTCATTTAGTTAAACATGATCTGACATAATACACATACTATCTATGAAAGATCTTTCATAGACTTTGAAGAATATGGAAATTTATGACCAAAAACTGTGAAGCAAAACTGCACCTCCAATAGTTTCCTAAATATATTGTAAACAATGAACTGTTTCATAAGCATAAAGTATGTTAATACTATAAATTATCCATGGTATTGGTGAAAAATCAGAGCTTTTTGTGGCATTAGAGATTGAACGTGGGGCTATGATGTAGCTACAGCACAGTTCTTGCTATGACTTGTATATAGATGTCTCCCCAAAGCCTCATGCGCTCATATGTGGGGCTTTTCAGAGCTGACTGGATCTAGGGTTTGTGATACTAGGATTATGGGTGTGTGGTACTTAATTAGTCCACTGATTGGAGTTAGCATAGTTCTGGGTGTGGCCAAATGGATTTACTGAAGACAAAAGCCCAAACCTTGGTGTGGGTGGCACTGTTGTGGAAAAACTCGGTACTGAACCAAAAGGAAAATGCCCCACACAGAGGAGTAGGAAGGCAACTTGTTTATTGACACTGGTGGGCTGGCGGGACTGAGTCCAAATCACCAGACTCAGCTCAGAGTGAAACAGAATCTTATATACACCTTTGCAAGCAGGAAGTACAAAAGCTGATAGCAGGTTATTACATGATTGGTTACATGAATTAAGTCATATGTTGTCAGGCAAACTTGCTTTAAGTAGGTTTACTTAAAAAGAATTATTTATCATAAGGCAGGAACATCTGGGAGGGAAGGGGTTTGAGCAGAGCAGGTAGAGTTAAATGTGACCTCACCTGGGCGGTCTGTGCTAGGCATAAAGTCCTTGAAGCATTTTGGAAAAACTGGATATATATTTTTAGGCAGGAAAACACAGACATTACAGCTGGATGTGGTCAAGCAGACCTGGCGGGCTTCTAGGAGAAGCAGCTGGACGCAGACAGTCAGGGCTGACTGAGCTCAGCAGTCTAACTATGCGACAGGCAGCAGGAGCAGATCCTGTCTCGATATAGCAACAGGCTACTAATTGATTTTTAATTTCTGCTATAAAATTTCTATAAATTTGCTATTACAGCACCACCCAAAAGGCTTGTAGCCCGGATGCCATAAAAGAGAAATGCAGACTGCTGCTGGCTTCTGCTTGCTGCTTGCTGCCTTCTGCTTGCCATGTCATGAATTATTTCTCCAGTGTGATACCCCTCTGTTATGTTGTCCTGCCTTGGAGCCAGTTGACTATGGACTGGAACCTCTACAAACTGTGAGCTGAAATAAACCTTTCACCCTTTAATTTGGGGTGTTGGGTATTTTGTTTCAGCAATGAGAAAAGTAACTGAGATACTTCTCATTATTATTATTATTATTTATTCATTTATTTATTTTTGCGACAGAATTTCTCTAAGTTGCCCAAGCTGACCTGGAACTTGTGATCCTTTTGCCTCAGGTTCCCAAGTAACAGGGATTACAGGTGTGCACCACCAAATCTGGTGAAAAATCAGAATCTTAAAGTACATTGTTGACATGCTTTTCAGTTTTCCACACTGTGACTGGTAACTGCAGTGCCTACAAATGCCCAGAATCAGTGGAGATTTTTGGTTGAGGTTTATAAAATCTGTGGTCTTCATAGAAACAAAAATAGCATTCTCCTAAAGACCGAGAGTGTTTTTCTTCAGCACAGGTAGTGCTCAAATGATCAAAACCTCAAGTCCTCACAGCAACAAAAAACATGAAGGGGCCACATAAGAATGATTACATTTCTGGAATCTAAATTCAAACAGGAGACCTTATGCAAAAGATTTGGCCACACAGCCAAGCAATTGGTTTTTGATAGAGGAGACCTTTGGGCAATCTCTCTAGATGTCCAGTTCCTTGATTTTTGTTAAATATTTGGAAGTTAAAGACAATGCATTCGAATTTTTAAATTTTTGCTGTGTTGAAAATAGAACCCAGGGCATTGCACATGTGACGTGAGTGCTTTACCATGAAGCTACATCCCCAGTCCCTGAACCCACCCACCTTTAAGGTCTGAGTAAACAGAGAAGTCTTAGGAATCTGGGTCACTGTAAATCTAGAAACACTGTAACACTTTTCACACAGTGAGTGAAAAATTATGAGGAAAATGACATAGGAGGGTGATTTTACTAATAAAAAACTTTATTATGTTTGCATTCATTTTCTATAAAATAGAGATGTTTTGGAGACAATTTTTAGTGCCTTTTGCTAGTGTCCTATAACCCATTTTTCAGGGAAACATAGTGACATGTCATTCTAGCTGTTCCTTGATATCCATGTGGACTGGTGCTAGGGCCCCCTTGGACACTGAAATCCAAGGATTCTTCATCGTCTTCTATGAAAGGATACTATTTGCAAGTAACCTATGCACATTCTCCCAGGCTTTTTGAGTAATCTCAAGATGACACATCATAGCTAATATAATGTAAATGTTATGCAAATTGTTGTTATAATACATCGTTTAAGGAGCAGTGAGGAGAAAAGATGTATGCATTCAGTAGAGACGTAATTTTTTCCTCAAATATTTCCCATCCATTATTGGTTGAGTGTCTGTGTACACTCACCCACAGACACACACAGGCACACACACAGATAAACACACACAAACTACATTGCCCTCTGCAGCATCTATGAGAAAATGTGATTAATGAGTTAGTTCTGAAAATAAGTTATAACCCTGAGGTCCCTGCTCAGATGATTTCCTTCAAAATGCATATGTGCTTCATAGTGTTTTGTAATTTCTAAACATCTTTATGCACATATGTGTATTATTTTATTTCATTTTCAAAACAACCACAAAGCTGGAGTACTTATTATTTTCCTGTTTCACAGGTGCACATTTGTGATTGTGTGGGGTCCAGTGAGTCTTTACTCCTCCCCCCACACCCCTCACACAGGCCAGGGTCAGTACTGGGCATGGAGCTCTGTCACCCCTGGCCTGTTCAGTCCTCCATCTTCTGCAGCCACACCAGCCAGTAAAGACACTGTCAGTGCCCTGGGTACTGGGATAAATAAAGAGGTGTTTTCTTTTTTCTTTCTTTTTTTTTTTTAAGAGAAGAAAAAACAAAACAAATCAAAAAAAGAACAAATTTTCAAAACAACATAATATGAGGGTAACAATGGTTAATACATTACGTATTATTATCTTTAAGTTAGTTATTCAGGATACCAGACATTAGCATTCAATTGTCCAAACATTATTGGTACAAACCTTACTCTTCAATGAACTAAGTAAAATTGGTAGTGTATCTATCTTAACCATCTTATATATATATACATTTTTTTTTCCTTTTCCCTTCTTTCTTTTCCCTATTCCAGTCTCTCTTTCCTTTTGACCAGTTTCTTTTTGATTCACCGTGTCTATTGTACATTTTGGATCTTATTTACTCTTTCAGTTTCTCATACTAGAGAGACAATACGATGCTTACACATGTGCGTCCGGTTTATTTCACTTATGAGTATTTTCTCGAGTTGCATCCATTTACCTATAAAAGTCTCCAGTTTATCCTTCTTTATGGCTGAATAGTACTCCATTGTATAAAAATACCACATCTTTCTTATCCATTCCTCAGTTGATGGGCATTAGGGTTGTTTCCAAGATCTGGCTATTACAAATTGTGCTGCTATAAACATGGGAGCACATATATCGCTGTGGTACGATGTTTTTAATTCTTCTGGGAAGATGCCCAGAAGGGAAATAGCTGGGTCAAATGGGACCTCCAACCCTAGGTCCACACTGACTTCCACAGTGGCTGTACCAGTCGACACTCCCACCAACAGTGAAAAAGTGTTCCTTTTTCCCCACAGCCCCTCCAGCATTTGTTATTAGTTGATTTCTTTATAATAGCCATTCTTTCTGGGGTGAGATGGTATCTCAGCGTTGTTTTAATTTGCATAAGAGGTGCTTTCTTGTTTACGTGGAACTTAAAAACTGATAAAACTGGTGAATATCAGCCCTTTGTGACTGTCACAAAGCTGGGCAATTCCAAGGACCATGAGTAATAAGATGCCTCCCCCTTCAGGGGAAGAGCCCTCCTTTTGCCTCATCTGGGTGCATCACACTGTCACACAGTAGTACAAAGAGGTCCCAAAAATCAAACAAAAAATGCCAGCACCCCTCCCCTTCTCATGTAATAATGTCGGGAAATCATTAGTTTAACTGAAGCACTGGTTTTACAGACTTTTACAACACAAACTTCTGTTCAATCCAGGACATAGATAAGTAGCTTTGTCCAAAGTTGGCTGAGTACTATAAACACCACATTAATATTAAAAACTTTATGACAATGAAGTATTGATAAAATTGTGGAAAACTAAGACAAATTTCATTTTTACATCATCTTTGTCAAGGAGGGGAAATTCTTGGAAGCAATCCTGATTTTAATTATGGACTTTAGGGAGGAGGAACATGAAAGGAAGGGACAATCTAGATGTTTGCTCTCCTCACTGACCTTCATAAGCAACTTCCACGTACCATTGGCTCGAACAAAGCCAGAATTATGTCCCCCAATGAGCAAGGAAGTGACCATTACTGGTCACCCACCGTATTTTTTGTAGTTGTCTTCCTAACTCTTTACATTCAAGCAGGTACAAAACTCATTTAGCCTATTGCATTTTCCAGAATTTAATTTAGCATAATGCTCTCAAGAAAGGAACGTTTATGAAAGTCTATATGAAGATATGAAGATCAGCTCTCCCTGATCCTAGAGGTAAAGAATTAGTGCTCCCCAAGATGCTTTCACAAGAGAAGATATCAAACAGCTGCAAATTCAGTTTGGGGCAGGACTGTTGGCCTGTTGATTAGGGATTTTGGTAGCATATACTGCTAAGTGCACACTCAGAGCCTAAATAGAACACATAGATAACACCAAATGGGACGAGATGGCCTTCCGCAAACTTCCACGGGGCACATAGCAGTCTGTTACCTTCAGAAGGGAGGCTCTGATGTTGCTGAGTCACTTGATTTAAAAAAAAATAAATAAAAAAAGAACACAGAAATCTGAATTGTCCTATGAAATGATTTTAATATTGGCTATTAGTTGAAACAATACAAAGATCCAAGTGGGTTGAACAAAATGCAGTGGTAAGCTGACAGTTTTAAACTTTTTCAACCCTTCTACTATCATGAATCTGAGCTCCTTAACATAATAGCCCATTTAAGTTTTTGTCCATAAAGTACTCTTTGGTGCACTGTGGAAACCTGCATGCTGAGAGCGAATCTGTAATTTTCTGGTGACACAAAGCGAGGAAGGAAAAGGAGCCAGTTGGATGTCACTGGAGCTACGTGTCTTCTGGAAAAACAGGCCTGAGCGTATTTTCCAGAGTGCTGCGGTGACTCTGCGAAGCCTCTCTGCCCTGACTGCCCCATTCGTGCTCAGGTGCATCACCCTTCCCTGTAGGTGGACCAGCTGCCTGGAGCCATGTGAAGGATGCTAGGAAGAAGGGTCCTTACAGCTCCCACAGGTGCCCAGGACTTCTCAGAGTAAGGGGCAAGGCACCGAAGGCTGCATGAGGTCTTGCAGCAGCAGCGTCCCCGAGGTTGCATCTTTGAGAATGCTGAGATGCTGGGCTCCAGTTCCTCACCGCTCCCCCAACCTGGCAGGGCCTAAGTAGGCAATAACAGCTGTCTCTCGCTGAGGCACAGAGTCAGTCACTGTCCCTCAATGACAAGAAAACGCAGTCCAGCTGATGGATGGGATTCCCCGGGCATCTGCCTCAATTGACTGAGCTCCGGTGAAATAGCCACGCAGCTCCGCACAGAGACAAACGGCATCCAGCAGTGTGGGGGTCCAGCCCCCAAACTGTCCTAGAAAAGCAGATTGCGGAGCACGCAGCCAGCGCACCCCTCTATTCTGAGCCATTGTTAGTTCATTAGCAAAACACAGCATAATGCAAGAAAATAAGCCCGGAGAAAAATCTTCCCTCAGTGTTTCTGATTTAGTGAGAACGAGGAAATCTAGATTGGCTAGGAAAATGGTTTTTAACCTTTATTCTTAGCATAAATCAAGAGCCTCATTTTTCAGTCCCTTCCCATAGAATTCAATTAAAGGTCAGGTTTGTAATGGAGATCCTGATTATTAATGTGTTGCTATTTTAATAATTAATAAGTTGAAATATTTGCATAATATATAAAGAAAATGCCCAAGCACAACTTTGGTAACATCTAAAAACCTTCAAATGATTTATCCATATTCATTGCATGAGGCTATGAGAATCACTTCTTAAATCATACATCCACCCGGAACATTTGTTCAGTCTTCTAAAAGTAGTCTGTGTTCCCGTACATCAACAAATGTACTAATCAAACTACACTTACCTGTGGCTCTGAAATATTTTTAAAAGTTATTAGACTAGAAATCATAAAGAAAAATCATAGTTTTTTAAATATAATTTGAACTCATTAATTTCTTTAAAAAAATTCTGGGATTCCTGATGTAGATGTTCCAGATGTTAATCTACTCCCCAGCAAGAGAACCACCCAGAATATCATGATGCTGCCAGGTGAAAGCCCATCAAATGTGTGATGACATAGCAGAACCTAGATTTGTCTATTTCTGATGTAAAAAATAAAACTCCTGCCAGAAGTAGACGTCAAAAGAGTTGAAATCTAATGTCATCTGTGAGGCGATAGACACGTCAGCTCCAAGGGCAGGCGTCTCCTTGTTATCTGTTTGCTCTTCTTTAACATAGTTTCATAATAAAGTGCAGAATTTCCTTCAAATATAAAGCTCTAATTTTTTAAAAAAAAGACATTTTCAGGGGCCGGTGAGATGGCTCAGTGGCATAAGCGCCTGCCTTGCAAGCGCGAGGGCCCGAGTTCAACTCCCGGATCCCACATACGGAAAAGGGGTCGGTGATATCGCTCAGCGGCACGGGCGCCTGTTGGCGCGCGAGGTCCTGAGGTCGACCCCCTGGTACCCACAAAAAAAAAAAAAAAGAAAAAAAGACATTTTCAGTATAATTAGATTCATTGAATTATTGTTAAGCTATATAACCTCAAATATAGAGAATAATTTTAAATGTTAATTTTATATAAACATGTAAAAATTGCTGGTTCCAAGAGTCAGTTGCTCCCACTCCTGAAAGGAGAAAAGAAATCAAGAATCATCCAGGTTCCAAGAAATAATTTATCCAGAAATGTTTGAGGGCATGGCTAGTGATAGGCACTAAAATGAACTTTTCAATAGCTAATGTGATATTTGTTAAGGTTCAGTTTAACCAATGTTAGTAATTATAAGAGACACAAAATTCACTATTAATTAGTTCCTTATGAATTATTTAGAAGTAGGCCTTGAAAGGGCAGCCACATTCAAGCCTGCTTTCTGGTGTGAATTCCGTCATTCCTGCATTCTTACGTTAACTGTTTCTCATCTGCTAGAATTTTTATTTTTGTTGTTTACCACAGCTGTTGAATTGATAGTGTTTTGTTTACCTAAAGGTTGGTATCAAAATACAAGTTTTGGTGGGATATAATCCAATATTACATAGAAGAGACTATATTTTGAAAGGAAAAAGATTTTGATTCTAAAAGCTCCCAGTACAAACTATCATTTTTCTAATGAAAGCAGAGTACTGTTTCAGGAGAAAGAATTATCTGCAAATCTCACCCTTTTAAGTTAGCCAGACAGCACTTTCAGCTTCATGCAGAAGAATATTTGTAGAGTCTCCTTCAGATGGATAAACTTAACCACACAGAAAATAGTCTAGCATGTATAGGAAGAAAGTATCTATTTGATTCGATCATGCTTATATAGTTTCAAACTATTATATACTTAGGACAATTGATACCAATATTTTTATTCATTCATTTATTCATTCAACCACAGAATATCTTCTTTATAAAATGTTTTATTTATTATAAGACCCTTGACCATGAATACATGGCAAATGACAGCTACAAGCATAGATGATGCTATTTCAAGTTCCAAAGGGAGACTATAAGAAAAGGGGAATGAGTCGACTAAAAGAGAACACAAAATTTTCTTACAGATTTTATTGATTAAAATCATTCATTTTGCTTCTCAATTTATTTATTGGAAGAGCTCAGTTGAGGTTATTTGGATAGATTTTAAAATAACACATGGTACTCTGATACATTCCCTCCCATACACGCACGTACACACACTGGAAGCAAAAGTGAGATCAGTTAGCATTCTGGGAATGAGCCTCCTGCTCTGACCGAGAGGGATGTTTGTACTCAGAGTCAAGGGCAGCAGCTTTTTATATCCAAGAGTTGGCTCTGATACTGTGTACACCATCTTGCAGTATTTTTAAAAAAGAGCTCCACCTTTGTCTCCCAACATTGATTCTAAAGTCACTCATGTTTACCTATCCCTGTTATAAAACATGAAGAGTCTGTATTTCAAACAGTTTCAAATGATTGGAAAACCATCTAGGGCTCAAATCACTGTAAAGCAATAGCTTTCCATGAAGTTGTCATATACCGGAGTTTTTTTTTTTTTTTTACCATGTTTTAAAATGGAACTTGCACACATATGTAATAAAAAGGCCTCTGAATTCTGCAAGGTCCTCTTCAATGTAACGGTTTAATTTGATATGCTTGCTTTTCTGATTCACAATAAAAATGTGAAATGAAGAGCTTATGTAATGCATATCTGTTATGATTGTGAGTGTGCCATTAGCTCTGGAGAAATTCTCCCACTAAAGCCACTCAAGAGATCAAGTTCTGTGGTTACCGCAGCCACCGACCACAGGTGTTCTTAAATGCCAAGGCCTTGTCCAGGTCAAGGTCAGGATAAGAAGGAACAGTCCAAGAAGGAAAGAAATTCTTCCCCAAAGAGGAGAATTTATTGGGAGCAGCTCAGGTGGGTTTATTAGCAGCTGTAAAATTTAACACATTCAATTTAGTGTTGTTGGAGGAAATAAGAAAACTATGGAAAACACAAAAATAGAAGGCTTGGATTCTCGGATGACAAAACAGTTTTGCCAAGTCTGTGATTCATCTTACGAACGTTCAATTCTAGGAAATCACATTGAGAAACAAACAAATTAGAGAAGTGCTATTGATGTTCTCAGAATTCCCATCCCTTCCATGAGAGTAAGCAGGAAGAAAGACATTTCATAGTCCTTTCTCACAGCCAAGATAACCACAATACCTCACGGCGGAAGTTACTAATTTGATAATCTTTCTTATGCTCATAACTCCATTACACTGGTTACTTAAATTTAGTTCTAGGAAATAAAAGAATAATAATTCACAGCCGAGAGTGGGGAAGGATGGGAAGAAGTTGACCAGTTGTACTAAGACCAAGAGTAGCAAGAGGCTCTGGAAGCTACTGCAAGCAGGGTCCTTACAGACAGTGATAATGCACATGCTTCAGAAGAAGAAAAAGGGTTTGAGCGTGTTCCTCATAAAGAAATGATCGATGTTTGAGGAAACTGACATGTTTACCCTGATTTAAACATCACACAGTTTAAACGTGGATCAAAACATCATATGGTAACCAATTAGTATGTACATATTTTATGTTTGTATGCACCAGTTAAAATAAATTTAACCTACATTTTGAAAAATCAGAAGCAAATGCACAATGTAAACACTGTTCAACATACAGTTGGGCCCTGCTCATGGGAGATATAAAACAGCTGCTGGCCTCCAGAGGTCTCCATTCGCTCTGCAGAGACCAGTCTGAAAACAGCTGGGTAAAAGGCCAAAGAGGGAGAGAAATTAAAAGGACAAGATGAAGAGGAGCAGAAGAAGAGGACAATGACTTGGGAATTTCATTAACTATGGTCTCTTCAGTTCCTAGTGCAGGGAGATTTTAGGAGGAAAAGTGCTAGGACAGAGCACATGACCTCAACCCACACTGGCGAGGCCTCCCCGTATTAGAACCAAAGGTTTTGGCCCACAGAGCTGAACCACAAGCTCCAAAAGGAGAAAGTCATGAAAAACTGTTTCAGGTGTTCTGAATGTTCTCAGGGAAATTCTGGGAGTACATCAACACATTCACCAGCATTTTTCTGTGTCTCATACTTCCCCAAGAACTTAGAAAATCAGGTATTGCACCAAAATTGAACTTAAAAGAACAACACTCTGAGGAGAGGAAGATGTAGGTAATTACTAAGCAATGCACATAAGGTTTTAGTTTTAGTTTAGCAAGATGAGTAAACTCTAGACGTCTGCTTTAAAACATCATACCTAGAGTAAACAATACTGTACTGTACACTGAAACTTTTAAGAGGATAAATCTCATGTAAAGTGTTCTTGCCACAGTATAACAACATCTTTCTAAGTAAAAAAAAAATGAACAGCATTGTTTGTAATTGGGTCAGTTATTTGATCTTCCTAAGTACCTGTCCCTGGGGTCAAACTGCTACTTAATAATATATTGTGTAACTTTTTGTCCACAACAAGAATAAAGGCTCCCTCAGGGCCCTTTGTGAGTCTGTGTTGCTGACAACTGGATCTCCAGTACATGGACAGCAGTGGGTCTTCTCTAAGATTCTGTTGCTTAAATGAATAACACAGATGTCAGAAGCAGGCTGAACACTTTGCTCTTATCGTTGAGATAGCCCTTCTTAGGGTTTCCATCTGCTCTTAGTAGAGTCTGTTGGGTGAAAGGTACAGAAATCATTCCACCTCGCTGAGTCAAAACCAAGCACAGTAAAGCTGTGCAACAGAAAATCCTGGGAAAGGGTCTTGGATTCCTCGGAGGAAGCCTGGCCAGCAGTAAGACAGGTGGGCACTTTCCTAGGCACACCTCTCCCTGCTGTCCACTTCCCCACCTTTGTCTCCATCTGCTTCTTTTTGTCCTCTCCAGGGCAACTCAAGCTTCCTCTTCCTCTTTCCTCTGCTTGCGTCTGCCCAGTCTGGGCAAGGTCCCTCCATGTCACCTTAGAAGAACATAAAACACAGTCATGTGGGTGGGATCCATAGGTAAGAGGTGGACAGGACTGCATAGGATTTTAGGGTCCATAGGACCTTGTAAATCTCTCTATGGCATCCCTTATTTTCAGCCAAAAGTGACAGATTACAAGAACAACCACAACCCCCTTGATGACTGACCATGTGGTTCAGTGACATGCAAAGTTTGTCCTTGCCTCCTTGTCCCCTTATTTGAAGGGGAATAAAAATGCTGAATTAGACTAATTGGCCTAATGTACCTTCATGACAAAACTTGTTAAGAAAAGTAGTGTCTGAATTAGAAGGTCAAAATTATAGGGTTGTGTCAAAAATAGCTATTTGCTATTTTCAAATCTAAACAGACACCATGTTAACCACATGTTACTTGGTAGCTTTTCAACATTCACAAATACATGAGAATTGATTAATTTACACATTTTTATCCACTCTGCTTCTGAGACACTTTGAAGTATCTGAAAGCAATGTACAATGCTTTTTTCTGAGTTAAAATTTCATAACATACACAGTTTAAAATACTAACAGTTTTGCAGGTGAGTGTCAGATCTGCATAACCGAGGAAAACTTCGGAATGAATAGATTCTAAATGCACTGTGTTCTATTTTGACATGGAAATGTGTTTCTGTGTTCTAACACAGCTCTTTTATCAGATGTAACATATGGGCCCGAGAGTGAGCACGCTTGCCTGTGTCTGTGTGTCAAAGTATTGTTTTGAGTGGATTCTCACACAAAAACAAATTCACTCTTAAATTATTCCAGAGAAAAAGCTCAGTTCTATGGTTGACTTGGAAAAGGGACCAAATCACTTAACCTCCAACTTCTCCCTTGTAAAGTTTCTCATAGCCCCGCTGAGAATATGAATGGCAAGTTCTGTTTCACAGCAGGAGCTCCTCGTAAGATAAGTATTAATTCAAGATATTTTGTGTAGTGTGAAGCCTAATACCCATTTATGACCCCCTGGGGAATAATTTTTAAAGCAAAGACGAAGGCACATCCTTGTGTACTCCATGAAGAGCAAGTGCAATGAATAAAATAAGATTGATGTAACATTAGTGTCTAGGAAACATCTGAATATTGTAGAAAACATTTGACACAAAAGAAGACCATGTTATTATTACAAAAATTGGTTTGCAGGATAAAATTCTATTCTTATCATGAATTTATAGCTACTGGAATCACCAAGCATGTATATAAGTGAGATCAAGACAATTAAAATATTTTTACTTTTTGAACAGAATCTCAATGTTGTCTCAATACAGCCAATAAAAGACCTCAAAATAAATAAAGTTGCGAAAATAAACAATTTAAGTTTGAAATGTTACAAAAATATGTATTTAATACTAAGTATATTGAGTAAATTCATAGTTTTCCCCTAAACTAACCCTCATTTAACTAATTAAAATCAAACTGGATATTAAAGATACTGATTTTTAAAAGTGGCAAAATATTATGCAATTTCAGAAATATAGACAGAAATTAAGATCAATAGCAAACCTTTCTAAACCAAAAAAGAAGACTGTGAACCTAGCTCTGATAACTTTAGTAGATTTTCATATTCTAGTTAAGCAGAAACACTGTTTCCTAAAGAGAGAAAATCTGTGAAGAAAGTAAAAAGTAAATAAAAAGTGAGAAAGACTGTGTGTCCTGAACCATTCATTATGTACTTTTTTTGAAGAAACTTGTTTGGAATATCAATATTTAATAATACAAAGTACATTACATGGAGTAGTTAAAATATATCTCTTTAAAGTATTTGTAGAATTGATTAATTCTGAAATATGTTGTGAAAATTTAAGTAATTTAAAGACCTTTCACTCCTTGAGATAGAGATGAGAATGTTGTAAAATCATCCTCTGTAACATAAAAGAGAAAATGAAATTTTAAGTTATTTTTGGAAATTAGTTTATTTGAATGTCACTTAGAATTGAATAAAGAAAAGTTATTTATATATAGCAATATCTTGTGGGAGTGGTTAAACTGCAGTTAATTTTTTCCTACTTCTACATATAAACAAAATTTTAGAAATGTAGTTTATATTGAAAGAGGTAAAAAATCCAATGTTATTTTGAATTAAATGTTCTTCATTACAATTTATTTTGGAAGAAAAGCCAGTATGTTCCTTATTCTATTGAAAATACATAAAATAAAATATGATAAAAAGATCTTCCAAAAGGCCATGATTTTCACTGATTATGCTGATGAATGATGCAAAACATACGAACAACCTGCAGGGTGAATTCTCACCTGTTAATGGTGCTATCATGGACTGACCTAAGAAATGAAAAGCATATATTTTGGGGTATGTTAAAGGTATTAACTTACTAGGTTGAGGAAGAAGTCACCCAAATGTCCTGTAGAAGCAGAATTGAAAGGAAGTAGATCTGCATTTCCAAGAATAGAAACAGTTTCTCCCCCAAATGGAAAGATACCAACCAACATGGTAGCCAGCCATAAGGAAAGACCTCCATAATTACAGATTGCTGAGCCAAGAAACTGACATAGTATAATTAGGGACAGAATAATCTAACACTTGTATAGAGCACAAATTAATAGGGCCATGTCCCCAACACAGCTAAGATTGAAAACCCAACGGAAGGTCAGTGGAGACAGTCACGGGAATTGCCAGCAAGAAGTTTCATTTAACTTGAAAACAAATAGCTGATGGAGGATGGTGAGATGATTAAAATGTGCATTAGTTAAGTGGAAACTGTCGAATCACTTTCCACACAACGAACAGAAACAAAACCAAAGATACCAAATTCTAAATATTAGTATTGCCTAATAATCTGCATTTAAATATGTATTACTGTTATTCTGTCTGCCTGTTTTTAGTGTCATGTGGAAAGGTAGCTGTAATACTTATAACACTGCATGAAGAAAGAACATAGAAAGTCTGTCATAAGGGAGATGCTATCAACTAAATTTTTTTGGGACAGGGTTTTGCCAATTGGTCCAGGCTGGCTTTGAACTCACTATGGAGCCCAGGTGTGGCTTACTTGCAGTGATCCTCCTGCCTAACCTTTCCGAGGGCTGGGATTACAGGTGCTTGCCACCATGCATGGCCAATCAACTAGTTTTTTTTTTAATTAGAATTTTAGTATAACAAATTTAAGATAAGAATGACACAAATGAATTTCAAAATGGAAATGAGGTATGTGATAACCGTTTGGCCGTGTGTGACCCTGCACCATTTCTTGAATCTGGAGCACAGATCTTGACATAGATTTAGTAATACTGATGAGTCTCAACTCACATCAGAGCCCATTAAGCTTGTCAGACAAGAAGCTATTCAGATCACATCGAAGTTCTTATTTTCCTAAGACATATCCAATATGGCCTTTAAAATAATTTTTATTTACCTAGAAGAAAGATCTCTTTTTACATTCAGCCAATGTTTTATTCAGAATAGCATTTTTGACTTGGATTCATTAATCGTGGGTTGTTACACTATAGACATTGTTCACCCATAAGTTGAAATAAATTAGTAATGAATTACAACTGTTTTCAAGACAGGTGAAAAAGTCCGCCACAGTGGCCCTCCCCATGTGCAGTCAAAGCACGAGTGTGCACTGCTGGAATCAGACAGTAAGTAGTCTGAGGTTGTACCTTGTCTTCTTGAAGAAATGGTTTTGTCTCCTGATGCTAAGATGTCATCCTCATATAGCTGACATTTAACTTTTCAGATCACTTGAGGACAGGGTGGTAAAATTATAGTGAGACTCCCATTTTCCAGTTCACCGATCTATTGCACCGACCCCTCAAAACTTGAACAGATGCATTTGGGGTTTCCAGGACTCTCTGTTGAATCATAAGCCCCGTGTTGTATGCTCTGTGAACACGTGGATGGTTTTCATCAAAATTGCGAGAAGCTCCGTATGAGGGTGTTTTACCTCCAAGGAAAGAGTGGTAACTAAAATTAGAAAGAAACAAGAAAACAGAAGTCATTTAATTTTTAAAATGACCTAAATTTTGAACCTGATCTTTAATATTGTTTGGGAGGAAAAGTCACTGAATCACAGGGAACTAAATTAAATACAAAACAAACATAATGATAACATATAATTCTAATGCAAATGAAAACTTCTAAACTAGAAACAAACCCTACTCTCTCCAAGTCCCCTTGCTCTTTGCCTTGCTGTGTTATATGCTTGCTTATGCTATATTCCTGCATACAGATACTTCTTATGTCAGCACAAATTGGTAAAATCCAGATCACCTAACTCAATTAAGCACAGGACCTCTTACGGGGATTAGACAAAAGTGCTAGAGCCCCCTGTAAACACTGAGGTCCTTCACACAGGAATCTACAAGGCCATCCCTGGAACTTTCCCCGTGAGCCAATACAACCTGAAAGGATGCCCCTCCAGCCTCCTGCCAGCTATGGAGAAGGAACCTGATTTCTCCATGCAATGTGAAAACATCTACGTGAGGAGAAACTAGGCAGATACGGTTCAGTGTAGCAGGTCATCTTACTGACATGGAAAAGAGCGTTTAAAATGACTACTTCTTAATTTTTTAAAAATTCTTTTTTCGCTAGGCATAATGCATGTCTATAATCCTACTACTCCAGGAGGCTGAGGCAGGAGGATTGAAAGTTCAACCAAGCCTGGGAAACTTAATGAGAGCCAGTCTCAAAATAAAATTAAAGAAGAGGGGAGTGGGGAAAAAAGAGAAATCAAAATATATCATGTACGGGTATAAATTCCCTATGATGAATGTGATCATTATGTATATCTTAAATGTACCAACAAAATTAATTATAAAAATAAATAAAAATTAAAAAGGGCTGAGGATGTAGCTCAGTGTGAAGGCCCTGGATACAATACCCAATACAAACATTCTTTCTCTCTCTCTCTTTTCTCTCTCTCTCTCTGTCTCTCTCAAATTTGACACAAAATTGTACATAAATATGGGATGCTCTATGATAATTTGATACATATGTAAAAGGTATAATGATCAAATCAGGGTAATCAGCATTTCTATCTCCTTAAACATTTATCATTTGCTGTGTTGAAGACTCTTTGATCTTTTCTAGATCTTTATAAAATAAGTTGTGAACTACAGTCATTCCACCGTGTGGTAGAACAGAACTCATTCCTACCTAAATGTACCCATCATCTGCCTCCTTCAAATCTGCCTCTCCTATCTGTCCAGCCTCTAATCATCAATCTCCTTATCTTCTACAAATCCAGGACTTCAGATTTCACATGTGGGTGAGAACATACATCTGCATCTCTGTGCTTGGCTTATTTCACTTAATAGTATATTTTCCCATTGCATTCACATTGCCACACATGACAGGTTTTAACTCTTTTTTATGCCTGGGTAATATATACCAGGCATAATATATATTGCCTGGATAATATATACCAGACAAAACAAATACATTTTGTATATATAGCACATTTTCTTTATTCATTCATCCATGGACACCCTGTTTTAGTGAAGATATCATCTAACTCCAGTTAGTATGACTGCAATAAAAAAGACAAGACACAAGGAATGCCGGTGAGGATTTGGAGAAAGGGAGGCTCTTACAGAATTAGGAATGCAAACGAGCTCAGCCCTTGTGGAAACCATCCTGGAGGTTCCTTAATAAAATAAAAATAGAGCTTGCTTCTGATCCAAAACTCCCACTACCAGGTAAACATCCACAGAAAATGAAATCAATGTGTCAAAGGGGTATCTATACTCCCATGTTTATGGCAGCACTATTTTATGTGATTAACTTTTAAAAGCTTTAAACTAAGTTATCACTCAGGAAGAGAATACAGTGAATGCATTCGGATACCAGTGCAAGAGTTCAAGTTTAGAAGGAAAAGAAGACATTGAGAATTGGACGTGTGAGTGGCTTATCAAACTACATTCTGGAATCTTCTTCATGAGAGTTTTAAAACAACATCACGGTATTGAGCTGTCGTGGTGAGGCACAGCACTGTCAAAGCACAGGGCTGGAGTCTGCGTGTCTCTTTTTGCCATGGTGCGACGTATTTTACACACATGACAATTCCGGAGCCGGCCTCCACGCAGGAAATCGGGGTTGCTTTTCTTCTCATGCATCCATGGAGACTCTGCTATCGCTTACACTGGTGATACTGATGACATTTATTGTTACATGTATCAATAATAGAGGAGGCAGCTTGTTGAATAAACAATGACATAGACATTAATGTCAAGTTCTAATTCTGGGATCTGCCATTGACTTTCCTAATAGTGCGATGAATCACATGACATCCAGTGTAATTTTACAAATTATTAAGTGGATGAATTAGGTACCCGCTGTAACTTCACACAGTATTCTAAAATGAAACTACTCAGTTTGACTCACTATTAAGATTGGAAGTCATAATTAGGTTGACTAAAAAGGCAACAAAATGACAATTATAGTATAAATATAGAATCACTACTAAAGAGCTGACAAACGAAATTATCAGAAATTTATAAAAACGCTGAGCATTGAAAAGAATTACACAACAGAGGTAATAAATGTTGAAAATAATGAGGTGTGTGCAGTAGTTTTATTCCATGAGTGGCTCCGGAATTTCAGCAAGTGCTATTAAAGTGAACAAGGAAATTAGCATAAACAAAACACAGAAGTAGGAACAGCTAAGAAAAGATGAACTAGCCCCGAATTACCAAATTGACCATAAATGAAGTATGTAGGCAGGAGGACGAGTCCTGAGAGAAAAACATTTCAGTGCTGATGTTTAACTGTCAAAGAGTTAAGTCAGTTTAAATTGCACACAATGAAGCAGTTACTTTGTTTGGAAAGCTAATTTTGCTTTTTGCTTCTAATGCAAGAAAGGATCATATCTTGAAAGAAGGGTCCAATATTAAAATACAGGGACATTGTCATCCTTTTCATCTGCTCATCAGGCAAATATTTAATCATAATAATTCCTTTGATACATACATTTCAGGACAAGGAGATTAAAGTCCTAGAAATTATGATAAATGTGCTTTCTTGATTAACACTGAGATCTTGTAGGTGAAAAGATTATTCCTAAACAGTAACTCATTCCATCAAATCAGTTTGATAGTTAGAAATATGACCTTCAGGTCTGAATTTGCACATTCTCACATTACCAGTGTCCCACGATGTTGGGGAGACCCATTACTGGCAGAGAAAGAGGAAGAGAAAGAAGTGCAGTATCCTCTGATGGTCTGCTCAGGAATCCTCAAGACCTACCGAAACAGGAGTTGGTGGAAGAAATATTTAAAACATCACCTTTCAGATAATGACTTGCTGAAAATTTAATTATCTGTGTGTGTTAAAAAAAGACCAAAATTCTTCAATAAACATAAGATATTAGCAAAATAATCCCACCTAAGATATGGAGAAGTAACTCTGAAAAGTATATTCGAGAGAACCTCATGTATGTCTGAGTAAGCATGGATTCTTAGGGTGTGGAAAACATTTATGAGTTGTAATATTGCTTCTGGATTTAAGGTCAGAGATGAAGTTAAAAGTCTGGAATATGTAGGGTGGGCAAATATATCCACAGAAATCACTGTCCTTGTAAAATGCACAAGGGCTTCGCTGTTTAACAGGAGTCATAGGCATTTTGTAAGCTAAGTAGATTATATAAGTAGAATTTAGGTATGAATAGAAATTGTGGTACATATCCCAAGTTCCACATGCAGATAGATTCTCTAATAAACAAAAGATAACATTTTAATCTGCTGTACTACATAGGGGAATCATAAAACCTTCCAACTATACTACTTCTTGGTGGTATTTGAAGCTTCCTCTCAGCAGAGTCATCCACACACCCACATTAACAGCAGGACGCAGAGCTGAATGTTCTTGTGTTGCACAGGACAGACACTGTTTTTTGAGACAGGGTTTCACTCTGCAGTGCAGGCTGGCCTTGAACTCACTTTGTAGTCCAGGCTGACCTTGAACTTGCAGCAATCCTCCTGTGTCAGCCTCCTAAGTGCTGGGATTACAGGTGTGCGCCACCACGCCCAGCCAGGAGAGATTTTTTTTTGAGGGCTATCTTGGTACACACAAAATATTTGTTCAATGCATTCATACTAATTCACTTTGACTTGTTGCCCAGGAGATAGAGCACAAATGAAATAAGTGTTTACTTTTTTAAGGGTCATAGCTTAGCAGTGAGTACAGAGATAGGTTAGAGTGAGGCAAAGAGCAAGCAGTGGAGAAGTGGAAACATCTAGGCTAGTGGCAGATCACTGGAGCTGTGACCTGAAAGGAGGTACCGTATCTTTGTCTCTGTCTCCTCCCTTCCATCCCTGCTTCCTGCCTGCCAAATGTCAGGACAGCTTTTCTTCCACCATCGCATTTCCGCTTTGGAGCCAGCCAACCACAGACTGAAACCATGAGCCAAAACAAACCTCTCCTCTTTAAAGTTGTGGGTGTGAGGTATTTTGTCCTGGCTACAGGAAAGTGGTAAGACATCAAGTGAACACCCAAGTACACAGTTATGGTTTCTGTCTAGATGTCCCCCCAAAGCCTCATGCAATTATGGGGGGTGATTTTCAGAGGTGGCTGAATCCAGAGTTTGTGATTGATTCATGGTCCAATGCTGAGATTAAAGGTGTGAGTTCTACACTCGCCCTAGGGCAGGTAGACTGCATACAATATATAAGGGACAGAGTCTTGTCTCCCCCACTTGTTGTTTCGCTACTTTCTGCCCGCCATGGCTGTTCTCCTCTGCCATGCCACTCTGCCTTGGGAGCCAGCCAGTAATGGACTGAAACCTCTACAAACTGTGAACTAAATAACCCTTTCCTCCTTTAACTTTGGGTGTCAGGTATTTTGTCTCAGCAATGAGAAAAGAAACTAAGACATACACCCAAGTCAAGCAATGCATCTACAACATCACTGAAGCCCTCCAGCTGCCCACTTGTGATCACAACCCCATCTTTCCTCCAATGGACAGCGCTCTTGCCTGTGTGATTTTCTTTTCTTTGCTTTTCTGTATATGTCTATTGCATATCTATGGTTTCTAAAGCACTTATAAGTTAGTTTGCCTGATTCTTAACTAGACCTGAAGAGAATCATTCTATGTGTATCATTGTGTGCCTTCCTTATTTGCAAAGTACATGTTCTTAAATTTCATATATGCTGTTATAGGTAAGACTGTATGATTTACTCCTATGTTTCCAGAGAATTCTATTGCATGAATATTCCACAAGTTATATATCTATCCTATGGCAAACCTGCACTTGCATAATTTTAATTCTGTCCCTGATAAACAAATATATTTCTGTAACAGAATTTATTTATAAGAGGCAAAATGTAAAATAATACAAATATAAAATTTAAACATCCCTCTATATGAATGGACAAAAACCACACATACCTCTTGATTTGTATGTACATCTATTTCTCTGTGATATACTTAGGAGAGAAATTACAAAAGACTCCGTTTTGTTTATTTAACGCAGTACCTATGGAGACGAATTCTGAGATGCAAGGAATTACTCCCCATATCCACATCTGCACGGGAATCCCTTTGACTGGGCTCTCTCCTGGCGTTTTCGCCCCTTGTCTGAGCCAACATCCTGCAAGTCACCCACACCCACACCAACGTCTTCCTCTCTGCCGAGCAGTGACAGGGTCAGAATCCTGATGGCCCGTGCAGTCCTTGGTCCTCATTCTTAAGCAACTGCCTTTGCATGGCACCCTGTGTGATTTACAGAGAAAAGAGCAATATTTTAAGGGAAATATGATGACTTGTAAGATAGTTACACTGGAACACATTTGGATTTTTCATTATCTCCATGTAGTAGCTATTTTTCTTCAAATTGTTTTTGCATATGTGTTTCAGAGTGAACTTGAGCTACATTTTTAATATTTTCCCCAGCGTGGTTAATTAGTTCAAATTTAATGTATGAATCATGTGAAAATCATCCTTTTGATTTTGAACATTTTCACCATGAAGAAGTGGTAAATGCTTTAAGACAAGCTTAATCTGATTGACACCTCATGCAATGTGTACATAGCATGGTACATCACTAATACGTACAATTTTGTCTGTATCAGTTCAAATATATTTTAAAAAGAACAATCCTTTTGCCAAAAATAATATATCAAAGTGAATTAAATATTCTTGAGAGTTTTCAGCTGAAAGACAACAGTCTGAGGCATTTAGTACACGTGAGAAACGGAAGAGTCCAGCATCTTTATATCCGGGGGCACCGGGTTTAGAGGTGGGCGTGCAGAGGAAGGACCGGCTCCTCCCCACCCCCTACCTGAGGACAAGCGCAGCCGCACTGCACGGAGCGGCCGCCAGAGGGCTCCGGACCCAAGGTCCACGCGGAGGATTCCAAGCCTGAACAGAACGACCTGAGAGGAGGATGTGCGTATTTTAAAAGCTGCGAATTATCATAAACGATGTATTTATTCTTTTAAATAGCTCAATGGGAAGTAAATATGGTTCACGAGATACCAGCTTCATTTTTTTTTTTTTTTTTTTTTTTTTTGTGGGTACCGGGGGGACGACCTCAGGACCTCGCGCGCCAACAGGCACCCGTGCCGCTGAGCGATATCACCGGCCCCTTTTTCGTATGTGGGATCCGGGAGTCGAACTCGGGCCTTCGCGCTTGCAAGGCAGGCGCTTAAGCCGCTGAGCCGTCTCACCGGCCCCCAGCTTCATTTTTGAAAAATGAGAATTTACAAGAAAAGTTACATTACAGTCATATTTGATAGAATAATTTTTATAAGGGACCTCCCGCCCATGATGTTTTCCTAAGAAGCGTTGTGTATATGTGTTGATGGCAGCTTTAACACATTTTCCCACTTTTGAGTCACCTAAACATGAATGGAGAAGGAAACAGCGCCCAACCGCAGATCTCAGCAGCCCGGGTGCACCTGCGATCAGTGAGTCAGTCAATGTACAAACAGCGAGGCGAGGGCCTCACGCCCGTCCCGGGCCCCTGCTCCGCGAAGGGCTGTGCACTCACGGTGTGATATTTACCGCCGATGTCCGGCAATGTGGAGCCGGTAAACAGCGCGCTGCGCGGGAACCTCGGGATTGCGGCTGCCAATCTGTACTCCTAAAATCCGCACGCGAGTGCGTGCACATCACAGAGGAAGTGGGTAGAGGGTTTTAAACCATTTCAGTTATTGTTTTACTCTTTGGACATGGGGATTGACTCCAGATGCCCACTCACACTAAGCGTGTGCTCTGCCACTGAGCTACAACTCCAGCCCCTAAGGTATTTTTAAATTTAACTATATTTTTCTTATTGTAAAAGATTTACAGAGACCAGCCAAAAGAAGAAAACAAAAAAGTCACCTAACAGGGCTGTAATCTCAGCACTGTGGGAGGCTGAGACAAGGAGGATCACCAATTCAAGCCCAGCCTGACATTGTAGTGACTTAGCACACCCTGCTCAAAAAGAAAACCGGCTGGGGATGTAGCTCAAGGGAAGACCCTGGGTTCAACCTCCAGGACCAAACAAAACAAAAATGAACAGCAGCACGGTTTCAGCACCATGGATAACTAGTAAAATGTGTGCTTTTGTTTTGTTTTGTTTTGGTCTTCTGGCATTTTATGTTTAAGGCTGACCTTAGTTTTCTAACAACATGGATGATGTTTTTCACGGCAGACACCGATAGGAAAACTCGTTGATTCCACCCCAAACACCGTGGGGTGGGCAGAGAAACAGGGCCAGGAGGTGCAGCTTCGCACAGCGCAGGACTGAGATCAGAACCTGCTTCCCTCCGCGTCCGTGCTGAGCTCTGGCCTCCTGGGAGTGTCTTTCCGGACAGCAAAGGGGTGATTTCCCTACCGCAGTGATTTCAGATGAATTAAGATGTGTCTGTGTAGAGCAGCAATAGGGGGGTACCCAGAACTGTGACCATTTTTACCAAGTGCAAAGGCTCTATTTATCTTTCTGTGGAAAATAAGGGGTAAAATTCAGACCTGCCCTTTTTAGTAAAAGCCTTTCTTGTAAACGAAATCTGTGTCATAAATACCTTTCTGCAAATAGAGGCTTGGTGGGAGAATTTCCAGACAAACTGGGGGCTGTGCGCAGAAACATCTTCAGAGACTCTGCTGAAGCATTTCATCTGCGATATGCAATGATGCACGTGAGTCCTCATAAAGCATTCCAAACAAGGCCACCCTATGACAGTGTTGTAACCATCGTGGGACAAAAGACTCCCTGGTGCCTGTGGGCTTCCTTCCTTCCCCTGGTACTGGACCTTAAAATCATATGCAAAGAGCCAGGTGTGGTGGCCCACACGTATAATCACAGTACTTGAGAGGCTGAGGCAGGAGGAGGGAAAGTTCAGGGCCAGCCTAGGTACACAGCAAGTTCAAGGCCAGCCTGAGCTGCTTTGAGACTATCTCAACATCCCCAGCCACCCACAAAAAGCCACATCAAACAACTTTAGGAACCCATACAAGGAGAAGGAGCCACGAGGATCTCACAGGACGTGCTATAGAGAAGTCAGGCTCTTAGAGCTCAGGAAAACTGTGGGGCCCCATCCCAGGTTACATAGCATCCCCCCAAAATCTGCATCCATCTGGAAAACCCACTGTGGACTTATTTGGAGGTACAATCATTTCATATGTGATGTAGGTCAGGCTGAGGTCCTCCTGGATTAGTGTGGGACCCGAATCCCATGCCTGGTGTCCTCACAAGAGACAGTAGACACAGATGCACCAGAGGTAAGCAGAGTTGAGCTGGTCCCCAGAGGGCATTTAGATGCTCTCACACCCTCTGCCTGTACCTGGTCAGGCACATGCAATCCACGCCTGCACAGATGGAGTGCTACATTTTATTGGGGTGGCACTGTTATGGTTTGGATTTGAAATCCTGCTCCCCCACCCCAACTTGGCAGCTAAAGTCTTTGTTGCCAGCTGATGACTACTGGGGAAGTGATTGGATCATGAGATCTCTAACTTCATGAAGTAGATTAATCCACTGACGAGGTCATAATTTGACGGCATTAATGGAGGGTGGCCTAGCTGAAAGGAGTGGATGACCTTAAGGCCTGTACGTGGGCTCTGGCTCTTTCCCTCTCTCTGCTTCCTGGCTCCCATGAGCTGAGCAGTTTCCTCCCTCCTGCCCTCCAGCCATGAAGTTTCTGTCTCACCATAGGCCTAAAAGCAATGGAGCCATGTGACCATGGACTGAGACCTTTGAAACCATGAGCCAGAATAAATTTCCCACCTCTAAGTTGTTTATGTCAGATATTTTTGACAGAGGAGGCAGTCAAGGAGATGTGAACTGAGGAGAGGACAGCTGAGCCCAGGGAAGAAATCCTGAAACACAGCATGGTCTCAACACCCCCAGTTTGCAGTCTCATAACTCCCCCTGCAAAGCCACCCAAGTCCCTCACGGGTGCTTCTCACCTACAGATACATGATCCGGGGTCAACACCTGTGCACTTATGGGATTTAGGCCCTTTATTGACCCCCTCAGGCCCTTTCAGACCCAAAGGTTCTGTCCCCATAGGCTCCCCATAGGCTTGGCTCCCATGTTTATTCTGGCCAAGGCCATATAAATTCATAAATTCAAAAACTTTTCCACGTGGGGGTGGAGTTGCCCTGCTGATTGAAAAAAAAATTAACATCAAGTCTTGACCACTCTTAAGAGTTCTAGGAAAACACCAGAAACCAGCCTGATGCTCAGCAGTTGTCACCTCTGGGTCCACCCGCTACTCTCCCAAGTGTGCTGCCCTTAATAAAATGCTTCCTCAAAATTATATTGTGTTTGTCGCCCATTGCTGAATCTTCAGCTTTTAACTCTGAGTTTCATTTGTGAACCTCCTTATAAATCTTCTTGGAGAGGATCCCAGAAACAAGATGCCACAACACAAGGCAGGACAATACAGGCTACCAGCCCAGGCAGACCCTAAAACCTGGTAACATTTCATTACGGGCGAAAATCTGACTAACACAGGATGGAGATGCAGTGAAGGCTGGGAAGAACGAGGGGCAGCAGGTGCAGCCTCGGTGTCAACCTGTGCCAGCTCCCTCTGGGCAGCCTTGGCACACATGTGTGCTCCACCAGGATGTGTGGGGCACAGGTAGCCAGGCACCCTGAGCATATCCTCCTCACCAAGACGCTTGTTTGTCTTCCACAGTGCACGTTAGTGCACTCATTTCCTTTCGCCTCCCCTTGTTGGATGACCAGTGCAAACACAGACACGCCCCCCCCATGTCCTCCAGGAGCACCCAGGGGTGCGTTAAAGTTGCGGAAATGCCACTGCAGAGCAGACCCTTTTCACTTCACAGAGGCAGCAGCAGTGCAGCTATGTAGCTCTGATGACAAAGACAGGTTTGGTTTGCCCACCTCCTTTGTCATTCCCAGCTCATCCCGGGAAAGAGCAAGCACACATGGCATTGTACTTCCGCTTTGGCTCTCATGGTCACTAACCCCACACCGGACTACTTTCTAGAACTATAAAACAAATAAGAGGAACTAAAACACAATAAGTAAGTAAATGAATAAATTATAATGGAAAGGTGAAGCCATCATGGCCACGAAATGTAATCTAATCATGCTAGAATGCAAAATTTCTGCTTTCCCCAAAGCATATGCAACCATTATTTTCATTAATCTCTATCCCAAATAGGATATTTTGCCCCTAACATCCCCAGGAAGCTTTTTACAGTTTAGAACCATCTTCCTCCATTCTGCCCTAGCTCCTCACAGCATCACAGTGGGGTGCTGTGTTTCTAAAGGACCTGAGAGGTGCAGCACAGCACGTAAGTGAAAAATGCATTGTTCAGATATACAGCTCTCTGGCTCATAGTTTAGCGAGGTTGGTGATTACATATACACACCTAAGGTTTCTCTTCCTCAAGCTCTTATTAAAATACATGGGCATTGGCAGACCAAATGCCCATGCTGATATGCAATAGATGAGCCACAGGAACACCCTTACTGCATGCACGACATGTTTACACCACACACGTCTTGGGTCCCTTGCAATACCCAGTCACCCTGGGGAGGGCTCAGGGAGGAGTCAGGGCATTTGCATTCCTTTGCTATCTTGTGTTCTGCCCAGCTCTGGACATGCCTTTAATCCATTCATTCAGCATTAATAATATAGACCAGAGGGGAAGAGGTTGATTGGTTGTATTTGTTTTGCATTGGCAATTATTTAAAATTGGATGTTGAGACCTTTCTAATTAGGCTTGCTTACTATGAGCAAAAGGAAAGATATAGTGTATGATGCTGATTATTTTAAATAGGCAAAAGAATAATACATATAATTATAAAATCTGGATGTTACAGCTGGAAATATTCATACCTACAATGATTACAGAGAGTGACTATTTCATGTCCAAAGCCTCTGGAAACGGGGTTGTGAAACCGCTCACTGCCCCATTCAAAACAGCTATGAGGAGGTGTGTGGTGCTGTGGGGGAAACCTTATATATGTTTGCAAATGGAGATGATACGGGAGCTCATCCACTGCGTAACTTGATTCACATCACCCATTACGTGAATGAGATGTGAAAAGTTATTTCCCGTATCACTGAGGTATCACCACACTAAGTGCACTGCTGGCTCTGAACCATGGAAAATAATAAAGTGATGCTGCCCACACTGCCACATCCAGCAGAGACTGCCTGTGAGCTCTTGCGCCAAGCTTTCTGGGAACAGCTAGCATTCAAACCACAGGCAAACGCCAAGCCGCTTCAGTGGAACACATTTTAATGAGCCCCCCTCGCAATGTTGTGTTTTAAGTGGCCACTTTCAGTTCTTCAAAATCATGTCCACTAATTAGAGGCACGTGATCTAGCCAGTCATCTCCCAACTATAAATCATAATGCATACTATAGTTACACGAATTTTACCTTCTATGAAACAGCTCTTATGCAAACAGTAATATTTGGTATGTCATTAGAGTATAAAGGCAATTAATTCCCAAAATGATCAATGGGAAGAATGTCCTTTTCCCTTTATACCTGGTTTATTTATGTGTTCCCATTAATTATGCCTAATTTTCTGTTGGCACTTCTCTTCCTAATGTAATTCAATTTAAGAATATCTTTCTAGAGACTTATTAATAGGTAGGGTCATTTATATTGTGTAGCACAAATATTTTATAATCCACTAATCTTGACAAAAAGGCAATGCCTTCCTAATAAAAAATGTATGAGGAGTAATGGTTCCCTATTAATAACTTATTAGGTCAGATCACACAGTTTTGAGTGTCTATTACACTTTAATTTTATCAGATTTCTTCCTCTGGAATTTGCCACACTTCCCTTATCTTTTGATTGTGATTATTTTTGCACCAATTCTGTCTCTACGAATTCTGAGCAGTCCTTTGTGGCTCCAGGGTAGCAGGAGGCAAAGACCTCAGGACCCCGGCTCCGGCATTTCCTTATAGAATGAAGCCATTCTATTTGTCTTCAAGCATCCTCTCCTTCTTATCAGTAACACAGATCATTAACTGATCCTTGATTATTGTTGGCCCACAAGTCCTTCAACAATAGACTTTACTCAGAAAACACACACATGTGGAAAATTCAAATATAATTTCATATTTGTAGAAATCATGGAATGGATTTACAGACTTCTTAGGAGTTGAAGAAACACAATGTAGGACCTACGATGAAATTCACTCCATTTTAGGTCCATCTTGATACTTTGACTGATAATGTCAACTGGGTAAATACAATTTTCTAAAATTGGTGTGTCATGTGCAAAGTTTGAAGTAACCAAACCTATTTGATTTGCCCTTTAAAATTTTCCAACCTACACTAAAAAAAAAAAAGCCTTCCATTGAATTTGCAGAGACTTTCATGAGACCCCTGTGTGAAGAATTTTCCACAGTCCTTGCCCTCAGGTAACTTACACCTAGAAAGAAACACAATATATTCAGAAAATAGCGACAGATTTTTGAGGAGATTTTTTTAGATTATATAAATTTTCCCATGCATCAAGTGGGGAATTGAATAAAGTTATTTAAAAGCTCCTCATCAACTTTAATTTTTGTCGCTTTATGAGTCTGATAAGAATGTGTGAATTATGCTGAAGTACGCACAGAGTTCAGAATGATTTGTGTTCAGGGAATAATTGAGTAACCTGGGGAGGAGGGAGGAAAGCCGCCCCACGGACCGTATCCTGACCCAGCTGCGTGACGCACGCACACACGGTGCCTGCTGGCTGGAGGGCTGCTCAGTACCGCATAACACAGACGCAAGGCGACCTCTAGAGCAAAGGCAGGCTAGGCTACTTTTCCCACCGCGGCACTTTTCACGGGCAGGCCCATGCTTTGAGAACCACTTTTGGAGATAGTTGGATGGAGAGATTAGCAATTTAACTGGACTTTGAAGGTTCAATAATGAAAGATGAAAATAGCCAAATTAGATTAAAATAGATATCAAATTTGCGAACACAGTATAACAAGCAGCTCTCTACAGAGCACTATTAGTTTGCATGAATGCATGTATGAAGCTTAACAAAATACATCCTACTTGTGCTAATACCAAATTATGCTTGATTTTAAAAATATTGGCAAAAATTACCCTAGGATTAAGTTCTCCATTCTTTAAAAATATTTTGTTTTTACCTGTCTTTAAGAACATTTTTATGATGTTTGTTTTGTTAGTTTTTATTATAACTATCAACATCTACCTATAAATCTCATGAGGTTGTAGAGATTTATTTGAATAAAATAAACTGGGCAATATAAATAAATAATATTATCCTGTTCCCCACCTATGCGTTATGCTTGTGCGTGTGAGTATGTGTCGCTGAATACACTTAAGTGCATCCTTTGGACAAAGGCATCCAGATTGATAGACTACTAAAATTTAATTCCTTTGGATTCTGCTCATAATTATTGACACTGCACCTTGATTCAACATACAAGCACACTTCTAAATCTGTGGACACAGATGCAGACAAAGGTAAGTCGCACAGGCTTAGGCCTGTGAAAAGGGCAGGAACTGAAATCTGATAAGTAGATCCGATGCATCAGAGTCTTCCTTGGACATGCCTTCGTCAATCCTTCCACTCTGAAGAGATGTTCTTCAGTACTAGGGATTTGGAAAGGGAACTCCGTGCAGTTGAATCATTTACTCAACTTCATACAGAAGAAAAGAAAACTCACAAAGTCATAACTCAGCCCAGATCTGCCCTGACTGAATAATGCGACATTATTTTATTAAAAACAAAATATTTAAGTAGTCAAAAGATAGTAACTGGAGGGCAGAAAGGCGGCTTAGACAATTAGTATATGTCATCCGGAAACGTGGCTGTTGGTTAAATGGCTGGGACATGCTTTGGAGAGAAGACTGATGATGCCACAAGAATAACCCTCTGGTCAACAGCCCTGCAGGAGTTTCAAGCACATGGAAGAGCTCAACAAGCAAAAGGAAGAGACAAGGTGCATTGAAGGGGAAAGTTAATGGATTTCTTAGGAAGTAATGGGGGGTAAGTGGAAATATTTGTAGAACACATTGAATACTGAACTGAGAGACATATTTTTTTCCCCTGTAAGAACTTGAACTTCTTATGTTTTCAGCCAGATTCTTGCATGGCTATGTTGTAAAATAAAAGGCTATTAATTTCCAGTGATCTTCAAGAATGTACTAAGGCAAAAGTTAAACTGCTGATGCTATAGGGGAGATAAGAACTTACAAAAGACTGAATCTGGTTGATCACAAGCCCCCTTGGAAAGGAAAACACACATGGAAAACATTGCAAAGAAACAACCAACTTGGAGACAAGTAAGGGAGGAAGAACATGGGCAAGAAATTGGAGCTGATGAAGATTAGTGCCTGTGTGACCCATGAGAAGCTGAGAACTTTGTTGAAACAATGACCTGGAACAAGAGGAAATGTAGGATGACAGTTTGGCCCTTGTTATCGAGTCTGTGTCCAAGAGGAGACAGCTCACTGCTAACAAATCACCTCGCCAGGGTTTGAAGGGTGGTTAGAATGTGAACCTGGCTTCGGTTAGCCTTCACATTGAGAAGGTGGTTTATATCTTCAGGGTGAGAATATATCCTGAAAAGAAGGACGAATATACAGAAATAAATGTGGACAAATGTTATTTGCATGAGAATTAAAGAAGAGAGAGAAGAAAGCAAAGAAGCAGATCAGCAGATGGACCCCAAGGACTGCGAGTATTTACAGAGGGAGTGAGAGAGGGAGGCTCTGGAAAGCCACCGGCTACAGAGCAGTCCTAGGGCACCAGGACCGAGAACTACCATTACTGACTACACGGTTCCTAATCACCTCTGGGGGGGAAATTCAAGGAAAACTCCATGATCTCGATTGAAGGGACTTAAGTAATGCCAGCTGACATGTAACGGGAAGCCATGGACTTAACCCACTTGTCTAAAACAACTGTTTACAAAAAAAAGCAAGATTGACCAGTGGCACCAAGGACCAGTACACACAAGATGCATTCTCTGCACTTTTTTCTTAGACTGGAAAACACAAAATTTGAATGCAAAAACTAAGTAGGGAAAGATTAAGAGAAGAAATACTAATGTCATGCAGAGAGGAAGAGGGAGAGGGATCGAGGAAAGGAGGGAGTGAGAGAATAAGAGAGAGAGAGAGCGAGAGAATGCCAGAGATGAGTGTGTGTTTCTGAATTTATTCCCTTTGAAATAAACATAGTAACTCTTTAACTGGAGCTGAGAAAAGGAGGAAGTAGTTTAAGGAGCAGAGATTGGCTTTCACATGCAGAGTGTATGGTTCTAGAGGGTGGCATGAGCATTCTTGCTCATTTCTATAGGGGAGAGAGGAGCTTCTCCAGAGGGACAGCGGGTGGGATGATATTGAGGGCTTGGAAGAGATGGGTTCCCACTGACAGACATCCATGAGGACTCACGAGGTGCCAGGCAGAGGTCTTAGCACTAGAAATCTAGAAATTCTTCTTGGAATTAGAGAATGTTTGGTGAGGTGAATCAAAGGACCCCCATGCACAGTGAATTGAGGGCACGTTGCTTTGTGTGATGTGGTTCAGGTCAGGAATGGAGAAGCGATGCTACGTGCAGCCTGGCTGTCAGGGAATTGATTTATGAAACAGGACCGAAGCCAAGTGGCCCCAAGGGTCTGGGATATTATCTCGGATATTGTTTAAGTAGTTGATTACAACATCTGATTGGTGAAGAATCTATTACTTCCAGTGCATGCTTTAGAGTTTATAAAGCACTTATATATCCTTTATCTCAGAAAGTCAAATGTAACCATAAAGAGGCTAATGGGCTGGATGAAGGCAGGTGAATTAAGTAATTTGAGATCGCAGTCAAAACAGAGTCGACTCATAAGAAGAGTCAAGCAAAGGGGCTGCAACTGAAGATGGGAAAGCTCTGGTGTGTCAGGTTAGGACCAAGCAGGCAGACCAGCCGAGATGTGCGTCTTTCTGCAGGAAGAAACCTGGGCAGGTATGGGGACTACTGAATAATGCGAATGGATTGGAAGAGGGTGTGAATATTTGGGTCAGAATGCACATCAACAACTCTTTAAAAAATATTAAACCTAAAAGGAATCGCAGCTTGAAATTGGTTAAGATGTACAACTCAGTCTTATTTTATCTGGTTCTTTTCCACGTTTACTGTCTGAACAGAAAGTATTGTAGTTTAGCTATTCGAATTGTTTAAACAATAATCATGAAGAAAGAGCAGCAAAGAAATGGCGAGCACCTGAAAAACAGAGAAGCAGTTTCTCAAGTACAGATCATTACATCGAAAGGAAGACAGCACTGGGTTAAGAGAGGCATGCAGTCCTAGAAAGATGGACTCCACCATGCCCTTCCCATGGATTAACTTGCTATGTGATGTTCCCAATGCACAAATATTTTTATTCAGGCTGGTGAGATGGCTCAGTGGCATAAGCGCCTGCCTGGCAAGTGCGAGGTCCTGAGTTCGACTCCTGGTACCCACAGACGAGAAAAGGGCCGGTGATATCACTCAGTGGCACGGGCGCCTGCTGGCGCGCGAGGTCCTGAGTTTGACCCCCGGTACCCACAAAAAAAAGAAAAAGAATATTTTTATTCAAATTAAAAATGCAGATTTCCTGACCACATTATTCCATGAACATGTTTTTAAGATCAAAAGAGTTACACTTTCTTCTCTTACTAGAAATCTCCCTCGATTATCTTTTATTATATTTTCAATCATAGTATGACAACACTGCTTGAAATACTATAAAATAACTTTCTCAAGTTTTGAGAGCAGGACTCTATAATGTTATTAATAATTTTTACTTGATAAATAATTTTATCAGATTAAGTTATGCCTGTGAAATTTTTTTGATAATTCCCACTAAAGGGATTTCATATTCACAAACATGCAGACTTTAAAATATAAAATAAAATGCACAAAGCAGAGACAGGCTCTGAATCTGGTAGAATGAGCTCTCTGGGATTCAGCATGCTCACCCACACTCCATCTCGCCAGCGTCTGGGCCGCTTGATGGAGGTTTTCTTTGCTACTCTGCAGTTCATTATTGAATTCCCGGCTCGTGTAAGCATGTGCATGGCATCATCATAACACAGTTCCTTTTATAACCCATGGCCTCTCTCTGTTCTGAGTGGACCGAATGCTGTTCAGAGCACCAGGCAGTCATCAGCGTATCCTACTGCAGAAAACCAGCTTCTCCCCCTAACATAGGCATATCACATAAGAAATGCAAACAGTCTCACGGAGATGGCACAAAATGGCACCCCCGCGATACTGTAGGTGGAGCAAAAGCCCTTTTTTGGCATTTGCAGTATCAGCAGCTGCAGGCTGATGCATTTGGCTTTCTGTTAAATAGAGGATGGAGTGTAAAAATAGACACTGGCATTTATTGGAAGCTGAAGCCTGTTGAAGTTTTACAGATTTAGAAAGTTCACTAATCGCTATCAATTAAAATCCCTGCCTTGTTGTTGCATACATTATTCACAATAGTGCATGCAATGGCAGGGCTTTGGGAAATATTTATCATGGCGGAATGTTGGAAATAATGAAGTTCAAGATTTTACAAAGTGTTTCAGTTTGTAAATACAAAGGAAATAGCCATTATAGCCTCATTACTGGAATGTACATTATCTCAAGCAACAAATGTCAACTGTCCTATAATATTTTTGATCCCTGATACACTTCTAACAAATTTTAATCAGAGTGTCTTTTAGATTTTGCACTAAAAATCAAAGAAATATTAAAAATGCCAATCAAAAAAATTCCAGCCAAGCACAGATGTAAATTTACAATATATGTGTATATATATTCAAATACACATATGCATGGGTATCGCTAAATAAGTAACTGCACGTTTATTAACACTAATGTTAATTACATTATCAAGTCTGCATTTTTTGCTGAAAATTAGAATTAAAGTTCAGACTAACCAAACGTTCTCTCTTTATCTAAGTATAAGACTATTGTATGTGTGTTCCTTTTCAAACCTTGACTGCTTTTCCTGGGCACTTTGTTTTTTATTCTTTGCTTTGTTCACCTTTTTTCTTTGGCAGTACTAGAGTTGTACATAGGGTCTTCACACTAAGCCACATCCTTATCTCCTTTTTTAATTTTTTTTTATTTTGAGACAGGATCTGGCTAAGTTGTCTCAGCAGGGCTTGAACTTATAACCTTCCCATCTCAGATTCTCAGAGTACTGGGATTACAGGTGAGTGGCCTCATACTTGGCTTGATGAGCACTCTGCAAATGGTGACTTAGCAGGCCCTTGTCCCATCATGAGCTACGTGGTATATTACCCTTACCCCAGCAATACCACCAAGCGTTGTGTTCAAAATATGCAGTGGGTCTATCTCTGGAGCAGCAGGTGTGCAGTGAGCTCCATGGGAAGACAGGGTTAGGAATGGCTGCCTGTGCTTATGACACCTGTTCCATGAAAGAAACTCACCATTTCCTCACCTCCCATCACCAGCACAGTGAGGCTGCTGGAAATCGCTCTAAAAGGGGAACAGCACATGGAAAGCACATTCCACAATGATAATACTGCTGTCATTAAAGATTGATGAAGACGTTCAACTAGAAGCACCCCATCCCGGGTGCTCACATGGGCCTGCCCACTGCAGCAGAAGAGGCAAGGTCATTGTGACCCCTTGGAGTCAATCATGACAAGTTCATTCACCTACAAAAAACTAAATTAAAATAACATCATGGCTGAATCAACTCCACAGGAGAAGGGAAGTCCGGAATGAAGGACAGAACAAATCACACACTAAGGGTGATTTATAGCCCCTTTTTCTTGCCAAAAATTACTTAATCTGTTACCCATCCTGGTTGATAATGTAACCTTGGAGAAAGAGGGCAACTTCTTCCTAACAATTATGATATCTGATATTCTACAGTAAACTTGAAGAGATATCATTAACAGCCCAGTAATTCTTATGTAAGAATAATGAGACATATATAATGTGTAACTACATGGTCAAAGGTATTATTGTTTCATAAATTTTCACAGTAGTATTGAAGCTGTATCTACAGAACCATATAAATATAAGAAAAAATAGTGCATATATTATCATCAATTTTAATGTCTTACATGTTGCACTTTTGAATAGAAAATTAAACATATTTGTGCTGATAAAAATAAGCTACACATAACATAATATTACATTTATATTAATACTTATAATATCACATATATTACATTTATAGTTATAAGTATTTATAATTGTTAAAATATATTTACATATATATATATTATTTTTCTAGTTTCTGGTCACTAAAAGATTTTTTTTTATCCTAATACCACTTATATCTGTTCAATTACTTAAAATGTCTCCAAAATCTAAGTTATTAATGATTTATCTATTTTTAAATTTTGTCTTTAAATGAATAAAAGGCACGTTGTTTTATATTGAAGATATAATGACTGAGTTTTTTAATTATGAAAAGTTGTTAATTGTATGCCAAAATAAATTCTATGACATGAATAAAAACAGTCTCTTAAAATTGTTTTGCTATTATTTTTTGAATGTTTGTGTTATACTTTCTTTTCAGTAACATTGGCCATCTTTCTTAAATACGGTTTTAAAATCTTTTGACTAAGAACAGAACCATCAGCCCATTTCACCGTGGTCACTACTGGGTCTGGAGCAGTGCGATGAGGTCCGAGGCACAGAGGTCGCTGCCCCTGCAGCCAAAGGACTTCGAATCCCCTTAGCAAGCCGCAAGCGCTCTCTACCGAGCTTGGCAGTGCCCAGGGAGCGCTGCAAAGATTTTCTGAGTATATCGCGCATTACAAAACATCGTTTATTTCTGTTCTAATTAAGGATATTATTGCTATTATCTTTACTCACAGCTTCTATACAAACTTTCTGCCTGAAGCAGTTGGGGGTAGAGCTCCGATTACTGAATTTTCCTAGAAACGCGTCTCAGGGCCATCGCAGCCGCAGCCCTGCGTTCGCGGTTTCGCGCGTCCCTGAGCGTCCCTGGCGCCGCAGCGAACACCTTGGCGCGCAGCCTGGCTCTCGGCTCGCCTCGCAGGCCAGCGCGGCGTCCCCTGCCCGTGTTTTCTTGGTGGAAGATCAAGCAGGCACGAGGGGCTGAGTGCTTCGTACCTCTGCGTTCAAAACATCTCTCTATGCAGAAAAGCGAGGCTTTCCGCGAGCGCAGCGCAGCAGCCAAGCGCCGCGCTTTCTGCCGCGCGGTGGCAGCGTTGCGCCGAAGCGCGCGTCTGCGTCCCGGGTGGCGGAGACTGCGGCGGTTTGGTTTCTTCTCCCAGGCGGGGCGATGCCGTGAAATCCACGCAGAGCTGAACTCGTGGTGTATTTCCTAACACAAACTTAATAATGAAAGTGTGATTTAACGCAGAAGTCCTGTTTCTAATTATTAACATGAGCAGACACCCTGAGTTATACTCTTAATGGGACATCACAGTTTACCATATCCGCCTGTTTTTATTCCCAAGCTCTAGCGCTCCAAATATCTCATAGGCGCTCGACAGGCCGAAGATGCAGCAACCCTTACACTGCTATCCCTGGGTCATTGTAATGACAAATGCAGGACAGCTGACAAAAAGCTCTCGATAATACTGAAGGTGCAATTTTAAAATCACTAGTCTCGTTTTTGGTGCTTGACAGAAATAATGTATTGTTCAGGAATTCGCTTTTCATGAAATAGTGAAAAGAATAAATGGGAGTCATAAAAATTTGAAGCTGTATTTGCTATAAATAGAAGTTACCCACTGAAATGGAAGCATACCTTTGATTAAATGATGCTCTATGCGTACAGAAATAAGTTGAAAAAAGTATTTATCTGTAGTACTTCCTGTCGTGAATGACATATTTACTTGAGACGTAATAACGAGACAGTATATCAAAGCATATGTCGCAAGTATATTGTTATATTTTGACTATGTAAATTATTTGCATATGTAAATTTTATTTTAAATCTTCATCCAAATATTTACTTCAGAATTCAGTGCTGCCCAATACTGATAATTAAACACAAGTGGAAAATACTTTTCACCTAAAGTAATCTGATGGGTATAAATACAAACCAGGCAGGTGTCCCGAGCTTGTATTAATATCTTACATATTGCATTTTTGAATGGAAAATTAAACATATTTGTGCTGATAAAAGTAAGCTACACATAATATTTATAATATGAATACTTACAATATCACACATATTACATTTATAGTTATAAGACCAGTGTCCTTCAGCTTCCTCTCAGACCGTGGTCCACCCGAGACCGAGGTGGCTGTGGCCTCCTTCTGATGCTTTTGCTGTCTTCCTTCACTCCCTCATCTACTTAGTTTCTTGATAAAAGGGGGACTGAGAAACAGAAAAAAAACTGCAGCACAATATGTCAAGAAAGCCCTCCCTTGGAACAAGCCCTGTAACGCAACAGTAGGGTGCAGGGAGCCCTGCATCTCTATTTCATCCTCCAGAATGTCTTGTACTTTGCCCTGCCTCAGTGGTCTTATTGGAAAAGGATATTTACTCATGGATTCACTAGTTCTCTTAAAAATACATACTGGGTATCATTCTTATCATATTTAATCCAGTCAAAGGAATAAAAGCTGGTTCTTGAAAAACTAACAATAATGTACTCTTCAATAGAATACTTCCATGTTCACAGCACTGCATTACAAAGTACAAAAGCAATTTGAAGAAAAATTAGAAATATTTGAATCAGCTTCAGTTATTTAAAAGCATTTTTAAAAATTTCAGACTCTAGATCCACTTACTGGGATTTAATGCAAAAAAATACAATTTCGAGAATACCGAAAGGTGCATCTCATGAGGTTGATCTCTATAAAAATGCAGCTGTTTTTGCCATAAAGACGCGTTCGTGGTTAAATGTGCATAAGTCTCAGAACAAAGGCCGACATGAGGATAATTTTGCTATTGTTGTAATCTCTGAGGCTGACACGGGGCCTAACACGGATGGGGCCTACAGCAAACAAGTTGGAAATGGGAAGCCGGTAGGCCCTGCCGGGCCCTTCCTGGAACTTGGCAATCTCTCCCGTGGATGGAGGTTCGCCAGGCTCAGAGTCCGCTGCCCACCTGGCCTGTGCTCCAGTGGGCTCACTAGCTAGGGTGGGTCGATCCTGTGAGGCCAACTAGGTGAGATAAGAATTTGGGATGATGTTTGCAATTAACTGCCTCCTGAGATTAGGCAAGGGATTTAAAAGAAATTGGAAGATTTTGAAAGTTGCTAAATTCCATAGGAACAGTGGACTGTCCTTTCGGCTGCAGGAGAGGTCAGTGGCTGTGCTGTCGCTGATGGGTTTGGACGGGTCGTGTTTCTCCTTGCTGCACGTTGCTCCCACCCTGGGCAGTCTCATGAAGGAAAACGCTGGCTCCAAACCAGCTCGTTGGATTGTGCTGCACGCTCTCTGGCTGCGTGACTGCTCCCCACCTGTGACTACACATGGATAACCTTCAGTCTACAAAAATTTAACAAAATTAAACTTGGTCACATTTGCATGTTGAGAATAATATACTCTAATATGTAAAACACATTATGTACACGCATACATTTATATATATATATCTGTGCATATTTATGTGTATGCACATACATATATGAATATATATATTTAAAGTTCATATGTCCATGTAGGTTTAATACAGATATGCAGTACATACAGATATACAATATTTAATACCATATATATGTAATACAGTAATAGCATAATAAAGGAAGTGAAATATGGCCATCTGTGATCTAAATACTTGAAGGCACTTGAAGGCAAGTGTATATTGAGTATCTTTTTCTAGTCTTTGTGTTACAAGGGCAAACTAGTAAAAATGAATGCATGGAGCTGAAAACTTATAAGAACAAATAATAAAATAATTTCACAGAAAATGCTTAAATAATATTTTCACTAAGTATCAGAGTATATCAGCTATACATATACCTATGTATGAGAATCCCTTCATATTAACAATATTTTGGAAATATAAATAGTTGCAATTGATTTTCATTATTAAATACTTTGGACTAAATTTTCATGAAGATACACCTGAATAAGATCAGTGAAAAAAGGCAATGTTTGTAATAAAACTAACAAATGCAATTTTAATATTTCCATGAACATAATACAGTAGCTGGATAATATTCTAAAATTTTAATCAATGGATCTGATGCCTCAAATTACCAAAATATTGGTTGGGGTAGATATTAACAAGTAGTATTATGATTGGATTTTCTGTTTTATATGGATATTTAACATTTTCCTGCTAAAATAATTTAGAAAATAGCTTAAAATATCATGTTTTACTGACTCTACAATAGTCTTTCTCTCTGTGCCTTATTAAAGCCTTTATTTATGTTTCCTTTTACATTTTCTTCCTTTCCGCCTATGTGGACCAAAATGAGGATCCTAAGCAGAGGTAGGGTATTTGGGGCTTAATCTTCACAGTGTTTAGCATTAAAATCATGTTGCCCTGAATTCTAAATTATCTTTATCTTCCCTGACATTTCAAGATCCCTTTTGAGGACTATTTTTTGGTGGTGTATTGTTCCTCATGTCCAGACCCTTAATTGCATGACCATCAGGAGAGTGATATACAGTATATTTAAAGATCACACGTTGCTATAAATCTCGGGCACACTGACGTGGTTTATAAGACAAATTACAACTCTATTGGACTCCTTTACAGCAATTAAGATTGTTCTTTTTGTTGACTCTCTTTGGCCACAGCAAGTAATTATAAAAATAAAAAAGCTGACTTTTGATAAAAAATAACAAATAATGAATTAAAGAGTTCTAAGGCTAAGGCACACACATCTTCCTTAGATTTTGGTGAATTTACATAAGAAATTTTAAAAAGGTTCTAGCATAAAATTTTATCTGTAAGTTGCACTCTTGTCATCTTGTACTTCATTAATATGTAATATGAAGTAACATGAAAGGACCTATTGGGCTTGTCATTTGGGGTGTCTGGGGGGCTCGACGAGCTCCTTACCTGAGATAATGGAGACATGGTAGTTTACTGCCTCACATCCATCCACTGTACTTCTCTCCCACCTCCTGAGCCCTCTCACATATTGGTAATATATCCTCTGATATTACATCTCAAAAGTAAATATTCAGCCAGTAAAAAGTCTGGACATATTTATTTTAGCTTTCATCAGGGTTATATTCTCTTTCTTGAATACATAAAGGGATCGATCACCATCGATGTGAATTCAGTATCTGAAGCTGACAGTTGCCTAAATGTGAATAGCTACTTTAGTCACTAGATTAAGTGTGAAACATATTTAATATCTCCGATCCAACTTTGTCACAGTATTCTAAGCTAGCCTGAAACGACTAAAAGAGTTTCCTGTCTACTTGACAAACACAGTGCTCTACCTCTAAATCTTTTTTTTTTCTTTTTTTTCTTTTTGTGGGTACCAGGGGGTCGACCTCAGGACCTCACGCACCAGTAGGTGCCCATGCCGCTGAGCGATATCACCGGCCCCTTTTTCGTATGTGGGTTCCGGGAGTCGAACTCGGGCCCTCACGCTTGCCGGGCAGGCGCTTAAGCCGCTGAGCCATCTCACCGGCCCCATGTACCTCTAAATCTTAAAATACTTGTCCTTCTCAGTCCCAACGCCCCCCACCCCTGTGTGTCTGTGTCTCCTCCACTTCCTTTTTCTTGCATCTTGGCATCGGGACTGTGTGGATTTTAAAATCTGTTATGCTTCTATCATTAGCTTACATCGTACAGGATCCCCTTTATGTTGTTACCTATGAGGAAAATAATATTTTATGAATCTTTTATTTTTCAATTTTGAGGCAAACAAATTAATTTTATTTGAAAAAGTTACTTTTTCAAAAAATTTTAAACAAATATGTTCAACTTTTATCAGTTTTTTTTTTTTTTAATGTGGGTACCGGGAGTTGAACTCAGGACCTTGTGCTTGCCAGGCAGGCGTTTATGCTGCTGAGCTATCTCACCGGCCCTATCAGTAGGTTTTTTAAACCCAGCTTATTAAATCACAGAGATAACTTTATTATCTTAAAATTTTATGGTAACTTTCAAAATTTTGACTTTGAGAGAGAGAATTATAAGAAAACAGATAAGTCAATATTATTCTTATTCTATTTTATTTGATAAAGGGGGAAAGTGGGTTGATTAAGAATAACTTAAGGTGTAATAGTTATATTCATTTATTTTTAAAAATCTAGCAATGAGTGTGCCATAAGTTTATGACATTAAAACCTCAGTCTTCTTTAATTCATTGGTAATGTTCTACAAAATCTTTTTGATTTCCGTTAATTTTCCATTTTAACTCAAAATGAAAAATTCGATGATAATTGACCAGCTCAGTAAACAATGGACGTGGGATTTCAGAATATTGATCAATACCAAAAGTCCTCGCCATCAGTCCTCCTGGAACCTCGGCAGAATAACTAATACAATTAGATATTGATGGGATGTCACACGCTCTTTATGATGGGCAAGAAACTCCAATACTCGACATCACTCCTCAGTGCGTGTGTGTGTGTGTGTGTGTGTTTACAGGATGAGCCAAGAGTTTTAGGAAAATGAGACCTCGCCCAGGTAATTACTAGCTTCAGAGTCAACAGCTTGCCAGAATTTCACTTATTTCTTTGTTACTTGATTCACATAATATCACGAGTCCCAATATTACACAGGTTTCTTCTTCATGTCAATCCCGTTTCTCAGATAGCGACTTGGTGCCTTGTTCCATGGATAATGTCTGCCTGGCTCCCTGAAATGAAATGCATCAGCAGCGTGTCTCAGGCAGGTCCTATTGACACTGAGCACCACAAATTCACCTGCTCTCCACATGGCTGCTATAGGGAGCCAGCTCTATGCAATCTAATGTAGGCCTCAAACCAGAAGAGCCCCTAGAAACTTGAGCAGTACACCAGGTTTTCCATGCATCTTGGGGTTTCTGATTGCAAATACTGAACCAATAATTAGAAATTTTGAGCTTTGCTGAAGGCATGTGTCAATATGCTACGCATCTTGATTGAATTTAGCACTTTTTTCAACTTTACGTCTTTGAGCAGCATTCCCTGTAGTCGGAGATTAGATGTCCTTGTAGCGGACCGTCCATGCTGCTTATGTCATTATGAGTAAGATTATAAATTTTGAAAGTCTTTGAAAAATTTCTTTTGTTCATTCCCATATAAAACATTAGATTTTGCACAAATTAAAGCACAAGTTTTTTGTCCCTAAAGTACACAAGGGAATTTAGAAACCAGTGATGTTGTGATCAATATAGATTGGAAATGAAAATGAATGGACAAATATTCACTTGTAAACATTTAGTATTCAGAATATTTAGAGAAATAAGAATTTTATATCTAGAGTTGATACAAACCTGTGTCTGGTCATAGTGTAGTTAGGGTGAGGTTTGCAAGCAATTCACCCAGTCTGATATTGTGTAGTTCTGCCTCATTTTCTGTGTCATTTGTTAAGGGAAGCAGGGCCACCTTTAGAGTTGTTGTATGCCCATTTCCCAAAACTAGAGTCACCAGAATTTAAATTCTAAGAACCAATTTTATTGCTTCACTAGTGTTCATCAGAATCCCTCAGGTCAGAAATAATGTACTATCTTTCTTAATGGGATTACAGACAACTTATTCCATTTCTAAGAAACAGGCAAGAATTAGGAAGAAAGGTGTGGGAACAGCTTGAGCAGCAGCCCAGAGTCAAAGGTCCATGGGCAGGTGTACCTCTGTGACAGAGAACATGGGACCAGACGACACCAGGGAAGGCAGGCAGAGGATCCCCTCTGATCATGCCCCCACTTCCAGCACATCCCCTAATGAACAGAAGCCAAGCAGCATTTGTCACATCAGATGGTACCCATAGTCCTTTGTCCCAGGGTGACATCAACTGTCTTGAGACCACTGTGCAGCAGAACCGGAAAGAAAGCAAACTGGAATACTAGATTTGAGATAGTTTTCTGTTTTCTTCCACCTGTGTGTGCACGTGAGTGTGTGTGTGGGGGGGTGTGCGTGTGTGTGTATCCTTCATTATTGGTGCCCTTAGTTCATCTGCAATTTGCCTGTGGCATTGGTAGTACAGTCAGTGCATCCACCTAGAAAATCACATAGAATCAATTTTTAGTATTTTGGATAACTGTATTTAGGGCTAACAGTTAGATTTTGGATAGCTATGGTTTCTAGAGTCTTATAGAATATGAGAGATAGGTAGGTAGAGATATAGATATGTACAGACAAATCAACTAGTCCTATTTATTAGGTTAGATAACATTTCAAAAATGGCCTTTACCCTCCTATTAGCTTTGTTTGAGAAATGTGTATTACCTATGACCTTTGCTCACCCTGATGCCCCTCCCATCAGCAGAACCTCCTGCCATGTTGGAAATGGCCTGTACCAGCACTGCCCAACACTTCTTGGTGCCCAGCACCACCTTCCAAAACAGTAATCTGTAAATCATTTCTGTCTCTCCTCTTATCTCATCGTATGCTCCAGAGGGCGTTGCCCCTGGAAATGCTTGGTGCCACACTGCCCGTAAGGAGACCACAATGGCCTTCTGGGAGTTTAGTTGTTACCATCACCATTTTGGTTCTCCATATTTATTTGAACCCAGGCACAAGAGAATTGTGTGTTTCCTTTAGAAGTAGTCACTCCTATATTTTTAACAATCACTCATTCAAAAACTACACTTACTGAGTGCCTATTTTGTTTTTGAAACTGGACTATGTCTTAAATTTCTATATAAAAATTTTATGTAGAGAATATTTTATAAATTTATTTGTGATTTTGGAAAATAACAGATGAAGACACATATATATACCCACACATTTGATTAATAAGGTGTCTTATCAGTGTAAATATTATGTTGCTCTCTTGAAAAACAAAAGAAGAGGCAATTACTCTAATGAGATGGTGTGCTTGGACTTGGTGTAATCTTTAGGTCCCACAACTGCTTAATTTGGCCTCTAGCCCCTTGTCCTGACCGTGAGCAATGGTTTTGGCTATCCATGTGGCTGTACTGCAAATCTAAATCCCAATACTTCTACGAAATTCATTCTCCTTTCAACTTTGAATTAATAGAATAATTCAGACAATCTTTGTTCTTTTGGTAATTAACTTCTTAAACACAATGCTACTGCCTTTGAATGAACCCTGGCGATTTTGACTGTTTTTATTGCTGTGCTGATTACCTGTGGTCACCACCAGGGAACACAGTCCCCTTGCCATCCATTCTGGTGCTTGCTATAAAAAAATCTATTTAGAAATGGAGAGTAAAAGGAACCTGTGGTCTTCTTAAGGAAAAAAAAAAAAAAAGAGACTATCCCTGACTCTTCTAAGTCTTCTCCAGAATTAGAAGCACATGCTTCTTTATTTTTCTTGTGGACAACGTTGTTCGGTTGATTGCACCCAGAGAGTGAAGCAGGGCTGGCTTCCACTTCTGCATCTCTGCAAAAGTTCTGCTCTCTTGCGTCCTACAATCGCAGCCACTGCAGATGTGTTAGTCAATCAACCAGGTTCTTGCTCATAATCAGATCTACCTGCAAAGGGCTCCCTTACTAAAAAAAAATGGGGAGTTTCTTATGTCTGGGTAGAAATGCGAGTAAAAAGATATGATGACTTGAACTCTTCATTGTGTCATTCACGGTTGAAGCAAATGTGAGGGCCATCTGTATAGAGATAACTACTGCATTAAAATACAGGATGCAAGATCCATTCTCAAAATTTATTTTGGCCTTCATTAAAATTCGTTTTTATTTGAAAATTTTTTGTTGATAACTTTGTTAAATAAGGCTCAGATCATTTTATCTCCTCCCCAAATCTTAGATTTTCCTAATATTTAGCGATCTCAAATTAGACAAGAATACTTCAGTCATTATTAAGATTTAAAGACATAGATAAATCATAGATTTATAATACAAATATACATTCTGATTTTATAGTGAGGTAAAGGTTGAAGGAGGGCACTCAATGAATTTTGTGAAATCTGTTGCTAAATCATTTATGTAGAAAAATTGATAGTTTTATCATTTGATATTATCCTTTATCAGTTTACAATATAATCTTACACTGTATTTTAATCTACTCTTGGGAGTTAGATTTTAGGTTGCTTCCAACTTGACTTTGGTAAGCTCAGCCTATATTCCCCACTGCAAGGTGGCCTCCTTATGGTCTCCAAAACTAAACGGAGAAAGGTCAACATGTTTTGCTCTGTGGTTCCAAGTCCAGAAGGAAGTCAATATTTCCACCCCCGAGGAAGCACAGGTTTGGGTTGTGAATTTCACCACCGGGAAGAGAGAAAGTGGACCAGCGGTGACCAAGCCTCAATGAGACTAGCAGGGTGCTGGTCCTCGGTGAGCCTCTTCTGTCTGACTCTCCTCCTGGCACAAGCAAGATGTTCATCAACCTGCTGCATGTAGCAGACTGGCATGGTCATTCCTGTCCCCTCACTCTGCATTTTAATCCATATCACTTACCTAATTAATGGCCTCACCGAGTAACCAGAATCCTATTTTCAAATAACTCACTTTCTATTAGAGGAGTAAGCAGATGAAAGCAATTGTGGTGAGTCCAAGGACATGTTCAGCAAGAATCTAAGGAATGACAACTCTTCCAGCTTGAAGGCTTTGGAAGGAACTGACCATGTGACTACATCCTAAAGGAAAGGGATTATTTCCTCACTTGAGGAACTGAAAAAGGGAGATGGTCAGAGAATGACAGAGGCAAAAAAGCATCCACTTTTCACACTATCCAAACCACACACATAGAGGTGAACAAAAACATGGCGTTCTGAGAAATTAAAAAGAGGTTATGGTGGGTAGCTGAGAGTGAGAAGCACAGGCAATGAGCAATAAAGGTGGAGAGGGACATTGTGGTGGTGGCAGGTGCATTCTCCAATGGGAGCTCACCTTAACTAACAAACTTGCAACCTTGGAGGACAAATGGAGAGATGGATGGACAGATTTTTATCTAGGTAAGCTTACCAGGGTTTTGAGTAGAATGTATTTGAATAGCAAATGTTGCAGGCCTGCTGGCTATTTGAGGGGCTGGTTTTAGGAATCACTTAGTTGATTATGGCTTAAATTGGAATGGTTTCTTAAGGACAGAAAAAGTAAAACAGTCAAGTTAAAAGTCCATAAAGTCCATTGAACTTACGGGAGAACTTGAGCACATGGCAATTTTCAAGTCTGAGTGAATGTGGAACCGGTGGAGGCAAATGTGGAGGGGGGAAGATCAAGACAAATGTGGAAGGAGGAAGACTCATCAAGGAAGAAACCTATGTCAGGTTTCAGTCTGGCAGGTTTAAAGACCAAGGCAGTTATGACAGATGATTAAACAGGGGAAGGAATCTGATGCTTGCAGGAGGTTTGGTGCACAGTTTGTGAGCAATCCCCAAATTGAGGAAGATGGATTCTAAGAGCAGAGGAGTAGATAAACTCCCCGAGCGCAGCATGGAGGTCAATGGGCAAAGAGGGGGTGGGAGAAGGACCAAGAGTCCACAGGAGCCCACATGTGAAGGAGGTACTTAATAATGAAACACGACCAAGATCATTAAATACTGACAGTGATATAACATAAATTAAAATCAAAGTACCATTTCAGAATTAGCCACTAGGGAGTCACTGGTCAAAGTGTTGAAAATAATGGTATACAGGTGGTGACACTGAAAGGCACAGCCTGAGAGGAGAAAGAGCAGCAGTCTACACTGTTAGCAAAAGCTTGGCCTTGGAGAGACACAAGAGGAAAAGGAGGAGAGAGGTAGGCAATGACAGTGACCAGCACAGGGAAGGGGTTGGCAGAGGGGCTGCACTGACAGGCTGCTGACAAAGAACGGGGGATTGCATTGCTGATATTATGGGAGAACCAAGAGCCTGGCTTGGGGAGAGCCTGGATGAGGGCTTAGGCAAGACACCTGAAAGCAGCAGTCTCCCTTCTGGATCCAGGGGCATGAGGAGCCGCCTGGATGTGGGCACGCTCGTGTGTGAGAGGTCAGGGGGAGTGTGGCTAGGCAACAGCTGTTGGCTTCACTTCTCCCAATTAAGTAAGTTCCAAGTTGCTTTCCGGGAAGTGATGGCAGGCTGTGTGAGCCCTTCTGCCCGGACATTGCATTAGTGCTGAGAGCAGTGGATGTGCCAGCCACGAAAAGACCCGGAAAGAGGTGAGGACGCAGCTGAGAGCTCATGGGCAAGGAAGAGTCCATTCACAGGGGCACAGATTCCCTGTGGTTCAGGGGGTTTTCCAGCATCACATAGGCTCGTAGTACAACAGCTGTTACATTGCTGTGCCAGGCAGAGTTTTGGGCCCCAAGAAGAAGCTACACCCACATACCCAACATGATGAATCACTATACTTGTGAGTATGTGGCTCTATGTGGCAGCAGGGATTTTGCAGGTGTAATGGAAGTTACTTCTCTGTTGACCTTAAGATAGTAAGATTGACCTGAGTTCCCCCAGCAGGTTCAAAGCAACTACACAGGCCCTCAGAGGTAGAGAGAAATGAAAGTTAGAGAGATGCAGATGGAAGCATGAGGTGGATTTGACAAGAGTTTTATGTGGAGGGAGCGCGACTCAGGAAGGGAAGTAAGACTCGGAGCTCCAGATGAAACAACTTGGCCACGGTCCTATGTCTGCCTGGCAGCAAATTCTGCCAACACCTGGAATCAGCCTGGAATGAGCCCAGGAGTGGATTCTCTGCCAGACTCCAGGTCAGCATGGAGATGCTGACACCTGCCCTCTCTTCACTCCCACTCATTTTCCTTTTTATTCCAGTTCACACATGGAATAGTTTCTGTACTTCTCTTCAGGTAGAAACATCTTATCCATTCTTCAAGTTACAGACCACATCTCTTATCACCTTTGCGGAAGCCATCTGCCACTGGAATCCAAAGAGAATGCCTTTGACTGCATATTTTGTTTCGCTCATAAAATTAATTCTTACGCATTATCTCTTTTGGCCATGAGACTGATTCTGCAGGATAAGCAAGATAGATAACATTAACTCCATGTTATAAATAATGAGAAAGTTAGTGCTCACCAAAGGATAGGGACTAAATCATATTGGCACCACCAGTAAAGGGCACGAGGGGAGCCCCAATCTGCACTCAGACCCCACACTCTGAGTGCTTGCGGTGCATTGCAAAGTCTCTCCAGCCACATTATAAACTGCTCAAGGCACTGTCTAAATACACTGATTCTCATCATACTCAGCACACTGATGTGCATAGAGCTGGTGTTTATTAGGTGCTCATTTATTAAAATAACAACAATGAAAGTTAACTTAGATGCAAGCCGCTGTGCAGCATATTTCCATCACCTCTACTCAGTATGGAGTCCAGGACTCATGTTCCTTCCTTCACGCTTGTGCGCGATGGGCATGTGTCCAGTTTTCCCTAAAAAAGACTTCCATAAGGCCACGTGACTACTCATGAGGCAAGAGGCTGAGGGATGGGTGGGTTCTTTCTTCCTGCTTTCCATATAATATTAACTATGTAGATTAATCATAATCAGTCACTGTTACACACTGTCGTTAATTCCACTTCTGAATTCTATGCACTCAGTGGGAGCTCAATAGATATTACCTGGTGGCTGACAGGTTGATCAGCTGACTGATTATTTCACTGTGAAACCTAAATTTTGAGGACCATAGGAACTTTTTTTTTCTGTAATATTGGGCTATGGTAGAGAAAAATAACCAAGAAAAACTTTATTTATATTGAGTGGTATTTATGTACATTGACCTTTCACCTACTGAGTCATAAAAGTGTCATATTTTGCCCTTAGTTGCTTTTATTTACAGCTTAATCAAGATACAATTTATGTACCATAATGTTCATGCATTTAAAGTGTATTGTTCAGTGGTTTTTAGTATATTCACAACTATTTAGCATGTTCAGAAATTTGCAATTGCTGCTAATACTCCCAAAAGAAACCACATTATCCTTTATCTGTCACTCTCCATGTCACCCGCCCCATTGTCCCTAAAAATTCCTACTCTACTTCCTATTTTTATGATTTGCCTGTTCCAAATATTTCATATACATGGAATCTTAAAATATGTGGCCTTTTGTGACTGGTTTCTTTCACTCAGGATGGCATTTTCAAGGATTCTCCATATTGTAGACTGTATAGACTCTTCTTTCTCTTTATTGCAAAGTAATATTACGTAGCACAATATACTATACTTTGTTCATCTGTTCATCGGTTGATAGACAATTATTCTGTCTCTATATGAGGACTATTGTGAATCATGCTGCTATAAATGCTCATGTACAAGTTTTTGTGTGGACACATGCTTTCATTTCTCTTGAGTGTATTCCTAGCAATAGAATTGCTGGGAAGTATGGTAACTCTAAGTTTAACATTGTAAGAAATGTCGAACTATTTCCTAAATTAGTTGTGCCCTTTTACATTCCCACCATAAGTGCACAAAATGTTCTAAGTTGATTCGTCTTTGGTTTCATTGACTTCTTTCTATCATCAAATGTTCCATTTGTTGAATTTCAACTAATTGAAAAGTCTCTTTTCTAAAAGCAATGCTGGAAAAAATACTGTGGTTCTCCAAAATCCCTTTTGGAGGTAAATGGCAGGGATCATATTTATTCATCTATGTGTGGAGTGGATACATAAATGGCAAAATCCAGCATTTTCCTGCTCTGGCCAATCTCTGAACATAATATTTTTGGACTGCAGTATAATTGATACTGCAGGTGGGCATGGCAGTTCCATTACAAGAAGCTGCTTTTCCTTTAGTGATCACTCTTCCTGAAAAAAATGATAAGAAAAGCCATCAAAATCTTTCTTGTGAGTCTTTTGAGGTTGTAGAAACTACATTTAAAAATTGATTAAATGGCCCCCTTTAATTACATTTCCATGAAAATGCAGATACCGGATTAAGGTATCATGCTCACTACTATTCTTATATCAATGACTTAAAAATAAGGAGGAGGCCATGTAGAAGTTGGCACACCAGAACTGATGGACATCTTCAGAGATGCACTGATAAGGGTCTTTATTTGCAAATATTCTAGTAAATGCATGGCCTATTACACTATCTGCTATATTTCCTTTGCTAATTATACTTTAAATTAATATCTCCTCCATATCCCCCACATTCTGAGCTTCACATTTCACATTACAGGAGAAATTCGACACCACTGTTAAATTTATGTTATTTACCAAGATAAGATTTGGCCTCTGATTGTAACAAAGAAGAGAGGAGAACTGTGTATCGAAAGGGGCACGTTGATACTGAAAACTGTGATCATGAACTTAAGTAGAGGTAGCAAACCAGATTCCCAAATACCCTTCACATGTGTCTATGGGGCCTGATACCCTACCTTGTTCAATTCATAAAGTCAAAGCTGGTGAGAAATCTTAACGGATGATAGTCTAATTTACTTCCCTTGTGAAAATTCTAAAGGCTGTAATAACATCTGTGCGGCACATTTGGATTCATAAGAATCAGATTTTCAGGAACAAGGAGAGATTAGCATTGCTGTCCTTGTACCTATTAATGGCGCTGTTCCCAAATTCCATGCCTCTTTTCCCGAGAAAGTCTTGCTCTTCTCCCCAAACTTTCTGCCTTCCCACTGATTTTCCTGTGTCTTCCAAGGGTGCTATTTGAACAGAGTTTGGTAAACAGCATAGAGCTCACTCTTTAGTGTGCCATTCATGTTCATGTACAGGACTTTTCCCAAAAGGGGTGACCCTACTTCTCACTTAATAGACTGTGTCTCTTTTTCTTTTCCCTTTTTTTTTCTCACGGGCACTCATAATGCAAAAGAAACAAGTTTTGCTGTATTTGCATGTCACATGAAGCATTCATCTCTATTCCTTATGGCCAGCAGCACTTTCTATTCAAATAAAGGGAGATCTGCCACTCACAAAGAAAACCAAATTTTCATCAAGAACTTGGAGAAGATCATGAATTGCTCTATCAGGCCCCCTCAGCAGTCTTGACGGAATCTTTTTCACTAAGAGGGCGCATGAAAGTAAGATTTGATGTAATACTTTCCTAAAAATTCAGAGTGAATAAGGTAGTCTTGGGAGAAAGCTCCTGGATATAGATTACCTATAAAAAGAATAAAAGGATGAACACTGAAGATTTTTCATCACTGTAAACAAATAATTTGTGATCACTCAAACCACAAATAGAACCAAGAATTAGAAGCGCCCCGAGCTGCCCAGCATATACATATATCACTGGTCTGTGGTAATGAAGATTACCTGATAAAGATCACAATATGACAGTTTTCCTTTTGCATTGGCTGCTGAACAGCCAGAAACGGTTTTCTGCGGGCAGCCGGCTATTGATCCACCCCTCTCTTGTCAGTGATGCAGTTAATGGGAATTCCACAGGCAAATAAAAGCTACATTTTGTCTTCATTTTCATCTGAAATATGAGCTGGTCCTTTGTACTCTCGACAGTCATTTATTACTCATTTTCCTTTATTGATGTTTATGAGCTGAAGCATAAAATGATTCTCAAATGTGGTTTAATTGAGACAGCAGTTGACACTGTAACCATGATTACTGGTGCACCGTCAGCGGCAGAAAGACCATGAATCAAGGTTTGCTTTTCAATGGTCTTGGAGGCAGCATGCGGGAGAGAATGTCCTTAAAAGTCAACCAGGCTGGAGCCGAAGAAATACGCCGATTTATCTTCATAGGTGGTTGGGGAAAGGGTGCCCGGTCCTTAACAGGCAGCCACACAGCGGCACCGGGTCTCTTGATACTTGACATTCAAGGGCTTGCTTTTCTACCATGGGCAAGTTCTTCTAAAATAGGGCCTGCATTATTATTTTTTAAATATTTTGAGCTAAATGACCAACCTAAAAAAAATCATAGGAAAAAATGCTGCCAGACACAGGAACACACAGCAAGGGAGGCGGCCCAGTCACTCAATTCATTCGTAAAATGGTAAGAACAATCAATACTGTGGAGAAGTATTTTTTTATATGCAGTTATTAACTCATAAGCTACAGTATATCTCATCTCATTTCGACAACAGCTGAGGTCTCCATCTCCCCCTGGAGACCCCTGCAGGTCCCATTATGAGAATCATAAATAATATGTGCTAATGAGATATGAATTGATTATGTTGGAAAAGCTGACATTTTCATCCATCATTCTAAATGATGTTTAACAATGGATTACCAGCCAGTAATTCCTCTGATATGAGATTAAATAAAATAGCCCGGCTGTTTCAGCAGGCTAGCTCAAGGAGATGGCAATAAATCTGCTCAATTACTGTATTACCAATCCGTTTTTCACTGCTAAGGATATTATTATTTCATTTAGACTTGTTCATGCATCATAGATTATTTTATTTCAGGCAGTCAATGGGAGAAACTGCAGCGTTTTATTCACTGAGCTGTGGCACGGGGGGTTTGTGGGAGTACAGTAAGTGCCCCTCTGTGGGCCCCAAATGCCCCAGGAGAGGCCAGCCAGCTGCCCCCGGGGCTGAATGGGCAACGTGTGAGCCACTTTTCAGAAGGAAGCATTTTGCTTTCAACCCAATTTTCTTTACTTATCTGAAAAGTCTCAACCAAAGGATACTGCCCAGGAAACTGATCGATCGAAACGAGATTATCAGATCCTCTAAGATGATTTGGTCCTCATCTCAATCCTGTGGTAGATTGAGAATTAGATCACAGACCCCATCCTTTGGATTGGAAAATTAGGTTAATGGCCACAGCGATACAAAGGGTGGCCTTTCTCCTCGTGCCACTCAAACACGCATCACGCACGCTTTGTTGATGAGAAAGTGGGTGGGTAGGAAGTGTTTCCCTGGTCTTCCAAGTACACTTGCTGTGTCCCACAACCCTGGTGAGGTCCTGGGCTGCACTCAATGTGTCAGTGATAGGAAAGTAACAGAGGAATAAGTGATCTTAAAACAAAAGATTCAGCAAGTCATTCCATCATTCATGAAATCACCCATTTATCAACTGACTCAAGGAAGACAAGGTCAGCACCAGCCCAAGGCCAGTCCCTGTGTGTACATGGCATAGAAACCACCAACCAGAGGAAACAGCTCTGTCAGTGCCTCCCAGGGAAACATTACACCCTCTCCCCCTACTCTAGCTCCACGGCTTTCTCTGTGCCAGCTGGAGAGGCTGGACAGCAACCAGCTCCAATGGCCCCTGCCCACTTCCTGTGAGCACAGAGGGCAATGTCAGCTTCTTGCCTCCTGCTTTAGAGGCTTATAGTTTCACAGAGGCATGTGATGCTACTGGGAGCCACCAACAGAAACGCAGCCAGGAAATGTTGCTGTAAGTGACATTCTGACGGGAGCTCGTGGTCAACTCTTTCTCTCTTCTTTTCTCAGACAGATGGCTCAGGGGAAGACTTTAGAGGCTCTTCCAGGGCATGCTTCAGCAAGATCTAGCACTTGATACCAAACCCAGCTTGACATGATGTTCTTTTCCCTTCTTGGCCCTTTACCCACCATGCTTTCTCTTAAATCCTGTGCCCTGGAATTATACCCCAAGAGCAGCAGCAGCAGCAGCAACAACATCAACAAGGAAGCCTGTGATCCATCTGTGGTCCTGGAGAACCCTGGATCACACAATGCATGCAGGTGACCATGGGAGGCAGATCTCACTGGCAGACTGGAGATCTGGACTATTCCAGCAAGACTCATGGATGGAGTCAGGCAGTAGAGGAGACGCTATCGTAGTGCAGCATGACCATTTCCATGATAATTTAGGACACAGTACAAGTAGAAGGCAGGCGCTGCAATGTGTATCAGCTGTGGCTTTTGCATGAGATGAGTCACAGACAATGACCAGGTTAAGGATTCTGAAATGGACTCACTTTGGTGATATCGTTGGCAGTCTTGGCAAATCAAGACATACAGCTCACAGGAGCCTTACATCTGCGCTCAGTCTATGACGACCAGAGTTCCCCAAGGTCAGCTTCACAGAGAACCACATGTCCAGGGGACAGAGGGGCACTAGTCTGAGTCCCACCCACGTCTGGCCCACAGGTGCAGCAGTGGACCACACAGGGCACAGAGGTACAGAGGAGATTCTTGGCAATGAAACTATACATAAATTTCCTAGTGGCCTCACATCTTTATCACCTTTTTTTTTTTTTAATCTATGCCTTTTCCAGTGAGAACTTACGTTTTCTTTCATGAAGGAAGCAGAGTCTATTTTCACTCTTCCAATCTAAACTGTTCTTGTAGATTATTTGGCTAAACCTAGAAACACACAAGTATATGTTAAGAAATCTTAATCTGTGATGACTAATTTTATACGTCAACTTGGCTAGGCTATGGCACTTGATTTTTGTTTAACAACCAGACTAGGTCTTGCTATGGAGTTATTTTTTTTTTAGACATGATTGACATTTGAATCATGCCTAAAATATACCTAGAGCAGATGACTTTCTGTAATGTGGGTAGGTGTCTCTCCAAGAAGTTGTCTCTCTCCATTCTATTCCCAGTGCATTTATCAGAGATCCAAGTTAGCCTAAAGGAATTCTGTGATGGGACTCAGAAGCACGTAGCAGGATTTGAGTTCCTTTCTGTCTCTTTTTCGTCTCTGAGATGCAGTTGGAAGATCCTTGTATTTTGACTTCAACTTTTCCCAAACCATGTTATTGCTGTTAGCTTCTACAGTGCTGGGCCTTTTGTCCAACCACCAGTGTTTCTCTTTGCAAAGATACCAGAATGTTGTTGGAGAACAAAGAAATACTCCCTCTCCAATAAATAAAAAGTGAGAGCAGTAAGTAAAACTAATGTCAATTGCCACCTGCCTCCAGACATGCAGCAAAATATTTTGTATTATTAGGGAGTAAATATGCATCAGTGGAAATAGATGAATAATTTTCATTTACATAATATAAACACAGCAATATATGGTTGATAGGTATGAAAGAAAAAAATAAAAAATATATAATTACATAGCTGCCCCGAGATACAGGTAATTTCTTATTCTTGTTTCAGGAATTTAATTTTATAAGGAGTTAAAAAAGGAGAGGAGCATGATGGCGCATGCCAGTAATCCCAGCACTCAGGATGCTGAGGCAGGAGGGTTCCTGTGAGTTCGAAGCCAACCTGGGCTACAAAGTGAGTTCAAGTCCAGCCTGAACTGCATAGTGAAACCCAGTCTCAAAAGAAACAAAATAAAACAAAACAAAAAAAAAGCGACAAAAAAAGGAGGGGAAACAGAGAATCAATCTTAAATATTCGTATTTGACTTTAGGTTTATCTAAGCATTCACTTACATTTATGTAGTATGGAATTATGATATATATGAAATGGCTTATAATACCTTAATTTATATTAAGCAGGTATGGATAAAGTGTCAATAACTTAAAAAGAGTATTGTATTATCATTGTATATATTTTATTGAAAGGAGCAGAAATTACAATAAATGTATCTCTTTACCACCTACAACACTAATTTGAGAGACAAATTCATGGAAGGAATGCATAGAAAGTAGTTTGTCTTAGAAAGGTAGAAAATACCTTTTATTCTAGAGGAAAATCTTACAGTCAAAACCCAAGGAATTTCTTAAGGTCTGTAAAAGTAGATTTTCATAGTTTCTTTTTTTTTTTTTTTTTTTTTTTGTAATGCTAGGGATTGAACTTTAGGAGCTCTGAGCTGTATCTCCACCCATTTTTTAAATTTTATTTTGAGACAAGTTCTCACTACATTGCCCAGTCTGGCCTCGAATTTATGAGCCTCCCGAATAGACATGTGCCCCATGTCTAGCTACCTTGCTTAGCAGTAAGAACTAGCTTAGTCCAAGGACCTTGTCTCTCTTCTTGAGTCTAACTTACTATGTAGTCCATACGAGATAAGACATGATTAAGAAGAAAAAATTCTAGATTGGTAACACCAGATGACTGTTATCATTGATGACACCAGTGCCTGGGTTCATTGTAAGAAACTAAGAGAAAACATGGCAGATACTGCTTAGCGAAGTGAATGCAGCATGGAGATTACACCAAACTTGGGTATCTCTACTGGAATGATCATGTGAGTTTGCATAATTATAGATAGATAGTAAGTGGTCAGTTTCACAATTTTAATACGTGTTGTTATTTTGTTGGTGGCAAATACCTTGTGTTAACCTTAAATTAAGAGCCAATGTCATAGTAATAAAATCTAATATTTCACAATGAACTCAATGATATATTCTACATGAGTCAGTAAGGAGTGGACTAGAATTTTGTTTATTTATTCATTTATTTATTTTTTTGGTACTGGGAATCAAACTCAGGACCTTGCGATTGCCAGGCAGGCACTTGTGCCGCTGAGCTATATACCTGGCCAGACTAGAATTTTAATATCTGCTTTTTCAAAGATGTCTAAGATAATTATCCAACAGGCTCCTTTACAAGGGAATGGATGTTGGTTTATTTTTAAAACATAAGAGTCCTATACACCATATACATGCCTACAAAACATATCTGAGGATGTTTAGATGAATGCTATGTTCAAAAATTCTCACGTGTACAGATTTGAATTATCAACATAGATCCAAATGTATTATTTGATGTTGCCACAACATTTGAGAGGTATAATCTCAATACATCATTGAAAACTATGGAACAGTGTGGCCATAATGGAAATCAAATTTAGGGATATTATTGAATTTACTTAATTTTGTCTTATGAAGGAAGAACTGTTACTAGTCTATTTTAGAGACACAAATAGAAATGACTGAGCCTAAGAGGAGGTTAGTACTGTGCTTTGTTCAAGGGCACAAATGTATCGAGTTTTGGAGGAAAGGTCAAAAACTCAGGTCTGTCTGCCTCAAAATTCTACCGTTTAATCACTAGTGACCTTCCTAAACTTGAAGAATCTCTCTGTTTTCACTATTATTTTGTGACTCCATCTTAGTTCATCTCAAAATCAAATAGTTCAGGTGTGTGCAGACCACGGAAATATCATTTAAATATTTGTGCAAACTGCAAATCAATGCAGACAAAGCAATGGGACAGGTAGTGAGAAAGTTGGCAGGTGCTTTAGTCAGATGCTGAGGGAAAATGTGCCTGTCCTCATGAGACCAGACTGGGGGAGGAGACACGGGAGTGACAGAACCATCACAACATACTTCCGAGGAAGCCCAGGGAGAGCAGGAAACACGCTGTGTCTACCTCAGTGCTAGTGGGGTTGTTCTCCTCTTTCACATCACTGTCCAGCGAGGTGCAGAGGAGACCAAACGAAACTCATTTGTGGAGGAAGATGATGGTACATTGAGGAAGCATACACACTTGTCTATAAAAGAGATGTACCTACATGTGACATCAGCATCATTCCTCTGCTCTGTCTACTGTCTACTGAATCCAAGTGAAAAGAATATCTGAATCTCTTTTCTCAACCCATGGTCTATTTCGAGATACTGTACTTTTGTATTAAATATAAGGCTCAGGTCAAAGTTCCTATTTTTTGCCTATAGAAGTCCTATTGCTTCAGCATCACTTATTTAAAAGCTAGTTGTCCTCCTTTGAATTGCTTTTTTATCTTTGTCAAAATCAGCTGGACGTGTTTGTGTGGTCTATTTCTGGGCCCTCTGTTCTGTTTCATTGATCCAGGCGTCTATCCGGTGGTTACGCTCCCTTGATTAATGCAGCTGTATTGGAAGCCTTAGCTTCAGAAGCATAATTCTCCTGCGGAACTATCTGAGATGTGCTGTGGCCCTTTCCTTTCATATAAATGCTTGAATAAACCTGTGTATATCTAAAAACTATGTTATCACATTTTGATAGAAATTGCTTTAAAGTTATGGATTGATTTTGGTTGAATTGACATCAATACTATGTAGAAACTTTCAATCTATGGACACAGTGTGTCTTTCCATTTATTTAGGTATTGTTTTATTTCCTTTTTTATCAGAATTGTATAATTATGGGGCATATAGATTTACCCATATATTGATATATTTATACCTAAGTATTTAATTCACTTGGAAGTGAATTTCAATAGAATTCTATACTTTTAATATTGCCTTTCACAAGTCCATTGCTAATATATGAAAAATAAAGTTGATACTTTTGTGTTGAAATGCTATCTTATAATCATGCTGAACTCACTTATTAGTTATAGAAATTTGAAGATGCCCTGGTATTCTTAAAGTGGATAACTATATCTTACATAGTAGCTCTTTGCAGTCTGTATGCCTTTTACTTTCTTGTTCTTATTTGTCTTACTGACCAAAGTTTCCAGTTCCCTTAATTAGTAGATGTGAGAGCGGGCCTCTTGTTCCTGATCTGAGAATGAAAGTACTAAGTCTTATAAAATTAACTATAATGTTAATTGTTGGGTTTTGTAGGTTTCTTGCTTTTTCAAATTGAAGAATTTCCCTCTTTTATCTAGCCTGCCACAACTTTTCTACCATGAAAGCATGCTGAATTTTGTCAAATAAATTTTCTGTGTCACTTGATTTGATTACATTGCTTTTCTTCTACAGCTTTATGAGAGATTAAGCTGATTGATTTTCAAGTTTTGAATGAGTCTTGCATACTTGCAAAGTGTAACACACTTGTCTGTAGTGTATTGCATTTTATATCCATTGCTGGATTGAGTCTGCTAATATTTTGTTCAGAGGTTTCATATCTAAAGTCATGAGATATATGAAATATCACCAAAATATGCTAATGTTTACATTTTAAAAATTTATTACAATAAGGCGCACATTGCCATTATCTCCTCCCACAAAATACTCCCCTTTGCTTCAAATACACTTATCCCATAGCTTTTGCCTCTTTCTGGAGCAATTCTAGAAGTCCTCTTTCCTGAGGGTCTTCAGTTGCACTGTTGTGGCTGCCTCAACATCCTGAATCGATTCAAAATGTTTACCCTCCCTGGTTATTTTGACTTTCGAAAAGAGCCAGAAGTTACAATATGCCAGATCTGGTGAATAAGGTGGATGAGGATATACTCTAATGTTTTTATGAGCCTGCCTTTCTGTAGGATGGCACTCAACAGCATTCACCATATTTTTTATTGCACCTGGTAAAGACACTCATGAAAGAGGGCTTTCAGAACTTCTTGAGAAAATGGCAAGAACAATGGCATAAGTCTGTTCAAAGTAATGGGGAGCATTTTGAGGGAGATTAGTGGCAATGTATCTTTTACTATAATGAATTTTTCTATTTAAATTTCATATTATGATCACTCCTTTTACTTATCTGTCATTTCCTTTTTATCTCTATTTCCTATATCTTTTAAAATTAATTCATCTACATAAGTTTGGTAAAAATCTCTAATGAGATCCTATAGTTTCAGAGATTTCTATTCAAGAGGCTGTTAATTACAACTCAATTTTCATGGTTATAGGACCATTCTGGTTATTTACTTAAATGAGTTGGGTAGTTTGTAGCTTATGAGATATTGAATGTTTTCTTCTACTTTTTTTAATTCACAAGCATGAAGTTGTTCATGGTAGCATGCATGCTTTGGATGCCTGCAGACTTTGTATGGAAACCCTTTTTTGAATGTTTTGTTGGTAATTTATATCTTCTCTTTTTAACTGACAATTTTGCCAGAGTATAATTGATTTCATTATTTTTTCCCAAAAAACCACAGCTTTTTTGTTTTCAAGATTTCCTCTATTGATTCTGTTTTCAATTTCATTAATTTTTGCTCTTATTTTTGTTATAGCCTTCCTTCTACTTGCTTTATTTAATTTCCTCTGCTTTTTCCAGTTTCTTGAGGATGGAGCTTAGATTGATCACCTGAAAACTTTCCTCTTTCCTAATGTAAGAATTTAGTACTACGAGCTTCTCTCTCAGTGCTGTTAGTGTCATCACACATATTTGATGTGTAGAGTTGTTTTTTTTCTCATTCAGCTGCATGTATGATGTTTCGAATATCCTCGAGAGACCCTCTTGGGTACATGGATTATTTAAAAGTGTGCTGTTTATTTACATGTTTGAAGATACTTCTGTTCATTTTCTACTTTTAACAATAGTTTGATTCTACTGTTGTTAGACAACTATTCTGGATTATTTTAATTTTTAAAAAATTGCTAAGGTTTGTTTTATGTTCTAGGATATAGTCTATCTTTGGAACTGTCCCATGGGACAGTTAAAAAAATGTATATTCTGATTTTGTTGGTAGAGCATTCCATTTCAGCCAAATAGGTCCTTCCGGTGCATGGTATTGTGTGTTTTTGTATCTTGCTGATTTTTTTTTTTTTGTCTAGAAGTTCCATAAATTGATGATGAATGGGAAGTTGTATGGATTTGTTTCTTTCTATTTCATCTCTATTAGTTTTTCTACATGTACTTTAAACTCTGTTATTTGGTGCCCCTTTAATGCCTTCTTTAGGCTGTGTAGCCCTAGCTTCTTATTCCTCTATTCCTTTTTCTGACTTCCTACAGGATACTTGAGCTTTTTTTGGAGTTCCATTTTATTCATTTATAATATGCATATTGATTTATATGGTTTTATCCGTTGTTACTCTAAGCATTACAATATGCACATACATCTTTTCCCAGCATTTTGGTATCAAGGTTTTACTATTTAAATTGAAATATTGAAACATTACTTCTAATTCAGTCCTTACCCCACCAGTGTTTTAAACATAATTATTTGAAGAATTTATTCTATGGGGCCGATGAAATGGCTCAGCGGCATAAGCGCCTGCCTGGCAAGCGTGAGGTCCTGAGTTCGACTCCCGCTACCCACATACAAAAAAAGGGCCGGTGATATCACTCAGTGGCAGGGGTGCCTGCTGGAGTGTGCAGTCCTGAGGTCGACCCCCGGTACCCACACACACACACACACACACACACACACACACAAAAGAATTTATGCTATGTTGAGCAACATTGTAGTCAAGAGTATTATCATTTTTTTGCTCCAGTGATGAAATATGAATACTAAAGTGATTATTTCAACTAATATGATTAGGTAGAATATGTTGAATCCTCTTATTTCACCTAATCACATCATGTAAATGCAATTTAAACATTCCCCTATGGCTCTTGTTTTCTTTCCACACCCCAGGACTTTCTTCTGTATCACTGTTTTCATATTTGTTGTCTTTAGCTATTGTTAAAGGGTAAATCCACTGGTGACAAAATATCTTAATTTTCCTTCAAATGACAATGGCCTAAGGTTTCATCATTCCTGAAGGACAGATTTGATGGTTACAAAATTCTTTTCTTTCAGTGCTTCTAAAATGTTGCCACACTTCTGAATTCCATGGTTTCTAAATGAGAAATTTGCTCTCGTTCAAATTAGCCTTCCTTGACAGATAATACGCTATTTCTCTCAAGCTGCTTTTAAAAAAATATTTGTCTTCAGATATCAAAATTTCACATATCAAAATTTAATTATCATATATTTTCTTTAGAATTGCTTTGGGGTTGTTATTAGAGATTTGTTAAGTCTCTTAATTGATATAGTTATCTGTATTTGGGCAGTTTTCAGGTATTATCTAATATCATATTTAATTCACCAAAGTTATACAATGATTTCTCTGGATACATTTGTGATCTTGTAACCTCTTCTGGGCATATAATACCACAAGTGCTCTCCTGTGTCACACATTCATGAGATTATATTTAATTTTATTTCGTGGTGATTTACTTTACTTTGTTTTCGCAATTGCGTAAACTCTAGGGTGGGTGCTCATGTTAAAAACTGACTCTTTGTTATCACATCCACTATACTCTTTAAACCATCCCAGTGAGTCTTTTACTTTGATTCTTATAGTTTTTAATTCTGTAATTTCCACGTTGGTCAATTTACAAAGAGCATTTTTTGATGAGATTTTCTATGTTTTATAATTTAAGATCATTCCCAACAGTCTATTCAACAGCTTCATAGAGATCCCTTTAAATCTTCTGCCAGATAATGCTCCCATTTGATTCCTCTGCATGGCTGGGAGGGAGGTCAACTGATTTTCTTTTCTCATCAGGTTGTCTTTTTCCCGATTACTTTTATCATGAGTGATTTTAAGATATCCCGCACACTTAAGATATCATGTTTGGGGGGCCTTGAGTGTGTCTATGTCTTCTACTTTTGCATATAGCCTATGTTAGTTTAGTATGCAGGTCTTGGCCTGGTCTTGAGATCTGTTATTCCGATAAGAGTTTGACTTCATTTTTGGAGCTCTCTCAGCAGGAACGAATCTTGTCAGCTTCAGTTTGGTTGTGCTGGATCCCAGCATTCCACTAGTAGCACTGCTGGCTAGAGCCACATGCGCCTTGGGTGGCTTCCTGTCCTTGGCTCTAGACTGTGAGCTTCTGGGCTTGCTGGTGCCACAGGAGCCAGCAGATGGAGCCACTGCCTCCTTGGGTGAGCGGGGGATGTCGCTCCACCTTTCTTGACTACGCCCGGCTCTCGGCAGCTTTCGTCCCTGCTGCAGGATCGAAGTGAGCTGTGGAACTCTGGGTGGGTCTGTTGGCACTGCCATCACCTCTGTCTTTGGGAGGCCTTGCAGATGCTACTGCTGTGGCTGACTGAGCCTGTGACTGCTCTGAAGAGTTTCCATCCTTTGCCAGAGACAGAGCTCCCCCTCCTATCCTGAGCACTTGCTTGTTTGACTGTAGCATAGGTGGGCCTGCACTCAGGCCTCTCCAGCACCCACTGCAGAAGAAAAAGGAACCCCAGGATGTGTACTGCCTGGTGTTCCTTGAACCCTGAGCCTTGGTGAGTCGCTGTCTCCCTTCTTCCTGTCCCTCCGTGATTTTCTATTGAATTATTCCCAGGGTTTTCAGCAATATTTAGGTGGTAGTGGAGGGAGAAGTCAATCTGTGCTAGATATCTCAAAATCCGGGCTTTTTATTTTTGAGTCTGGACTGCTTCTCCCCGCTTCTGAAGATGGTTTTTTGGATCTACGGTCAGCAAGTGTGTAGCATCTTGAAAATGGTTCCCAACTGAAGAAGAGACTGTGAGTTCAAACTGCTGGCATTCTCAAATTGTCCACTGTGGCATGAAGGCATGGTGAACTCAACCAGGCCCAAAGTTCAGGACCACTGTCTAACCCACATTCATGCTGACTGAGAAAAAGAAGCCTAAATTCAATGTAATAACCCCATAGAGGACATACCAGGGTTTGGGGTAGAATATGTGGGTGCTGTTGTCCTTGATAGGAAAACATGCAACTTGTCCATATTATGGGAATTAAAATATCTTATTTTTAGTGTCCTAGAGGCAACAGATTAAAAAATAATGATGTGGAGTAATAAAACTGTAACCACTATGAAATTGTCTCGGCTGGATGCCAAAAATCAACATGTACACATAAGTAAGACTAAATTGCAGCAGAGATCTTGGGAATTAAGACAAAACCAATATTCCTGCAGCAAGCCAAAAGGGCAATGATGCCTATACACAATATTTAGATGCCAGGATTATTGAACATTTTTGTTAAGTATTCTGACCGCCCTAACAACTGTTATTTCATGATTCTGAAATAATTTCTCATGACAAATTAAGTTTAATCACATCATTTTTACTTTATTTGGATAATCACACAGCTTGCCCCAAGACCTGTGGGTTGGTGAGTATTTGATTGATTGTGAAGAAATGAGACCCATTGCCCCCGGGTTAAAACTTCTTCATTCTCTTTTCCTGAGGTCAAGTGACACATGGCATAAAGGTCAAGGGTTCCTACAATTGCTTCGTGTCTGGGGAATAGCACTTTTAGCCTGAAATATATCACAACTTATCCAAACACAGTGAATTTCTTAACAAAAGTAATTCCCAAGATTAGGGGTAGACAGAAACTTCTAAACCCTATTCACCTGTGAAGGACTATAAGATGAGAAAGAATTTTGAAGGTCACAAACTGTGAAGACAGTTTTAATAAGGACTGAAGATGGATCTCAATATTTAACAATGGTTGGCCAGATTTAAGAATGTGGAAATTTTCATAAATATTAGATGTTCTTAATTAAAGTAAGAAAGACTAGTTGACTTATCCTAGACCTAACTCCAAATGAATACATTTTATTTTTTATACTAGAATCTTATGGTAGGATGCATTAAATATTCACAGGACTTGATTTTATGTGATGGTCTAAGCCTGTGAATACATAACCAGTAGATAGTCATGTAAAAAAATAAATGTAAGTTGCATGTAAATAAAAATGAGTAGAAATTAATTGACGCACATGTGAATTACAGTTTCTCCAAGAATGAGTTCTTCCAGGTGATTTAATGAACTGAAAGACTGAGTCGTTTACATAAATCATTTTGAAGTTTGTTTTACAGTGTCAAGCATGATGTTTTGACATTCATATACATAGCAAGCTGAACGTTACAGTCAAACTAATAAACACACCTATTTTTTCACAAAGTGACCCTTCTGGTGCTGAGACACTTAAGATCCACACTCTTGACAAATCTCAAGTATACAACATGTATGGGCCATCTAATAGTTAAGAAAATTTCTGCATTCTCAAATTTTGTAAACCAATAACTGGTTTTTATTTCAATGTTGAAAGTAATTTGTGATTCTCAGTTTAATCAGGTTTTACAGTTGTGTGAATAAAGGGCTTGTTCCCTTCAGTTAATAAACATCAGCATCTCGCATTTCATACTCGCCCTTTTGAAACTGTGGCTTTGGGATTAAAGTTTTCGAGAATGTGAACTTCATTTTCTCTCTAAAACTACAAAGACTAGTACAACTAAAAACGAAAACCAATCTCAAAATTTTCATTGCACTTGGTAACACAGTGCTCATCCCAACCTTGGATAATTGAATAGGTGTCCGCACGGAATTGTTCAGGAGCTCTAGTCTAATTGGGACTCCATTTATTTCCGCTGTCTATAAATTAATTTGGGTGGAACTAGACACTTTAAAGTGTTACGAGCTGTACGATTAGGTCAGCTAACCACCCCTAGGCCAGAAGGAAACTGAAAAGAATACACAGGTTCAGGCAATTTAGTCTCTTGTAAATGTGATTTGGAATCCGATGTGTGGAAAAGGACACTGGACTAGTTAATATAAGCTATACCCAATGTAAGTTTGTCCCAGCATAATTATATATAATTTCTGAAAAGGCTAGAACATATGGGTGAAATCAGAAAGAAAGTTAAATCAAATAGCCGTAGGAGTCCAAATGTTGAAACTAGACTCTGTGGGCTACCTCAAGAAATGGGAAAGGACACTTAGATCTGTGAAATAAAGGTGCCTATACCCTCCTTGTAAGATATTTATAGAACAGAAAGGAAGAAAAGCAGGACCAAGATACTTGGTAGAAATGAGCATGCTATATCATAGCTTTTCATTTTTCTTTCTCTAAAAAGATTACCTATTTAAACATGTTTAAGAAGTAAATAACATAGAAAGACTTATACTGAGAACCAATTTACCTAACCTGGGGACCTCACCTTGAACCCAGCTTTGAGAGAGAATTCCTCTGAATCCATTTTTGTCAGCTACTCAAATCCTTGCGCATATATACTCATTTCCCAACTTACTTTTAGATGTTCTGTTTTCACCTCCTGTGGTGTTATGAGCAGCTCTCAATCTGATACAGCAACTCTCCTACTACATTTCTTTCTTTCCAATAGGAATATTTATTAACATTTTTATTGGTTATTTTAATTTTTCAGTTGTAAAATAATTTATAGGAATATATAGTTGTAAATAGATTTATAGGAACTTGTAAAGATAGAACAGAGAAATTCCATAAAGTCTCCACCCCATTTCCTGTTGGTTATATCCTAGATAACTCAAGTAGAATATCTAAACCAGGAAATTGACATTGGTACAATGCTTGTTTATAGTGTATATTATCCTTACGTGTGTAGGTTTGCAGAATCACCACAACCACGATGTAGCAATACTCCACCTTCACAAAGATCTCCCTGTGCTACCTCTTCGTAGTCAAAGTCACCCAGCAACTTCATCGTCCATACCCCTGAAAACCACTATTCTGATCTCCATCTCTATAGTTTGGTCATTTCAACAAGGATTATAAATGTAATTGTATATTATGTAACCTTTGGAATTGATTTTTCTCACTTAGTGTAAGGCCAGTGAGATTCACCAAAGTTGTTGAACGTGTCAATAATTTGCTCCTTGTTATTCTTGAGTATTACTTGTATATTGTAAGTATTGTTATTGTACTGACTTTTTTTAAACCTCTTGTAGGACAGTTGTTTCTAGTTTTTGGATATTACTAATAAAGCAACAATAAACATTTGTGTACAAGATTTTGTGTGAGCATAAGTCTCCATTTTTCTGGATGAATGCCCAGCAATTGCTGGGTCATATAATAGTTATATGATTGTTGTAAGATTTTTTAACTCTCGATTTTTTTTTTCCAGAATGACTGTACCATTTTATATGCTGACTAGTGGTATCTAAGTGACTCAGTTTCTTCGCATCTTCACAAGCATTTTGTGTTTCTTATTTATTTAGCCATTCTGATAAATATGTGGCTGAAGCTAATCATTTTAATTCACATTTCTCTAAAACCTAATGATGTCGAAGAGCTTTTCATGAACTTACTTGCAATCAGTCCATCTTCTTTGCTGAATTGTCTCTTCAGATTATTTGCCCATGTTTTGATTGCAATATGTGCCCTGTTGAATTTTGATAATCTTTATTTATTTTAGATACTAGTACGTATCAGAAATGCTTACAAATATTTTCCCAGTTGTAGTTTATCTTTTCATTCTTTCAAGAAGATCAGTTTTAGACCAGTGTCTTTTGTCTTGTTATGTTCAATACATCAAATTTTTACTTTATGAATTATGCTTTAGGTGTCAAGTCTAGGAACATTTTTCCTAGCCCTAGATCATAGCAAATTTCCCCAGTGTTTTGTGTAAAAGTTTTACAGTTTCATATTTTGCATTGAAGTCCATGAATAAAGTTTTCAGTAAGTGATGAGATCTATGACAAGGTTAATTTTTCCTACATATATTCCACTTTATTTCTTTTCTTGTTTTCTTTTTTCTTTTCTTTAAAAAAATTACAAAGCTATTCTATTTCCTCTGCCTTTCCATGTAAATCATCAAATAACCTGGTCCATATTTACAACAATTATTTCTGGTAGGAAATCTGTTAAAACTTTACACAAATTTGGTGAATTCAGAATTTTACTATTGTAAATCTTCTCATCTATAATCATAGTACGGTATGTCTCTATGCTTATGTATATCTTCACTTTTTTGGTCAACATTTTATACTTTTCAGCATGTAGACATTGTGTATTTTTTGTTAAATTCGTATCCAAATATTATTAGAGTGATTATAAATGTTATTTTATGTTAAATTTAGGCACCATATATGATATGCCATAGAAATAAAGTTCATTTTCTGTTGCTTGGGTATCCTGTGACCTTATATATATCATCCATATATCCATATCCATATCCATTCATATATCAATTCTAGAAATTTTATTTGTATAAGTCATGTAATTTGCAACTGGGACAGCTTTCTTTCTTCTTTTCTGACCTGTATGTCATTTATTGACCTACTCCCAGAGTTAGAACTTCCAGTATTATGTTGAAAGTTGTGACAGTAAACATTGTTGCCTTATTACTAATTTTAGAGAGTTAGCATTAAACATATAATGTTAACTGAAAGTTTTTTGAAGATATTCTTTATCAAAATGAAACATAGCCTACATATCTCTATTTTTTCCTAAGAATTTTTTCATGAATAGTTGTTCAATGTTGACACATACATTTGTTTCATTGATTGATATGATCATGTGATTTTCTTCCTCACTTAGCCTGCTAACAGAGTGGGCTACACTGATTTTCAGGCATTGATACTTGCGTCCCTTGGATAAAGCTCATGTGCTCATAGTATGTAATTTTTATGTATTGCTGAGCTCTTTTTGATAATACTTTGTTAAGGATTTCTGCAACTATGTCCATGAAGATTATTGGTAATTGATTTATATTACTATTTTTGTACTGTGTGTTTTGCTGTTGAGATAATATTGTATTTTGCTTTATGACATAAAAACTGCTCTTACCTCTTCTATTTCACCAAAGCAATTATAGAGAACTGGTGTTAAAATTCTGTAAAATCATTTTGGTCTAGAGATTTCTCTTCTGAGAGTTTTTCAATTTTAAGTTCAGTTTTCTTAACATGTATAGGGCTATTTAATTTTTTTCATATTATGTGAGTTTTGAGGGTTTGTGCTTTTGAGGAATTGGTCTCCCAATTTTGAGGAAATTGATATCCCAGTTGTCAGATGTTTACATGTGTGTGTGATTTCTTCATATTCGCTTATGTCTACATGATCTGCACTGATGGCCTTTATTTCATCCCTGATGTTACTAATTACATCTTCTTTCTTTGTTGCTTGTTCAGTTTTGTCTCTAAGTTGACCAATTTTATTGTTCTTTTCAAAGAACCAATTGTTTCATTGATTTGCTGTATCATTTTTCTCTTTTTATTCCTGTTGATTTCTGCTTATGTTTTTATGATTTATTCCCTTCGTTTGTATTTACTTTCTTCTCCCCCCTTTATCTTGGTTCTTGAGGTGGAGGCTTGGATTGTTTAGTTGATATTTATTCTCTATTTGAAGTTTTATTTTATTTTAATTGGCCAGTAATAATTGTACATATTTCTGGTATACAGTGTCATGTGTTGATCACATGTATACTCTGGGAAATGATCAAATTAGGCAAATTAGCCTGATCCATCACCATAAATATTTATCACTTATTTGTGGTGAGGTCATTTACATCTATCTTTTAGTTACTTTGAGACATGACACGCTATTATTACTTACAAAGCTCTGGTAACCCTACTGTGCAATAGAACCCCAGAACGTACACCTAGTGACTATAAGTTTATATCCAGTGATCGACCTCTCTCTTCTTCCTGTCTGCTGCTCTCACACCTTCCCTCGTGATGACCACTGTTCTATTCTCTTTGAGCTGAAAAAACAGCGAGGTCTGTCATTTGCCACAACATGGATGAACTTAGAAGGCATTATGTTAAGTGAAATCAAGCAAACACAGAGACAAACGTTGCATGATCTCCATGTGGAATTCTCTCTTTTTTTATATAAGCATCAGTTCCAGAAATTTCCCTCTCAGCAGGTTTAGCTGTATCCCATACATTTCTCCAGCAACCCATCTGAGGCATATGAAGCAAAAAGAAACCAGATCTATTGCCCAGCCCCTCTGCCGTCCCCCTCTGCCTTCAGGAGCCCTGTTTCCGGTCTGTGTGTTACATCCACCGTGTTCACACGCCCTTAGCGGTGAACGGGGAAACAGCTTCTCTGTCAGCCAGGAAGTGGAAGTCTTTCCTTTGTAATGCAAGACCTCTTGATACATTTTGCTTTTGCTTATCTGTTTGTTTGCTTTGTTTTGATGGTGTTTCCTGAAAGCAAACGCCTAGTGCCTAGAGGAGCCTGTACAGGCACGAGTCAGAGAGTAAGGGCTGTTTGATTCTCAACTTTAGGGAAGGATCAGAAGGCAAGGATAGATATGCAGTAGAGTACAAACACTGCTGCGTTTGACGTTGAAAGTCAGCACATGTGACTTAAGTGAAGGGGTGGGGATTGAATTGGGAGAAAGGAAGGGCGGAAATGTGCCTCTGAGACACGCCAGTTCTCACCTGCTTTACCTCGGTCCCAGCTTCGTGGAGTGAACTTTCCTTTAAAGCAGTCTCATTGCACCCAGAACCAGATACACCCAAAGAGGCATCGTGGAAACAGCTCTGCCTGGAAAGCTCTGAGGGTTTTCACAGTCTGCCCACTTCTGTAAAACACGGATAACGTCTGAAATGTCTTATGTCCTACCGTGCTGTAGCCCTCTGCTGACCCCTAGCTAAGACCATGCCCCTTGAGAACCTGGGCTGCTTGCCCTGTTGTTTCCTGCCTGGGTTTTTGCTTCATGATGCCTGCTCCAGCGTATTGGAAGTTTAGCTATATCTCCCTTGCTCCTGTGCAGCTCACCTCCCTGGACACCTGGCCTACTTTTTCCAGATTTAGTTCCACTTCCGTGGCTTTGAGCCATCTCCTCTCCAGTGTACTTCCTCACCTCTCCAAGAAGCAGTGCTAATGACCCAGGTGCCTACTATTAAAGCAACTATGGTGGAAATTTCACTGTTATTACATTAAGTGAAGCACATCTTTTACAACTTTGCAAGTCATTCCTTGTTAAATTCATCTTGCAAGTGTGTATAACATATTGTGAATTCATAAATTCACATGGTTATTTTGATTTAAAGTTGAAGATTAGAAGTCAGGGAGCAAGGAATCTATTTTCATTTATCTCATCGTGTCTCCTATGCAGGAATTCCAGTACAGACTGCAAATTAGAATCACTGGGGACACTGAACAGAACGAATCCCCACTCCTCAGAACAGTTCAATCAGAATCTCTTGGACGTGGAAGCTGGGCAAATGACACCACCATCTCCATCAACTTCTAGCTTGGAAATGGAAGAATATTTCTACACACGGCTAACACATGAGTATGATTTGACATACTACTTGAGTTTTGGAAAGATTTGATGTTTCAAGATAGTTGAAATAGAAAATATCTTGATTATATGTGTCCATACGAATAAGATAATTCAGAAATTATGGGTCTCATAATTCATATCACATCAACAAAATAAGAACAAGCAACAGTCTATGCTTCCCCATGGGCAGGTCAGTGAGGCTTGTGTTTTGATGAGTCCTGAATTCCTTTGCAATGAGAGAACACGTAACAGCCATTTGGGGTTTCCAATCAGGTGAGGATGGGCCACCCCAAAGTCACTCTTTTCCCTTGAGAGTTTTATTTTAAGGAATCAGGCTATTGGATGATCAGCCCTTGTAAAAGTTGGGTCTTGCTAGCCCTGAGAACAGGCAGGGTCTTGCTGCCACTTTCAGTACCTGGAGAGAGGAGAGTAAGGCTGACTTTTGCAGGAGGACATTGTTGCCTTCATCAGTGCTATCTGTCTTCAAACACCGGGCTGTGGCAGGAGCATCACTGACTGCACAGTACATAAGCTGAAGGCCCTGCATAGTTTCCTGCAATGCATGAGCCCTTGGGATTGGGTTCCTACTACATGGTTAGGCTCAGAGTCAAACTTGTTTTGATTTATAAAAGTAAAGAACAATTACTATATGTTATACACCTTGACCCATGCCTCTCACTGCTTTGTCTGAGACCTGTCTAGATGCAGACTGGCGAAGTGTGCTATCACTGAGATGCTGCTGACCCCAGCTCCACCCCAGACACCCCGCTTCTTTATTCCCACCTCTCTGGACAGTGATGCTGTGTTTCACCATCTATTTCCCTTATTCCTGAAATTGCTGGGTCAACAGTCAAGATCTGAGTAGCCCAGTGAAAGGTCATGTACAGCCAGAGCGAAGTATGAAGCTGCTCTTGGCAGAGTGCTTCTCTGGGCCTCAGTTCCCCTGTATTCCTATGGCTCAGTGAGCTGACTTCAGTCTCCAGTGATGTGTAGAAGGGAACATGGAATGTTAGGAATACCGGCCACTGGGGACATACCGAAGCTGATTCCACTTTGTGTGGTATATGTTTGTGATATATAATAAACACATTCATCTTGGGGAATCAGTACATATGCATGTGCGCACAGTGTCTTGGTCGTTTGTACTTTCTCTTCCCCACCTCTCCTTTCCCAGATCCTCTTTCCATCTCTATAGAATCCACCTCCCTGTTTCCTGCCATCTCTCTTTCATTTTGCGTGTTAAATTATTTCTGGTTTTTGTTTTCCTAAGTTGATTAATCTATTTTTCCCTAGACATATGCTGTAGGGTCTGTATTTTCAGATTAATACACAAATAGCCAACAACATTGGGTCCGGCATAAGTTTTTTAAATTAAAAGTTTTAACATTCAAAAGTGTTCCATGGATCCTAAAAGTCCTTTTCCACCTATCACAAGCCTCCACCTCTGGGTCTGCTGTGCCCAGGAGATGAGCATGGGGGGCAGGCGCTCCCCAAGGGTGAGAGGACAGGGGAGGCCACATGCTCACCATGGTGGTGGGTGGCAAGTGAAGGAAGCACTTAATACCACCCAGAATGAAGCTTATTGTGTTCTTGCCACTTCCTGTGGTTTTAATTAAAACTCTAAACCTTTCATTCAAAATGTTCTGATTTTGAAATGGGACTATCTTTCCCGCTAGACTATCTATCACTCAGAATCACTTGGGGGTCAACAAGGATAAATTTCACAATACCCATGTGCGCACATGTGTATACACTTGCATACACACGTGCATACACACAGAGCAGGGGAAAAACAACACTAAATGGGGCAACTGGTAGCTGAGGCTTTAGTTTGAGCCCCTGTTCCCAGGAGTAATAACACAGCAGCAGTCAAGCACCACAGGCAGATGTGTGCAGGACCTTGCTCTGCAAACGTGTGTGAACCACGGTCCTCTTGTGCCTAAACTAAGCAAGACCTGCTTTTCCAGGAGTCTGGCCAGTTGCTAATGGTCGCACACTCCTGTGCAGAGCTGATCTCCTTCGCCTTCAGCATGGCTGCACTTCCATCCAACAGGTCTGCACTGCTCCCTTGGGCAACCACAGGGTTAATGATTTTTCATCTTGAGAGACAGGGGGGTTATCATAAGAAAAGTGGAAAAAGTAGCCAATAGTGCAACACATCCAGGCTTTTTGATTCATTCATTCATTCATTCATTAATTGTTGGGCACCAACCATGTACAAAGCCTTTCTAGATTCTGGGAGCAGCGTACAGGATAAACCGCTCAGAGATTTCTGCCTGCCCCAGCTGACACTGAGGGGACAGTGGAGCAACAATACACATGAAAATAATATGCAAGTTTTATGGCGGGTCTCAAAGTGAAAAGTGTCGTGGACAAAATCAAAGGTACTGCGAGACAAGGAGGTCAGGAGCTGGGGTGGGAGGTGGGTTTTTGACAGCTATTCTGAGTCACTGGCCTGATTCCCACCTCTGTCTGGACCTACGCAGAGCTTCCTTGATGTCCATTCTTTCTGAGTCAGGGGTGAGTTCTTAGGGTCCATCTGGTTAACACCACTGTTGCTTCTGCCCTTCCTTGTGACTCCAGCTTCACAGAATTAAATGCTGCTCTTCGTAAGCCTAAATTAAAGAGAAAATCCACTCCAAGCCAGGGAACCCAGGGAAGTAGGGAACAGACACCAAGAATGCTGGACATTTCTCTACCAGTGGTTGAAGTAGGTCCTAGTGGAAAAGATCCATTGTTTTCTCCCGAGAATGAATCCATGTAGGTCTAGGGAGACAGAAGTTTCGAGGCTGCTCTGCTCTGGGCAGTCAGAGCTGGCCAGGCTCCATGACGCATGGCACAGCCCAACCCCATCAGTGTCTCCGGTCGCTCTTCTTTCTAGGAAAAAGGTAAAGGAGGAACCATGGCTAGCAATGGATCCACCTTTTCATGGTTGAGTCTGAGCCACTTGGCTGCAAGGATTCTCAATCGGGTGCCATGTATTTAACTTTTCCTTGGAAATTCTCCTAAGCAGAGCCTGAGGTGGTCATAGTTTTCTTATCCTACCTGGCTCATTTTGCCATTATGCTCTCCTTAAATCAATTATTACTTTATAAGAAACTCTCAAATATGAACTATTACTTATCTAACTTTACATACATTTACTACTTTTCTCTGGTTCTACCCCAGGCTGTCAGCAGCACTCAACTCCTAAATTTAGGAACCTTGGAGACCTATTCAAATTTAATCTTCTATGTCCAATATAAATATTGTTGCAAGATAATGCATTGACTTTAAAAAAGAACCATTTTTGCATATAATTCTCCATAAGTGAGATTCTTTGTGTACTCTCCTAACGGTTCTTTTGAAAGGTGTGAATTCATTTACATTTATTCTATTAATTAACTCGTACTCTTCAGTTTGCATTTTCTGTTATGATTGCCTGTCCATCATAAATTGGCCGTACTCGATTCCTCTCAGAGCTTTTAACTGCATTCCTCTTCTGTAAAATATGCTTCCTTTTCCTTGCGTGCATTTTATAACCCCACCAATCCTTACAAACCAAAATAAGATTGACACAAAGCTTTCTCTGATAATTGCAGAATTCACTAATTCATTTGTAAGACTTATATTCATCAAGTTTTTATTACTTAAGTGCCAGATGCTGTTTAGGTGAGAAATTTAGAGCCATGAAAAAACCAAACAAAAATACTTGTCCTCATGGATAACCTTTAACACAGAAGAATGTACTGTTATTCACAAATTACATCATATTTTATATTTTATAAATATTAAGCAATATATAAATACATGTATTTACTTATGGACTCCCTCAGATACCATACAAGTTATTCAAGATGATATTTCTATTTGAAATATAGCACACAAATTTCCAAGCAAAAAGTCAGTAAGTTTATGCTGTATTAAAGCTTTTAAAATATTATATGAGAGGAGTTTCCAATTCCCTTACTTCTAAATGAGAAAAATAAAATCTGTTAATTTGTTTACGCTGTGTTCACAAGATAACCATGCTACAATGTTAAATGTAAGGTCAAGTCATAGGGGCACTGTTTTCTTAAAGTTATAAACAATACTCTGAAAAAATATAGCAAAATATATACATACGTAAGTGATATGTAAAAATTTTGCACCCTAAGCAGGAAGTTACAAATAAATTACAGGAGACTTGACAACATCCAAATTTCAGTAAAGGTAATGAGGTTTATTATTGGGACAGTGACTGCAGTTGACGGGCAGTGTGTGATTGATTGGGGGGGGCAGCCAGAATATTTTATCTAAAATTTCTGGAATAAAAAAATGAGTTAGTAAAAGAAGTGAAAAAAATGAGTTGTGTGATAATAACTGTTCTGAAGGGACCACCTCCAGACACGATGCTATAGAACGATTATTCCTGATCATATTCCCCACACTCTTATGAGAAGGGACTGTCACCCGGAGTCGAGTCCCCATGACAAGTGTGTTCTCAGAGTGTCTGTGGATACTTTTTTCTTTCTTTTTCTCCAATGATCTTTATCAGTTATAGGTATCAAAAACAATGACATAAAATATGCCATGCAGTTTTAAGTGTCTATTTCTTTTTATGTAGTGCAAATGTAAACTTTTAACTAACTTCATTTTCTGAGTATTTATTAGATGTATAATTATTTATTTATTTATTTATTTTATGTAGGTATTGGGGGTCGAACTCAGGACCTCGCGCTTGTCAGGCAGGCACTTATGCCGCTGAGCTATCTCACCGGCCCTAGATGTATAATTATTTAAATATATTAATTTAAAGAAAATCATTCTTGGAATGAATGTTTCTTAACATTCATTTCAAGCAATGTGTTAGCTACTGAAGATACAAAGAATAATGTGACACATTATCTGTTTCACCTACTTTATCACCTACCAAGTAAAGCACTAATATAAACAGGCATATGTAAGATAATCTAAATCTATAGATATGTAGAAGACTGTGTGGTAAAATGTGATAGTTCAATAATCATCAAGTGTAAAATAATTTTATATTCCATCCACTTAAAATTCTCTGAACTGATTTGTTTATTAAGGATATAGTGACTTGCAATATGTTGATTTATGCTGTAAATTTAAAAAATAGATCTCTTCCTTATACAATTCCACTCTTAGAAACTCCCCTTAGAAACATAATCAGAGATAATTAATTAGTGAATTCAAGATTATTTTATAAAAACATAAACTTCGTATCATCTAAATATCTAATAAAGTGGAAAGGATACTATAATAATTACGAACTATTATGTAGCCATTAAAAATATTGTTTTGTAGAAATGTGTTGACTTATGGAAATGTCCCAGACATGTTACATGATTTAACAAGTTTATAAAATAATATTTACTGGTATATTTAACGAAAAAATATACTTTATTGTCTTTTTTTCTTTCTATGTATGTTTCTCACGAGTTTAAAAATAAAAGCACAGGGGCCGGTGAGATGGCTCAGCGGCTTAAGCGCCTGCCCGGCAAGCGCGAGGGCCCGAGTTCGACTCCCGGAACCCACATACGAAAAAGGGGCCGGTGATATCGCTCAGCGGCACGGGTGCCTGCTGGCGCACGAGGTCCTGAGGTCGACCCCCCGGTACCCACCAAAAAAAAAAATAAATAAATAAAAGCACAGGAGCATATCAGTTGATACACAAAAAGTGTATCCATTTGGGAGAGGAGAAAATTCTTTCAAAAGAAATAGAAGAATTTTATCAATCAGATAGAGAACATTCACAAAAATTCTATAGCTAACATTTTACTTAATGGCAGAAGTCATGGTCTTTTCTCTTACAAGGGGAAGAGGTCAAGGTTGTCTGTTCTGACCACTGCTATCAACATTTTGCTACACGTTCTATTAGTTGCAATAAGGCAGTAAAAAAAGGACACAGAGAATAAAGGAAAAAGAAACCTGTACTTTTTTGCAGTTTTCATAATTCTCTACTTAGTAAATCTGAAAGATCTACAAAAAACTTTTAGAGCTAATAAACAATTTCTGTAAGCCTGCAAGATGCAAGATAAACATGCAAAAATCATTGAATTTCTTTATATAGCCATGAACAGCATGAATATGTGGACATCAAAATTAAAAATAAAATAATATATACTAAGTAAAATTTATCCTAAGCAGGAGAGGAGAGGAAGGAAGGAGGGAGAGAGAAAAAGAGTGAGAGAAAGAGGTGACATATGTGTTGTAATTTTTCATTCACATTTTTTATAGCGTATGCATGTTTTTCCCCCTGCACCGAGCAGTTCTCTAATACCACTGACAGCCTACCTCAGTCAGGTGCAGTAAACAAGCACTGTAAATTGGTGGCTTATAGGAAACAGAGATTTATTTCCTATATTCTGGAGGCTGGAATCTGAAATTAAGGTGTTCATTAATTGGGATCTGGGGAGGCCCCCTTCTATTTTGCCAATGTCCAACTTCCTATCGCATCCGCATGTGGCTGAGAGAGTGCTAGCTCTCTTATTCTTTTAAGGGAACGAATAACTTCATGGGGCCACCCTCATGACCTAATTACTCCAAAAGCCCCACCTCATAACACCATCTTACTGGGTGTTAGAATATCCAATATGACTTTGGAGGTATGCAAATATGTACTCCCTAACATTGTCCTAAATGTCAGTTAAATTCTGACCCTCCCTACTTACTTAGCATCAGGTCCTACAATTTAAACTCTCAGCTGTGCAGAACTTATCCCATTTCTGGTGCCGAATTCAAGTCTTGGGCATTTCATTCTTCTAGCCAGACAAGTATGAATCACGAGTTCCTGAAACCCCTTCAGTAGATGATGTAATTTGCCAGAATGACTCAGACCTCTGAAAAACAGGTTACTTACTATTATGGGGTTTCTTCAAAGGGTGCAACTCAAAAGCAACCAAATGGAAGAGATGCATGAGACAAAGTATGTGGAAAGGAGCCAGGAGCATCCATGCACCCTCCTGAGTGCCACCCTCCCAGAATCTTGATGTGCTCATGAGACTGGGCATACTCTGAACCCCAGAGTATCTGGCTCTTATAGGGAGCCCATTATCTAGGCATGATTAATTAAATTATTGGTCACTGGTAAGAAGCTCCATTTCTAGCCCCTTCCCTCTTCCCAGAGGTGGGGTTGAAAATCCCAACCCTCTAATGTCCTGTCTCTTTGGTTACCAGTCCCCCACCTGAAACTACATGGGGGATCTGCAGCCATCAGCCATCTCATTAGGATGCAAAAGGACTCTATTAACCCTTGAATTTCAGGGTTATAGGAGCTGTCTATCAAGAACCTAGAACAAAGAAAAATATAAAAGAGGCTCATATCGGTCAAGAAATTACAGAGGTTTTAAGAGCTTTGTGTCAGGAACCAGGGAGGAAGACCAATTATGTAAATCCTACCAAAAATATGTATGACTTGAATTTGAAAACTGAAAACACCCCACATAAGCAGGATTCATGGATTGAAAGACAACATAGCAAATATTTCAATCTTTCCAAATTGTAAATTGAACACAATTTCTGTTAATATCCAAGAAAGGAAATTTATAAATGTGGACAAGATTTAAAATAATTTACAGAGGAACAAGAATGCCTAAAACAAATTTTAAAAAGATTAAGATAAGAAAATCAATATATACTATTTACTATAGTTACATAATTAAGAACTCTTAAAATACACATTTAAAAATTAAAAAATAATAACCAGCAATACAGGTGACTGACAATATGTCAAAAACAAGTATATTCATTTGCTACTGGTGAGGATTTTAATTATTACTGTGCAACTTTTCTTAAAGGGAATTTGGCGATACATGTATAACTGCCTCAGAAATAGTTAATGATAAAACAAAGTCTTTCTAAAGTTGACCAAAGTAATTGACAGAATTTTTTGTAAATGGTTAATATGCTTGAAGTAGTGGTCCTAATGATTAAAACAAAATCATTATTGAATACCTACCATTTGTACGGCCCTCTTTTATCTTCACATGCTTTAACTCATTGTTTCCTAATTATTAAATAAATAATCAGGGGTTGCTATACATATTTGCAGTCTACACATTTGGATGCAGAAGTAATTGCTGATACTTACACAGCTGATAAAACCTTTTGGCTCTCCAGGAATCATTGCACTGGAGTCCTCTACTCGAACTCTTGAACCCATAAGTCCTGACAGCTTTGGAAAAATAATAATAATCATCGGATTTTCTGTTCCCACAATTAGCCCATACCTGTAAATCTGGGCTATTCAATCATTTTGTGAGTTACAACTTCTAAGGGTTGCATCCATTTTTAGCTGGTTATGCCACATCATTTAGCTCTGATGTTTGCACCTGTAATTTTTTATTGAAAGGTTTTGTTTGAACCAAACTCAACATCTGACACTGCTATGAGCATTGCCACCTCTACTCTGTTGATTTACATTATTTCAGGGGGAAAAAAAAAAAGCACAACTAAGCATTTGTTCTGGGCACTCGTTAGAGACTCCGGATGTGGTCGTCAGCAAAGGAGGTCTGATCACCAGCCTTGTGGAACACGCAGTTCAATCACGTGAGCCTGAAAAGTGCCATTCAAAGTAAATTGAAAATTACCACTCAGATACATAACTGTGGCCAAGGCAGCTTCCTCAGCAAATATACAGGCAGGCATTGGAGTGTGAGTGTGTGTCATTCACATGAAGAGTCTCACCCTGAGATGAACTTAGATGACACTGTGAACTGGCGAGCAGGATAACTGAAATGCGGTGAGGGAGACTCGTGCGGGAGGGCACTGTAGGCTGAGTTAGAGAACATGGCTTTTGGGCAATGCTAAACACTGGGGACTTTGTCTGCAGTGCAAACATGGGCCACCCAGATGTGAGGAGTTTCACTGTCCCTCACGTACTGGGGCCAACCTGGCAGTTGTGTTGATTGGGTTGGAGGGAGGCAATCATCGAGGAGAGATTATATTTAAGAGGTTGTTGGACTGGCCCTGGTGAGATATGGGTGACAAACTAATGAGGAAGACAGTCTAATGGGTAATTACAATTGTCAAGAGGGTCCCTAGGAACAAGTGTAGGATGCTATAAGACCTTATATCAGCCTGATCTAAATTACATTGGAGATTAAGAAAACCTTTCCTGTAAAAGTGATGTTTAATCTGAGAGCTGAATAATGAGACAAATCTAGGTAGGCAAAGAGAGAAAAACTGCCAGGGAAAAAAAGTTAGTGGGCCTTTTAAAGAGTTGAGTAAAGGGCTGTGTGGGTGAAAAAGTTTTTTTTACAGAGAAGAAAGGCAAACTACAAAATTACAAAAGTACACAAGAGACTGATCATACAGTTTATTGATGTGCTAAGGCATTTGGATGCTTTTCTGGGCACAGGGAAGCTATGGGATGGGTTAGGCGGGCGGGCTGTGTGACTTTTGACTGTCAGAGGTCACTCTAGCTGTTGTGCCGGATTGATTACACAAAGGCAGGACGAGATCGAAGGAAACCAGCCAGAAGGGCATCTCTGTGGCTTGTGGGAGGGTGGCACAGGGGACTAGGTCAGTGGTGGTGAAGTGGAGGTCAGAGGTCAGAATGCAGAGATGTGCAGGAGGCAGAATCAATAAGAGCTGGTGATTGAACAAGATTGTTAGAGGAGGGTTGCTTTAAGAATAACTTCCATCTATTTCCTGCCTATCTAATGGTACAATTAAGACAGGAAAGGCCCAGGTAAGCCTAGGATGGCAGCAAAGCAGAGTGGATAAATTTAACAGTTGAATTCGTTGACTTTTAAAAGTAGCATGTGGATAACTTCGTGGACGAGCACTGGGCACCAGGAATCAAGTCCTGTCTCGGTGTGTCCGTAGGCGCCGTGCTCTGGCTTCTTCGTGTTGCTCCCTGAGCTGTGAGCGTGATCTGGAAATTCCTGTTGGAGTATTTATTACTACCTTTGTAGTCCTACCACAGATACATACTATTTTCAGTAATATTTTGCACTGTTTTGTTAACATTTATATAAATAGAACAATGATCTCTACCGCATAGCCACCTCCTTTTAATCAACAGTCCATTCTCTGGACTCATCCTTGCAGATGCGCATTAACACCTCTCCTTCTCACTGTGTGTGGGGCGCAGGGATTCCACCGAGGGAACTCACAGTTCACTTATCCCCTGTGCGGTTGGACACTTGCGGTGTTTACAGACTTTTGCCACCACGTAGAGCTGCTTTGAGTGGCTCTGGGTTTCTCTAAGTCTGTGGTAGTTAGGATGCAGTGTAAACTTGATTGGCTTTGAGAGCCACATGAGGATTGTTACAGCGCACTTCCAGGAGCGTCTGGGTGAGTTGTGGAGGTGTGGTCTCTACCTGGGCTCTGATGCCTCTCTGGCATTGTTCTGCTCTACGTCCTGGCTGCCATGAATTAAGCATCTTTGCTCTACTATGCTTTTCTGCCATGATGGTCCTGACTTAGGGTAAGGTGACCATGGACTGAACACTTCTGAAACTGTAAGACAAATTGAATCTCTCCTCTTTAAGTTGTGGGCATCAGGTGTTGTGTCCTAGCAACAGGAAAGCTGACTAATACAAGGTCCTTGGCTGAAAAGGGCAATGTTGGTTCACAGGCAGGCTGCCTCCAGTGCAGTCACAGATGGGAATCCCTGCTCCTGAGCCTGAATGGGGCCAACTCCAGTTGGTGGTGTATGGCCCCACGGGCTCTTGTGGATACTTGATATTTTTAAATATGTTAATCTGTGAGAGATGTGAAATACAGTTTCGTATTTTCTACTTCTTTGCTGATACAATAAATTGAGCATCTTTCATATATTTACTGGCCATAAATTTACTCTTCCACCAATTGCCATTTGTAGTTTGGACCATTTTTAAATTCCATTTTAAAAGATTTTCTTTGATATATAGGAATTCTATATGAATTCTGGAGTCTGGCCACTTATCTATTCTTTTTTTAATTTTTATTTTTAGTAAATAAAAATGTTTTCCATACATAATGATTACATTCATCATGGAAAATGGGCACATATACATAATGCATCTTAATTCTTTTCATTTCCCTTTCCCTTCCCTCTCCTCCTTCTTCCATCTCTTGGTCCCTTTTGCATTTGTGAAAGATTTATCTCCTAGTTATAATAAATATCTTCCCATAGTTTGTGGCTTGCCTTTTCTCATTCTCCTAATGCTGTCTTTGCTAGTCAGATATTTTTCATTTTCTGTAGCTAAATTTATCATAATTTGAGTCATATTGACTGATAAATCTTCCATGTCCATCCGTGGTAAAGTGTTTAGCTGGAATGGTCCAAGATGTGTCTTTCACCTTTGAATAACTTAATCCACCCAGAACCGATATTAGCCTTAGGTGTGAAGTAGGAATCCAATCTCATGTTTTGTTCCATATTTTTAACTAACTGTCCCCACACCTTGTGCTTGGTAGCCGCTTCTTTTCCTCATGGTATGCAATGCCATAACTTTTCTGAAACAAAATTTGAAGTTCTGTAGATATTTATTAATACATAATTTTAAAATAGCCTTGCTAACTTGTAACCTCCAAAAGCTAGGATTTTCTTCTAAATTGCATTGATTCTATTAAAAAAATTGAGAAAACTTTACTCCTTTATGATGCTAACTTTTCCATAGTAAAACATTTCATGCGTTTGTCTTTTAAAATGTTTCTCAATTATATTGTACAGGATGATATACATTGGTCATTGTCTTCTGTTATCATTTTTCTCAGGTAACTTAGTATTTTGTAGTAATTTGAAATAGTAATTATCATTTCTATTTGCTTTTATATATAAGAGAAACAATCAAAAGATGCTGGTTAATGTTATTCTTGCATTATCACTAAGCTATCTGACTGATTTTAATAATCTATAGAGTCTGTTGGCTTTGCTAGGTAAGACATCATAAAGTTATTTCCGTTTTATCAATTCCTATAATTTCTTTATTGTCTTACAACATTATAAAGAACCTCTATAAACTTTGAATAAAATTCCCTTTCACTCAGTGCTGGAGTTCCAGCCCAGACTTCAAACATGCTAGGCGAATCTCCACCACTGAGCTTTATCCCTGCCCCAGAGAAAAGTCCTGACAGTAGGCGTCATCGTGTTATCTGAGTTTTTCATTAATTATGAACTTTTAAATATATCCTCAGTATTTTAAAATATGCCCAGTTCACTAAGTTTTGAAAAAAACTGAATGATCTTTACAGTTTTCTGTATCTCTGTGGTTATTATAGAGATTATTTTAGGTTTTTCCCTATTAAAGCCATCAGTTTAGCAAATGAGATTAGTATATTTTCTCACTAAGCCAATCAGGTATTCATAGAATAAACTCAGGTTTCAATTATAGTCTCTATATTGATAGACTAGGCTTTCCAAAATATTTCTTAGAATTTTTATCTGCTTTTTGGGGAGAAGTTTCAGTCATTTCTGCAATTTGTTTATTGGCTTTTTATTTTATTTTTTCTTGATTGCCGTATTGATTTTGATTGCATGGTTGGTTTTAGTTTCATATAAATGAATTTGGAATATATCCTTTTTTTTTTTCTATTCTCTGGAAGTCTGTGTAAGCTTGAAACTGTGTGTTTGATAAAACTCACCTGCAGAACTGTCTAACCAGGATCCTCTTGGTGGAAAGAATTTAAAGTACTGATTCAACATTTTTGATCATCACACAAACATCCATGTGCTTTATTTATTTTGAGACAATTTTAGCAAGTTCTGTGTTTTGAAGGAACTACTTTATATCATCATTGCACACGGCATTGCATTATTAATTTGTGTACTTCATAATTTCACTTCTGCCTACTTTGGGTTTATTCAGAAGTCATTTTTATAACATCTTATGCTCAATACAAGTTTTCTGGGGTAATATTTTCATTACCATTTCTTTGAAAATATTTCCTATTTGCTATTCAAATTGCTTTTTTTTTTTGTGGGTAGCGGGGGGTCGACCTCAGGACCTCGCGTGCCAGCAGGCGCCCGTGCCGCTGAATGATATCACCGTCCCCTTTTTCGTATGTGGGTTCCGGGAGTCGCACTCGGGCCCTCGCGCTTGCCGGGCAGGCGCTTAAGCCGCTGAGCCATCTCACCGGCCCCCTAAATTGCTTTTGACCAATGCATATTTCTCTGTGTGTGGTTGAAATTATGAATCTTAATGTTTCATATGCATGTCTTTTATTCCAGTTAGTTTTGGAGACTGATTTCTAAGAGTCCGGAGTTGAGGTCTATTACGTCACCTGTATTACATCAGTTCTCTGAAAGTGTTGAGATTGACTTGGCAGCATATGATGTGATCAGTTTTCACACAAGTTACATGTTTCCTCAGGAAGGATGTGCCTTCTCTGTATCAGGGATCGCATGGGTCTAATCCCACTTACAGGGCAGTTTGCTGGTTGTTTGCTTCCAGTCTAATGCCATTTTTTTCTTCAGTCACGATTTCACTTTCTTCTGTTTTCCAGTGTAGCCAATGAGAAGTCAGCTTGCAGGGTAATACATTCCCTTTACTGCCACTTCTTTTTCTTTTGTGGGTGTAGCGTGCTAAGGGTTGGAATGGTCTGAATGCAACTGCAGAGAGTCATGCGCTGCAGGCCTGGTCCCGGTGGTGATGTAGAGAGGCGACGGGGTATTAAAGAGGTGGCTCCTAATGCGAGGTACTGGGACCACACGGGCATCATTTTCAGGAGGATTAGAGCTGTTCTCACAGGCTGTCTGTCACAAAGCAAGCCCTACTCGTGTGCTTGGCTCCTTCTGCACGTGCCTGGTTCCCTCCCTGCTCCCTGGCACTTTGTGAAGCAGCCCCTCACCAGAGCACAGCAGATGAGGCTGCCTGATCTCGTGCTTTCAGCTTCCGAAACTGTGAACTAAATAAACCTTTTTTCCTTGTAAAGTATCCAGAATCAGGTACTTTGCTATAGTAACACAAAACATACTGGTACATAGCTTTACTGTGATTTATTTCATTGTGAGGTCTTTCTTTTTCATGTCTCATTTGAGATCTGTTGATATCTGAGGGTTGGTAACTTTAGCCTGGAAATTACTAAGTCATTACCTCTTTACATATTATACCTTGTACTAATCTTTTTTTGTTATTTTGGAAGTATTTTTTAAAATCAAACATTTTACCTTATTTCTTTAAAGATATTAATATATATGAATTTAATATGTGTATGTAAGTAACATTCTATACCTCATTACTTAAGGACCTATTTCTCCTGTGTTATTTTCCTGCTTGTCTTCACACATTGAGGTGCATTATGCTTTGCTGCCTGTCCGTTTCATTAAAAGTGATTTAAAATTATTGTGATATTGCCTGTGGGATCTTTGAATGTGAGTTGCTCCAGAAGATCAATGTGGATTCTGGTCTGTCATGGGATCAGGGTTGTAGGAAAGCTTGGCTCTTTTCTCCTGCCTTCATCCTTCCCTCTTGTCCCTTTCTGTCTATTGTTCCTTTCCTATTTTTACTGTTTTCCTTCCTCTCTTCCCCAAACTTGGAGCCAGTGCTTTAGCAAGTAGATCCCTTCACCTCTTTATCAGGACTGTTCTTCTTCATGCATAGACTGAGGAGTTTTCATTCCAGGGTGCAGTTGTACCCAGAAGTGGAATCTGGTCCCAGCCCTGCTTGAAAAAGCAGCCTGGCTCCTCCACTTGCTTAGGAGATGTGAAGGTCCAAGTTCTATTCTGACAGCAGGATTGGACGTCCCCAGGGAAACTCAGCTCACTCCCTCTTCCATACTTTCATGTCTGTATTACTTCTGGCCTCTAAGGATTTCCCATGTTAACCATTCACTTACTTCATTAATCTTACATGTGCTTTTTCGTTGTTAGCATTATCACCCACCACATTTCTGAAAAAGTGGGGGTCCCTACACTAACCATATCGCCAATGAAGAAAGATGTATTTAACTTTTTTAAAAATTATATGAGGAATATAAAGAGAGATGCCAAAAAGGTAGGTATTCAGATCTAGAGCTCAAATCAGAGAGCTCTGTATAGGGCGTGCAAGCTTTGATGCCCTGCTTTTCTGAGTACTGACTGCAACCTCGGGATGGATGGCTTGAGGGCGGCAGTAGAGGGAATAAAAAGTCCCTCCAGGACCCCAAGGGAATAGCCAGTGTGCATCATGGGACTTACAACAAGAGGAAAGCAGTACTCAACTGTGCTGAATGTTGCTAGGATGTAAAGGTAGTGAGGGCTAAACACCATGCACCGGAATGAGTGGCATTGAAGTCATTGGAGAGCTACCCTGGCAACACCTGGCAGATCCCCTGTTCTTGTTGATTAAGCAGTGAATGTTGGGTATGTCAGTGTCACAGTGAGCATTAAAGCACTTTTGAGATGTTGATTGTGGATGGAAGTGAGGCGTTGAATGTGGGCTAGCATATAACACAGTTCTTAGAGAAGTCTCTCTTCAGACAGAAGTTAATGTTCTAAATAGCTGATAAGAATTCAAGGAGGTTCATGGGACACTGGGAATCTAGCTGACACCAGGAGATCATGAGGCTCTAGGGTGGATTCAGTGGCAGAGGTGCCACGATCCTAAGTCAGGTGGAGTTGAGCTCTTCCTCCTTATGCAGTGGGACAAGATGACAGAGTCCACTCAGAAGCTCGCCTGTGTGTCTTGGAGGAGGGTAGGTGAGGAGCACAGGCCTTGCCTTGTGACCATATCTTCTCTGTGAACTACAAGTCAAATCACTTTCTGAAGCCCAGGAAAGAGCAGATGATAACTGAGAAGTCATGAAGTTGTATAGGAATGTCAGCTGAAATAAACTATACAGTTCTAGCAGCATCAAGAGTTGCTTTTAATCATTATTATATCTGAATTACTGAGCAACCAAGGTACGTGCAGGGGAACGGGTACTGTTCAGTTAACCTAGGGCTCAGCATTTCCTTAAGACAATGCAATTAAGGTACAAGGCTCTCGGCACTTGAGTAGTCGAAAAGAAAAAGTAGAGCTAAGCTTAGTGAAGCAGATGGACAGGGAGGAAGATGAGAATGTGAATGAAAATCTACAAGAACAAGGAAGGTGGGAGTGATACATCAAGAAAGATGATACTTACCTGGCAAGGGAGCTACCATGATTATGAAGTTGGTTTTCCCAGGGCGAGGCTTATCCATTGCACTCTGGATGTGCTGACCCCTGCGATTGCCTCAAATGTGGGAAACTCGCCTGCATAATTTGTGGTAGTAGGGGACTGCATTCATGCTCTCCCCTGAAAAAAAAAAAAAAAAAAAAAAAAAAAGAAAGCTGAAAGTGTTTCTAATTCTTAGAACTGTCAACTAGACTTTTCTTTTCTAAAAGTCTTGTAGTGGGGCTGGTGAGATGGCTCAGTGGCGTAAGTGCCTGCCTGGCAAGCGCGAGGGCCTGAGTTTGACTCCCGGAACCCACATATGAAAAAAGGCCTGTGATATCGCCAGTGGCAGGGGCGCCTGCTGGTGCACGAGGTCCTGAGGTCGACCCCCGGTACCCCCCATCCCCCCCACACAAAGTCTTGTAGTGTTAGTAGGTTCCGTTCCGACAATGCATGGCCACACTGAGCTTGCTTCTGCTCATGGTGGGTTAAAAGGGTGGCCCCGGAAGCTGGGTCCTGTATCATCTGATGCCACCACCCCAGAGTTCTAGGCACCAGAACACAGACATGGCACAAAGGGGACAGAATGAGGACCTCGTTCAAATAAGACCACTGTGATTCCTAACCCAGTACTTTTTCTTTGTGTGTTTGGATGGGGAACAGAGACAAAGAGTAAGACGTCTGTTGTGGAGTTGGAGCAACACGAGGTGTCTGTGAAGCCATGGATGGAAGCTCAGCCCAGCAAATGCTGCAGTGCCGGGACCCACTGTGCCCTGCTGCCGGTGCCGTGGGTCACGTGGTCCCCATGTTGTCACTCAGCTCTGGAGCTCCAGAGCTTCATGTTCTCTGCTCTGGAGACCTCAGATCTCCTTGCTAAGTTCCCTTAGTGCTCATTCCCTGAGAGTCTGTAAATAACTCCTTTGTTTTGCCTGAGGTTGCCTTAGGGGACCGCTGTTTCCTTTCATGGGGGAAACAGGAGCTCTTCTTAAATTGTGCTCCTGGCACACGACATATACAAACTTGTTGATTTTGCTTATTCTGAACCTGGGGGCCTGAACTGGATGTTTCTGGGACCAAAGTGTTCTTCTCACTCAGGATTGTGTGTTGCTGCCCGGCTCACAGAATTAATCACCTGCATCAGCACTGCTCTTCCATCCCAGCCATGGTGGCTTGTCGCTGGGAGAATTATTCTGGCTGGAAACTGTCCTGTCTCTTCCTTTTCGTTGAGCTCACCTCACAGTCACAGCATTAATTGGAAAGACCTCTGACGTTTCTACATCTCCTGTCCAAAGACAGTGCCTGCAGAGAACTGTTTGAATTTTCTTAAATATTCAAAAATTGTCAACTCATTAACTACCCAAATGTGAACTAAAGGATGTTAGGTGACATGATCCTGAGGGCATTAGATAATCAGCTGTTGCCTCAGAGTGGCCTCAAAATATATTGCCTTCATGTTGATGTCATTCACGAAATTATCCAGAGCTATGTCTGATGTCCACCCACTGTATATGTGAATCTGGCTAGAAGAACAACACATCTTCCGTACACGAGCAGTTAGGTCCTACAGCACCTGGACATTTATTTATTTTTAGGGATCTGTTGCACTAACATTTGATTGAAACCAAGAAATGACACCGTAGGATATGCCAGAGCCACGCAACCCCAGAAACACCCTAGCCCAGGACAAAGACAGCTGTCTGTTGGCTTTTTACTTTTGCATCTCTTGCTTGGTAGAAATGGTATAGGATGCTTGACCTTTTATTTTATTCAAAGGCAAGCCTTTCTAGGTCCCTGGAGAGAGGAGCATTATCTAATAAAAAAGCCAAACAGAACCCAAGCAATCAGACATGGCCAGTCCTCGGAAATGCTGATTCATACAAGGCAGTGCCAACCTCATCTGCAAGACTGGGCAGGCTAGGGGAGAGGCGTCTGTAGGTTGTGATGGTCAATGCTACTCAGATCAGGGCTGGGCATTGTGCGCTTTGTCTCCCTCTCACTGGGAGGGCATGAGCTTCTAGTTCAAGGTCAAGCAGGAAGTCAGGCAGTGGCGGTGCTGGCTTCCCTCGTGCTGCCTTTCAATCTCCCTGGCCGTGGATAGAGATCTTCAGCTCTTAGTTCCACCGGTCTCTTCACTGCGCAATCAACTGACAAGCACAAGTAATTTCCTGCTGCGATCCCTTCAGTGATATCCTGAAAAGAGAAGAAAAAAGAAGGGGAAACAACAGCAACAAACAAAAATATCCCTGAAGTGCACTGCCTAGGAAGAGAGGAAGCATTTTAGTTAACATATGTTCCATGCTTTCAGCTACCATTCCTTTCAACTTAGAAATTATTTATTCTCTCCAATTCTCTAAAGCATTCTCTCCTCCAAATTGCTCGTGTGTGCCCTATTACCTCTGCTCAGCTTTACTTTCATTGTGTAGAGCAAAAGAAAAAAAAAAAATGAATGCATGATTCCCTCTTTATTCAAGTCAGAAATCTCTAGCCATTTAATATTGTCTGATGAATTAATGAACAAAGCTAAATAAATTAGTAAACTGGAGCTCTGTGCTTTGCCCCATGCCATGGGCCCTCTTCTTCCTCCCATTAAGTAAGTTGCAGTGAGCTAGGGTTCTGAGCTCTTACTAGGACAGAGGGATCAGGGTCATGTTTCTGTTTTTCACCTTCCTTTTGCTAGCCAGGCAAGTAGATGGGCAGAAGTAAGGATACAGTGTCCTTACTATTAAATAAACAGTGTGTTTATTTAGAAAGGTTAAAGTGCACAAGAGGAGTTTATTCTGCATCTGATTCTCCCCAGCCTAAGGTTAGTTGGTAAACCGTACCTTTAAGATAATCCCCATCCAAAGGTAACACCCGCGGTTCACCTGGGTGTTTCGTCAGGGCCAGCAGCACCTCCAAGAACCCTTGGTAGCACACTGAGTGTGTGCTCTTATCCTTGGCTTCAGCATAATGAGACTGAGGGTTGGAGAATGGAGAAATTGCTCAGGACCACAGTGATTTATCTGCTGCAGATTGGTAATCCATGCAATTTCATTGCATTCAACAGCTCCTATACATCTAGTGTCCTTGAAAGGTCAGTCACCAATTTGCAGCAATGGTTATTTTAAGCCTACTTCCAGTAAAACAGGAGACCATTGGTGACCTTACCCCCAGAAACCACAACCAATGAGGAGTGAAGGAATGGGCCTCCATTGGAGAATTTTATGCCCTAAATATGGAAGCGAGGATGATGCCTGTAACCTGAACCTCTTCTCTAATTCACTAAAAAGTCTAAGATATCTATGTAGGTAGTTTTAAGCCTCTGTGATCAGTTTTTTTTTTTTGGTGGGTACCAGGGGTCGACCTCAGGACCTCACGTGCCAGCAGGCACCCGTGCCGCTGAACGATATCACCGGCCCTTTTTTGGTATGTGGGTTCTGGGAGTCGAACTTGGGCCCTCGCGCTTGCCAGGCAGGCGCTTGTGCTGCTGAGCCATCTCACCGGCCCTGTGATCAGTTTTTACACACAAAAGAAAACAACAACAACAACTACGTATTCTACAGGTAGCTAGGGTGCCCTAGGTATAAATCCTGGCAACACGAAGCCTCCTCAGACCAAAGGGCATGGGAAGGAAGGAGAAGACCATTAAAGACATCAGAAGAGATGGATTCCTTGAGATGGGTGAGCAAGTCTGACGTGCCCCAGAGCTGAACAAGAATTTTAAAAATTAGGGTAACTCTGAGTGATACAGGTAGTAAAAATGTGGTAAAAAGGTTGATAACTTCCAGAATCTAGAAAGAAAAAAATGTACAAGATCAAAAAATGTTCAGGCTGAGGTACTTGAAGGATTACAGCGATTTTGTTGATTAACACAATAAAGTCATGTTATTTTTGTAGACCACAAGACCTCATGTGCTTTTTGACCACAATGTAAACACCATGGAAGGGGTCTGAAATGGGGGTTAATGGAACGTGGATATGATCATTGGCATGTATGAAAACGCCACAGTGAACTCTAGTATTTTATAAAGTTAATTTACACTGATAAATTGTTTACCTTGCAAAAAGGTAAACAATAGTAGTACTAGGTAAGAATATTACATCTCAAAGAATCAGGTCTTTATTGTCTATCAGTTGGTCTTATTTTTTATCCACTTAATACTTCATTCCACAAATGTGGGAGTACTTCATTCCATACTGTGGGAATCAGGTGTATACTATAGGACACAGATCTTATGATGGTTTGCATGGAGAAAAAAATGGAATATAATAATAAAAAAACTTAGAGCCAGTGTCAAATTCTTTTTTTTTTGTGGGTAACGGGGGGTCGACCTCAGGACCTTGTGCGCCAGCAGGCACCCATGCTGCTGAGCGATATCACCGGCCCTTTTTTCGTATGTGGGTACCCGGAGTCGAACTCAGGACTTCGCGCTTGCCAGGCAGGCATTTATGCCTCTGAGCTATCTCACCGGCCCACCAGTGTCAAATTCTATTCTGAATTTTTTTTTCTGGTGCTGCTGGGAGCAAACCTAAGACCTTGGTCATACTAGGCAAGTGTTCTACCTAGTGCTATATCTGCAGCTCCCAAAATTCTAAATTACAAAAAATTTAGAAACTTAAGCTTGTTTTTACACAGAGCCTACTGAGCAATTCTTTAATTAGAACATCGACTTCAGTTAAATCAATTAATTCACAGAAATCAGGAAGTGGGTGTTTCTGCAGAAAGCCACTTGTCCTGTCAGCCTTTTCTGCACAGGTGAAGACACTGAAGCCCTGTTTGTTTAATAAGGAATCAAGGCCAGATGACCCAAAGGTGAAGTTTGAACCAGAGTGCTGGGCAGCCAATTCAGAATACAATTTTACAGTCACTGACAAGTTGGTCTGAAAAGTGATCCGATATGTGATATGTCACTTGCTTCCACTGGCTTCTGTGGTCATTGACATGGACGTAGAGGTAGATATTCCTTGGTGTTCTGCTCAAGGAAGACACTTGGTTGCTAATTGAAGAATAGCATTTCAAAGTCCAGATGGACTGCAGAGGAGGACACTGTGGCATATCTCTGAAAACAGAGTTGAGAAGTGGCTAAGCAGTGGTTGTTCTGTTTTGTTTGTTATTTTTAATGGGTTGACTCCGGTCTCTGGACTCCATCTCCTATTTTTGCCCTCCTAAACTAATCAGCAGTCTTCTCTTGTTTCCACCTGAGCTGGAATCTTGACTGGCAGTTCTTAAACAACTTGAAAAGTTCCTTTGTTGAAATGATGTTGGGGGATTGCGAATATGAATAAAGAAATTGCACATAAGTAAAAATGGGGTCATTGCCGTTCCTCAGGAGGACAGGGTGGTATTTGTGTCAATGGTCTCTGATTAGAAGGCTCATTGTTGCCCATTTATTAACTCAGATGAAATCAATATAGCCACCCAGACCTGGGGGTTTCTTGGGCATTGTTCCTTAAAGCACTATTGTGTGTATATCAGGGCAAAGTGGAGCATCTTCTGATGTAACATTCATCCATGATGGATCAAATTACCCTTTATTTTTAAAAAATCAAAATTTCCCTTTTGGACATTTAGTGAATGACAGGCTTGACCTTTCCTGGTTTGTTTTCTAGTTCATTGTACTCAGGACCCTGCTGGTAATGGAAAGTGGTTTTCCTTTCTGCTCTCCCAACCTAACCTGACCTCTCTGCAAGGACACTGAGACAATGCAAGCTCAGAAGGGCTCTCCACGCGGTCTGGAATTCACACTCATGCCAAGTGGTATGTGTGAGTGTGTCACCTGACAGCCATGGGTCTTCTTATTTGCACCCAAACCTTATCATTCACATTAAAATTATAGTTGCACGACATTTCATCATCAAATCTTTAATAATCCAACCACATTACACTTCTAATTTTTAGGGTTCAATAGAATGCCCCTTTTTAATTTTATTTATTACTGGCTTTTGGCTTTATAATTTCTTATTTTTTGTAGTATTTTCACTCAAGGTTTTAAACAGGATCACTAAGAATTATGGCAGTTCTTTCAATAGGTATTTACCTTTGGTTTTATCATACATTTATTTTTACTAAGACAACAAATCCAAACTCTAGTTTCACACATATTCCTCCCCCTCCCACACACACAAAAGCATGTTTTTTTCAGGTGTCATCGGGATAGAAATTTGTTAGAGCTGCTTTTCCAGAGAACACTTTTTGGCTTATTATAGAAAGACTCTTATAGAAAGCTTTTGACTGAACACAACTGAGGCCTTATCACTTTGCATACAAATTGGGGATGGTATGCAGTGATGCATATTTTCAATCTGGGGTAAGCTTTAATCAACACAGTATGTCCTTTCTTTCAGCTAGGTGATGTGTGACAGGCTTCTATGTAAATTTGTTGACATTGTAAATGGTAAATGTCAACAAATTCCAAACAAAGTCAGCTAAATAAGCTAGTGTAAGAAATGCAGTATACAGGAGTCAAAAGGTAGTTTTAGTAGGGTTGTAGATATTGATATATAAGTGACTTATAAATATGCATTGGTACTCGAGTCTTTAGTGCCTGAATGATAGGAATCAGAATGCAACATGCCATTTCACTGATTTATCATAACATCTTGGACCTGCAGAAGCTGTTTGAGGCCACTGAATCCAACTTCTAATTTTACAGATGAAGACAAAGACTCCCATGGGAATATTGCTTAGTTCAGGCTCCAATTAGGTAGAAGTAGATCAAGGGCCACATCTTCAAAGGTTCTCCATCACGCTTTTGGTTTGGAAATACAAAATAAACAACATAGTAAAACAAATTAAAAACATCACTTATAACACTGATGATTGCTTTAACATATGGCTAATTTGTTCATTTTTAGATAACATGCATATTTGTGTTAATATGGATGAGATTTACTCTGTTCAGTTTTCAAGTAGCAATTCTGATTTGGATCCATAACAGTTAGAAGAGATTTGCTGAATCCACTCAAAAATGCTGAAGTGAATCAGGGACATATTTTGGGGACATGTTATGTCACAGCCTTAAGAAGCAGTAACATAGATGGATAAAAATCTCCTAGAAATGTTAATAAAACACAATTTTTAAAACATCATGCCCAAAGTAGTATTTCCTTACCAGCCTGAAAACTTGGTAAAATCATGTTTTCATTGTCATATAAATTTGATGGGGTCATGCTTTGTAAGTACATCAAATTGAAGTTTCTAATATAATTTCTCTCAGAGCCCTAAAAGGTGACACAGTGGCCACCTGATTTTCTTGCCAGGCTTGCTGTACCTACCTGGCCACAGTGTGGGCAGGAAGCCCTAGCTTCTCTGAGGACAGGTGTGCATGGAAAGGCACAGGCAGCAAACATCACCTCACAGATTCTTGGTCAGAGCTACCTGGGCTCCTGCTACAGAAGGCAGAACTAGACGGTCCCAGAGAGCCCTCCCCAGCCTTCCTGTGCAGTCACATGTTATGTTCCTAATCCTGTTTTCAGGGTTAAAATACCAGGTATTAGAAATAGATTATTTTTATCTTCAAACTTTTTAAAATAAAACATGGAAAATGTATTTCTTTCATACAAAAAAATTGGAAAGGAAAAACTGATACATTGGCAAAGTTTGTTTTTCTCCACATCAAAACCATTCATCACTGCTTGTAGCACACCTGTGCAAGTCCACTCATACAGAGAAACATTGTATATCATTACCCTTAAATTATGAATAATTGAATTATAGTCACGTAGTATAATTGCTGTCTGACCCAATCAATAATTTAGTTATATATAATATTTTAGTTACTTTGCACAATAAAAATCAAGTTTCATGTTTCTGTTGTCTCACTCTGGAAACTGCTTCTGCGATTTATAAATTCTTTAGAGGAACTTTGCAATCTTATAAGATTGTTGTCACGATTTCATAGTTGCATTCATAATTTTGTGTGATCATAGTGTCTCAATTGCTCTTGTCATTATAATGTGCTATTATTGCAAATATAAGTGTTCCATGCCCTTTATTTTTATAAGCAACAGACAGTTCTCCAAATACGGCAGTTTTGCTGTCTTTAGATATTATTCTCTTTCATACGACGAGTAGGGAAAATGTCAGGAAATCTGTGGTTGTTGTTCTGTACTGCCCTTCCAAACCCTGCGTTGTGAAATGAACAATGCAAGCACAATTTGTGCATCTTCTTGTGCTAGCTTGCCTCTTGCCGACATGTCACACAGTTTCTGAGTGCGTCGGGTTATGACAGTTATAACGCCAGCCAACCGAATGTATTTATGATTTACATGATACTGAATAAAATATAAAATGGTGCACTTAGAAGCCCAAATATCACATTGAAAATTCATTTGTTTAATAAACAATTAGTAAGGACTACTTGCATCAGGCATATCACTGGACGTCAAGAGTACTGTCCATCTGTTTTGGGGGCTGTAACAGAATACGCAATGTGGGCTACTTTATGAAAGACACAAGGTTTATTCATTTCATAGTTTTGGAGACCAAAAGTCCAGGATGGAGCAGCCCATCTGTTCAGTCTCTGGTGAGGGCTTCCCAGATGCTGACAGTGTGGTGGTTGGTATCACGGTGGTAGCACACTCTAGGCGAAGCGATGTCACATGGTATCGCAGGGAGAAGAGAGCGGGGTGGGGCCAGGCTTGCTTTTTTTGTAATAACCCCTGCTTGGAGGAATTAATTCCAGTGCACTCCCAGATACCTGCACTAATCTCTTCAGAGGCTGTGTTCAGGACACAACCACGTCCACTAGACTTCACCTCATAAAGTTTCGTCCTCCTCCACACTATGAATGTCACACAAGGGACCAGCCTTCTAGCACATATTTTGGTAATGCAACACATGCAGACCACAGCAGACATCATCTTGAACACTGCCAGATTCCTGCTCTCGTAGAACTTGCACTCTGGTAATTTTATTGGAAGGAATTTATTCTTAGAGTTAATATGCCACGAAAGGGTGC